>OX439043.1:9493014-10693014 GCA_949317995.1 Acholoe squamosa | reverse complement strand
TGGGGACAATCTTTATGCCCCTCTTTGATCTATAGTCGGGCAGGGGCTTTTTGTCTAGAAGATGCAAAATTATTTATGTCCACCCCACCTCAAGATGGGTCCACAGTTTTCCCGCTCCTCCCCATCAGCAGATGTCAAAAGTTACCCCCACCCCCTCCCCTGTTGATAAAAATAATGACCACTCCCTATAGACTATACAGGTACTGCCATGTTTGGAAACTGGAAGTTAGCACTCAGAAGACAAAGGTCATGGTCAAGTCACAGGGGAAACATGCATCTGCCCATCTCTTTTTCCAGGGTAACTTATTGGAGTGTGTGTCATCTTATAAATATCTGGGATTACTCTTGTCCAGAGACGGAAGCATGAAGAAAATGCAAGCAGAAAGGGTTCTTAAAGCAAAGCGTGCACTTTTTTATTAGACAGGCTCTAAGTACCTCACAAAATGTATCTATGAAGCTATCTATGTCACTGGTTGACAAGCAGGTTGACCCCATTCTTTTATACGGCTGTCCTATATGGGGCATGCCATCTACCGTAATCTCCCGCGTATAAGGCGCAGCTCACGTATAAGGCGCACCCCCAACTCAGAGAATGCAAGTCCACATATAAGGCGCCCCCCTGAGGGGAGATTTTTGTTAATTTAGTACTGTTCTATAGTAAAAATACCCCCCCCCCTATAAGGCGCACCCCAAACTCAAGGCAATTTACCTCCCACATATAAGACCCAGCAGCCTTTTGTTTGGCCTATAAGACGCGCCTTATACGTGGGAGATTACGGTAGTAACTGTTCCTTATCAATAACCAGGTCCAAGGTGGAATCAAGAGATCAGGTTTCACAGCTCTTTAGAATGCTTGATATTAACCATGTCGATATATTGAAATGGCGATTCTACAAAAAAACAGGGGTGGCATATGTGACTTTAGATAACATCTAACATCAAACTCCTATCCTCATACAGACTGAGACCTATGACCTATAAAATTGATGACGTAAACAGTAAAAAAGACTGCCCTGCAGAAACTCTTTACTCCTCAAGCTGCAAGTATGTGTTTCAAAGTACTCTAGCACCCCTCTCGCACTAGGAGAATCGGGGAGACTCCCTATTAAATCTAAAATTATTTTGCTGAATATTTTGTACTGGTTAAGACTGGAGCAGGGCACAACAAACCCTATCCTCAATGAAGCATTCACAACCATGAAAAAAATGAGAATTATCAATGGCTCAAAGATATACAATACCTTCTGTGTGAGATTGGTCTTGAAACCATATGGCTTGACCCTTATGCCTGGTCTAGGAATGCACTAAAATCCATGATCAAAAGGTGTCTCGATGATATGCACATTCAGAAACATAACCAATATGTAAATGATATAGATAATTTTGGTAGGTGTAAGGTTATCAAGATTGGTCAGGATGATTTACAGGATGAATATGGGGAGCGGGATTGTCTAAGTCACACTTTTTCACCCCGCATTGGCTAGTTTACACCGACCTCTCTGCACAACGCTACCACTTTGAAAAAAAAAAAAAAAAAAAAACTTAAGAAGTTATATCACAAAACTACGCATAGACAGCAATTGTACCTCGGACAGCTTGTCTACGAGTTATAAATCGAAGAAGCCTACTAACAATATGTGTAAACACTGTCAAATAACTCAGGATGTAGGACATGTATTATTATATTGTACCCTTCCAGAATTGCAAAATTTTGAAAAGAAATATGTCAAATTTGTCAACTAGTACAAGAAACACAGAGAGAATAGAAAACTAGCCCAAATAGTAGCTGTAGCTCCTTATTGTAAGACATCAAGTAGGCCCGGGCCATAGATTGTATTTTGTCTTATATCAAAGCTGTTTACATTGCCATTAATTGTTAATCTGGTGCTGACATAATTGTATCCATACATTAGTCAATAAAGCCTTCTTGAATCTCTTGAATCTCTTATGTCTTTTTGGACACCCCTAAATCTACCCTGTCACACTTTTTCCAACATCCCCTGTACCAGGCTGATAATGTAATCTTGTTTTAGGGCAGAAATTGGGGTTAAAGCTGGTATAAAAGCTGATATAGTGTGGTCTGATATATATTTCAGAGGATTATACACCCCTTCCCAAGTTATAGGGTGCCATTTATTATGGCACAATATGGCTCATAATGTGCACATCATTGGACTTTAGTTCCAGCTGGTCTATCCCCTTTGGTGGGAAGGGAAACTACTTAGTTAATTAGTTCTGGTCAAAGCCTCCTGGTGGCAGCACTAAATGGTGTCTGCTCTGCTGCAAGGCATCCAAATTAAATTCATCGCCATTATAAAATACTCTGCTTTAAGGCTTCAGATGGAGCCACTGTGCTGGTACAATCAAGGCTGCTTGTTGACATGAATAAAATGCTGGAAGCATTTTATTTCTACACACATATATGCTTGAATTTGACAGGACACTTTCACAAGTAGGGTGATGATAGATATACAGAAATTGGAAAATCTATATATTTCAGATCTTGTCCCAGCTTTAATTGAATGATACCGGTAATCCAGTTTAGCTTCAATTAAAACAATCTATTAATTATTCTTCATGTTATGTAAACTGCAGTATCGGGGTGAAACACTAGATGCTCAAACACTTTGATATGATATCACAGTTTTTAACTATGATATCAATGTTTCTAGCTGTGATATCATAAATTTTATCCTTGATATCACAGTTAATAACTCTGATATTGAAGTATATACCAATACTTCTGATATCAGAGTTTTAACATTTACATTACAAATAAAAACTATGATATCAAAGTTTCCACTAAACTCACATTTTCATTCCAATACCCGGTATCGGAGTTTACAGAATGAGAAATAACATCAGCACACAAAGCTTGTTTTCTATGCATAAAAAAGAATGGAGAAATGAATGTATCACAATATCACTCTGATATGACAATTTTTCTTTTTAGAAAACTCTGATATCACTCTAGTCTGAAAAGGAAACTGTGATATCAAAGTTAGAAAACCTTATTATCAAATTCTATAACTATGATATCAAATAAAGAAACTCTGATATCAGGGGATAAACATTTGACTTTCCACACAAAGGCCAGGGGGGTCACCTAGAGGCTAGATCTATAGGGTCACCCACTCACTGAGGGGGTCTGGATGGGGGGTCCCCCATATCACATGTCGATTTTAAGAAATGCTCATGTCACATGTCATTTCAATCCACATGCCCCCGTCACCTCTATGTTGAATTTAAGAAAACACCTATAGATGTCATGTCACTAATTTTTCACCTCATGTCACTAAAGCCCTGTCACGGGTCGATTATTAAATGGCCATCTCACCATGACCATGTCAAATTTAGTGGTTCATACCCATCACTAGTGGGTCACAGTGGGGTAAACAGTGTAGCTGGGGCCTGTGTACAAATAATGTCATGCATTTTTAGACCATTTTTTACCCCCTTGTCATACTTTGTAATGCAAAACTTGACCCCCCCCCCCTCAGCATGATGTCATGCACAGCGATACCCCCCCCCCCCAAAGTGCATGAATAGTGTAGGCCTATAGCCACCCCTATTACCTATAAACAAAATTAATTGAAATGGTTGACCGTTCAAAGGGGCATAGAGTGGGTGTGAATTGGCAATTAAGGATAAGATACATGCAAAGTGAAAAAGATGAACTACTGGTAGCACTGATTAACAAATGAACAGAGGAATATGCCAAACACTGTCAGCTTTTGGGTCCTTATATGCAGGATGCACCATTTCCATGCCTTATACATGGAGTACTATGGTAGTGATCATACACAAGTATTACCTGTCACAAAAGGTCATAAGAACTGTCTAGATCAATAGTCCAATACAAGATCTCAGAAAGCATCACAAATTCTCAGAAGACCATCGATTGCAACCATACTTCCAATTTATGATCTTACAAAGCAATCGAGTCACCTCTGCATTTGACTGTAGAACCTGTAAATAAGGTGATTCCCATTCAGCCAAAGATATTGGAGACTATTAAAGTTTGGGGGAGGTCCCCTTTACAGCGTTTCAGGTTTGTTAAGCTGAAAATATTTTAAGTGCATTATTTGTTACAGGGGTGTTTAATTATTATAATTTTACACCACTGTAACCAGCATTGATGCCTCCTTCAAATAAGATGCATTTTATAAGGTGTTGCTACGGACAGAATGAAAATGGAAGAAAAGTATTCTTTTTTAGCTTCTCTTTCTTTGAACGGAACTTTAGGATGGAAATTCCATGAATTCAATGAAAATAGCACCACGGTGGTGGAGAGCGCTCCAAGGGAGTGTGCCCGAGGGAGTGTGTGTGTGTGTGTGGGGGGGGGGGTAAAAAAAATGTCATGCCTTTTCAGCAAAAAAAGAAAAGCCTAAGAATACTATGGTTCTACAGTCAAATGCTGAGGTGACTCGATTGCTTTGTAAGATCATAAATTGGAAGTATGATTGCAATCGATGGTCTTCTGAGAATTTGTGATGCTTTCTGAGATCTTGTATTTGACTATTGATCTAGACAGTAATCCATGTTCACGGGTATTTTAGATGCTGCCTGAGGCCAGCAGTGGCACTTTTAAAAAGGGGTTAAATTGGTACTGGTATGGGGCCTGGATTAGAGGTAGGATAGAGCAGTGAATCCTGGCATGGATATCACCTTGACTTTACACTGACATTTGATGGCAGTGACACTCATTGAGTGCAATGTCCGAGGAAGGCATGCATGTAGGTCCTATAGCCTAGGTAATATAAATTTGTCAGATGAATGCATTAACTTAATTCCACTTTTACATATCTTGTTTTTTTTTTTTTTTTGCCAAAAGTAAACCAATGCAAATTGTTGATGACATGATGTCATGCAGCCCCCTACTCCGTAGACGCTCTGAGGGAACCTCAGAGACCAAGTGTGTCTGTTGTAGTCTGTTTGGTCAGCCAGATTGGCTGAGTGCCCAGTTCTCACAGAAGTACTTACTGTCAGGTCCAATGCTTCCACCAACACTTCCCTCAATGTATATCCAAAGATTCACAATACACAAAGCACTTGAAATACTTGTAATAATTAATAATCCAGGTGATTTTCAAATCTCCCTCCCTAACTCCAAATCATTGTCAGCCATCTTGAAGCCAGGTGTAGCCACCTAGTGCCAAAAAGACTACACTATTCTTGGTTGGTTAGCCCTATGTTTCAAGAGCAGTCTAACACAAGGTAGCAGCACAAGATGTTGACAATGGAGGCCATTGAGGTAGTGATATCTAAGCTCAAGATAAACATGTCAGATTTATTGGATATATCTCATGTTTCAGTCAATATAAGCTGATGTACATGAAAACTACATGTTTGTGAATAGGAGGGACAATTTCCAGGAACTGAAAGTGAGTACTTAGTTCAGACTAGCCATGTGTTTGTGCCACTATAGACTTGTATACATCTTGGATCCTGCCTGTGAGCAGGCAGGTATTTCGGCCTAGCAGCCCCCCTCCCCCCTTGTGGCTTGTTATACTTGGTCATGGGAAGTGGGAAGTGGGACCCCCCCCCCCCGCCCCCTGCCCCCTGTATAACGTCATTTGTACACACATCCCTGTAGTGGGGGTGTGGATGGGGGGTCCCCAATGTCACATGTCAATTTTAAAAATGGCCATGTCACCATATCGATTTTAAGAAATTGTTCATGTCACCATGTCAATTTTAAGAAATTGTTCATGTCCCATGTCACTAAGCCTAAAATAGCCCATGTCGCCATGTGGCATGTCGATTTTATAGTGGTCCACAGACCACACCCATTGTAGAAGTGTACAGTAGAGGCCACCTTTTACTATGGCTGTTTACCAGTGCCACACGCAGTAATCCACTTTAAACAGACATCTGACTCATTCTACCTGACTAAACCAATCTGGTGACAGATTGTACACAACATGGCTCAAACATCAACACAGCAATCGGCAAAATGAACAGGCCTACCTCCCTCTACTTGATGCTGTGTAAACGTTGGGACGTGCGGCAGGATGCACAGGCTATGGCCATCTCCTCATTCTGTCACGAACAATAGGTAGCTGCTAGGACAAGCGTAATCTCTGTATAACTAAAGCCATCTTGACCCCAGGATCGTGACCTATTGGCGAGTTACATAATCAGTCTGAAGCACGTATCTTTGACACTCAGCAGAAGACTTTGTTTGGAGAGTGATGCATATGCTGGAGGCCCGGGGCTGGAGCTCATTTGTAATCAGAGACTACTTTTACTCAGAAAGTTACAAGTAGAGTGTTAGTGTGTGGCGCCCTCTAGTGCTAATGAGTTGAAGCGAGGCATTAAACGGGAAACCTCGTACACCGAAACCCGCTGGCGCTCTCCGTGCCTAGTGGCCGCTAGCGCTATATGGCTGAATCTGAATCCTGATCGACGGGAGACTGAGGGCAGGGAGGGTCAATACACATTCACCTTAATAACTAATTACTTTTAATGACCCCCTTTTGATCTGTATCTGATTGAACTTAGGGAGTGGTCTTTTTTTTAGGCCTACCAACAGGGGTGGGGGTGGGATTTCGCACGAATGCATGGAAACTTTTTACGCCCCTCCCCCCTTGATGGCAGTCAATTTTTTTTGCGCCTCCCTGTGCGCAGAGTATTTTTGTGCCCCTCTTTGATCTAAAGTAGCGTTCAGGCTTTTTTGCTAAAAAGAGGGTAAATTTTTTTAGCCCCCCCCCTCAAGAGTGGTCAAGATGTTTTTAGACCATCCTCAGGAGGGGTGTGAAATTTTTACGCCCCCCTCAAACCCACCCACCCCCCGTTGATAAATAATGACCACTCCCTTAGGGAGTGATCATTTTTTAACAACAGGGGGGGCTGGTGGGACCCACGAAAAAAATTTCGATTTTTTTTTTCGACCCCCCATAAGGGACAAAGATCGCGCGTGAACGTCCCCTTTTAGCCTATAGTAACGCGTGGGGTTTTCCACTGAAAACAAGTGAAATTATTTTGACCCCCCCCCATCAGAGGTGTTGAAAAAATTCTGACCCCCCCAGTCAACGGGTTAAAAAAATTCTGACCCCCCCTCAAATCCACCAGCCCCCTCTGTTGTTAAAAAATGATCACTCCCTTAGATGTGTACTATTAGAGCCACATACAGGTATGGGCCCTACCTCCCTCCTCCCCTACAGATAAGGATGTGATTGAAGTTGAATGTGTACAACTTCTCCGGCAACCTAGTTTGGTGGGCAAACTAAGCCTTCTCCCCTAGGTTACCATTTTGACCAAAAATCGCCGTATTCATACACCGCTTGTGTTGGACCTACTTTGACCCCAATACTGGGTGCTTGTGGTATCTATCTGCCAGCTTGACTCACCAGTAACAAGCTAAGAAAAATAGTACCTCCCAGTATGCCTGTTTACCAGTGACGTAAGTAGTATAATATTAGGTCTTCTTAAAATAATTATTTTAAGAAGACCTAATATTCTGAAAAATTTAGATTATTTAAAAAGGAGGTTGATTATAAATAATAATCTCTATTTTTGCCTTAAGGACTTAGTATGTGAGCTGGTTTTTGATAGTTACTGACGAGTCCTCCAGATGGCAGGACCAGCACGTTATACAGGATTGGATGGATAGTGACTGACAAGTCCTTCAGATGTCAGGACAAGCACGTTCCACAGGATAGTCACAGGATACTTACTTGACAAGGAGCAGCTCGCATATCTTATTTAAATATGAGCTCAGACTGTTAAGCATCATAGCGAGGGCACAGATAAAATGAAGAAACATAGAATGGGCTAAGGTGAAGGAATCATCATAGAAAGGGCAGAGATCATATTAATAGCTATATCAATTGAAACTTAATTAAATTTAAATTATTTTAAGAACACCTAATATTCTATAATATTATTTAAAAAGGAGGTTGATTATAAATAATAATGTCTATGTTTGCCTTAAGGACTTAGTATGTGAGCTGTTTATTGATAGTTACTGATGAGTGCTCCAGATGGCAGGGCAAGCACGTAAAACAGGATTGGATGGAAAGTGACTGACAAGTCCTTTAGATGTCAGCACAAGTACGTTTCACAGGATAGTCACAGGATACTTACTTGACAAGGAGCAGCTCGCCTATCTTTTTTAAATATGAGCTTAGACTGTTAAGGATCATAGCGAGGGCATAGATGAAATGAAGCAACATAGAATGGGCTAAGGTGAAGGAATCATCATAGAAAGGGTAGAGATCATATGAATAGCTATATCAATTGAAACTTACCTTATCTGATGTACTTGGAGAAATGCAGGGTTAAATTCGAGTTGTATTGGAGAAAGGTTGCTAGCTTCTTTATTTATGAAGAAAATTTTAATTAAATGAAGGCAGGCATTGTTTGTTGCATATTTACAGCATGTAAATATACATCCATCGGCTACCACGTGAAGGTCTTGCCTGCTATAAGCCGACATAATTTTGACATATAGAGCCTAAAAAAGATTTTTTTATGAACAGAATCCATGACTTGTCTATATTTCTATGTCATGCAGATATATGAGGTATACATGGCTGCATATGAAGCTTGTTTTGTGTTATATTTCATTTCATTTAACCTACGTCCAATGAAATGAAGATATCTTGTTGAGCTTTTTTTTCTTTGGTTTTATTGCTTTAAGTTATGATCTTAATAGCAATTGTAACCTGCAGTCACTAAGAAGCAAGCATCCTTTCGCCAGATAATATATCAAGAGAAAGGGATGCTTTGCGCTGTCTTAGCTTTATGTACACATATACACATATCTACATGTGCTTTATTTCTAGATATAGACAAATGCGTAATTTTAGATATTAACTTAATTGAAAATCAAGAAGGCACTGGTTCTGGAGTGAGTTTCTCATTGCTTCGTAAAAGGAAAATTCCTATAGACATGTGACAGTCCGCACTCCTCGATGTTTTTGATGACTGTCATAGTTAAGTCTACATCTCTTACATAAAAGGTTCTTTCTAGAGATTTTTCTCTGTGAGAAAAATATGTACCCTCAAAGAACATTTGAGCCAAGACATAAATGAAATCCTCTCTTGAGAATCTCCTTTTCTTAGATTGTATTGTTTGAAAGTCATCAGATTTGATACAGGAAATCATTTCATTCCTTTTGATGATTTTTGATATTAGTCTAGCGAGGTAGAAACTATGTCCTGTATCCATTTGACAATTAAAGAGCATGATACTTTGAAGTATTCTTAAAGCACATTCAATTCCTATGTAAAAAGATTTCTTTGAAGGTTCTTGCCTGAAAATATATGCTTGATCATCAGCTGCCTTATATAAGCTATGTGTCACTCGTCGTAGAGAATCATGGTATGGACACATTCTGATATGTCCCTGTTCTGTGAAAAAATCAGTCACAGACTGTCGACCACATTTTCTACGTTTACCGTCCAGACAGTCACATATCCAGTAAGAATTTCGCTTTTTCTTGTGCTTAATAGAAACTTCACTCACCTTGAACACAGGTAGATTATATCTCAAAATTCTAGCAAAGATAACCAAGACATCCTGCATAGAACCAGCCTTCTCCATTTTCCTGATCCTTTTCCATCTTCTTTAAGTCAAGGCATATATATATACAACACGATTTTTTAAGCAGCATCATAGAACTAATATCTATGCAAATTTATCTTGTTGCCTAGCAATGTCATATGTAAATTTATGCTGTTGCCTATGGATACAAGAGGAATTCCCCAGAGAAAAATTGAATGTAAATTTATGCTGTTGTCTATGGATACAAGAGGAATTCCTCAGAGAAAATATATGCTGTTGTCCCCCTGGATACAAGAGGAATTTCCCAAGAAAAAAAATTGATTTAAATGTACGTTGTTGTCCCTAGATACAAGAGAGAATAGCATAGACAGTTAGCGCAGTGAGCAAGCAATGAGTTATCGAGTTGGTAGACTGTTATGTTTTTCTTTTTCACAGAAAAAAAAGAATATGTCATTGTTGCGCAAGAGTCCCTGGATACAGCATTAATGTGACATGATTCGCTGAAAAGGGATCTTAGTGCAGAGGGTCTAAGACCTTTTGTTGCCACACGTGCTAAATATTCTAATGTATACATAAAATATATGTTGTTGTTCTTGGATGTCACTAAGCTGTCTGAGAAAAAGCCTCTCATAAATATCCAGAGTAAAAACTTATTCCAAGTGCGGATTTTTTGCCTGCTATCACGTAGTTTGGTACATAAAAACTTATATATATCTTGAGAAAAAACAACCTTAAGTTTTTATACATGACTTTTTATTTTGTTTTTGGAATATTTACGTTCTTTGTTACATTAAGAAGGTAAACAGCTGGTAATATATGACTAAAGCAGATGACTACGTAAAACTTGGAACTAAATATTTAATTGGAACTTTCTTGCAAAATCTACACTGCATAGTCTTACATTGGAAGCAAGCTCACAGGGAAATAGGCTCATGATATTGGTATTTCTCCTACATATATTAACATGCAGTTTAATGCTGTTGGCTATATCTTACTACAGGAAAGCATAGGTTCTATGGATATATATCTAACTTGTATACTTATCTGAAATAATCTTTTTTCTATGTGATAAATCTCTGCAGTTAAGCATAGAAGCTTACTTCAGTGAGAACTTTTGCTTCCAATTTTAATGTCAGTGTATAACAGAAGTTACATAACTAACTTTTAAAGCACTGCAACTTAAGTGCGTGACAAAAAGGTTTCAGGACAGGATCCCAGTGGGCACACAATGTTGCATCAACATTGAAAACCAGTTGATGTTATGTTGATGGTGTTGATCAACCTGTTTTCAACACTTTTTCAATATTTGTATTTCAACGTTGTCAACCATTACCATTTCAACATCCAGTCAACAGTTGACATATCAATGTTGAAATATTGTTGTCAACTCAACGTTGATTCAACATTGATTTGTCAATGTTGAATCAACAATATTGATTTCAATGTTGATACAATGTTGATTCAACATTGATATGTCAACAAAACAACTGTCAACATTGTTTCAACATTGTTGAAACAATGTTGAGTCAACATAGAAACACAAACATTGAATCAGCGCTGATGGTTAGATTTTGAATCACAGTTGATTTTGAGTATGTTGTTTCAACTTTCAATTTCAACTCTATTTCAACCCTAAATCAATGTTGATATGCAAACATTGCAAACATTGTTTCAACGCTGAATCAACATTGATGTGCCCAGTGGGATAGGGATTCTTTTCTTTCCTGCTTTAAAGTGTACCATAGAGAAAAACTAATGATGTAACTCAGTGCACTTGGTAATAGGTAACATAGTTGACACATACTTACATAAATCTTCTTTTTTATCTTTAGATTTATCTTCAGTTCGAGAAGATCCTTTGCTGACTCTTCACAGAAGCATTATGATCAATGCATTAAAGTGCCATGACCATTAGTCAGCGTTATGCTTAAATAAAATGCTTATGAGACTGTTTGTTAGAGTTACATAGAAGCATCATGTCAACTTTAATGAGTTGAAACATAAATTTTTTAGAGGGTAGGCATTATGCTTTCATGAAATTTTGCTGAGCAGTTTCATCAATGCTTCTTTTATGCATTATGACGAGCAACGAGCATGATGCACTTTTGCAACTACCACTTTTAAGGGGTAAGAGAGAACTTCTCCCACTAAGACCTTAAGAGAGTCAGAGAGCATCGTACCAATCACCCGTGTTAGTGTCCTTTTTAACTTGATTTATGATAACACAAGTGTGTGATGCTTCCAAGTTTCCATATGTTACATGTCTTTAAAAAAAGACAGAAGCTTCATGGTTTTAGGTTTCCATGACAGAACGCAGTAACTATTGTTTGTTAACCCTTTTTTGACAGTCATTTTTTCAGGATAGGTATTTTCATATATTAGAATGTATTATGTTAATTTCCTTTTGGGCGTGCAACATGTTTTTATGGAAACAACTCACAGGAACCATTTTTTAGCTTGTTCCATGTTATCTGTCCGCCATATAAGGCAAGGTATTATTTTCCACTTAAAGGTATGCATGTATATGCTAATGTGCTTTTCTTTTAATCCTGCAAGGGCTTCTTTGTAGATTTAAACAGAAATCAGGCTCGAAAAGATCTCAAAGGCTGAAGCTCTATCATGTCTCTAGCTGCGCCAGGAACAGCTCGATTAGGTCTATATATAAGTGATCTTTGACGTTTCTTTATTTTCCATACAATTAAGAAAGGAACTGCTATGATAAGAGGGATGAAAATACCTCCAATGACTGATCCTACGATAATTCACTGTTTTCCAAAAGAAGGGTTAAGAGAGGGAGAAATAGGAGTAGGGCTCACAGCGGCGAAGCTGAGCCCCTCCCCTTTCTTTTTAGGCACTATATATACTCTGGAGCTGGAGGAGAAGGGCACAACAGATCCTGTCTTTAAAGACTTTGCATCCAAGTTCAGCATCGATTTGAAGTTTGAATTGGGCGTGGATGTCATATTCAAAACAGGCAAGGAGGCAGTTTTCAACTTCTGTCCTTTCATAGAGGTGAGTGTTTTCCTGAAATGAGAAAGGTATATGGTTTCTATACTTTTTTTCTGATCCTTTTCATAATTAAAACAATGAATTGGAAATGTAAGATTAGCTTATTTTTTAAGCAGTAACGGACATAGGGGCGCGCCCTCCTTCCTTTAGGTCAGTTCTTAAGATTTTAACTATATGTTTGAGATCCCAAAATTTGTCCTATATAGAGAGTGTGTTGATGCAGAAATACGTCATGCTCAATGATAAGCAGGGAAGCCTATCTCACAAATGATTTCATGCATTCTTTAGTTACGAGTTGAATTTCTTTATGTTGATATATTAAGTCGTTGAGACAAAAGGAAGGATGCTATACAAGTTATGACTGTTTTTTCAAACGTATAAAAGTTTAAAATGTTTATTTTCGTCTTATTTTTTTATTTTTTGATGAAATTACAGTTAGGAGATAAGATTCCATAGAACAAAAAAAGGAATATGCAAAGTAACTAACTTGATTTCCTCAGGAAAGTTGACATTTTCTTTTGGTTTGAAGAAGCTAGAGTCAGGACGAGTAGACGTTAGATCTATTAATGTAGACAACAATGAATTTTCTTTTTTCGTAGGAGATGAAGATGAGATATCTTTCAAAGGAGGAGAAGGTTCTGCATTGTGGTTTGATATTTTGTCTATGAAGCTTCTTGTAGGTGCTTCTGTTGAATCTCCTTTCATAGATTTCTGTTCTATGCTCAGATAGTCAGACGTAATAAGAAAGGGTTGAGTCACAACGTCTTCAGGTAAGGTTTCAGTGTATGTTTTTGGAGATAATTTTGAAGCTAGCGCGTCATCAGAAGAAAAATTTTCTCCTGAAGCTTCAGATTTTTTTTCTTTGAGAGAAGACATGAGCTTAGTTTCTGTGTCAGGGAACGAGGTTTTCATGTTGTTAATTTCTGGCGTTGTACTGGAGACATAGATGGAAGCAGGATAAGTTTTCATAAGTTTTGAAGCAGAAGGAGGATTTTGTGTTGTAGAAGAATATCTCAAGGTGGATATTATCTCATTTAACCTGCAGAGACATAAAACAGTATAGACATAAGAAAATGTAAAGCAAGGTTCATCTGGTGAGTCAGGTCTAGAGGAGAGGCGCAGTTATGCTTTAGCACTATATTTCATGTAGAGTGAGACCTTGATTATCTGATCACTCTTGTCGCAGACATATTTTGCAAGGAAGTCAGAACTAAAGGATTATTTAAACACCTCACAATAGATTTGTGTTGAAAAGTCTCAGCTTCAGAATGGCTTGATCCTGTGTACATCGGATAATCAAGGGTCAGACAATCAAGGTCTAACTGCAGTCAAGAGTTTAAGCAAGGCATTTAAGCTATTGTAAATCAGAGTTATGTTATTTTATTCTTTCCCTTGACTTAAATCTTTAACTGAAATCACTGAAAAATGTGACAAAATTATTACAGTCAAACCTTGATTATTCGACCACTCTTGTTGCAGACATATTTCGTTCAGACCTCAAAACTGCTGGATTATTAAAGCATATAATGATAGATTTGCATTGGAATTTCCCAAATACAGCTTGACTGGATCCCTTGTATAGAGCCCCAGACAGGTAAAATCGACGAGAGGACAAGGCCCCTTCTTAAAATCGACAAGGAACATGAGGCTGGGTGACAAGGGACAAACCCACTTCTTAAAATCAACAGAGGGACGAGCCCACTTCTTAAAATCGACAAGGGACATGGGGTTGGGTGACAAGAGACAAAACACATTTCTTAAAATCAACAAGTGACATAGGACCTCCCGTCTAGGACCCTTTGTATGTCGGATTATAAGAGGTCTAATTATCAAGGTCTCACTGTGTTTCAACTTTTCTAGCTATGAGTAGTCTTTGCTTATAGATAGACGAAAATAATTACCTGCAAAAGCCTGCGTCACAGATATATATTCCATGTCTTGTAGTCAATTTGTCTAGGAAAGGAAAAACATCTCGATCATAGACAATTGATTTCCTTGTATGTCCTTGATCCTTGATAAGAACCTCAGTTGTAAGAAAGGACAAGTGCGAGGGAGGAATAGCCTGAATACATCTTATGTAAGGCTCACATGTCAAAGAAGATCCTTTGTGTTCACAACGACAATTGTTTTGCACAGTCTGCATGTAGCAGACAGGAAAGAACACAGCTAGTAGCCACAAAGTTTTCATCGTGAATGAGAAAATAAGGCTAAGTTAGTTTGTCCTATTAAGATAAGATTCTGTTCGTGCAGTAAGATAATGAAACAGAATACATGCATGGCAGATAGTAAACATTCAGAAAAAGCGCTCTTCCGGAAGATAGCCACATGACTCACATTTCTATGTTCAGGAAGCAGTTGATGTTAGTCTGGCTAGAGAGACCTATAAGTTAAATATACCTTCTTAGCGCCAGTAACAAAGGGGGACAGAATAGCCTAGCGGTTAGGATGCTCGTCTCTCTATCAAGGAAGCATGGGTTCGAATCCTGTTTGCTGCTTACATTTTTTATTTTGCTGGGGAACGTCCGTTGTGTTTTCAGTGTACATCTTTAGTCATGTTGCTGCTGTTATCAAAGAACATACATCAAGACATGAATAATATAATCTGCACATTACTTCTCTTCTAAGGTCATGCCACACTACGCTTGCACACCCATGTTTTCTTTAGTTTCGTTAGGTCCGGTTTTAATCTTTGAAGTCTTATACGATGTATGTCATACATGGCTCGCATCTCCCCTCTTGTGTCAAAGCTGCAAACTAATTTTCAGCTGTATGGGTTTGATTCTCTGTTCTGCTCCATAATTTCCGCAGTGAGATAACTTCTTTAGAAGTGGAATTCTAAGAGAAACTGTAGCTTTTCTAATAAATTAGACATGAAAGCAGAGCAAGGAGCTCATGTCTTAAGCTATGTTCCTTTTTTTCAGGAAAACAGTTCTCTGTCCTTAACTGAACCTTGCTGTGAACTCCTGCCATGTGAACTTCTATCACAGACTGTGAACAAACTGATGCCTCGTTCACAACAAGAACTTCTCTCTCCTCCTTCCTGACATAACAAGCTACAGATTAAAAAAGAGCAAGGTACGTAGTCTTTTTACTTTTCCAGAAGAAAAGAGTTTTACGTTAAAGAAGATGATTATCTTGAAAAGTATGTCGACATGAATATAAGACCAGAGGAGCAGGCAAGGCCAGCTAAAGTTTAGTTACCTTGTTTTCCGCTAGGGTCTGTGAGGACACTGATCATCGTAATGGTGCGCTGTAGAGACATATACTACTGTGATTGAAGTTACCATGATCAAAGTAAAAAAAAGTCTAGAAATAGGCTTTTGATATTATTATTATGATGTGAAGATAAAAAAAGAACTCCTCCTTATTTTTTTTTTTTTTTTTTTCAGGTCTTAAAGCACATAGCACTTCCGGAAGTTTTCATCTGAGCCTGCTGCAACTAGCACAAAGTAAGTCAGGAGAAGCTATGTTTCCTTGATCTATAGAATATATTATGCATAACACGCAATTTTACGTCACTTTTTAAGTTAGGGTCTGTGAGGACACTGATCATCGTAATGGTGCGCTGTAGAGACATATACTCCTGTGATTGAAGTTACCATGATCAAAGTAAAAAAAAGTCTAGAAATAGGCTTTTGATATTATTATTATGATGTGAAGATAAAAAAAGAACTCCTCCTTATTTTTTTTTTTTTTTCAGGTCTTAAAGCACATAGCACTTCCGGAAGTTTTCATCTGAGCCTGCTGCAACTAGCACAAAGTAAGTTAGGAGAAGCTATGTTTCCTTGATCTATAGAATATATTATGCATAACACGCAATTTTACGTCACTTTTAAGTTTTAAGTCATAGATTTGATTCATATGAAACTTTTTTTGCTAACTGAACATTACGGTTTCAAACCTAGACTGTGAAATAAGAAGTTTTCCTGTTTATTTCATTTAAAATCCCCTCTTTTTTATTTTTCATTTATTTATTTATTTATTTATTTATTTATTTTTTTTAAAGGTGAAGCTAAGCCAGCCTTAAGAGTCGATCGTTTGAAGTTGGAAGGTAAATCTTCACTAGATTCCAGGAAGTTTTCCTCTAGAGCCTCAACTTCGCACAGCAATTCTCTTCCAAGGTCATTGTCTTTTTTCTTTTTTGTCTGAAAGATGTTATCTTACATATGTCTATTCAATATGCAGTCAACAATATTGTTCTTATTGTAGTTACTAGTCCTTGTGCTAAGATAAATGTAGAAAGTTTCACGTCTCATAAGAAAAATATTTCTAGATATAGAGGATCTATTAACATAAGCAAGAAAAATTTTTCTTTGAAGTTCACTAAAAGCGGATTTTGTTATATTTTTCTTAAAAATAATTTTTCTTGTGTTTTAGATAAAATCCATGAATTTGTTACATTGCATTGCTCTAATTTTTTCTCTAAATATTCTGAGATAGAATTTAAGGAAATCAATGTCAAGTTGTTGAATGTTCAATTAAGCATAGAAATAAATATAGGAGAAAAAGAAATAAAATTAGGAGAACTTTTTTTGAAATTTTATTCAAAGTGGCCTGTAGCTTATGAATATAGAGTACGTGAGAGTAATACTTCTGAGTCTGTTTGGCTTCTTTATGATGATAAGATCGAGACCAGCCAAAGAGCTTCTGCTTTTTCCTCTTTCAGGATAAGCTCCAAAGAAATAACTTTCACGTTAGGACATAATTTCAAAGGAAATTGCATAGTAAAAAATGTAGAGTTATTTTTGAAGATATGTTCTGAAATGAAAGAGGTTTTGGTTGAAGTTGAGAGAGAGAAATTTCCTCTTCCTTCAAAATGAAAGAGAGCAAAATAATTTCACAGTTTATTTTGGTTTTATTAACCTTATTGTGTCAAGATAGAGCAGAGAATCAGGAATATTGGAGAAAAGTAAAGCAAACAGACACTCATTGCTTGTTCTATGTGACAGAGATTATTAGGAAAAGACAAAAAGAATCTAGAATTCCAAGAGAGAAAGTTATATCTTTGTTGAAAGAGGAAACATGGAGTTCTCTCTTAAATTTCATGAAAAAAGATGAAGCTTACAGAAAATATTACGGGTATTGCATCACGGACAGCAAAGACAAAATATTAGAAGACTTGCTTTCTTCTCGCAGTGTTTTAGTAGAATGCATTTGTGAAATACTCAACATCAATGTCTTTTTTTCTTCTAAGCATCAAAGCACTGATTTTCATCCTTTGGAAAACTTAAGACCTAACGCTGTTTACATAAATTTCAATGAAGAGTCAAATGAAATAAAAGAAGGTAATCCAACTGAAAACAGGATGAAGGCAAAAAAAGACTTTGATTCCAAAAAGAAAATTTCAGATCGTGCTTCACTTTCTATGCCTTTAAATTTTTCAAAAAAAGAAAAATTATCAGACAGCAGCGAAGAAGATGAAATACCTGAGAAAAATTTTGTTCATGCTTTAACTACAGAACAAAAATCTAGCACATCTCTTGAATGTTAAAAGTGAAAGTGACGATGACACCTCAAAAAGTGCTAACAGAAAGAAAAAAAAAGGTAGATACCTGTCAGAAGAAAGTGCGAGTGAACATGAGTTTGATTTCTTGAAAGAAGACCTAGAATGTTCTGAAAGTGAAGAAGAAACTGTTAAAAAAGAAACAACAAAAAACAAAATGAAGAAAGCAAGCCCTTGTAAGAAAGTTTGCGTGGAAGATAAGGTAGAAATGTTGAAGAACTTTCAACCTTTAGCTACTTTGTTTCAATCAGAATTAGAGACCAGTCAAATGAACTTAGAACATTGCTTTCTTGTGATAGAGCGTATACTCAAACATTTAAGAGTACTAGCTTCCAATATTTTGCCTGAGAATTTAGAGAAATGTGCCAGGTGTCCTTTGCATTGTTCCTCTGCTTTGTTGAAATGTACAAAAGATAAGAGAGGACCTAAAACAAACAAAGCAAAAAAAATGAAAATGTGTCCGATATAGTTTTATCTTCAACTATAGTCTACATTCTTTTCTTCTACAGATGCCTAAAACTTGAATGTTAAAAGTGAAAGTGACGATGACACCTCAAAAAGTGCTAACAGAAAGAAAAAAAAAGGTAGATACCTGTCAGAAGAAAGTGCGAGTGAACATGAGTTTGATTTCTTGAAAGAAGACCTAGAATGTTCTGAAAGTGAAGAAGAAACTGTTAAAAAAGAAACAACAAAAAACAAAATGAAGAAAGCAAGCCCTTGTAAGAAAGTTTGCGTGGAAGATAAGGTAGAAATGTTGAAGAACTTTCAACCTTTAGCTACTTTGTTTCAATCAGAATTAGAGACCAGTCAAATGAACTTAGAACATTGCTTTCTTGTGATAGAGCGTATACTCAAACATTTAAGAGTACTAGCTTCCAATATTTTGCCTGAGAATTTAGAGAAATGTGCCAGGTGTCCTTTGCATTGTTCCTCTGCTTTGTTGAAATGTACAAAAGATAAGAGAGGACCTAAAACAAACAAAGCAAAAAAAATGAAAATGTGTCCGATATAGTTTTATCTTCAACTATAGTCTACATTCTTTTCTTCTACAGATGCCTAAAACTAAGAAGGCTCGTCAGCCGAAAAAAACTGTCTGTTCTCGTCAGATTCCTCACACTTCCAGAGCCTCCTCTGCTTCTATTAATTCTCCTGTTTCTGTTCTCTCTGCTTCGACCGTGGTTTTTCCACGTCTTTCTGGCTCAGGAGGAAACTCTTCTGCTCCTTCTTCTTCCGTCTCTCAGGCTCCTGCTCTTAAAGCCTCTGTTCCTGCTCATCTTAACTCAGTTCCTGCTAGCATAACCTCTGCTTCTTCTACATGGAGACCCTCTTCTGCATGCAGTTCTCTTGTCTCTTCTAGCTTTCCTCCCTTGTCTCTTTCCTCAACTTCTACTTCCTATGTCTCTGCTGCCTTTGAACCCCTTCCTGCTAGCAGAGCTTCTCCCACTTCTGTTTTGCTTCCTCCCTCCTCTGCTTCTGTCTCTGCAGACGTTCCAACTTCTACCTGCTCTGTTCCCCTCTCTTCAGCTCCTGCTTCTGTTCCTTCTTCTTCTAGCTATGTTTCTCCTCTCTCTTACCAGGAAGCTTTCCATCAGTTTGTCAAAAACAATGTGAAACAGTTTGCACCTGCTTCTCTCACTTCTTCCTTCTCACAAAACTACCCTCTCTTGTCCACTGTGCTTTACCCTCAACAAGCTGTGGAAGAAGACACAGACTTCTGTGTCTGTAAGGAGGAATCTGACGAAGAAGACCAAGAAGTAGCTAGTATCTTTGACAATCCCCTTCCCTCTATGTCTAGCAACGATAGACCTAGAATTACTTTCCCTCCTTCCTGTAGGAAGGACGCAGAAGCACCTTCTGAGGAGAGAGGGAAAAATAATTCTTGTGTTCCCTCACCTTGCCCTGAAGCAGATGGCTCGACCTCTTCTGAAACAGGATCGATCACGGCTGGACGTGTGAGAACTTCTACGAACTCTGCTAGACCTATAACCGATACAGCACAGCTGACTCCTCCTGGTTCATCACCGTCTCACCATGCTTCTCTCGGATTTCCGCTTCCATGTTCTCGCAGCTTGTCAGAACCTATTGTCATTCAACCTGCTTCCTCATAGACTGACAGCTTTGTAGTCCCTCAGCTTAACAGCGTTCCAGTTTATATGACTTCATCCTGTGCACGTCCTGTCTGTACTCCTTCTGTTTCTCGTCCTATAACTGCTTCTCAACTCCACAGACCTGTTACTGTGGTGAGACCCCAAGTAGATACTAGACAAGCCGACCATTTTCAAGCAGGCTCCCAACCTGTCAGATTTACTGCTTCTCTTCAGGCTGGAGTTCCTGTAGTCCCACCTGTTCACCCTTCAACTTCCTCTAATCCTATGATTCCTGTCTTTAACTTGAGGACAGGACACATAATCCCTCTTGATATCACTGCCCGTCTCCAACCTCCTGACGTCCCCCTAGATCTTAGTTTTAACAGTCACCCTGCTCACGTTCCCATTTCCACTGACGCATCTGTTAGTAACCAAAACGTAGAAAACCAACCTGTCTCTTCCATTTCTGGTTCACAACCTGTTACCAGTCAACAGAACAGTTCTTCTTCTGACTTAAGAGACAGAGAAGGACTTCTGCAAAGATTTGAGAGAATTTTTGGTTCAATTGAGGTAGGAAGGTATTTCTATGATCAGTGCATGCTTTCCAGGTTGCGCAAACCGGCTTCAGGCACGGCAAGGAGCCCTTTCTCTGTTATCAGAGACTGCAGGCTTTGCAAAACCCACTTCTTTCCTGCAGGGGAGGTTGTCGTAAGTTCCTGCAAGAGAGCCTTGTTGTCCTGCAGGTTCTGTGACATGCTTTTCTCCACGTCTCAAGATCTTATCAGGCACTTAATAGACCATCACCATTGCAAAGAATAAAATGTAAAGGACATGTCTTCTACCATGCTTTCAATACACTATACAAGAATATCGCTGTAGCTTTTCTTTTTAAATTAGAAATAAATTTAATAAGTTCTCTTAACTATTAAAAAATGGAACGCCTCACATCTTTAGACTTGAAAGTTTTAAGTACTAGAAGTGAATATTTTAAATCCTATGTTAGCTTCTATGAGTTGAAAGAAGAAAGTCCAAGAGAAATAAATACAGAGATACCTTTTCTTCCTTTGCTCTCTCTGTCACAATGCTTTTCATACATATCTTGTTTAAGTTTCAAGTCCGAGAAAAAATGTCATAAGCTTTTAGATAAAGTCCAAGACGTAGGATCTATAGCTTTTTTTGCTAATTTTTTTCAAAGTGAGTTCTTGTTTGAATATTTGCTCCAAAGAAGTCAAGATAAGATAGAAGAAATAGGTAAAATTTTAAAGGTACATGCTTATTGTGGCAACATATGTCATGATTCATGTACAACGTTGATATACTTTTGTCATGATTTGGTAGGAGAAGATTACACTGTCTTTAATATATTGAAAGACCTCTTCTGCGAAGATCATAGCATGGATGATTATTGCTCTTTTGCTTGCTACGAAGACCAAAAAATAACCAGAAAAATAAGACATCTCCTTAGACAAATAAAAATGGAGCAATACCCTATATCTTATCACTGTGGGGGCTGTGGAGACGATCATACAGTAGAAGAGGGGGACATTGAGACCGATACTTTTCGTTTAGATTGCTGCGGATCTCATTGCCATCATCGATGTTATATGAACTTAAGATTTAGATCGTTCACAACCCCCTCGCAACCTAAAGTTAAATGTAAAGACTGCAGAGCTGTTTGGTTTGAGGGAAAACCTGCTTGCACAAAACTTTTCATGAAATGGCAAAGAAAGAAATACACCAATTTAAGAAAGAGTTTTTATCAAACAAGGATTCGTTTTCATAATCTCCCAAGACGTTTAAGCCGCTGAATTTTAAAACAGGTTTAAGCTGCTGAAGTTTTTAAGAGAGATTTTATGTCCTTGAGATAAGTAGATAAAACTTAGTGTGTGTCAAGACATGTCCTGAACTCTTTCATCTATAACTCATATCCTGACCCAAAGACTTACATTTAAAAGACTGTAATTTTTTCAGTCTTTTGGTTCATGCAAGAATGTTCTTGTACATGTTAACCAGAAAGTTATTCTAACCAGTGCTTTACTTCATTTATTAGTACTAGTCGAAACATATATCTAGACATGTTCACTGGAAATATTTACTGATATCTGTGACATGTGCTGCTTCATGTGTACAATTGTTCTTACGTTGACAGAAAACGATGTTCTGTTGACGTTGAAATGAAAGTATGACATTGTGCAATCATGAAATATTGCTCGCATGAAAGCGTATTAGCTCATGTAAACTGGCTTTGCAATAAAGCATAAAGAAAAAAATCTATTTTTTCTTATCTTTCTGTAAGATGAATGTGAACATAAACTACCATCTCTTATGCACTCGTCTTGATTACCTGAGAAGTCAATTACAATATGAAGGACGTCCTCTTGAGAAAATAGATATTTCGTTCCCACAACAATCACATATGAACGAAAAAGACGCAACTAAGATTTTTTCCGCTCTTTCTGAACTCGAATGCTTGCCTTTTTTGAAAGAAATAAGGATAGAGGCACTTATATTCTTTGCTGATTATTTTCGTTCATCTTTCCTGGAAGAAGAAATAATCAATATAGTGTTAGATAATATCATGTTGATGCCACGAGCGTTGAAGACAATTTGCTGGTGTATGAAGGATCAAACTTTCTATTACAGGATGCTATTCATAGCAGCAGATTTCTTAGACATAAAATTCATCAATGTAGTGACGGAAATGATGTATCCTTTGAGGCTAGAAGGTAATGTAGGAGTTGAACCTTCTTCTTACGTTCTTTCCAGAATAACTAGAAAATTTAGAGACAAAAAAAGACAAAAGATACACAAGATGTCCACAGAATATATGATGTGTATGCTGTGTTCTGGTTTGTTGATAATCTCACCTAAAAGCAAAGACGTATGTTATATGTTTTGCTGCATGAAGCCAGTCCACATGAAGTGTTTCCATGAATTTTTAGATGAACAACATGAATACAGTCCTGTAAAGAAATGTGTATACTGTGATATTAAATGGCACAACAAGAAACCTCAAGGAGAACATGATTATCTGTTATGGTTGTCAAGGAATGCAAGTGCTCATTCTATCCTGCATGAAAAGAGAAAGCCTAAGATGTGTCTTTTTCCTGATGAAATAAAAAGATGAAAAAATTAATCATTTGTTGTGTTCTGTTATTTCACATTTTACAGCCGACCAAAAATGCTTAATTTTACCCCTAAAGGTTATAATTCTTTCAGAGACCAGAAAAGTCCATATAACCAGTAGATGTCAGAAATATTTCATGGACCAGAAATGTTTATTTCACCACGAAATGGCAGAAAAGTTTTAGAGGCCAGAAAAGTTTATTTTACCAGTAGATGTCAGAAATGTTTCAGGGACCAGAAACGTTTATTTGACCACGAGATGGCAGAAAAGTTTTAGATACCAGAAAGTTCATTCTACCAGTAGATGTCAGAAAAGTTTCAGGGACCAGAAACATTTATTTCACCACGAGATGGCAGAAAAGTTTTAGAGACCAGAAAAGTTCATTCTACCAGTAGATGTCAGAAATGTTTCAGGGACCAAAAACGTTTATTTCACCTTAAGATGGAAGAAAAGTTTTAGAGACCAGAAATGTCCATTTCACCAGTGAACGTCAGAAAAGTCCATTTTTTTAATAAATGTCAGAAAATTAGAGACCTAAAATTGGTGAAACGGATATTTTTAATCACAGTGCAATTTCTGATCTCAGAGCTATTTCTGATCTCAGAGAAGTTTCTGCTATAGTGTGGTTAAATTGAGCATTTCTTGTTCCTGAAACATTTTTAACTAGCAGAAACTACTCTGAGATCAAAAACTTCTCTGAGACAAGAAATATCTTTGAGATCAGAAATGTTTATTTCAACCACATTATAACATAAACTTTTTGGATACTAGAAATGTTTATTTTACCACTGAACGGTAGAAATGTCTCAGGGATTAAAAATTCTTAAATTAACCATCAAATGCTAGAATCTTTTAGACACCAAAAGATACTAGAAAAGTTTATTTCACTTCTTCCTTTATGTTAGAAATCTTACATAAACAAGAAAAGTTCAGTTCAGCCACTAGGTGGCAGAAACTTTTCAGTGACCAAAAATGTTTATTTCACCACTAGATGACAGAAATGTTTCAAGAATTAGAAATGCTCGAATCAACCACCAGATGTCAGAAACTTTTCAGAGACCAGAAATGTTTGTTTCACCGCTAGATGTTAGAAATGTTTCAGGGACAAGAAATGTTCAGTTCAGCCACTAGGTGGCAGAAACTTTTCAGTGTCCAAAAATGTTTATTTCACCACTAGATGGCAGAAATGTTTCAAGAATAAGAAATGCTCGAATCAACCACCAGATGTCAGAAACTTTTCAGAGACCAGAAATGTTTGTTTCACCGCTAGATGTTAGAAATGTTTCAGGGACAAGAAATGTTCAGTTCAGCCACTAGGTGGCAGAAACTTTTCAGTGTCCAAAAATGTTTATTTCACCACTAGATGTCAGAAATGTTTCAAGAATAAGAAATTCTCAAATCAACCACCAGATGCCAGAAACTTTTCAGAGAAAAGAAATTTTTGTTTCACCGCTAGAGTTTAGAAAATGTTTGAGGGACAAGAAAAGTCCATTTTTACCACTCTGTGTTAGAAAATTTTGACTTTAGTTTAACCATAAGGTATCACATACTTTTCACTTAAGAGATATGTTTGTTTCACCTGTAGACATCAGAAATGTTTCAGTGATCAGAGACGCTCAGTATGAATGCTAGGTAGCAGGAAGGAAAACTCTTTGAGGTTCTGGATGAGGAAGGGCTGCACTAAACTTTAACAGGCTCCTCCTGGCCTGTCAGAACGAGGTCTCCTTTATTTTTAATTAGCAAAAGAGATATAAGAAAGAAAGTTCATTGTCTTTTATTTTGAAGTTAAAATGGCTCTTTCTTCTCCTTTTTTTGTGAATTTACCTTCTAACACGATTCATCCGTCTCGAGAAAATAAGATCAGTTCTTTCTATGTAAAGCTTCCTACTACTTTGCTTCTTCAGGGAGCATGGGAAGTAGCATTAGTGGAAGTCAACGTTCCTGTCTCATGGTATAACTTTCCAGAAATACCAGAAAAAAATCGAACTATTATAGCAGAGAGAATTGATTTTAAGCTTAAAACAGACGAAGAAAAAATAACTTCTTTAGATGAAATAGACATAAAGAAAAGATATGTCGTGCAAAGGATTCCTTACGGTAATTATACGAGCTCAGATAGTTTAATAAGATGTATTAATTTAGCCTTGAAAAAAATTGATGTATACTCAGACGAAGAACTTTACAGAAACAGCAGAGAACCATATATGAAAACAGAACTTCAAAACTTGAAACCTATATTGAAAGTAGGCAGAGGAGACAGAGTAACTATGTCTAAATATTTATGCAGTATTTTACGATTAGATACAGCAAACAAGGCTGAGATAAATGACGATAAAGTAGTGAGTTTCACAGGTCTTCCCTTAAGGACCTTGTTAGATTTTCAAGTTTTAATGAGCACAAAAGAAAGGTACAAGCATTATAAATATTTCAAAGCAGGAGGAGTCCCAAATTTGCATCATGTTTCGTCTAACATTTACATATACACAGACATTGTATCTACTGAAGTAGTAGGAGATGTTCAAATGCCACTTCTGAGAACTATACGTTGCAGTGAAAAATTTGGAGACGACATAAAAGAAGTCTTCGTTAATCCTTACTACAAAAGACTCAGAAGAAATGAAATTCAGGAGATACATATTAAAATATGTGACGATCAAGGGGAACTCGTGAAATTTGAGTATGGAACTGTTTTTATAGTTCTTCATTTTCGACCTTTAAAATCAAGATTTATAGATTAAGAGAGAAGATTTCTTTAAAATGAAACGTCAGAAAGCTTTCAAGAATTTAATAGTTGAATATGATTTAGTTCCTGTAGCTTACAAATATGACATTGATTTATTCCTTTTGAAGAAATTGAAGAAAATAAAAAGGATATTGAAGCATAAAAAGAAAAAAGAAGGAGGAATAAAATTTCAGTTAGCTTTGTGCACAGTTTTAGGAAAATATAACTTGGAGACAAGTGAATACTTTGAAATAAGACCATGGTTTTAAAGCTCTATGCAAGTCAGCTTTGACTCACACAACATAGAAGAATTAATAAGAGACTCTTTTTCTGTAATTTTAGGCTTCTTTGATGCTTTTTTACATATGGGCTCAGGATGGTTCTTAAAGAAAATTAAAGTTTTGCGTTTGTCTGTTTTCAAGTATAATCCTTTTGGAGGTCAAAAAAAAGAAACTAGTGAGGAAATTATCAGAAAGAAGAGATCAGTCCTTGACGTTAAAGGCAGTGGAAATAAGTGCTTCATATATTCAGTCCTAGCAGGTCTTCATAAGTTGACTGAAAATGCTAATATAGCTCAGTCTTATGATGTTTATTTAGACGAATTAAATCTTTCTTTCCTTTCCTTTCCTGTTAAACTTAGTGAAATACCTAAATTCGAAACAAAGAACAACGTAACTATAAATGTGTTTGGAATGTTAGAGAAAAAAAGCGAGCCGTTCCCTATGTATATTTCTGTCCTTTCTTCACCTCTGGCAGAAGGACGACATGTAGATTTATTGTTGCTGAATGATCATTTTTATCTGATAAGAAACTTACATAAATTTATTAGACCTTTCTTCTGGAAAAAAACTAGGTTTTTTTGTTATAAATGCTTAATTTCTTTTTGCTCTAAAATTCGATATGAAAAACATGTAAGCAATGACTGTCAGAAAAATGTATATGCTGGTCAAGGTTACTCTACTCCTTCTAAAGGAAGTACTTTGAAATTCACTGAGCATAAGTATCAAGTTAAAAGTCCTTTTGTTATATATGCTGACTTCGAATGCTACAATCAAACTATACAAAAAATACAAAAAGGTAAATCTTTTTGTTCTAAAGAGCACAAACTTAATGCTTTTGGTGCAATAATGGTATCGAAATATGACAAATACAGTCAAGATCCTTTCATCTACGTAGGGAAAAATGTAATAAAAAAATTTACGTCCTACTTATATCAAAAAAGAGCAGAAATTTCATACATTTTAGACCATAAAAGGAAACCTTTGTCGTTGTCTCCTAAAGATATTTCACGTATAATAAAGCAAAAAAATTGTTACATCTGTGGAATATCTTTCACAAAAAAAGGTATGAAAAAAGTTTTGGATCATGCTCATCTAGGACAAGAAGGAAAAGGCAGGGACTTGAATTATGCTTGCAATCGATGCAATCTAACTTATACCAGTCTTAGAATGGACAAACTGAAAATACCTATTGTAATACATAACAGCATGAACTATGACACTCATTTTCTTTTTCAGAAACTGTACAAGTATATAGAAAATAAAACTATATCAGTTATAGCTAAGTCTTCTGAAAAATTTTTGACTTTAAGTTTCGAGAACTTTAAAATTTTAGATTCTTTTCAATTCTTACCCACTTCTCTTTCTAAACTTGCTGAACTCTTGCATGAAAAAGGTTTGAAAGATTTCATTCAGACTAAGAAACACACTGCAGACAAGAATCTTATTCCTTTCATGATAAGAAAAGGAGTCATGTGCTATGATTATATCGACTCATGGTCAGTTCTGAAAGAAAAAAAATTACCAACTAAAGACAAATTTTATTCTTCTTTAACTAAGAAAGACATAACAAACAAAGAATATGATCATGCTGTTCATATGTTCGAAGCATTACAATGTAAAAATATAGAAGACTACTTAAAAGCTTACTTAAAAATAGATGTGTTACTTTTATGTGATATATTTGAGTCTTTCAGAGAAAAGACATTAAATTATTACAGTTTAGATCCTGCACATTTTTTAACTGCACCTAGTTTAAGTTATCAAGCTATGCTGAAACATACAGGAGTAGAATTGGAACTGCTATCAGACATAGAAATGTATAACTTTATAGAAAGCGGGATAAGAGGTGGAATAACTAATGTGTCTAGGAGACATGCAGAAGTGAAAGATTCAGACGAAGTGATTTTATATATAGACTGCAATAATTTATATGGTAAATGTTTAGCAGACTTCTTACCACATTCCAATTTCAAGTGGCTCAGTCTTAAGCAAATACAAGAATTGAAAATAGAAAATGTCCCAGATGAAAATGAAACTGGCTATATCTTAGAAGTCAATTTAGATTATCCTGAAGAAATCCATGACATGCATAATGATTTCCCTGTAGCTCCTGAAAAAATAGAAGTTACAGAAGAAGAATTGTCTCCATATGCTAAAATTATATTGAAAGAAAGTTAAACATCTTACAAGAAAGGAGGAAAGAAGCTCATATGTAATCTGAAAAGTAAACTTAATTATATTGTTCATTATCGCAACCTTAAATTGTATCTTAGTCTAGGTTTAAAAATAAGTAAAATACATAGAGTTTTAAGTTTTTATCAGAAAGACTGGATGAAATCATACATTCTGTTTAACAACAAAGAAAGAACTTTAGCTACTTCTGCTTTCATGAAAGCATTTTTTAAGCTAATGAATAACACAACTTTTGGGAAAACTATGGAAAATGTCAAGAAAAGAACCTGCATGAAATTAACTTCAGATGCCACAGTCACTGAAAATCTTATAAAGAAACCTACTTTTAAGTCTCTTCATGTTTTTCAAAGAGATTTTGTAGGAATCCAAAACAGCAAAGAAAACCTTCTCCTGGACAAACCTATGTACATAGGCTTTTCAGTTCTAGAATTATCTAAATTATGGATGTTTAACTTCCATTATAATGTCATGCTGCCTAAATTCAAAGACACATCTATACAGCTTTTATATACAGACACTGATTCTCTGATATATTACATCAAAGATCCTGTCTATGTAGCAAAAATAAAAAGCATGAATAATTTTTTTGATTTCTCTAATTTACCTGAAAGTCATATCTTATATGACAAGTCAAATAAAGCAGTCTTAGGCAAATTCAAAGATGAAGTAGCAGGGAAAAAGATAAAAGAATTTATCGCTCTCAGACCTAAAATGTATTCAATTTTATTTGAAAAAGGAAAAGAAGAAAAAAAGGTGAAAGGAGTTAAGAAATGTAGCATAGAAAAAATGAGACATGAAGACTTTAAACAGACTTTACTCAAAAATAAGATTAAGGAAGCAGAATTTAATAACATAAGAAGTTTAAATCATAAAGTTTATACTATGTCACAAAGAAAAGTATCTCTTTCCCCTTTCGAAGATAAAAGATATCTTAGAAGAGGAGGAATAAAGTCTTTTGCTTATGGTCACTACAAAATACCTCCTGCTAAGAGAAAAAAAAACTTTTCTCTTCTGAACATTCCATGCAAGAGAATTAAAGTCAGTGAGATAGAAGGAGCTGAAGACTCTAAGCAAAGACTTGTTAGATCAACGTCTTCTTGAAAAACCTGAAAATGAATAAGTCAGGCAAGCATCCTACCATTGCTTTTGGGAAAAGAAAACGCATAGACATAAGTAAATTCAATGGAAAAATTTATTTGCATTTCAACGACTTAATCAAAGACAAGAGTATTTCTCTTTCCAAGGAAGAGTATGACTTGCTGTTCAAGCTGAGAAACAAAATAAACAAGAAAATAGAAGAAGTCAAAAAACTAAGTGAGGGGACCAAGGGAGAAAAAAGAAACAAAAAGAAAAGAAAATCTCTCAGCGACAGTAGCAGTGAAGACGATAAGATGGCCACAAGTGACAGTGAAAGTGACTGAAAATAAACCTGAGATAAGCTTAACTAGTATGTGTTCAAGCATCTTACCTTCTGTTCATCAACTGTGCTAGCAAATAATCTTCAGACATAAAGCCAAACAAGCTTTCTATTCTTAGGAAACCTGCAACCGCTACCTGCACTTTTACAAAATGAAATGTGAATATTGTGGAAGAAAGGGGAAGATAGTTCAAAACAAAAAATATTGTGAAAAAAGTGAGCAAGCCATGGTTCAAGAATGCATAAGATGCCACAAACCTTTTCATTCTGTTCATTTCTTCTCATCAGATGAAAATCATTTAAGATGCAATTCATGTCACACAAAATATATGAAAGAAAAAATCAGAAACAAAGCCAAGTCGTCTAAGCTCGTTGACACAAGAAGCAGTGAGTCAGATGTAACAAGCTCAGAAGAATCAGAAGAAGAGAAAGCAACTTCATCACCCGTCGCAGAAAGTGAAAATGAAAATCAACCAAAGAACAAGAGAAGAAGAGTCACTCTCTCCAATGAAGAAGAAGGTCTCAGAAAGGAACACGAAAAAGACCTCAACAAAGGCAAGAAAAAAAATGTTTCTTCTTCTACAAAAGAAAAAAAAGTTCCTGTTAAGAGAGCAGCTACAAAGAAAACTTTGCTGAAATCAGAAGCAGTGAAATCTGATATGATAAAGACGGCAGGGGGAAACGTTCACTACTTTAAACTGCCTGAAGGTTATGTCCCTGTGTTCACTAACATAAATGCTTTGGAATAAGCTGATATTCCTTTTATTTTTTTGTTTCACGGATAACCGGAAACTTAGAACATGTGGCTTAGTTTTGAGAGCAGGGTCCTTAGCGGACTGCACTAATAAAAGGCTGTGGTTTCAACTCAGGTCACATGTTATCATGACAATACTAATGACTTTCCTTGCTCAGAAATGGAGTAAAATCACGTGATTATATGCCTCGTTCTTTTTCTTCTGTGATAAAATTATACAAAGCAGCAAAGAAAATAAACAAAGAAATAACCAAGAAAGATGTTGTCTCTTTTCTTCGCAACACAAGAACTTATACTTCACACAAGAAAATAAAGTATAAGTTTCTTCGAAGAAAAACTGTTGTTAAAGGTATAAATGATCAATGGCAAATAGATTTGATCAGTGTTTACAATATAAAAGAAGAAAACGATGGAGTTAAGTATTTGTTAGCCTGCATAGATTGTTTTTCACGCGTTGCTTATGTAGAACCTATGCTAGACAAAACTGCAAGCAGTGCTTTGAAAGCTTTCAAAAAAATTTTGTTGAAAAGTAAAGTAAAACCTAGATTGATACAATTTGATGAAGGAAGTGAATTCAAAGGTGTTTTCAGGACATTTTTAAAAGAAAATAACATAAAATACTTCAGCACTTCTCAAGACACTAAAAGTGCTATAGTAGAAAGGTTCAATCGTACAATACAAGACAAAATATACAAATATCTTACCTATAAAAACAGTCTGAGATATATTGATGTTCTACCAAAATTAGTTCATGGTTACAACCATAGTGAACATAGAACTATAGGTATCAAACCTTCTTCTGTTAATAAGTCAAATGAACAAAAAATATGGTTGAAACAATATGGAAAATATTTGTACAGCAAAAAAGCTAATTTACCTTTCAAAGTAGGAGATAAAGTACGTATCAGCAAATACAAGACTATTTTTAGAAGAGGATATTCTTCTCATTGGAAAGAAGAAATATTTCTTGTAGCTCATGTCCTTAGAACATGGCCTGCAACTTACGTCTTAATAGATAAAAATAAAGAAATATTAAGTGGAAGCTTCTATAAAGAAGAATTAAATAAAGTAGAAGGAAAGTAAAAAAATGGATTATCAAGAATTTCCTTTGTTCAATGCTTGTCTCAGAATACCTTTTTCTATGATAATAGCAGGTCCTAGCAACAGCGGAAAAACCACTTTCGTGCACAACTTGCTTGAAAACAGTCATAGAATAATAGAAAAGGAATTAGATTATATCATATGGTGTTACGGACAAACTCCACCTGAAAAAAAAGACTTCATGGAAGGGAAAAATATAATTTTCTTAAATGGCATTCCTTCATCTTTTGAAAAATATATAAAACCTGATTTAAATGGTGTGGTTATTTTAGATGACTTGATGAAAGAATGTAGCAGCAATGCTGAAATAGGAAAACTTTTCACTCAAACTTGTCATCATGAATCACTAAATGTAATATATATTTCTCAAAATTATTATTCTGAAGGTAAAGAAAGACAAACAGTGAACAGAAATGCAACCTATTTGGTTATTTTCAATTCTCCGTTAGATCAGACTATACCACAGACACTTGGGAGAAAACTTTTACCTAAAAATTATAAGACTTTTGTCAACATTTTCAATGAAGCCACAAGGAAACCTCATTCATATCTTTTCATAGACGGTCATAAAAAAACTCCAGCAGAATATAGACTAAGAAGCAACATATTTGATGTAGGACAAGAAATATACATTCATAGTAAAACATAATATATGTTGTATGATACATGATGTGCTACTTTGTGTGAAAAGTTCATGAGATTAAATAAAAAATATATACCACACATGTGAGACTGACATATCTTAATTTGTTCTCGCTTTAAAAGAAGAAAAATGCCACCTTCCAAAAAAAACAAATCACTAAAAAAAAAAAGAAATATTTCTTTAAAAAAATCATCTGCTAAGAAAAGAAGAAATCCTTCTTCTAAGATTAAAAAAAGGAACAAGAAAAGAAGTATTAAATCTCCTAGACAACTTGCTTATCTAACTGTTCTAGGAAACACTAAGAACAAGAAAAAAAGAGATCTCCTCATAGAATATGCAGGGAAAGAAGACTTAGATGCTATATGTCAAATAATACACAACGTTTTAGCAGGAAACATTAGGCTGAATTCAGTCTCTTTCTCTAAGCTGAAAAAATACAGGAACACTTTAAGATACCTGATAAATAAACGTGTGAATAATCAAAAGAGGAAATCAACTCTTAAGCAAAAAGGAGGATTTCTTCCTCTTCTCATACCTTTAGCAGTGTCTTTGTTAGGAGGACTAGCAGGAGCTAAAAGTTAAAACATGGCTTCTTTTAAAAAAAGTATAGTTATTCCCTTAGCCACATACAAAAAATTATCTTCTGCAGCGAAAAACACTTCAGAAAAAGAACCAAAGAAAAAAATGGATCCTATCGTTGAAAGACAGAAAGAATTGTTAGCGCAAAGAATGTATAACGTTCAACCGTATGATGTCCTGAGCACAAATCAAAATATCTTGAAAGAAAACCTTATGTCTTCTTTTCCTCTTAAGAAAGAAATCATAGAACCTGGAATATCTGTGAATGAAATTTTATCTCATATCAGACAAGCACAAATACCTTATATCAAAGAAATTTTAAGAAAAATGAAAGAACTCAATTACTTATGGAACGAACATGGAGAAATTATAATTAGAGGCAAATTGATCAGAAACTCTAATGTGATAAACATAATGAAGTTCTTCTCTAACACAAGCATTAAAGCAGAGCCTATAGGAACAGAAGAAGTTTGGGTCAATCTTTTGAATCATATACCTAAATCGTGGTTCCTCAACAAACCAAGGAAAGCTAAAAATAAATCTAAGCCTTATTCTGTAAGAAAATATCCTCTAGAAAAACAAATGATGGCTGAGAAAAACATTGAAGGAAGTGACTATTCTCTAGGAGCAACAGATGATGAATATTCTGAAGACAATGTGACGCCTCATTCTTCTATCTTAAAAAGAAAAGATCAACCTCAAGAAAGACCTCATCTTGTCAGGTCTGAAACACATGACACTGAAAGCATAGACAGCGACATAAATTATCTTTCTGCAGAAGAAAAAGACAAGGAAAAACCTGAAGAAAATAAGTTAGGAGAAGCTACAGGAGGAGAAGGAATTTCTGAAGTTAAAACTATTCCTCCTCTTCGAACAGAAGACGATATTTCCCCTCTTCACTCAGAAGAAGACGAAATTTCCTCTTTAGAAGAGAAAGAAGGCAGTTCATCTTCCCTGAAGAAAACCTCTCCGAAAAATAAATCTAAAGAAGACATTTTCGGAAAAATAAAACCTTCTAAACTTAAAAAAAAAAAAAATTTGAGACCTCCTTATGAGACTCGAGAAAGAAGAAAAACTCAATCTAACCCTAAATATTATTCCTCAGAATGGCTGACTGACTGGAAGAAATAATTTGTATTGAGATAAACCTCTTACCTTGAAATCCAGCTGAAGAAAAAAATAAATTGTCAATATGTATGCTAATTCAACTCCAGATAACTTTTACCTTAAACATCTTATATCTAGAAGATCTTATCCTAATCTTCAATATGGAAGAGGCCTTGAATTTATGGCACCTTTCAAAGGCAGCAGAAATCAAAGAGGTTACGGAATAGGAGGTATTTTAAAAGGACTTTTCAAGACAGTCGTTCCTTTATTGAAACCTGCTATTACATCAGCCGCTAAAGGAATAGGTAAAAGAGCATTAAAAGGTGGAATTAAAGTCGCAAAAAACGTTATACAAGGTGGAAACATTAAGAAAGCTTTAAAGCGTGAAGCTCAAGAAAGTTTGAAAGATTTAAGTAAACAAGCCATGATGCATATAGTTAAAAAGAGGAAAACTAAGACTAAAGCTAGAAATAGAGTTTCATCAAAGAGAAGAAATGTGAGAAAGGACATATTTGACTAAAATTAAACTGAGATAAGGTAAAAAAACATAGAAATCAAAGAAAAAAATTTATCAGCTATATAATAAAATTTAATTTTTGAAGAAAACTTTAACATGTCTCTGTTAGATGATGATCCGTGTCATTGTATCAGTTCAGAATTTGATTTTACCTCAATTCCTCCAACTGATACCAGCAGAGCAAAAACATACTATGAAAAAGTAGAACCTACAGCTTCTCCAAACAGCAGCACAGTACAATTTACGATAAAATCTAAACAAGCAGATTTAATTTCTTTACATAACAGTTTCCTGCATGTATCAGGGAAAATATTGAAAGCAAACAAACAAAATCCTGCTGCTCCTATTAATGGAACCATACAAAATGAAGCTAAAGTCTTTCCAGTAAATTACTTCGGTGCTACCATGTTCAAAAACGTTAAGGTATCTGTAGGAGGTATACGAATATCTGACAGCAATGACTTGCATGGTTATAGATCTTTATTTGAATTCATCCTAAGTTACAGTCCTACAGCTGCTAAACATATAGGAGCTTTAGCGATGTATGACAAAGACACTAAAGATTTCAATGAAGTCACTGAAGTTAACAGTGACGACCACAATGCAGGAGTAAAGGCTCGTTACAATAAAACAAAAAACGGTAAATTATTTGACATACATGTAAGAATACATAATGAACTTTTTGCTCGAGTTAAAGCTTTGCCTGGAGATTTACCTCTTACTATAGAATTTGACAGAGCAGATGAAGATTTTTGTTTAATGTATCACACTGCTGCTCAAAAATATGTTATAGATATACAAAGTATTCATCTTTACATCAAAAGAATAAGAGTAACAGAAAAATTCAGAGAAGATATGAGCAAAGCTAGAATGCTGAAACCCTTCTTCGATTATCCTGTTCATAAAGTCGACATGAAATATGTTACTTTTGGTCCTAATAAATCTATCCTTCAAGCCTCACATATAGTCAACAACACACCTCTCCCGAAAAGAGTTATAATAGGGCTCGTACACTTAGATGCCTTCACAGGAACTCATAATCGTAACCCTTTCAGATTTGAACATTTCAAGGCTAAAGAAATTGAACTGAAAGTAAATGATGGGGGGACACCATTTTATCAGTATGAATTAGATTATGAAAACGATCAATACAACATGGCTTATCTGTCTCTACTGAAAACAACAGGCGACATCTTCAGAGATGACAGTGTAGATATATCTTTCACAGAATTCGAAAACGGTTATTGCCTTTACTGTTTTGACATATCGAAAAACGGTGCTACATCAGGAACATTTGAATACTCTGAAAATGGTTCGTTAGGTTTTGTTGTAAAACTAGAAGAAGAATTGACTCATGGAGTAGCAGCTGTGATATATTTAGAACACGATGAACTCTTGAGATTAGATTCTAGTAACATGCTAAGAGCTAAATCTCAAATCCCATTCTAGTGACGTGTTAAGAGCTCTGTCTCAAATCCTCCGAAATGAATGGTTCAGAAATAAACTTATATCTGCAAGATATAAAAAAAGAAAAAAAAAGGAAAGTATGGAGTATATTCAGCTGATACTATACCTGAAGTTAAATCTTATCCTACAGGCTATGTAGTTAACACAGACAACAGTGACTTACCAGGGGAACATTGGGTAGCTTTTTATTACGAAAAACCTAACAAACTAGCAGAATATTTTGATTCATATGGTTTCAGTCCTTTACGAGAAACTTTCTTAGAAGCTTTGCCTTCAAAGTATAAATATTCATGTCATACTATTCAAGGTCTTTTTTCTGAAACTTGTGGTCTCTATTGTTTGTTCTTCATAGAAAACAGAGCTGAGAATAAGTCTATGCAAGAAGTTATATCTTGCTTCACAACAAACACTGATTGGAATGATCTTAAAGTAAAAAAATATTTTAATGAAAAAAATAAGAAATCTGACTTCACAGACAAAACATTGCCTTGCAACAGTCAAACTTGTTCAACGAAATATCTTTTCCTGAAAAAAAACCAAACAAAGAAATAAGTATTCATATCCATGTATTATTTTTTCTTCCTGTTGTCTTGGAAGTTGTTCACTGATATATTAGTTTTATTGAAAGATAAAAAATATCTTTTCTAGGAAATGAATGAACCTAAGGCAAAAGACAGCATGAAAGGGTTAAACAAAATAAACAGTATAGTTTCTAACGGTAAAGTAGGAGCAGGAGGAGCACTTGTCACTCTTATTTTAACAGTAGCAGTCATAATATTAGAGACGCGTAAACTAAACATGTCATCCTCTCTTCAGAAAGGAGATGAGATATTTCTGTCTTGCAGTGAAAGTGGCAACATTTATCATAACAATGAGAAGACTCAAAGTTTTCTCAGCTGTTATGTAACTAATTTAAATTACAGAAAAACATGGTCTTACCCTAACTTAGGATCTTCTGTTTCTAAGGACATGAAAAATAACCTTGACTTAAATTATATATCTCATGAAGAAGGAAACGCTTTTCTCTCAAGCTTTCCTGAAAGAGATACCTCCAAACCAGTGTCTACAGAAACTATGATCAAAACTGCTTCATGAAAACATCCTGTGATAACAGAGCTCTTGTCTTCTTACTATAAACTTATGAAACAGATACAACAAAAATGGATCAATCTTTAGGAGCAAAGAGGAACAAAGTGCTAGAAAAAATTTGCTTCCATCAAAGCAATTACATATCTTTGTTAGAAGAAGAAAGGCGAACACACATAAACATGATGAGAGAACAAGAAGAAAAAAATCTTGTTCTTTCTACTGAATTAAGAGAAATTCAAAATGAAACTATGAATATGTTATCTCACAGGAAAGCCTACAACATAGCAAAAGCAGAAAATGAATGCTACGCAAGGATAGCTCGCGATCGTTATGGTTGTACTGCAGAAGATGGAGACAATCCTGAAACTGAGGAAAATAAAAACATAGAAGGAGACAATCAAATTTCTGACGTTCCAGATTCTTTGCCACCTGATAGCTTAATGGATATGTACAGGCATATGCCAAATGAATAACTAACATGAGATAGATGCTTTCCAACAGACACATACCCATCTAACATGAATACCTTAAACTATAGTGAAACAGGAGAACCTTTAGCGGAAGAAAAGGTATGCTCTGATTGCGTACATAAAATAAGAACCCTAGAGGAGATCAGAATATGTCAACGAAAATATATCGACATCCTTCGAGCTGAAAGAAAACCATATCAAGAAAGAATAAGATCTCTAGAAAAAAGAAACAGCTTTCTTTCAGAAGAAATAGCAGAAAAAGAAGGAAAACTCTTGTCTCTCTCTCTAAGTCACCTACAACATGGCAATGCAATACTTCAAAATAAAGAAACAATTTAAACATAGGAAATGGGAAGATGATAAAGCTTTCGCTTACATTAAGAGAAGAAATCAAAAAATTTCTTGTTCTCCTTCTTTCTTGAAACTTATGTTAAAGCATTACGAAGAAGTCTTCAAACATAGAAAAATGTTATGTTTTGTTTATTATCTGTTAGAAAATGTATTCGAAAATAAAGATGAGAAAATACAAATGCTGGCAAGAGTCAACATGCATGACTTGTCTAAGTTATCTCTAGAAGAAGCTATAGGTTATACCTTAAAATTTCAAAGCAAAACTGGACCTAAAAATTTAGAAGAAAAATTCTGTTGGGAAATGGCTCTCAACCATCACTACGATGAAAATGATCACCATCCGCAGTACTGGAAAGGTAACAACATGGAAAAATTTGCTTTGATTGAAAGTATATTAGATATGATAGCTTGTCATGCAGAACGAGATTTGATGGTAGAAGAAATAAATGTACATCATATGTTAGATGAAGAAGTTGCTGTGATTCAACTTTTAGACATAAATCCTATATATCTAGAAAGATACACAGAAGAAGACAAGGAGAAAGTGAAAGAATATCTTTCTTTATGGAAAAATATCTTGTCTGTAAAATCTTAAGAAAAAATAAAAAATAAATATATATATATATAGTCATTAAAAAAACCATACCATTATGTTAAAAGTGAAAAAAGGAAAAAATATCCATACTATAATATCACATCAATTTATATGCATTTTTCTTATGTATTGTCTCATATCCGGATTAATAAGTACTGTTATGTCTTATCCTATTCTTGTTTGTTCTATGCTGATATGTTTTTTCATAACATGCATACAGCTGCCTGAAATACCCGTTCCTTAATCAAGCTGAGATATGTGAAAAAAATATAAAAAATAAGCTACTAAAATTAAGATGCTGTTCGCTTACTGTCTCATGTCAGGACTGAGCAATGCTTTCATACCAGATCCTGTTGTGTTATATGTCATATTCTTATGCGTTCTTATAATATGTATACATCTACATAAGATACGTCTTGCTTGATGGTCACATCAAGTTTATGTCTTTGAGATAAAACAGAAAACAGTGTAAACCTATATGAAATAGGACATATCTTTTAAACTGCTCATGTATACATGTATTTTTCCTTAGACAAATACACAACAGCTCTTTTCACTTACATTTACATATTGTTGCTCTTGTTGCAGTAAGAAAAAAAAAAATGCCTTTGCCGTCTTACTATTTCGAAGAAGATTTAGGTTACTCTGATCTATTTCTTCAAAAGATTTCAGTCTTGTTAGGATATGAATGGATGAAACTAGGTGTACATCTTGGAATACCTCATACAAAACTTGAAAACATGAACAAAACTAAAACCACTACAACCATGGGTCTTGAAATGCTGAACAAGTGGTGGAGAGGAGTTCCTTTCTACTTAAGAACTGAAGAACTGATAATGAGTTTCAAGGAAAACCAACGAATGGACTTGGTTGAATTCACAGAAGAATTCTTCAAAGAAAAAAAATTAGAAGAACATAGTGATGAGTCAACTGCTGTCCAAATGTTCTTCATTGTACTAAGTGAAAGAATGTCAAGAGATTGGAAGAATGTGGCTATATATCTGCACATCACGCTGGATGAAATAAAAACCATATCCTCTCAACCAGAACAAGACATAAAACATTTAACTTTTAATGTCTTAAAGATGTGGCAAAGATCAAAGAACAGTGCCACTCATCAACTAATGAAAGCTTTGTTTGAAATGGAAAGAAATGATGTTTTGAAGCTTCTGTTCTTAGAATTTGATAAAAGAACGGGAAACTAACTAACCAACCAAGAAAACAACAAAGAAAAGAGCAACAGAAACCTAATTTTTGTAAACGAATAAAAAAATAAACATATATATATATATATCATATAATTTGTTTTGTTCTTTGTTCATATAACCTGATTGAGATATCATGAGAATAGCATATATACATAGTACTCAATCATTGAAGAACAACATAAAACATACATCAAAAAAGGAAGAGAAAGAAGATAGTACTTCATCGTCTTGAAAAATGGAAACTCCAGTCTTAAAATTCGTTAAAATTAATCCTAATGCAATCTCTCCTGCTCAAAAATATTACACTATAGGATACAACTTATACAGTCCATCTGAATATACCATCCCTCCTAAAGGAAGTCGTTTCATAGAAACAGGTATCCAAGTTTCTGTTCCATATGGTTATTATGGTATTATATCGCCTTTGAGCAAAAAAAGAAATAATGATGTAAATGTTGAAACAAAAATAATAGACACTCATTACAGAGAAGAAATTAAAGTTATGTTGCACAATTTTAATGAAAAAGAAGAGAAAGAAGCCACAATAAAGAAAGGAGAAGCCGTTGCACAGCTTATATTACAAAAAATATGCACTTCAAAATTGAAACAATGTTACAAGCTGGAAAGAACCCCTGAAGATCAAGAAAGTTATGATGCAGCTTACAACAAAATAGGTAATCAGATATATGAAGAAGAGCATCGGTTCCTGAAAGGTGCTAATCATATAAAAAAGATGATGGAGTCCTCTTCAAGTAAAGACAACTGGAGTCCTCTTCAAGTAAAGACAACTTCTTCGCAAACATCTCTGTGAATAGCATAAACAGCAAGTGAAATGAGTTTTGTGCACTGTCAACAAGAAATAATCAGTTAGTATACTGTCATCTCATTGAAGATGTCTCTATTAAAGTTCATGAAATTATCTCCAAGAGCTTTCACTCCAACTCGTGCTTCAAGTGATGCAGCAGGACTTGATTTATATAGTGCCTATGACTATATCATCCCTCCTAAAAGTAAAGAATTAATAAAAACAGATATTGCACTGGACATACCTCCTGGTTGCTATGCTCGTGTGGCTCCGAGATCAGGACTTACGCTAAAATATTTCATCGATGTAGGTGCTGGAGTCATAGATAGAGATTATAGAGGTAATGTAGGAGTCATTCTCTTTAATTTCGGAGAAAAAGAATATAAAATAACTCAAGGAGACAGGATAGCACAAATGATATTGGAAAAAATTTACATGCCTGTCATTCAAGAATGTGATATCCTTAATGAAACCATGCGAGGTGACAATGGTTTTGGATCAACTGATAAATGATATTGTTTTTGAATAAAAGAAACAATAAAAATGAAATCTTGATTCTTCTTTTTATTTCACTTTATCACATAATCTTTCCATTTAACATATGCATGCTTTATTCCATTTAACATATACATGGTATAGGATATTATTTATAATCGACCTCCTTTTTAAATAATCTAAATTTTTCAGAATATTAGGTCTTCTTAAAATAATTATTTTAAGAAGACCTAATATTATACTACTGACGTAATCGTGAGACTATGAGTATAACTACCGCAGGCATAGGGCTCCACCCCCAACCCCTCTCCCCTTACTTCCTCCTGTCAAGGTCAGGTGACAGACAGGGAGAGGGAGGATTACAGAAATAATATCTTGTTATATCAAAGAGATTCTTATCCTAATCCCTTAATTGGGGGTGATTAGTGGATGTTTATTCTGCACTCTGTCTGTTTCAGTCTCATTTCACACTCTCCCCCACATATTCAGATAACCAATCAGTGATAACATCTGCTGGGAGAGTGTGCTTACTCATGCACATCCAACAGTTTCCAACAAGTTGGCCAAGGTTTCCACCTGCCCCATGTTTCCACCTGCCCCATATGTATTGGGAGAGAAGCGGGAGCGGAATTCAGGGGTAGGTTTCCAGCCTAGTTACATTGGTGTATGTTCTTAGGACATACTGCCGCGCCGGAAAAAGGGTCACTTCTTGCAGATTTGACCTGGCCCTCTGTTTCCCACTCCTTCCTCTAGATGTTGCCTTTAGTTCCTTCTTCATCCTCCAGGTGGCTCTTTCCACCTATTCCGTGTCTCATCAAATAGTTATGGTTCACCTCTCTGTTTCTTTCTGGCCAAACGGGGGTTTGGGGGCAAAGCCCCTGATCAAGGATATACGCCAGATCTCATCTGAATTTGAATTAGATTCAGATGAGATCATCTGAAACTTATGGAAACTTACATGGAAGATTATTATTCAGATGAGATCTCATCTGAAAGGGGGGGGGTTATCCGGGGGATGTGGCCAGATGGGTCTCTCAGGGAATGAAATTTTTATGGGGCGGTATGACCTCAGTCCACTTCCGGCCAGGTAAAAGATTTGAGAAGACGACCAGATGCATACCTTCCGGCCAGGTAAAAGATTTGAGAAGACGACCAGATGTGCCGCGCCGCGTAGGAGTGACGGGTACCATACAATTCCGGACTTGGAAATTTTTCCCGGGCTGACTGTGTGAGGGTAGAAGATGCAAGGATGCCCTGGGAGATAGATGGCCCAGGAGCTGTGAACTGAAGGCCTGTACTGTATTCTGCACTCTGTCTGTTTCAGTCTCATTTCACACTCTCCCCCATATATTCAGATAACCAATCAGTGATAACATCTGCTGGGAGAGTGTGCTTACTCATGCACATCCAACAGTTTCCAACAAGTTGGCCAAGGTTTCCACCTGCCCCATATGTTTCCACCTGCCCCATATGTATTGGGAGAGAAGCGGGAGCGGAATTCAGGGGTAGGTTTCCAGCCTAGTTACATTGGTGTATGTTCTTAGGACATACTGCCGCGCCGGAAAAAGGGTCACTTCTTGCAGATTTGACCTGGCCCTCTGTTTCCCACTCCTTCCTCTAGATGTTGCCTTTAGTTCCTTCTTCATCCTCCAGGTGGCTCTTTCCACCTATTCCGTGTCTCATCAAATAGTTATGGTTCACCTCTCTGTTTCTTTCTGGCCAAACGGGGGTTTGGGGGCAAAGCCCCTGATCAAGGATATACGCCAGATCTCATCTGAATTTGAATTAGATTCAGATGAGATCATCTGAAACTTATGGAAACTTACATGGAAGATTATTATTCAGATGAGATCTCAAATTTAATCCCGTCATGCCGGGCCTAACCCCCCTCCACACTCCTGCATGACATAATTTGTACACAGCCCCTTCTTTTAACCCCCCCCCCGCCACCTTCAGTGCCATGCCTCGAGGCATCCTTATGCCCTATGCATCTATGCCCTAAGGCCCTATAGTTTAAGGAAGCTAGAGATATTCCCTGAGGCCATAGATAACTCTGGTGTTGTTGCCCGGAGTGCATGCGGCTTGCCAAATATAGTTTTATATGTAGCCCTTTGCCCTTAGAAGCGAGGAATATGCCATGAGGGTCGATACGCAATGAACTTCCATGATTAGGTTTAGCAGCAACCATTTTTATATCAGGGTAATGTGAAACCTAACATAATAATCTCAATAACATGTGGGCATGACCCAGTCTAATGTGAACCTTAAATATAACACCTATTTCTATCCTTCTTGTGGTACCGTGAAAATTAGTTCAAGGCAAAAGTACACCATAAAAGATAACTGTGGTCCCAAAGTCAGTTAGAAAGAGAAAGAAAATATGTTGACATGCTCTTTCCCTAAGTTAAAAGCTAGTGCATGTATGTGGCACCTTGACCTTTCTTATATAAAAATATCATTAACACTAGAGAACTTATATCAGTGTACATATTGTCTAATGCACCATATAACGTGTCATGGAGAGGTACAACCTTTTAAGACCAAGTCCTGTTCAAATTCTTTTTTTTCTTTTCATGTCCACAAAAAAGATAGCAGTAGTAATTAATGTCTCAACTTTGATGTATTTTCATACAACTATATGCCTATCTGTGCTCGCGTCCATATTAAGCATCTCACATAGGACCTTTGCTGATTTTAGAGTTAAAAAAGCAGAACCTTAAAGTAACATGAACATTAAACAAGATGTGTTTCAGTTTCTTTTGTATACCTATCGCATAAGAAAGTTCTTCAATATTACTTTTTTACAAATCCTTTCTGACCGCTTTGGCCCTTCCACTTTGTCTGAGTCTCTGACACATAACCCTTCTCTTGTACTCCCTCAGTCTCCTCCCCTCCTTCTCCTTGTCCTTGAGCTGAATTCCCCCCCCCCCCCAGAGTAGGTTGAGGTTCTGTGTTTGCCTGTAGTTGGTGGTAATGACCTGCACCAGGTGTTTCTCCATACGGTACTTCCCCTGTGTTCTGGACTATGGTGAATTCATCTTTGTGCCGGACCGAATAAGAAGGCAATCCTCCACCATCATTACTTTCACTGGCCTCCCGACAGATAACTGTTTAAAGTAAAACAAATATCAGAAACTTTACTGACACATTTCTCTCTCAGCCTCTATAGTCCATATATCATACATATAAATCATTTCTTAAACCAGCAGACATGGGTTCTGGTTCTGGTTCAGATGTGTCTGCTTGAGGGGTCTCAGCTTGTCACTGCTCAATTCTAACTTCTCGGACAGATTGTTGAATCTGCATCCCTACCAAGACAACATCTCAAAATAGTTCAAATCCCCCAAAAAATAAGTTATCTTAATAGAACCTTCGGTAAGTAATAACATACCCGCTCCCATAGTCCACCTCTTTGTCGACCAAAATTTATATAGTAAACATTGTACCCCAACTAAAAAAAGAACAGGCTTGAGGCTTTTTAACCGCATCTTATACATTGAACACGGAGGTCCGTGTTTTTAACCTCTTATCTATGGATATAGAGGTAAATTAAATAAAATTAGAACTATACTGAAAATGTGGGTATCAAAAATGATTTGGGCACAACTTTAACTACACATAAAATTAATTTGTTCAAGAATTACTTACCCTTTGTTATATTTTAGTCGACTGAGTGGCTCAGCGCCTCATTCAACTTTTGCACTGTTTTCACTATTTCTTGAAGAATCTTATCAGCAGTCGCTGCTGTTTGGAGACTTGTGTCACACCTCTTTTGGAGATGGTCTGCATTGATAGTCATAGCATTAATTGACTGGGACAAAGATAAGACACAGTCCTGCATCCCTATAAAACCCACGTTCATCTTACTTTGGGCGTCAGTCAACTTCTCACAGTTCTCTTTCATTATATCACTCAACTTATCAAGAGCTTTAACTAGTTGAACTTGTTTTCCGACTATTTGGTTCGTCAGTTCTGTGTGCACATTGCCCAGAGCTATACTGTCTTCCTTTACTTCTTTCTTTTGTTGCTCTAAGGCTTTACGTTGGATTTCAAGCATAGTGTCTCATTGAGAAGTCAGACACTGTTCTGTTTCATGTGAATGATCGCGAAGAGCATTGGTCAACCCAGTAGTTTCCCCTTTCAATGCTTTAAACATAATACAGGAGGTTTCTTGGGTATTTTGTGCTAATTCATCTTGGTGTTTGAAAAGAGACTTGCATGATTTTTTTATTCTGCTCCAAAATAATATCTGTACTTTGCTCCAGCAATGAGCGGGTAGCAGCCTGGAATTCTTCTTTCCAGCCCTCATCTAGTCCATGAGACAAAAAGAGTTTCCTCCTTTTACTGTCTGACCTGTCTGTGTCTGAATGATGTGAGGTACTTTGAACAGCTGTCCATTTATTGCTTGCTGCTGTCTCCTCCACCTTTTTCTTTTTAACAGAAGCAGGTGTACTAGTAATGAAAACAGCAGATACATCATTCTCCTCCACTCCTGAAATGTTAACATCCTCTACTAAACCTGAAAAAGATGGAGGTCTGTTTCTCTTTCTGTTTATGGCAGCTTCAGTGTAACTAACCTCCTCTGATTTATGTTTGGATGGGCCAGGTTTGAAATCAGGTAGAGTATTAACAGGAGGGACCTTCTCTTTGACCACAGGTTTGCCCGAGGTGGACGCCTTCTGGTTAACTACAGCCTGTGTTTTAGCTTTTTTGGGAGTGTTCCTTTCTACCACCTCCGCAGCTGCCATTAAAAGTACTTTCTTTCTCTCTATCCTCGCTTTGGCATGAGGAGACAATTCCTCTTCCCCCCCTTGTCCTTCTTTTTCTGCACAATGTCCTGTTTTTTTTCATTTTCCCTTTTGTTGAATCTCAATATGAACTGTCTTGAAACACTTTTAGGAGGAGGACTTTTTAGGTCATTGTCGTCAGGCAGTGATTCATGTGGCTTGCCAGATACAGTCTCAGGTTTATTTTCCTCCACCTCCTCGTGCATGTAGTGGTCTACTGCGTTTGTTGGATCGTGCTCTTCCTCCGCGTCAGCCAGGTCCGGCAGCTCGTTGTACTCGTCCTCATCTACCATAGGATCTGAGCCGAAAAAAAGGTAAAAATATGATTAATTATATATATTGTTGGGGAATAAAAAGAAAACAAATTCATGAAATATTTGGTCTAGGTTAAAATTTATCTTTTGGGAGTATTTCTGTTTGCTTCATGTTACTCATAAATTAATTTTTCATTCCTTTGGGTATTATATAAAAACATAAAAAAAAATATGCTCCTCTTGGGTAAAGAATGTCTTAAAGGAGTATTTCTTTATGTTTTAGGCTACTGGTAACTTACCCCCGTCTTCATCTACAGCAAGTAAATTGCCCTCTAGTACTGCCGTCAATGCATCGCTAGGCATTTCCATTGACGCGTAATCCTCCCTCTCTGGTCTATGTGGGTCGTAACACGACCATGGTTCCTCGTTCCTGCCTCCTCCTTTAAGGATTGGGGGCTGCATGCCAGGTATTCCTGCAAAATTAAACAACAAATAAATAAATAATCTACTGTAATAAAGAGGACATAAAGAATAGAAACTTGACAAATGGACCGCTTAGTGTTAAAAACTTTGTGGCATTAAAAAAATGTATAGGACATGAAAACAAATGCATTCTTTATCTCTATTATATATATTGTAATAAACATCAGTTGGCGGCTCGGTGGTAGCCACTGAATCACGGCGGTGGGTACGCGCGGTGGCCACTAGGGGGCGCATCGGCGGTGACGTCACAGCCTTGTGACGTCACCCTCGGCGGCCAGGACTATAAAACGCCGTGTTTGGTGGTTTTCTAGTCAGACGTGATCAGACACTCAGGTGGCCTATGTGTAAGCCTTCCTATGGGAGTTCGGTGGCTAGTCTCTAGTCCCGGAAAAGGCTGTCTGGGGGTTGATTGGGGTATGTAAGGATGTGCTCTTATTGCTAGGAGGTATCTTCTTGAGGCTGTATGATGGTAACTAGGGGTATGTTAGGCTGATTTCTGATGATAGGGTAGTATATGAGGTTGCCTGATGAACACCTGGGGGTATGTAAGGTTGTATGTTAGACTGTGTCATAGTTACTAGAGGGTATGTAAGGCTGTCTGGAGCTTACTAGGGGGTGCATGAGGCTGGCAGTTTGAGGGATACTAGAGTGTCTAATGGTCAGTGTGGATTATAAATGTATTTTGTAGATACAAGAGGATAAGTTAAAAAAAAGCGTTATTTTGTAACTATACCACATTTTCTTAATGTTCAAGACATATATTATCCAGAATACATGAATTTAATGATAGAAAATATAAGTCTCCTGCCAAATTTCTCACTAGTATCGGTTGTGTTATTGCATTTCATGTATCTTTAGTGTCAAATAGCTCAGAAATGAGAAGAAACTTAGCAATATCATTAGGATTTCTGAATTCACCCTTGAATTGACCATTTTGCCAATCTTACATCAAAAGTGAGCCGATTTAACATGATATGCCAAATACTTGTCATGCTCATTTAATACTGGCTATGTAGTAACCCTCAGACAGCCTCACATACACTTTACTAACCAGAACAAAGCCTCATATAACCCCTAGTAACCCACAGACAGCCTCACATACTCTTTAGTAACCATGGCAAGGCCTCATATATTCCTCATTGTACTCATTATTTGATATAATCACCACCATAACTATATGTGGATTTGGAACAATATTGAACAGCTTTATTATTATGGTTATTATCCATGGTTCTTTGATGAGGACCTCTTCTTCATGATCTTGTTGTTAGTTCTTGCAGTTGCTGACAATATTACTTTATGGTGTATCATTTTGATAACACATGGGATATACGGCCTACTTCCTCTGGCATCCTCTCCATGGCCGTGTATAGGACTTTCACCTTTATTTTTTCCACTGCTGCTTGTGCATCCTCATGGATAATAGTAACAATATCAGCTGAGCGAGCCATTGCTCTGCTGTCACCACTTAAAGACCATATTTACTGTACAAAGAAAAATGTTTTCCTCATATTATCACTGTGATTATGTCCATATTCAATATGCCATTAATTTTCACCAGTAATGTGTGGGAAATTGGCAGAATGTATAATTGCCAATTCTTTCCTTCTAATTTCGTCTTTGAGATCATATATGCAGTGATATTTTTATTTCTATATTCACACATGTGTGTGGAAAGATTTTGAGTTCTCACTTTGAGGCACATATCTTTTATAGCTGTTGGTGAGCTCTACATTACTAAAGACATTACCAAAGTTATACGCTGATTGTCACAATAATACTAATATATGACAAAATGAAATCTGTAATTATACTCCTATCAAAATATTTGGTGAGATTAATTTAATCAGTTTCAAACTAGCTCTTTGCATGTTACAATGAGATCCGTATTGAATTTTATGCTAAATATTGAAAACTAATGGCCTTCATAGCAATATTTTGCAACGGTTCACATGCATGGCCAACACAACACAAAATTGCATGCTTCAAATCAACAGTCTCTCAAACCGTACACACAGCCATTACCACATAAAATGTAATGACAAATTAATCACCATTTTGACTGCACTAACGTCATGGCAAACACAACATATCAATGTGAAAATATTCTTGTGGCTCAATACTTTAGTCACAGCCACACTTACAGTGCTAGGGACTGTGCTGTAACATCAGCAGAAACAACATCAGTATTTCAAGGTTCCATGGAATCATAATTACCTGAATATTATGCTTGTAAATTTGTGGAAATCGGCACAGTAGTCTTACAGAATTTGTGAATTTGTTGTCGTTCCCTCAATTGAGATATGGAGCACACAACCACTCTGGACAACATATCTTTCAACAGTTACAGTAATAATCATTCAAATCTAACAAGTCAGCAAGAACGCTCATTGCCATCATTCATCATCATCAATAGTGTAACTGTATGTGGGTTTGGAACAATGTTAAATAGTTTCATCATGATAGTGATTATACATGGTTCTTTGATGAAACATCTGTTTTCATGATCTTGCTGTTTGTCCTTGCTATTGCCGACAATATGCATTTATGGCTTCTGACTCTGATGACACATGGGATATATGGTCGACTTCCCCTATCATCATCTGTTTGGCTCTGCCGGATGTTTTCATATATGTTCTACAGTGCAACTATTACATCATCTTGGTTGATCATTATTTTTTCAGTTGAACAAACTATTGCCATACTAGTACCAGTCAAAGTCCACATTTACTGCACAAAGAGAAAAATAATGTCTATCATTTCTTTCAGTTATCATCGACAATATTAATAGTCAATGTACCACTACTCTTCACTGAGAGTTGACAAAACCAGAAACTTCCTATAATTGTCACTTTTTTGTATCGAATTCAATGTTTGAGGTTATCTATTTCCTCATATTTGCACTATTGTACTGATCAGAAAGATTCATTTTCAAAGAAAGTTCAAATCAAAATTTCAAGCATCTCAACATGGGACATCTCCTAAACCTAGCCACCCAACAGCTACTATGTTTGCTGTGTGTTTTATCTTCATAGTAACTACCTTAACTTCAATAATTTCCATTGTTGTTGAAGTCATAACTGAGCTTTTAGGTGGTGCATTTCAAATCCATCCTATTTCACTTCGATTTATGACCTATAAAATAAGCGATCTAAATCACAGCATCAACTTCATATTGTATTGCATGACAGGATCAGTCTTCAGGAAGACATTGTTCAATGTTTGAAAATGCCAAGATAGGAAAGAAAGAATGAAAAACAGAACAGAAAAATATTTCAGCAGTTGTGGGAAGGGTCTAATATACGCAACAGCAAGTTGCAAACTCTCGTTACAACAGCTAACCTTGGGCAACGTATATATATTCTAGATAGGTAAAATATTAATTTTGAATATATATATATATATATATATATATATATATATATATATATATATATATATATCTGTTATATAGACGTGTAGATTCATCATTGGTTATCATGTCAGTAGCATGTGACCCCCTATTTTTTACTTTTCCTTTCAAAATCCTATTCTTTATGGTTTAAAGTACATCTAACAGAAAAATGGAGGAATTCTAGGGACTTTCTAAATCACTATACCAGATAAAAAGCATAAGCTGCCTAATCCCCTGTAAAGGGACCCAACGTTCGCCCATATACTATAGCCTGTTATAACCTGCCTTGGGGAAGGGGGTTGGCCTTGGTGAAATACAGATCAGTCAGCTATTTTGGATATTTTTGCTCATTTACAACCCAGTGTTTCTTCTGACATAATACATCGGAATAAGATCAGTATAGGAAGTATAGACCAGATTAGACCCTCTTAGACCTTCCCTTTTTACCTTATGCCCCAGGTGACTCCCCCTTCCCCCACCACCTTCTCATGAAACTCCACACTGTCCACTTCTAATTCTGCAACACAGTTGTACCTGCGGTAGGTATAAAACCAAGGGTATTTATAGCCCATTTACAATTGCTGAGAGTGCATACAATTGCAATACCACAACACTGGTGTGTTATGATATGCAACACAAATACAATAGAAAAAAGCATCAAAAAGCAAATCCACAGAGGTCTTTTGATGCGGGGCCTTGCTTCTTTATTAATTACTGGGTATGTCTTATGATCTATTATGCCCTTCATAGGGATTAGGAGCCAAATTCCATATCCCGCAGCCAATTTTGGGTTTCATCGTACCTAAGAACAATAAATAGACCCATCTTACATATATACCATGGATCAGTTGAATCATATCTGTACCTGTTGAGAAAAACCTGAACTATTTATATATAGAATGCACTCTCAGACTGCGCGACTCTATTTACAGCACAATTTGTAACATTTGATGGTTTGTTGATGGCTTTATTTTGGTAGATTTACTCTGAGAAGTTGTACAGAAATGTCATTGTTAGGTGGTGTGTCGGTGAATGTGCAGCACATGTTAGTTTCGTTTTTCCCACCGTAACTCGCCACATAACAACACTACATTCCTCCCAACCTTAGTTAGAACACGAGTGATAAATGATAAACCTTTTAGGTAGATGATAAACCTTGGAGTAAATGTATGATATGTGACATACTTTGAACTATGACTTGAACCTTAAAGTCTTTGGTAAACGGTTAAAATAAACCTTGGATCATGATTTGAGTCTTTGAGTCTTTTCTGATTATATGACAAGTTTATATACATTAACCTCAGATCAATACTTTGAGTAAAGGTTCTTTTATACCAGTTTGTATAACGTTATACTACTTGAATAATAAACTTCTGAATAAACACCAAATGATCATATCCATATTCATAGACCTTCATATTAGGTCTATGCCACACTGTTCTTCACACTTTTAGTTTAGCATATAGTTTTCCTCTAAATGTCTAACTGGGCGCATATCAGGTGGTGCCTAATCTGGGTGGCTCCTGGACCAGGTTTTGTTCAGGCACTGTGTGTTTTCACTTGGCTTCCTTTAGTCTCAGTGACAATATATGGTCTGGGATCAAAAGCGGTCTTAAATCCATCATTTGCATGGGTAGTGTCATTTACCTCATTTGATGGTATATCAGGTATTGAAATGATCTTTGTGCGGATGTTGCATCCTATCATTGCCTTTGCAGGTGGTACTTTGGTGGATGAATGTAGGGTGGCACGATAGTTTCATAGGAACGCATTCATTTCATGCTTCCAACTTTTACCTTCCGTCCTTTGATTGAACCTTTTATGGTCCTCATAAATCGCTCTACTTCACCGTTTGCTTCAGGCCATAGAGGGGTCACTCGGTGACCCATTCGACAAAAAAACGTTGCAAAATGTTTTAGAACGTTTCCCTATGGCTCTTTATCATAGCCAAACCTTTTAAAACATTAAAAACATTTATTTTTTTTACGTTAAATAACGCTTTTTTGATGACTGGGGATGCTTAAACCATTCCTCTGCTGCATATTCAGCAAAACCTTTGCTCTGAAAAGGTGGACCATTGTCCGACTTCAGAGTTTCTGGTGAACCCCGTCTCGCAGTGATACAATCAAGTCTAGGTAGGACTGTGGCTGCAGTCAGGCTGGTGATAACCTCTACTTTGGGGTAGCATGTAAAGTCGTCAATTACAACCATTAGGTGCTGGTTGTTGCCAATGTCCGCAAAGTCTATGCTCATCTGTTCACCAGGTCTGGAGAGTTTAGTCATTTCCAGAGGTTCTCTAGTGGTTTGGGTATTTTTAACTTGACATGGTCTCCACCTGATGGTCGATTTTCTGGAACCATACCTTTTCTCTGAGTAGACCTTTGGTCTTGGTAATGCCTTGGTGGCCCTGGTGTGCAAGGTTGATGGTCTGTATCTGGAGTGACGACATCATCGTCTTTGCCATAGACGATGATGTCGTCTGACATGTTGCAAACACCTGGTAATCCTGCCAATGCATTCTGGATGGTGTTCTAAAATACTTCAGCTGCTGATGATATGCCAAAGTTCAGTCTCTTGTATCTGTGTAAACCAAGGTGGGTGGTGAACATGGTGATATACCGAGATTCAGGTGCAAGTTCAAGTTGGTGGTAACCCTAGTTAAGATCAAGCTTTGAGAACACAGATGCACCATTGAGGTCATGGATCAGATCGTCAATGGGCGGTGTCAGGTGTCGTTCTCTGAGGAGAGCCTGGTTCGCCTCTCTCATATCAACACAAAGTCTGACAGCATCTGGATCCTTGGGTTTAGGCTACAATTGGTGAAACCCATGGTGTATCTCCTTCTACGCCATGTTTCTCTTGGGATGGTTGAACAGAGACATTGATATGTATTTTCACTTGGAAGTCTTCCAGCTTAGCAAGACCTGAGATGGTTGGTGATCTCCCTTGCGGCACTTTTTTACAAAATGTCCGATGATACCGCAGTTGTATTGAAGGTACAGACCTCCGCAGAGTCTGCACTCATTATTCGGTGGTTTGTCAGCGGTTGACTTTTTCTTATTGCCTCAGTGGTTGCGGTTGTCATGTCTACCATGCCGGCTACTATCACCGCAACCTTGACCTTGATTTTACAGTTTGGCCGATGACAGTTTATTGACGGTCTCTTTCTCGATGGTCTTGCATTGATGGATCGATCGTTCCATCGCCGTACCATGATCGATAACTTCTTTCAACATGCGGGTTTGCGCAAGTGACCAGGTTCGAAGTTTTGATGACTTCCCCTTGCGGATAATTTGTAATTTTATTTCAGCATCTTTGTCATGAAAATCGCAGATTTGCGCTAGTTGCTTCAGTCGGGCAACATAAGCGTCCTTCTCCTGAGATTTAATTTAGCATCGGGGTCATCGATTTGAAGGGATTTGGCTCAGATCTCGAACCTTTTAACATATTTCTTCCAGCAAGGTGCAATAGAAACTCTGTCAGTTAAGTCAAACTGAGGGAACAAGGTGGCATATTAGCCAGAGCCATTGCCATGGTGATTTCTGATTGGAATACACTGGGTATATATCAAATTCCACCTGGTATAGTTTATGCTGGTATAGCAATAGTGAGTCAATATGTGCACTACACAAAGTTGGTTAACAGTTCTGGATGATAGACAGATGACTTAGGTGACTGACAGATGCCTTTGATGACTAGCAGATAATTTGCTGATAGATTTGTAGCCAGATATTTGCAACAGTGACACTTTTGATTTGGGGCAGATCTAGGTCATTCAACTTCCCAAGGTGTTTTTCAGTAGAATGGTGATACTTTCAGGTCTGTGGGGCTGTACATACAATTGTCAGCATCATTCCAATTTCCTTGTTGCCAGTGTAACATTTGATGGTTTGTTTTTATTTGGCTTTATTTCTGGAAGATTTACACTGGGAAGTTATACAGAAATGCCATGTGTGTTGGCCATTGTTAGGTGGTATGTCGCTGTATGTTCGGTATGCGTAAGTTTCGTTTTTCCCGCCGTAACGCGCCGGATAACAACACTACACAATGCAGTGTATTTTTGGAAAACACTAGGACCTGGTGTTAGTACAAATCCAATGACTCTACAGTAGATGGCCCTGTATGCTGTACACTGGTATTTACTGCTGATTTAAAATTCGGGCTGAGAGTGTGTAGAAATCTTTTAAACTATCATTCCTAAGTTTCTTGAAAATTGAAGAATATAATCATAAATTCTCAAAATCCCATTATGTCAATATTGTTTCAGTTGTAGACAATAGATTCCAAATGTAAACAATGCATGTTTCCTTCACCAGCAAATTGATTAAGATGTTGTTGCACAGGCGAACTTGGTACAAAGAGTGATCATAACTTAGTGTGATCAGGGACTGTGCTTATTGTGTCTGCCCGTTTATTGGTGGTGATGTGCATTGATGTGGGGTGGAGTCAGAGCCTGGAGGGTAGCCACTAATGTGTATGGTCAACACAAAGATGAAATACTTAATAGCAACTTTTACTCTGACTTCATCAATGCAACATGTAAGATATCTCTGCTTCCAGAACTATATTAATGCATTCATTTTATGGGCCACAACCACATACATAATGTTAAGTCAGATGATAATTAGCAACCATTAGTATATGCATGGTTTGCCCAACACAGAGATTTAATAGTTAAAACCATCTATCTTTCTTTGATGCTATGGTTAATCCTTTAAGGGTTTATCAAACGCTACATTTTCATGGTCCTTGGTTGTCATGATACTGGTAAGTAGATTCATACTGATGCTTCATACTGGCAGTGAAACAACTTTCAAAGTTGGCATGATTCAAGAGCCCAACCCCGATGAGTAATAGGCATGATCAATAAAGGCACATTATGGCTTTTAAAAGCTTTATCACAATGTAAATGATCGCATCATTCAACACATGTATGTATGTGACTTCATGACCACCAGGTCTGCAGTTGTGAGCAAAACCTACAAAAACTGCTTTAAAGCTTCATCCTATTTGTTTGTATATGTGATATAATTACCTAATGCCAGGAATGAGTTCCATCTGCATGACGAGTAATAGGGGATTTCATGGAATTATCCTCCACTAGTATGGACAGATTATTAATCACTGGAAACGTAAATCATAATTGCAATTCTACAGATCAGCAAGATAACTTGTTCTCATTGTTCAGTCTAATCACCGCTATAAGCATGTGTGGAGTTATTAAACAGCTTTATTATCATAGTTATTATCCATGGTTTTTAATGAGGACCTCTGTCTTCATGATCTTGCTTTTTGTCCTTGCAACTGCTGACAATATAACATTATGGTGTATTATTTTGTTAACACATGAGGTATATGACCTACTTCCCCTTGCATCATTTCCAGGGTTCCGCTGGTTGTTCACCATTATATTTGCCACTGCGTCTTGTGCATCCTCATGGTTAAATGTAACAGTATCAGTTGAGCATGCCAGTGCTTTGTTGTCACCAGTAAAGGTTCATATTTACTGTACAAAGAAAAATGTATTGCTCATAATCTCAATCATTATTGTAGTAATGTCCATTTTCGATATACCACTAATTTTCACTAGTAGTGTAATAGAAACTGACAGCATGTATCATTGCCACTTCTTCACTTCATATTCTGTCTTTGATATCATAATTGCACTTACATCTTTATTTTTGTATTCTGTAATTCTGTCCTGTATCATTTTGATTTTGAATGCTGTGATGATAAGTAAGATCCAGCTTCAAAGAAGGTTCAGAATGAAATATCAAACATATCAAAATTGGAAATCTCCCCAAAACACCAGGTTGACAGCTACAATTTTTGCAGTGTGTATCGTCTTTGTAGTAACTACCTTGCCTTCAGTAATATTTTCTTTAATTTCTGCAATGAAAACCATTATCAGCTTGGATGTTTATACCCTCCCTTCCTGGGTAAGAGATATGATCTACAATATGAATAAAATCAATCACAGTATAAACTTCATGTACTGTATTACTGGATCAGTCTTTAGGGAGAATTTGAAGCACTTCTGTAGATGCCACCAAAGGACAAATGTAATCAGACAAAAAGAGTCCCGGAATGGAGAGGAAAGATTTTGATAGAGGAAAGTAATAATCACCATGTAGAGAAGCAAACTGTGGGGAAGCTTTCTGAGCATTGGTGATAGACTAATGTTGATGATGCTTTTCATGAGAGCCTTTTTATTTCATGACATTTCTAATTTAAATGCCTTTATCAGACTTTGAGGCACATATAACTTCAATAAATGATGTGGTGAGATTAATCATATTGCTCTGTAAGTACTCAGAGTATTGCCCGGTGGGCACAATAATGTTGATTCAGCATTGAATCAACGTTTGCAATGTTTGCATATCAACAATCAATTCAGGGTTGAAATGTGTTTGAATTTGAAAGTTGAAACAACATAATCAAATCAACTGTGTCTCAGCATCTAACCACCAGTGCTGATTCAATATATATATTAGAATATACATCTACCATCCATCATCATCAATTAACATGTCAGAGAAAAGGGAGGTGCAGAGTCAATTTTCAGGCAAGTTTACTTTCCCCAGTAGAAGAGCTAGAATGTTTATGATGTCACCCTATATGAGAGGAACTCAATTATGGAACTCTCTAAATGCAAATACTCAGTCGTTACAGGACAAACATGCCTTTAAAAGGGAAACCAAGAGGCACTTCAGTACAATTCTGAAAGGCAAGGGGAAGCAGTTCCTCAACAAAAGAAGCCGCCCCTGAACACTATTTCATTATTTTTGCTAGCCTTTTGTATAACATACTAATTTCAAATACACATACAAGATAACATCCTTTATGCTCAATCCTTCATTATGTGCAGTGTTCATCATAGTGTGATTATGTATTTCATTCAACTGACTCACTGTTTCAACCGTGATATATCGTATGTGGATACACTTGCATCTTTTACTGGTGACATTAAAAATGTCTTAATGTGGGTCAATCAACAATTGCTGCATTTATTGATCTGAGAAAGCATTTGACACCATAGACCACTCAGTGCTTTTAGTGAAACTTAATCACTATGGGATAAGATCTGACAATTACCATTGGTTCGAAAATTATTCATCCAACTGGTTTTAGACTACATTTGTTAATGGTAAACTATCTGGGAAGGCACAGGTGGTCTGCGGTGTCCCCCAGGGATCAATATTAGGTCCACTGTTATTTTTAATGTATGTCAACGATGTAACCAAATGCATAAAAAAATGCAATGTTAAACCTTATGTCGATGATACTGTTATCTACTCTGCAATGAACAATTTTGATTTAGCTAAAAAACATTTACAGCATGATCTTAAATCATATGAAACATGGTGCATCCAAAATAAACTTCCTATTAATGTGGCCTAAATCAAAATTATGATTTCCTCCTCTAGTACTAGGAAATTGAACACTCTGTCAGCAGACATATGTCTTATACGTCTTTTTTCTCTCTTGATTATTCATCTACAAGGTCTCTATGATCATTTCCAGTAGGGTGTGTGAATCTCACCCTTGAGCATTTTTGATTATTCAAGATGGCCGCCAAAAAGTTTTAAAAAAAACCTTTATAATGACATATCTCTGGTCATATTCAAGATAGAAAGATGATTTTAAGTTCAAAATATACGTTTCTGAGTTCAAGGAATTCAAATCAGCCATTCATGAAAACCTAGGTGGCAGCCATTATGATTTTGTTATGATGTCAGCACCGAAATGTCCGATTTTTGGTAAAATTTCAGGTTATTTGGCTGCAATCAGTATAGACCACCAATTCACAGCTTAGGGAAATATATTTCTAAAAGTAAAAGGTCAAGATACACAACTTATCAATAGTAGCTGGTAGCCCTTTTGAATATTTAGTGACATAGATTTCACAAATGTCAAAGTAGCTAACATACTGACAAAATTAATGAGCTCCTGTGCAAATCAATACAGCACCAAGGTTTAGAGTATATGAACTCACATGGCTGGGGTTATATTAGTCTGCAGATTCTGTACAAACATTTCCAGTACACTGTGTGGATATTTATGTTGGTCATTTTTGATTATTCAAGATGGCTATCAAGATTTCAAAAGAAAATCTTGAAAATGATGTCTCGGGGCATGATCAAGGTAGAAACATGATCTTAAGTTCAGAATATATATTTCTGAGGTCAAGGAACTCATATTAGCCATTTATGAAAACCTAGATTGCAGTCATTTTGAATTTCTAATGAGATCAGCACAGGAATATTGGAATACCTTTCTAATGGTATGTTTCTGGCTCTTATCAAGCAATTTGTGATTCGGGATATGTAGGTCTTAGAGTAAAAAGTCACCCAACATCACTTAACAGATGGTGGGTCGGTGGTCATCAAAGGCGGTATTGGCGACAATGTCCAATATTACTGGAATAGGACCTGAAGACCTCCAATACTGAGAAATACAATTCAAATATTGAATGTGGATCAAAGGTCTTGAAATGTACAGTTATCATTCATGAGAAAGTGTGTGCCAGCCAACCTGAATTTTAATGAAATATTGAATGTGGATCAAAGGTCTTGAAATGTACAGTTATCATTCATGAGAAAGTGTGTGCCAGCCAACCTGAATTTTAATGAAATATTGAATGTGGATCAAAGGTCTTGAAATGTACAGTTATCATTCATGAGAAAGTGTGTGCCAGCCAACCTGAATTTTAATGAAATATTGAATGTGGATCAAAGGTCTTGAAATGTACAGTTATCATTCATGAGAAAGTGTGTGCCAGCCAACCTGAATTTTAATGAAATTAGCATAATTTGACTATTGTTTAAATAAGATTATATTTGAGAGTATAAGAGCCTTGTTTTTATCAGTAGAGTAGAGCTATTTATGGTTCAGGAAACTGGTCTATACTGCAGTTACATAATGTGGTTAAAAATCATTATACTGTAAAACCTTGCGTATAAGGCGCGGCTTTTAGACCATTTCAAGCACAGGGGGAGGGGAGGGAGGGTGGGGGGTAGATAGCTGCAGCTCCTCCTCATACCTTCCCTCAACTTTTTCATTGGTCTAGGAGGGTAGGGGTACACCTCAGGGGCACATAGGTTTTTAAATTTTGATAATCCATTGGTTAGAAAAAAAGTTATGAATTATTTTATATTTTGAGGTTAATTCACAAACTCAGGGTGCGGCTTATACGCAGGGGCAGCTTATACGAGGGGTTTTACGGTATGTATCCAGGAACATATCCAGCTACTACACAAGAAAGATATCAAAGCTTCCAGACCCAAAACAATGAAAGCCCCTCCTCTTCATAAGTAGGTTGGTGTCCTGAATTTGGAAAGCAAACACAGAGGCACAGAGATGATGCAGAATTGATGGATTGATTAATATACAAATGTCATAGTATTATAACCAGTGGTGTTCTTTGAATATTATCATTTCAAAATTGCTTCATCACTAAGGTCTGTAGTCTTAAGCATTCTCTTAAATGTCATGTTTAAAAGAGAGTGACCCAGAGAATAATAACATACTTCCAGAAAATATGCATCTTTCCAAATTGCCATTAGTATACTTCTCTCTAATAGAACCTAAAGTTATGATGGAAACCGAATATTTACAAACTCAATTCTTCAGATGGCCCCATGTTGGAGTATAAGAAGATGCTATTTTTCTTGTTTATCCCTCCAGGAAGACAATGCAGTCTGTCATAGGTCACTGATTTCCAAGGTATTGCTCCACCCCACCTCATTGAACAGTTCCCTCTATCAACATAGCATCACCAGTTGCCACCAGTTTCTCCCCTTATTCCCCATCCTGGCTGTATTAGTTTGAGCATAATACGTCATCCTGTAATTGCCAGAGGTGATCTGGTGGTATAACGAAGGTATCTCTATTTTTTTTCACATCTAAAGGCCTATTTAGTGTTAGAACATAGTTTCTTTTGGTAGGCCCAGGGCTAATAACCTGCAGTGAAAAAGACCATGTTCAATGTTTAAGTTGTTCCGTCTTAAGTGTTTTGAAAGGTGATGCAGAGGATTATAGACATCTACTGAAAGTCCTTCATAGTCTGTCCCTTAATAGCCCAACATAGATGAGATGCCATTTTTTCATTCTTGACAAATTTGTGGTGGTCGCGACGTCAAGAACACCTCTCTTACCCGACGCCTTGGGGCGCTGGAGTCCTGTGCCACATCGCCTTAGGGTCACGTGGACCTCGACTCTAGCGTATATAAGGCCGTTGTACGGCCTTCCTAAAGGTCAGTCCGGTCGTGACGGACCATCTTACAAGATGGTGATCAGCTGCCCAACTACCATGTGTTAGATACTCTTCTGTGCTTCTGCACAGGGGAGGTTTATGTTGATTCCTTTTACCAGGCACTAGTCGACTGAGCTAGTCGACTAGTGTCGGATTGTTAGTGATTAAACACACTACTGCCTGTAACTGTCATGGAGAACGGCTGGTGCCTAGTGCGTTGTTGACAATAAAGTTTTAATTGGAACCTGATTAGAATCGAAGGGGTAGAACACTACAAATTTAATTAGAAACATTTAAATATCATTCATTTGTCTGGCATTAGCTGTTAGGTTTCTCAATGGAGCTGATGGCTTCTATGTTGGGTCTTGTATATGCTAAATCTGAATATGACCCCTGAATATGGTTTCCATTTTAAACCATGGTGCTACCCATCACATGCCATGCAATTTGCATCACCTTTACATAGTTTACTCAGAGATCATATAGAAGTGATGTAAATTGCATGGTGTTTACTAGCTGGGTACATTGACAATCTTGACAACATACTTTAAGAATTAAATTTTTCTAAGCTATGAACTTGTAGTCTATGCTGATTAGAACTAAAACATAAAATTTGAAAGGAATTAAGGCATTTTGGTGCTGACCTCATTTAACATTCAAGATGGCTGTCACCTAGGTTTTCATAAATGAATTCCTTGACCTAAGAAATGTATATTTTGAACTTAAAATCATGTTTCTATCTTGATTATGAGCAGATATATATCATTTTCAAGACTATTTACATTTTGGCAGCCATCTTGAATAATCAAAAATGATCTACAGTAAAACTCACACACTGTTCTGGAATTGTTTGTGGCTAATGTAACACCAGACATGTGAGTTTTTACACTTTACACATTGGTGCTATTTTGATTTAAACAGGAGCCCATTAGTCAGTACATTTACTATTTTGACATTTGTGACAACTATGTCATTAAATATTCAAAATGGCTACCAACCACCAATTGATCAGTGATGTATCTTGGCTTCTTAATTTTAGAATTATATTTTCCTAATGTATGAATCCATAGTCTTTACTGATTTGCATTAGAAACCTGAAATTGACGAAGAGATTCAGATATTTAAGTGTTGACCTCTTTAGAAATTCAATATGGCTGCCACGTAGGTTTTCATCAATAGCTAATTTGAATTACTTGACCTCAGAAATGTATATTTTGAACTTAAAATCATGTTTCTATCTTGAATATGACCAGAGATATGTCATTTTTAAGTTCTTTTGACTTTTTGGCGGCCATCTTGAATAATTAAAAATGCTCAAGGGTAAGATCCACACACTCTACTGGAAGTGATCATAGAGACCTTGTAGATGAATAATCAAGTGAAAGAAAAAATATATCAGAGAATGATGGGTCCCCCGAAGATTCTGCCAGACTATAAATGTTTAGTAAAGGGATAGTTCTAGGCATCTGACAGCGGTGTGACCATCACCACATTTGCATTTTCTGTAAGAAACAGCTTTTCATTTTCAATTTTATAAACTTTTATTTGCATGTTCATTGTGGATGAATATGATCCTCCTACACAAATTCAGAGGTGGTCAGACTGTTTGTAATCAAACATTTCAGCATGAGGCATATATCAGTAGATATTGTTATGTGGGAAACTGACATTGTTCATGAGGGTAAATAACATGCATGGACCCTTTTGTACACATGATATATAAGTATAGAAAAATATAGAGAAATGGCTTTAACTCTTCCCTAAGCCCTGGCCATAACCTGTAGCATATATTGAGTTAGAGGGAATTCTGAGAAAATGAAATATGTCTAATATAAAAATTGCTCACAAGGGAGTTTTAATTGCTAATGTGAAAATAATAAGCTAGTACTGCAGACTATATTCAGGAGAGTGACTAGAGAGATGGAGGCGTGGAATCGGTAGTATGAATAAAAAGTTGGAAATAACACGGAGACTGGAGTGATGGCTGAACAGTCTGAAGGGACCAGGTCTGACGAGTGTTCAGTGTCTATAATATCTGGTTAGTAGAAGAATACACTCCTGTAGGTCGAGTGGGGGTATGTGTGATAGAACTGTAGACGTTACGCCCCTATAGAATTAAAAAGTGGTGATATGGTGGAGTTGCGATTAAACATTTGATACTAAGGTCGTAAAAAAATCACCGAATGACTATTGACTTAATTATATGTGAAATTTCTCAGGATGCCATAACCAAATGAGTAAAGTAAATGGAAGACTGCCTGAACTTATAAATTGTAATTATTGTAAACAGAAACACCAGGTACGTTCTTTATATCAGGTTTCATCCCTGCTTCTTCTTTCCTCTTGGAATGATGACCCTCTCCAACTCTCCAAATGGCACCTCAAATATCAGGGTGAGGCCAAAGGAGCAGACGACAGTGAGCACAAGTGTCCCAATATACTGGTACACCTGGAAATCAGACAAGTACATTCAGACCCTCAACTTTACAACTCTCTTATTTAGGGGGAAAAATGTTTATTAAAAAAAAAGCGACATTGAAATATGTTTTTCAAAATTTGCAGAGAAAATATTTTAGAAACACTTGTACAAACAAATGATGAAGTGGAAAGCTTTTGAAATGGTCCTTTAGTTGTGATTTACAGGAGGAGTTATCTGGCACTTACCATAGTAATATCCTGTACGTACACAAGCTGGTAACGGCTCGCAAATGACATAAAGTGAATCATCGGGTGAATCAGGTAACAACTGTAAGTCAGTTTGGAGATTGGGTTCCAGAAACTCCAACCGAGGAAGGAGTTCATATAACCTGTGGATTAGAGAAATATGGAAAAGGGGGATTATCAAGGCAAGAGAGCGTATTACCTGCAGAGAGAGATCAAATAGGAATCTAATAGATCTAACTATAATAAAATAACCTACCAAATATTTAAATCTTCAGGTAATTCACTGACACTGGATGTGCTATACTCAAATCAACTGTTGTCTAGAGAGAAACCAGAGGATTAGGATGAAAACAATTTTAACATTTAGCAACTTACCTCCATAACCATGGACACATGCAAACACTGTCCATATCATTGCTGTAAAGTAATATGATAGACAAGCAACAATAAATAATAACAGTCTGATATCAGTTATATTGTCTTTTGTTGCCCTTTTTGTTGTTCTAATTCTTCTTCTTTTTTGTTTTGCTTTAATAGACATAATTTACAATAAAAAAAAATACCCAGAAATTGATTTGTGTGGCCAGTTATGATATGTGAATGTCCCTATGGAAACCTCAATTTTGTCCCTAGATCTTTTGAGTAAAGCTTTTTTTCTATGGTTGTATAACACAATGATAAGCATAGAAAAAGATGATGCAGTTGTCTTAAGGACTCTATAAACGTTGAGTCACAAGAATACATTTATTTATGTAATTTGACACATACATGGTTGAACTATGTGCATCATACACCATTATGATCGTATTCCATCCCTCTATCAAACCTGATCTGATATATAAGGATTTGGTTGCAATGGAACTAAATGGGACAAAAACATTCTTTTTTAGCTTCTTTTCCTTAGAAAAACATTATGGTATGGGTGATTGAAATATTTTCCTGTTTTGATGATTGGAGGCCAATTCTAAAGTCATTATCTGGAGGCGCTTTTTTCCGTTTCTTGATATTCCAATTATTAAGGTCTACAGAGCTTTTCAAAGTTGTCTAGTAGGTTAAAAAAATGTGAAAAATAGGCGAAAATAGACGAAAATAAGCATTTTTTTTAATTTTTTGACCAACTAGGCAACTTTGAAAGGCTCTGTAGACCTTTATGATAGGAATATCAAGAAATAAAAAAAAACGCCTCCAGATAATGACTTCAAGATTAGGCTCCAATCATTAAATCAGGAAATTATGTGAAATTATCTATCCAATAAGGCTGTTCTAAGGAAAAGAAGCTAAAAAAATATCATTTTTTCCCATTTAGTTTCCATGGCAACCAAATCCTTAAATGTAAGATTAAGTTTGATAGAGAGATGGAATAGGATCATAATGGTGTATGGTGCACATAGTTCAACCATGTATGTGCCAAATTATACAAAGTAATATGTTCTTGTGTCTCAACGTTTATAGAGTCCTTAAGATAGATAAAAGAATACATGCACTGTAAATCCCAATTTACACATCAGAACCTATACATGTTCTATAATCACTTACATGCTCCAAACATGTCCCTCCTAAGTATGTCCCAGGTTATCCTCCCAGCCTTTGTCCACCCTGGTTTATCCCATGGGGCAAAAGTGACAGCCAGGGCCAATGCTATAGCTGCCATCCAGCCCAGCAGCACAAGCAGCTGAAAGATAGGTATCCCAGTATGCAGAAGAAAAAAGTTCTTTTCTATTTCAAGGTTCAAAAAACGTTATTATAATGCTAAATACTTTAGTAGCAAACATTTTGACAATGTGTCTAAAACTTTTTTCCCTTCAAAATAAAGGTCATACTTGGGATGGATCTGATACCTTGCCATAGTGTTAAAATGGATATTAAAAGTCAATTGTGTCAATTTAACTATAATTTTGAGATCATAAGTTAGAAGTATTGTTCACATTTTCTATATATTCTATTGCTGGATGGTATACTTTCACCCTGCCATGGTTTCTGGGAATCTAAAACCTAATTATACACAAAGTACTATGTTTGAACATAATGTTAAAAACTTTTTTTTTCTGGAGCATATGTTTTGGCATTTTTAACAAACATTTGGTAGACATACTGGGTCGTCATATAAATGACATTGACTCTTTTGAGGACACAACTGTAGCCAGACACTTCACTTGGCCCCAAGAAAATCCCTTAGGTTTGGGACAAAGGAGTCTCTAGCAGTGTACTGAGTTTCATTAAACATCCTCCCAAAACTCCTGAAGGAGACACCAAGAGAAACCAAGAGAAAAGATGGTGGATGCATAGATTAAGTAGCATCACGCCAAAAGGGCTCAATTTATTGGACCAATCCAGTACAGAGCCAACACGGCAAATATTTCATCTGTTAAAAAGATAAATTTGGTCAAAAGGAAGTTCTTCTGCCAAGAAGGTATGTATGGTCATTAAATACTGGAGTGTTGCTCACCCTGTGCATCCTCAGTTTACATTTTGTCCTGTAAATGACATAGCCGAGTAGGATCCCTTGGGCATAAGTGCCAAAGTGTGTCCAAGGTCTAATGTACAGATCCTGGAATTCATTGGCTTGCCCACTGTATATTGGTAGATGTAGAAAAAGGATTTTATATCACTGAGTGAGGAGATCGGATTAGGCCTATTGAAGTACATGTCACAAGTGCCTGATCCTATCTAGTAAAAAGATATCTTAGATAAACACAAAAGGGGTACTTAGGCTATATTTCTAAGAGGGCGTGGTCATGATAAAAATTAATATAGTATCAATTATATCTATTTCTCTTAGGTATTTCCCCTGGTACATTTCCAATGGTTTATAATTTAGATGAAAAAATTGTTTTATCCATGTCAGTATTGACTTTTAATGACATCCAATTTAGGGGAATACCTTTGGGATAGAATGGTGTCAATTACATTAGCAGGCTCATAATGTGTATTAAGTTCATCATGAGTAAATACCATTATTTTGGCCAGGCGATATGCATATTTTTAAAGAAAGAGATGATATTTACTTTTGTACTTTGATAGCAACAACCACCCTTGCTGTGGTCGTGCCACACCATGCAAGGCCAAGCAGAATGTACCCAACGATTGGGCGCCTTAAACAAAAATATGAATTGAGTTTTAAAAATGTAACATTTGGGAATGTTAAGACAAGGTTTGGGTAAAAAGATGCCAAGATATCAGTGCACAAAAAACATGGTTTATGTTTGAATCAAAAAATTGCAGAGCTTACAAACACAAAATTATCATAGAAAAAGCAATGCTTTTCTGACAAGTAAGAAGATAGTGCTGGTGGGCAGGCTTGTCAACACTTCATTAGTGCATCATACCGGCTGATGGGCAGGATGCACTCCTGCATTAACAACCTTTATTTAAAGATTTAATATTAACCATACTTGTACAGGGCAGTAATCTACAGAGCCCTGGAGTGGACATACACAAAAATATTTGCATTTGGTGCATACAAGCTGTTGCAAGAATAGTTTTTGCAGCCACAAAAATGTTCTTGCGAGTGCAAAAACACCTGGAAGGGAATGACATATAGTGGATGTATATACCCATATAAATCACTATGTTATTTATACAGGTAGTTGACCTTACTTGTACAAGGCAGGGATGAACACAAGAGCTATGAGGTAGTACTGGAAGTCATAGGGTTAATGTTAACCTTACTTGTACAGGGCAGTGATGAACACTGGAGCTATGAGGTAGTACTGGAAGTCATAGGGTTAATGTTAACCTTACTTGTACAGGGCAGTGATGAACACAGGAGCTATGAGGTAGTACTGGAAGTCATTGGGTTAATGTCAACATTACTTGTACAGGGCAGTGATGAACACAGGAGCTATGAGGTAGTACTGGAAGTCATAGGGTTAATGTTAACCTTACTTGTACAGGGCAGTGATGAACACTGGAGCTATGAGGTAGTACTGGAATTCATAGGGTTAGTGTTAACCTTACATGTACAGGGCAGTGATGAACACAGGAGCTATGAGGTAGTACTGGAAGTCATAGGGTTAATGTTAACCTTACTTGTACAAGGCAGTGATGAACACAGGAGCTATGAGGTAGTACTGGAAGTCATAGGGTTAGTGTTAGCCTTACTTGTACAGGGCAGTGATGAACACAGGAGCTATGAGGTAGTACTGGAAGTCATTGGGTTAATGTTAACCTTACTTGTACAGGGCAGTGATGAACACTGGAGCTATGAGGTAGTACTGGAAGTCATAGGGTTAATGTTAACCTTACTTGTACAGGGCAGTGATGAACACAGGAGCTATGAGGTAGTACTGGAAGTCATTGGGTTAATGTTAACCTTACTTGTACAGGGCAGTGATGAACACTGGAGCTATGAGGTAGTACTGGAAGTCATAGGGTTAATGTTAACCTTACTTGTACAAGACAGTGATGAACACAGGAGCTCTGAGGTAGTACTGGAAGTCATTGGGTTAATGCAAACCTTACATGTACAGGGCAGTGATGAACACTGGAGCTATGAGGTAGTACTGGAAGTCATAGGGTTAATGTTAACCTTACTTGTACAGGGCAGTGATGAACACAGGAGCTATGAGGTAGTACTGGAAGTCATTGGCAAGGTACCACATCCACCCCATGCAGCGCAGCATCTGTCAATACAAAAGAGAAATCACATACTTCTTTTGAATCCTGATGAGGACTAATTAAGTTAGCCGAAACATTGATGTTTTTTTATTATGTAACTTGTTTCCTACTTGATAACAATCGAAGTTTGATACAAGGATATTACATCAGGTACTCTACCAGATTTCTCACTTGATTGAAGTAGCCCATTATGCCAGATTAAAGGATTAGGAACAGTTATTTGGCTCTGATAAATAAACAATTTCAGATGATATTAGATGAAAAACCCACATTACTTCCATCAGCAGAAGGCATGTTTTGTATGTAAAGAAGGTTTATCCACCAATACTGCCTACAACGCTTAAAATCATTGAATTCTTTAGGGAAGTTGGGACCATCTCCAAAGTACTGCCACAAGTTGATCCAAATCATCATCACAGCAGCAAGGAGAGGTGTTAGTCTGAAAAAAAGAAAACTGATTCTAAAAGGTGTTTTGAGTATTTTTAGATGTACTACGATCATCCACTGCCATAAGATGGCAAATGTCAATTCTATTCTTATGGGACTTTTGGTAAAACTTGGAGCCGTTATCATACTCCAAGCTCCAATAGAACTAGAAACCCAGCAGGGCTAAAGATACTGTCTCTATGCCGTCCATCAGTGACTGACAGCCGTTAGTCAGAAGTCAGTTTATTTTGTTTAGATATATAGACTGTCAATCATCTGGCTATGTATCATGAGTTCAATGCAACTTCTGAGTTTGTCCCGTTCCCAACCACTTTCATATTTGGTCCTCACCAGTGCATAACCTATTGGTATATTTTAGATTTTCATTGGCCCATGGGCTCAGGCTAGGTGTACACTTTGAGAAAATGTATAGATTAACCTACTATTTAAGTTTAATTTTGTCAATATGGAGTGAAACATCTCCCAAATTTCATGTTTCTCATCCTTTTGCCCTTTTCTTTGGCATAGAAAACAAAAAAAAAATTCAATATTTGTACCTTATTTTGTGTTAATTTTTTCGTCTTTCCCTTTGGCAATCATTGTCTGGCTAACAGGGTTGTGTTGACGTGTGAGAAGCAGGAATACTCACTCACACACAACTTGGATTGAGCTTATTAAGGTAGAGCAACTCACAGTAATGCTTAATTACATACATGTATATAATTGTGTTATAAACTAAGAAAAACTGATATGGGAATGCACAGAGAGTACACAGTACATGAGAACATAATGTATGCTGATGACAAGTGCACCAACTGCACCCAATGAACTGCTCCCCAGCAGCGGGAGTGAGTGATGAGCAGTGAGATCATACTGATCGTGTATGAACCCTAGATGACCAAGGGATGACACAAGTACGAACTACTAGCTTTGACCTATGGGTTCATGAGTGGGAGATTTGACCTTCTGCTACTGGTGAGCTCATCCTGCTAATGTATGAACCCTGAATGACACAGGTATGACCCAACTATGAACTACTAACTTTGACCTGTGGGTTCATGACTTGGTGGTTTGACCTTCTGCTTTATAAGCTTAGGGAGTGGTCATTATTTATCAACAGGCCGGGTGGTGGGTTTGAGGGGGGGGGCGTAAAATTTTCAGACCCCTCCCGAGGGGGGGACTAAAAAAATTTGGAGCCCTCTTGAGGGGGGGGCTAAAAAAATTCACCCTCTTTTTAGCAAAAAAGCCAGCGCGCTACTATAGATCAAAGAGGGGCGCGAAAACTCTCCGCACCTCCGGCGCGGGGGGCGCAAAAAATGTTGACTGCCGTCGAGGGGGGGGGTGTAAAAAATTTCCGCGCATCCGCGCGAAAATCCACCACCCCCCCTGTTGATAAATAATGACCACTCCCTTAGGGCAGACTGCTGCTCAGAGGAAGGTTGTAGTCATTTGCTCTGTGGGACTGGAGGCAGCACTGACACCATGACAGGAGAGGAACTTGGATTATTCTCACATATGCTCACTAGGAACTATATGGAGATAGTGATTGTGAGATTGCCACTCTGTGACTCAATGGCATTGCACACTCTATATGATTATGGACACTAGTGTGGACTCTGTGTTTGGACTCAGCATGTATTGGGATGTGAGTATAGTAAATGTGCATTCCCCATGGACATTACAGACTATTTGGTATTTATATCAGGTTCAGAAACATCTGGTTGGTATTTGTGGTTATGGTAATAAAGATATGATTAACACTTAACCTCTCACAAGTGCTCTGTGACTAGTACAGATGAGCGTGTATTGGTCAATTAGCTACAGGCACTAGATTCTGATTCTGGTGATATCACTGCCCACTACATCAGTGGTACTTTAGACAAGGTAAGCAGATAACACCCTAACGTGTGTACATTTATCCCCGCACAAAGATTGAACATTTCTCCCTGCATCTTCTATAATGAGACACCGGGAGATATAGTAGTAATAATATATGTGAATTTATGTGATTCTGTAGGGGGAACTACAACCTTCTTACTTTTGTCTCCCTGTTAATCCCTTCTCAGGGGCTACCAAACTTACCAGGCTGCTCATGTCCTGTTCCCAACCACTGAAAATAAAATAACCCATTGCTTGCATAATTTTTATATTTAACTTTCTTCATTATATGCATTATATTAGCCTATAGATATCCTATTAAAAAAATGGAACATAGTAGGGGGTTGCCCTGACACTATAATGTATTAAGCCATTCTAAGACAGGTTTTGGCAGTGGTACAGATGTGTCCTGTTCCCAACCACTTTTTTTGTTTGTAATATTATTCAGTTTTAACACCCATGGAACCCACTCAAAAAGTCCTATTCACTTCTTCTCCCTCATCCCATTCACCCATTAAATGGAGTTATCTCAATATGATGAATAATATATGCTGGTCACAGTAATTATTGTCCCGTTCCCAACCACTTGATGTCCTGTTCCCAACTACATATTTTCAATGAAACAGTATTCAGATGTACAACTTAGGAAACCCAACCAAAAGCACATACTATACCTCCCTTCTCTCCTCCCACCCACTCATTGTATAAACCTATATCATTATGATGAACAATAAGCTGTTGCAGTAACACTATGTCCTGTTCCCAACCACTTGTTGTCCTGTGCCCAAGCACTTCTTTACCGATGCAATATTATTTAGTTCCATTACTTGCGAAACTCACTCAAAAGTACATATTCCCTCCCCTCTGTGCTCCAATCCATCCATTTCATGAAATGCTCTCATGATAATGAATAGTATCCTGGGCAGAGTACTGATTATGTCCTGTTCCCAACCACTTTATTCCAATAAAGCATCATTAAGTGATACCACTCATGAAACTCATGCAAAAGCACCCATTCCCTTGCTCCCGCCCTCTCACGAACTCATTACATAGAATTATCTCATTACAATGGATAATATTCTGGTCACTTTTATGAGTATGTCCTGTTCCCAACCACTTGTTGTCCCATTCCCAACCACTTCCTAATGACACACATTACAATGCTACCACTCCAGAAACCCTCTCATAATCACTCAGCTCGTTCTACCCCACCTTCCATCCCGTTCCCAACCACTTTACATCAATCAGATTTCATGATATCAAGCCAACAGATTTCTGAATTTTGCCAAGATTCTGAATAGATCTTGAAGGGGAAGGCTCTGTGTTACATATAAAACCATACCCATCTGATCACTCAGCTCGTTCTACCCCACTTTGTAGTGTTTCACCAAGGTCTATTTATACAGTATATATAAAAATGGGTTTCTAGATCTCTGGTTAAAAAATTTGAATTTGTCACTACTTCAGCCTAGAGTACCCTCGGGGTACCAGATGAAGCAAAATATTTAGGCTGTGAAGCAGTTAGGAAAGTGCCAGCTTACTCAATCTGAAATATAGACAATTAAACGAAAATATTTTCAAAACTTTGTAGTGTTTCACCAACTTGATTATTCCTAATGTTTAACTATTAAAGATTTGGTTATCTATTTTTTGGTTTTTCTTTACCGATGCAATATTATTTAGTTCCATTACTTGCGAAACTCACTCAAAAGTACATATTCCCTCCCCTCTGTGCTCCAATCCATCCATTTCATGAAATGCTCTCATGATAATGAATAGTATCCTGGGCAGAGTACTGATTATGTCCTGTTCCCAACCACTTTATTCCAATAAAGCATCATTAAGTGATACCACTCATGAAACTCATGCAAAAGCACCCATTCCCTTGCTCCCGCCCTCTCACGAACTCATTACATAGAATTATCTCATTACAATGGATAATATTCTGGTCACTTTTATGAGTATGTCCTGTTCCCAACCACTTGTTGTCCCATTCCCAACCACTTCCTAATGACACACATTACAATGCTACCACTCCAGAAACCCTCTCATAATCACTCAGCTCGTTCTACCCCACCTTCCATCCCGTTCCCAACCACTTTACATCAATCAGATTTCATGATATCAAGCCAACAGATTTCTGAATTTTGCCAAGATTCTGAATAGATCTTGAAGGGGAAGGCTCTGTGTTACATATAAAACCATACCCATCTGATCAACTGCAACAAAGTGGCAAAGTTTGTAAATATTTTCTTTTAAAAAAGGGCAAAAAGTTAATATTGGGGGGGGGGGTTCCATGGCCCTTAATCTTCACAAAGATAAGGGGAATTGCTATAACTATTTCGAAATATGCTTCCATTGGCTCAATTTAGAATAAAGAACTTTTGTGGGAGCAAAAAATATACTTTTCCTCTTGGCATAAAGAAAAAGTGGTTGGGAACAGGACAAGTGTCTACATCCCCACTTTGAATGGTTCCCATGGTCACCAAGCATATATTTAAGAAAAATCAGGTATTCTGTAATAAGTACCCATACCTGTAGTTTACCCGTACAGAAGTATCTATCTATATTCCTAATTTAGCTCTGACCCCCTCGGGACCCTCCTGGATCAAAAAGTTGCATCAAATTCAGGATACAGAGCCATCAGTGGTTCATCAGCAGCATACAAGCAGGTGATTTCTGTCATCACTGCCACAGCTTGAGGCGGGTTACAAAGTGTCCATAGGGGACAAGTTGTAGTAGTTATATGCCTTACCTCCAGTAGCGGTGAAACACATAGAGAGCCAGTTCCTTTACCCAGTCTAAGACACCTGTAAACATGTTATGTTGTTGTAGAAGATAGAGAGCTTTCTCACCAATTCTAAGTCACCGATCATGTCATTTTGTTATAAAATACAGACATTGGCCAATGTCCACATATCTCAAAGAAGTGCAGAATGACATAGGAAAAAAGACATGTATGTCAAATAAAGGTAAAAGGCATGCCTACTCAGGAAGTGAGGCCCAAACCACATGACAGCAAAAACACTAGTAATCATTGCAGTGATTACATAGTCTCACTTCCAGCTCTCACTGCTACTCACCTTTATCATCAAGTCGTTTAAGTGTCTTTAAGAAAGAGCATGTCACCAGCACGGCACCAATAGCAAAGAATGCTTCAACACCAAACCATGCAGACCTTGCAATTCGATTACCAAGCCGCTCTTTATGAAGCTCATGCCATATTTGTAAATTTGCTGCAGAAGAAATCAATTTACTTTTTTGTTGTGAATAGTTGCTATGGTGCTAAAAATAGACATAAATTTTATTTAAGACCTAATGGTATATCTCATGTTTAAGAGTCGTTTCTACACCCCTCTCCCCAGCACTTAGTTGAGGGCAATATTTTATTCAAAACCTGACACTTAGACACATTAATATATCTGACTGAACTTTTTTTCTTTTATCTTTATCCAAACTTGGATATTTTCGTGAGGGACTTTTGACACTCTGACTACTATCCATATTGAACTAGAATAACTGTGATATAACTGTTACTCATAGAATTTGAATATATCATACTTCCTCTCTGACATAGCTTATTACTTGAGAAATGTTATCAATATAATGTATTCATGCATTCTCCTTGTTTTGGTCTACCATGTATTTTTTTCATGAAGAGCATCTAATGAATTAAAAACATATTTACAAACTCATAAAAGGAATTAGAAAAAATAGTGTTATCAATTCTCATACTTACACACAAATGGGGTTGTCGTATTTTTGAGATAAATTGACCAGACATGACCAAACACAATCCATGACATGACAACGACACGCATCCCATTCATACATCCAAATGTGGACCTGGTGCCTCCAGTCTCCACCACCAGTGGTATGGTCCTTAGGAGGGAGAAGGACACCAGAGCCCTGTACAGGCCGTCTAGGTGTATAAGAATTGAAACAATAGATTGCAAACCAATTAAAAGGATTTAGGTTTCATACTTCAGAACACTAGGGTACATAGGTCAACATTTTCTTTATTTCTTGCTTTACCTGGTGCCCAAATCTATCAAATATCTGCTTCCAAACCTCTCTTATAATTCACTACTTTAGGATTTTAACATTTTAAACTTTAGCTTTAACATTTTCTACACATCTCCACAAGATTTACAGGAAAGTGTTAAAGGTTAAGTGACTTTTTTTAGCTGGTATATGTCCTCTAGCAATATATGTTCAATGCTGATATGTGAAATGGTATTTCACTTCATTTATAACCAAAGTAAATGTATCCTTACTGTCTGTGACTTGACTAGGCTTTTTTTGTTCTGAAAAAGAGGAAGCCGTTGTTTCTTCATTTGGGACCTGTTTGACTTCTATATCCTTTCCATGATCCACTTTACTTTGGCTTAGTTCATCAGCTAGTTGAGAAGCCCCACCCTTGGCTTCCACTTCGCTATCAAAAGCAGCATTAACTTTCCCTGTCTCTACCATCTGATGGTTTTCAGGCACATCCATCACAGCAGTTCCAGCAGTATTTGACATATACCATGTGTAAAAACCATCAACAAGGGTGGCTACAGCCACAAGGGCAATGAAAAATGCTGTAATTGACCTGTCAGGAGAGTAAATGAGTTTGAGCTTTGAGAACTATGATGTCTTCTCTTGAAATATTGTAAAACACAGATTTGATTTTAGAACAGCAAATCAAGAACAGCACATCAAGAGCAATGTCAAGCTGTGATGGAATAACCTCCTGAACCATTAAATCTTCCATAATCAGGTGTAATTTATGCTAAAACACAATTAAACATACATGGCAACAATAGCTCCAGGATTGCTCCTCAGTTGGGTCTTCTCACCACAGTAGGCAGAATGAGTCGGTAGTAGAGAAGTGTCTATGCTGCTATCTGAAAGAAAAGAAAAGAATGTATATTGCACATCAAGTTGTCAGCACTAGCTTGTCATAATGATAATAATGCATATACAAAGGAGATTGTATTCAAAGTATTCAAGGTCCTGTTTCCCATGGCACAGGTTTGGGATCATAAGGTATGAGCATGATAAAGGTAGATTTGCCCTAGGTTGAACAAGTCTAAATTAAGCTGGACACTTAATATTGATCCTTTTTGCTAAGTTTCTTCATACTGCAATTTACAAATAGAGGACTCTATGCATTCACAATTAAGGAAAAGTCAAGTGTCCATCTCAAGATACATGTCAACATCAAGGTGAATCTACCTTAGATGTGCTGATAATGTATACATTTTAGAGTACTTACTTGCTTTAAGCTTGTCTTCTTGCATTATTTCCCAGACATCATTACTGTCACAAGTCTCTGGGACACACCAGCCTTCAGAGAAACCCACCTGAAAAAACCATTTACCACTAACTTTTTGCAAGCAGGCATGGTCTCGTACCCAGGGTATAACATAGTCAGAATGGACAGAAGACCACACGTTGACAAGGACTGTGGAGGTCTATTTACAGTATATATAAAAATGGGTTTCTAGATCTCTGGTTAAAAAATTTGAATTTGTCACTACTTCAGCCTAGAGTACCCTCGGGGTACCAGATGAAGCAAAATATTTAGGCTGTGAAGCAGTTAGGAAAGTGCCAGCTTACTCAATCTGAAATATAGACAATTAAACAAAAATATTTTCAAAACTTTGTAGTGTTTCACCAACTTGATTATTCCTAATGTTTAACTATTAAAGATTTGGTTATCTATTTTTTGGTAAAATGTTTAATAGCCTCAAAAATCCCCAGACATGCTGAAATGGCCGCTGTAATATGCAAAATGTCGCTCCATGCAAAATGTTTCCGCAGAAATTCAAGTTACACTTTGCATTATTCATAATTCTAGGGCATAGGGGCAGTATCATTAGGGTTGTTGTTTTTTCAATTTCTATAAGAGGAGAGGGATATTTTCATGGTTTCTTCCTTTCAAAGAAAAAACTATTTGTTTCGAGATTAACTAAAGTTTATCACTCTCCTAGCATATCGTTCAATCCCAGCGCCATTCGATTTAGAGGCTGCAAAGTCTGTTAGGAGAACGCTGGAAACATTTTGCATGGTGGCGACATTCTGCATGCGACACCGCCATCGGCGCCCATCCTGGTATTATTTATGATGGAAATCTCTTTGTGGATCTAGATTGTACTCGCCGAGAGCTTTAATTTGATAGGTCATATGTTAATTTCTGATGAGTAGTTCCAGAGAATTTCACTAAATCCAAACCTCCGAGAGTATTCACTGGGAGAGTGTAGAATTGTTTGGGCTTGCTATGTTACGCACTGTTGCTATGTTACACGACGCTATGTTGCAAACCTCTAGTGTGAGACACCAGGGGGCAGCAATGAATCTTAATTGTTGCTCCCACTATCTAGTGGCGAAGCCACTATTAATATATATAAAGGAAGATACTGGTATTACTGAACGTCCTGAGGTATCCATAATCTGTCCGAACTATGAAATCCTAGTTGTAGATGTGGAGGTACACAAAACAAAATATATATAAGCCTCCAGATGTGGGAAACAAGCCATTAGTTGATTATCTGCCCTGCTTGAAAACACCATTCACACCCGTAAGATAATAATAATAATAATAATAATAATAATAATAATAATAATAATAATAATAATAATAATAATAATAATAGGTGATTTTAATATTGACTTACTAACTCTCAATAGAGCAGACCGTAGGCGCATAAATAAACTAACTAGCTATAATGGATTAACACAACTAATTACATTACCTACTAGGTTGAACACTGATAATGGTAAAGGCACCCTCATTGATCACATTTATACCAATTGTAATTATGTATCACATCACAGACTGGTTATAACATGTACAAGTGACCACACGCCTGTTTTCATGTTTTTAAAGCATGAAGGAAATAAAATAGTTAAAGAACTAAAGACAATTTAGAGTATACAAAAATGTCGATCTTGACAACCTTGTGCAAAGTTTCACAGATGCACGGGCTAATTTTTCTATTGGTTCAAACATAAATTTTGGGACACTTACTTTAAAAACATCACAGCCTCATTAAATGCCACTGCACCGATGAGGAATGTTTCTGTAGATAAACCTGAATGGCTGACTAATGCTATCATAAGCACTATGAGACTCAGGGATAATGCCTACAGACAAGCTAGGACATACAATAATCCTGGTGATTGGCCTGATGCTGACACTTTCAAAAAGAGAGTTGACATAGCTATTTTATTGATTCAAATAAAAAGAATATCCTAGATGATATGTTAGAACGTCATAAAGATGACCTTAAATTATTCTGGCGGGCTGTTGGGAAACTATTGCCTAAATACAAGGGTGATTCTATTAATAAGTTAGTGGATGATGGCACAGGCCATGTTGTTACTGACAATGCCATCCCTGGTTATATTAATTAATTCATTTAGCGCCTCCCACGCTGTGTAGCAGCGGTACCGTGAAGCGGTATGGGAGTGGGCTATGATGATTGCATTTGCCCCATGTGATGAGGTCTCACAATACAAAATTACTGAATAGAGAAATTGATAATTGTGAAATCTTCTTTATGTCTGCTTTTATGAGACATGTCATCAAACACTGGTATACCGACATTAACGACAGGAGGCGTTTTTTTAAGCGGTCACAAACGCATTTCTTGTTAGTTTTACTCAGCTACATTCACTTGTTTTACTGAAATTGGTGGAAAATTAGCAAGCAGGCTGCCACATATTCCCTACCAACGTGTCATCACACACATGAGTAATAATAATAAGGATCTTCTTTATGTCCTGTTTGATGAAGAAGTTGTGAAGAAACAGTTAGTAAATATTGACACCGCTAAATTTTTAGCAATGACTAACATTAAGTCATCAATACTTAAACAATTATGGCTGCCTGATGCAGCAAAGCTGAGAACTATTTTTAACAAATCCCTTCTTGATGCCACTTTTCCTGAGGGCTGGAAACATGCTATAGTCACCCCCATCCAAAAAAAACACAATAGTAAATCAGTTAATGACCTAAGGCCCATTAGCAACTCCCACTCCTTAAAAAAACTGATTATTCAGTGTCGGATCCAGGATTTTGAAAAGGGGGGGCGCGCCCCTCATTTAGCCCCTAATTTTGGCTAAATTCTAGGGTAAAAAAAGTTAGGTAAACTCTGAAGTACTGGGAAAGGTTGGTTGGCAACTTGATTTTTAAGTTATATGAAATCTTTTAGGGAGGAACTTTAATATGAATATGATTGAAAACTATAATCCATATTGCTTTCTCTGTATGAGGGGTATGTGTGATTTATGGTACTCCTATGACCTACATGTAGGTCGTTAGTTTAATCTGGGTTAATATCTTGAATTCGGTTCACTCACCTGATCATTCACTTTATAGTATCTAGCCTTGCAGTAGTGGGTCTTGAAGTTGTGCTTGCCCACATAGATTGGAATACCATTTGTAACATTGATGCTGTAGACATTGTCTCCACTCGGCATGATTCTGTTACACTGTTCATAGCTTCCTGTTGCTTCTAAGTTACCAAGGAACACACCAGGCACATCAGGATATGTGCCTCTAGCATCGGCGTTAATAACTTCATAAAAAGTAGAAAATGTTTTTAAAAAACGTTGAAAGCTCGTTGTTTTTAAATGAGTTTTCGGTTATCAACGCTGATAAAAACGTTTGCATAAACGATTTTAACTAACTTTTTTCTACATGTTCTGACTTTTTGTTAGGTTAGAAAAAAACAAACATTTGGCAAACTTAAGAACCTAATAAAAAAACGTTTTTTTGAAATGGACAGATTGTGTTCATTTCTGATTAAATCTCTCTCTCTCTCTCTCTCTCTCTCTCTCTCTCTCTCTCTCTCTCTCTCTCTCTCTCTCTCTCTATATATATATATATATATATATATATATATATATATATATATATAGTCAGTAACTCTTTGAAATTGATACATGTGATAAATTGTCATTATATGATAGTATTATTGAATTCCCTAAGGCAAACATCTTGAGCTGACAGGGCCTCATGCACATTTGCACTGTTTTTTTCTAATATAGCTGACTTTACTCTTTTTCAGATTACAGCAGCCTGCACATGAAAAATACATTATTCTACATCCAAATGGCATTTCTATCATCATACAATTTTGCCATGATAAGGGATCATACAGAAATGCCATGACTATCTGATATTACATGCAATATATTTAAAATACTTGTGAAATAACTCACATGGTAGGATCCATTGTGTATAGTTTATTGGGTCCTGTTTAGCCGCATCAATAACCCTCATGTCCCGTGCACACCCAGGTCTGACTGACTGGGACCAAGAAGCCTCGTTCATTACTTGATCTCTGTTCTTGCCATAGTTTGAACTGAGCTTTGCTGTGATAAATTTGAGTTGCTCCTCATGATTAACCACATTTTCTGCTCCGACATGTGCATAAGAAAAGTAGGTCAGGAGTACCAGGCATGTGGCTATATGAATTCCAATGCTGGCTGGAGCCATGTCTTTTCAGTTGATAATGCTTTCACTGCTGCAAAATCTGATCTTTGAGGGTTCTTTCTACCCCACACAGTTGACTAACACTCACACTCTCCTCATATATGATAGAGACTGAAAAGTTCACAAACAATATGTATAGCGCCTTGGAGATGCTTTGTGCAAAGTTGTTGTTGTGTGTACTTGTTGCTAGGGTTGTTCTGACCAGGGTGAACATGTCAATATACATGGTATTAGCATTAATACCCTGATCCTAGGAGGTAATAACTGATAACATCATAGAACACTTTGATCCTGTTGTACCTTGGTCCAGAGTGACACTCTAAACAATGGTCGGTGCATTCTCCAAGGTTTGGACAAATTTATCATTCATAAATCTATCTCTATTTTATCAACACTATGAGTAAAAAGTTCAGCACTTGCCATAATACCTTGAATATAACAAGATATACCTCGCATATGAGACTCAACTGGGTTCAAGGGCATCCCATAAAAGCACATCTGGGGATTGATTTGAATATTTAAGCACTAAACTAAAGTAATTTACCCACCTGTAAGGCACATCCCCAACTGTTTCTGCTCCTATAAGGTGCACCATGGTCCATCCTTGCGTATGACCTTGCGAGGTACTATTTTAGTGTTTAAAACTTTGTCCATCTCATGGTTTTTAGCCCTTGAGCCCAAATTGAGTACCCTTTTTGCTCAAAAGATCTAGCAATGCTTTTTAGATTGCTAAGGGTAGACTTATAGCTCAAGAGTGTTCTTGTTTGAATAATTCTAAAGTCAGGAGCATCAAAAACTAAACAAAATGGTAAGTCAGGACCCACCTGTAAAGTTCAGGTGGTCTTAATTTGAAAGATTTAGATAATTTAGGCAGTGTTATGATCTTACCTCGGCAAAACATATGCCCAAAATATAATACAAATAGATTTCCCTTTTGATCAAGGGGTATGCCTTGACGACCACATGCTATTCTGTGGGTTACTAAACGTCACTAGTTCAGTAGTAGGACTTATGGGAACTTACTATAATAATATCCTGAACATACACAAGCTGGTAACGGCTTGCAAATGACATAAAGTGGATAATGCAGTGAATCAGGTAACAACAGTAAGCCAGCTTGGACAGCAGGGTCCAGAAACTCCAACCAAGGAAGGAGTTTATATAACCTGTGAATTGAATAAAATGTGGAAAGGGGGAGGGGAGGTTATTGAGGCAAGATGAACTGCACGATGGCAGAGAAAGATCAATTGTCAAAGATGAAGCTAACAGGGCTAACTATAGTTAAATAACCTACCAAATAGTCAAACCTTCAGGTAGTACACTGACACTGGAAGTGCTGTACTCACATCAACTGATGACTATGGAGAGACCAGGAAGGCATTTCTCAAGATAGTACGACTGAACAGAGCCATGGCCTACAACTTGAAACCCTCAATATCAGAGTGGGTGATCCTAGGTAATGCACTATGACTGCTCTGAACGATCAGCACTTTATGCAGTAATTACATAGGGTTTGGTAGGGCATCGTAACAGTGTAATTATTAGTGACCACTAGACGCAGAGCTGTAATGGCATTTAAGTGAGGGATCTCATTACAATTTGAAGGGGTGTAGTCGTACCATCTTGAGAAATGCCTCACAAAGGATTAGGGTGAAAACAATTTTAACATTAAGCAACATACCTCCATAACCATGAACACATGCAAACACTATCTATATCATTGCTGTGAAGTAATATAGTAGATAGGTAACAATGAAGCTATGCAAAGGACAAGCACAAAGTCATTAAGAAAAAAACATTGAGGTTCTCAAGACAAAACCTGATTGGAATTAAATTCATGGTCAAAGCAAGCAAAAATAACAGTCTGATTTAGGTTATAATATCATTGTCTTAAGAATCTAAGATAAGTATGGGTCATCTCTTCTTGCTGTCGTTCTTGTTCTAATCCTTTTTTTTTTTTGCTTTAATAGACATAATTTACAATAAAAAATACCCAGAAATTGATTTGTATGTCCTCTGACGATATGTGAAAAGAGTCCCTATGGAGTCCCATAATTTTGTCACTAGATTTTTTAAGGTTGTATAAAACAAAGATGAGCCTAGAAAAAGATAAAGCAGTTGTCTTGAGATAATCTTTTTAAATACATGCAGTGTAAATCCCAATTTATACATTGAAACCTAAACATGATCTGTAACCACCTACATGCTCCAAACATGTCCCTCCTCAGTATGTCCCAGGTTATCCTCCCAGCCTTTGTCCATCCTGCTTTATCCCATGGGGCAAAAATGACAGCCAGGGCTGCTCCTATAGCCGCCATCCAGCCCAACAGCACAGACAGCTGAATGGTAAGTATCCCAGTATGCAGGGGAAAAACATTATTTGAAGTTCATTTCTATTTCAATGTTCCAAAAATGTTATTTTTATGCTATGTATTTAGTAGCAAACATTTTGACAATGTGTCTGAAGCTTTTCCTTCCAAGTGAAGGTCATACTTGGGATGGATGTGATACCTTGCCATAGTGTTAAAATGGAAATTAAAAGTGAATTGTGTCAGTTGAACTATAATTTTGAGATCATAAGTTAGAAGTATTGTTCACATTTTCCATATATTCTATGGCTGGATGGTATACTTTCACCCTGCCATGGTTTCTAGGAAAACTAAAACCTCAGGTATATGCAGGACCTTAAACAAAATGTTTCATGAATGTTAAAAACCTTTTTTTCTGGAACACATGTTTTGGTATTTTTAACAAACGTTTGTTCTTCTGCCAAGAGGGTATGGTTATTGAATACATGCACCCTCTCACCCTGTGCATCTTCAGTTTACATTTTGTCCTGTAAATGACGTAACCAAGTAGGATCCTTTGGGCATAAGTCCCATAGTGTGTCCAAGGTCTAATGTACAGATCCTGGAATTTATTGGCTTGCCCACTGTATATTGGTAGATATAAGAAAAGATTTTATATTACTGAGACAGGAGATCAAATTAGCCCTATTGAACTACATTAGCCCTATTGAACTACATATCACAACTACCTGATCCTATCTAATAATAAGTATCTTGGATAAGCACAAAATGGGTACTTAATGTATATTACTAGAAAGGCTCGGTGACAATGAAAAATTATCAATTATATTGATTTCTGTGATTTTTGGGTGCTTTTTCTGGATATCCCCATGCTGATATTCCTGCATAATTTGCACTGTAATGTGCCCTGATGCAAGGTGGATATCAGCACGGTTTGGGGTGGATATCACACGGTTTGGGGTGGATATCAGCACGGTTTAATGTCTAAGGGAGTGGTCATTATTTATCAACAGGAGGGATGGTGGGTTTGAGGGGGGGGGGCATAAAAATTTCAGACCCCTCCTGAAGGGGGGCTAACAAAATTTTGACCCCTCTTGAGGGGGGGCTAAAAAAATTTACCCGCTTTTGAGCAAAAAAGCCCGCGCGCTACTATAGCTCAAAGAGGGGCGCGAAAATTCTCTGCACCTCCGGTTTGGGGGGGGGGGCGCAAAAGATTTTGGCTGTCGTCGATAAATAATGACCACTCCCTAATTTTGCATTTAAAACCGTTCTTCCTCAGCCGGGTCTTGAACCCGGATCGCCCAACTCAAAAGCAAGAGTGTTACCACTAGACCAAGCAGGCGATGGTGTATCGAGGGTTAAAACTTGAAGCCACTCACCTAAGTCATCTTGTGCAACGAAGTTTTGGTATTTCCAAAGACAATCCATGGTAATGCTTGATAAATATGCAATGTATGATCCTCCTGTACGTCCTAGCATAGTTTAAATACATAATCATAGCCATTTTCTAACGATTTAAGGTCATATTTAACGTAAATAATATCTACGCCGCACGGCGTCTTCTTCACCATAACTAGACCGGAAGTATGGAAATGACCTAGTTATTTTTTTACCTTCAGTGTTGAAAACTTCTAAAAGCCGAATCATGGCGAGTTGGGATGCAAAATACAAGAAAGGTCAATTTGTAGAGGTGCTACACCATAACAAATGGACAGAGGGCTTTGTAGTTAGCATGAAAGAAATGGGATATCGTTCCTTTAACATACAATTGCTCACTGATGGGAGAATTGTGACTGAGACCTTTAGAAGCATCCGTCCAAGTACGCTCGATATGGGAGACGACAAAGCTTTTCAAACCAAGCCGCCAGCAAAGCAAAGCAAGGAGCAGGCCCAAAAAGGATTCAAGGACCTTGAAGAAGATGAATTTAATGAGCTAGAGCTGGGTGCAAAGGCTTCAAACACTCACCGACAAACAGCCTGGGGTCTAAAGATATTCAAAGGTATTGTAAATTTAATAATAAATCAGTTTGACAGCGCATTAAAATTTACTATACACATTACCAGACCATGCCGCAATCCATTGCCAGGAACATGTATATGAAAACACAGGGCGCAGAGCGCAGGGAGCGGTTATTATTTTCATTGAACATTATAACTAACTTCTCTGAGTTGGTGCCATGAATGAAACTGATGTTATATGGTGTTATAATGGAATGTAAATACTTTTTTAAACAGAATAATTATTAATATTTTTTTTTATTTATTTCTTCAGATTGGTTGCAAGAAGTAGGAGAAGATTTAGAATTTGAGCATCGCGAGAAGACTGAGGTTGCAGCCTTATTAAAGAGGTTCTACGCAGGAGTCCGTATGAAAGATGGAAATGAGTATTCAAAGAAGAGTTTACTATGTATATGTGCTTGCCTTCAACATTACCTTTCTGAGCCTCCCTACAATGTGGCCTACAATGTCATAATTGATCCAGCTTTCAGTGCTTCTAACAACATCTTGAAAGGTCACATCAAGAAAAACAAGCAGGCTGGTCTCGACCAAAGCACCCATTATCCTCCTATAACCAATGCCGATGAAAAGCTGACGTATAGCAGCCGAGTGTTATCCCATGACACACCGAAATCGTTGCAGATGAAAGTTTATTATGAATTCAGCTTACATTTTGGTAGGCGTGCTAGGGAAGGTCTTCACTCACTAATGAAACACCACTTCATTTTCAAAGAGGATGATGAGGGACATGAGTACTCGACACTCTCTTTTAATCTGATGGAAAAAATCACCAGGGATTGTCACAAGGCAATCAAGAGCATTCACAAAGAGTGTATGGTACAGGCTTGGAGAATTGTCCCCTTCGATCTCTTAAGCTGTATTTGCAACGATTATCGCCTGAGAATGAAAGCTTCTTTCAGGCCCCTAAGTATCGAGGATTCAAGCTAAGTAACACTTGGTATGCTAAGAACAGTGTTGGACTAAATATAATCTGCAAATTTATGTCAACAATTTCTAAGGATGCTAATTTATGTATTCCTACAGCCACTCGTTACGATATCCTACAATAACGGAATTCGGTGCCTGTTAGCCCATACATTACTTAGTTAGTATCCAACATCTGACCATAACACTCTTACACTGAGCTAGGTGGTAGGGCACACTTAATGATTGGTTTTGTATATGCCACTCAGGCAAATGATCCAATTAACTACATTTCCCTCTGGGTATGTGTTGGGTAAGGTGACAATATCTCACCCTCTTGCATTTCATATACACATGATAAATAGGCTCATGAGGCCTATTTTCTAGGGTCAATCATATAACTTCCTTATTTTCAGAATGAAGTTAGAAAATGTATTAGTATCAGCATTATATAGCTCTTACAGTGTCTTATTTCTGATATGTTAAATACACATGGAATTTCTACTCATGGTGTTGCTACCTGGCCATACATATAAGGAATGACTGCCTACAGCTTACCAGCCACTGCCATACTAACTACAATTTACACTGAAGAAGCTAAAAGTCAGCACTGGGGCAATTATAGGAAAATTAATGACTCAGCCCTATAGACTTCAGTTATTTGAACAGTGTGTTTAGATATGTAGGAATAATGCATATTCAAAGTAGCCATGTGGATTGGGTGGGTTGTGTAAACACAGGGGAGACCGGGGACTTTGCAGACTGTCACACCCTGTCTATACTACTAGAGGGGACTACACTGCGAATCTGGTGGGGATGAGTTTTCCGCGCATGAGGTAAAGTGTCTTTGAGTCGTCCATTACACATGTTTTGGGGCAGATGATATAGGAGCTATTTTTTGGACTTTGAGTCTAGTGCCTTTGAGATATGTCTCCATTGTTAATTATAAGGGTCATCCCTTTTGATAACTTTTATTTTTTTATTTGTACCTTTCATTCATCTGTATATGTGACATGTACTGGAACAGGGACCTTAATGTACCCTGCACTAAGGGCCCTTTTCGCAGATCCTGTCACATTTATTCAGCCTGTATATAGGTCGTTGTAGTTGTTGACAGTCTGCACTAGGCAGCCAAAGACTGGATGTTTCAGTTGTAGATTAATATATGCTAATGTATCTTTAGGTTTATTATAACGCTATACAATATATACTTATGAAGGATGCTCCATCAGAAATAATCGGGTAGACCACAACATGTCATGGATCTGTTGTTGTGAGCAATTAATAAAAAAAAAGTGCCTTCATGCAATAAGAAATGGGTTAGTCATGATAATGCCAGCTCCCTTGAAATGAAGTGAAACTGGTGAAAGGGGCGAATTGGCAATAATGTCCTTGTTGGACAAGGAACAGAGATAAATGTGTAAACATAATAATAGTGTGTTTGTGGGTTTCAGTTTTCCTCAGACAGGATGTCTTAAGCGTAGCCACCCATGACCCACCCACCCAGCCGTTTCAAAATAGAATTACCAAAATAGGCGTCCTCCAGTTTGGGGGTTATCCTACCATTGGGGTATTTGTAGCGTTGGAGGGGATGAGATACTTTTAGGGGTTGACATGGAAATTCATTGACCTGTGCAGTAGTTGAGGACTGGGGGCTGGTAGAACTGTGTCCGTATGCCGTATACAAGTGTTGGCAGTTAGTATAGGCTACAGGACATCTCAGAGGACAGATACCCTCTCGTCACACCATAATGTAGGAGTATACCATCCCTGCCTCTATTGCTCTAAACCATGGCATTTTCATCATACCTCATTTGGACTAAGGCACTAGTGCTTCTAATCTGTCTTTGCCTAGGACCCACTGGAGGTCAAAATGGAGACAATACTGATCTAGGTAGGTACAAGGGCACCTGTATATATGATATGAGGGTCCTTAAATTATTGCACATTGTGTGGACTAAAGTATCGTTGAACAAGTTGAAGCTGACACAGATGGCAACCTTTTAGGGATGGCCCAACTCTATGGTCTATAAACAATCACGTTCAGATGCATTACACGTTGTAATATAGATTGTAAAACTCCCTGTGACATGAGAGTGTTTGTCAGTGAAATATAAATCAATCATTGATCAATCAATGATGTTACTTTGAAGCCCAACTGTATGTAAACCTTGAAGAGAAACACTTTGATATTATCTTATCTATTCTGATATAGTAGCTTTCCACTCCTACAATATGATTGTGTAGGGCTTTGATTATTTCTACATGTATAAGGAGAACCTTTGGTGTTGAGGTGTGGCAAGTAGCAAATGCTTCTTAATATCTAATGACCTAATCAAATCAGGGGTGTGTTGACCATGGTCACAAATTTTGTCACCCTTTCATAAGCTTAATTTTGGACTCCTAATGTCTCTGTTGTGGGTGTTAATTAGTACACTTAAAAAAAGGAAAAAGAGTGACCTGATAAGCCATAGATGGGCTAGAGTGAACACACGATTCATTTAAGTTGGGACAAGATCTGAAATATATAGATTTTCCAATTTCTGTATATCTATTATCACCCTACTACTTGTGAAAGTGTCCTGTCAAAATCTCAATCTATTCAGTGCATGCTAACCATGTCAGATTCAAGCATATATGTCTGTAGAAATAAAATGCTTCCAGCATTTTATTCATGTCAACAAGCAGCCTTGATTGTACCAGCACAGTGGCTCCATCTGAAGCCATAAAGCAGAGTATTTCATAATGGTGGTGAATTTAATTTGGATGCCTTGCAGCAGAGCAGACACCACTCAGTGCTGCCAACAGAGGCTTTGACCAGAACAAATTAACTAAGTAGTTTCCCTTCCCACCTAAGAGGATAGACCAGCTGAAACTAAAGTCCAATGACGTGCACATAATGAGCCATATCGTGCCATAATAAGTGGCACCCTATGACTTGGGAAGGGGTGTATAATCCTCTGAAATACATATCAGACAACACTATATCAGCTTTTATACCAGCATTAAGGTTATCATATATGAATCCCAAACTACCAGTGGTTTCTGGAAATCACTTGGAATCACATTAGTTTTATGTGCTATGAGATAGATGAAACAATAAAAATCTTTGTGCTGCCTTCAAATTTACTGACATTTGAAGATAGGGAACCATATATAATTACTATAGCTGCTTATGGGAGTTAACCCCATATTTTCAACATTTTCTCAAATGTTGAAAAATCGACAGTCATACCTTAACTAATCTTCTCATATGGTCAGTGAACATCATTCTTCAAGAAAATATCATCTAGCAACTTTAATCTCTTCAAGGTGTTCCTAAGGATGGGACAACAGAGGAATACATTGACAGCAATAGAATGACAACTACGGGTTACAATGTGACAATATGTAAGGTGGGACATGGATACCCAGATAAATGTCCACAACCAGGGGACCCCATAACCCACACCAAGTGCTGCAGGTACTATAAGAAACCCACCTGCTGTGAGCCCCGTGCACGTAAAGTGTGTGCCATCAAGCACGATGGACTGTTTGTTACAACTGGCTTTGATATAGGTGAGTGAATTCACAGAATTTAAACAATTCAAAAATTTTCTTTTTACAAGCATTTCTGATAAAAAACCCTTTTTGGACGTTCTCAAATGGTGTAGCCAAGTACTTTTGTTAGTTTATCATGATGTGTGATACTGTTTATTTGACTCACAAGCATTCCATTGTATATCATACTGACCCTTGGGTGTGTATCAACCTGGTCTGCTTAGTATTATGTGTGAATGGAGGGGGTAAGTAAATTAGGCTGAGCATTCTCCAACTCTCTCTCACTACAAACAATACACTCACACTTTAAACCTGGTTAGAGAATGAGAGTGCACAATAAGAAACAGGTTGGCAAACAGGTTGAAAATAGCTAGGTTTACACACAGGATTGTTCATATCATATTTGCATGAAGGTGCTCACCTCTAATTCGGTGTGAGCCGCACTAGGCATACTTTAAACTATCGGATACATCATCATGTGCTTAAAAACATTTTTCAACATTAGAGAAACATTTTTCACAAAGTTTCTCTTTTTTTTTTTTTACCGAAGCCTAATCCAAATGTTCTCAAACATTAAAGAAAATTGTTGTTGTTGTTGTTTTTGCCAAGTGGGCACCACCAAAGGATGTATACAATGCCTTGTTGCACAGAAAAAATAATGTTCAAAATCTTAGTCAGATGGTAGTCAAAAAGGCTAACTTTCTAATAATACCTAGTCAAAAGCACGTGCCTAAGTGTCCAAGTTTTTCTTAGTCAAATACGACTAACCATTAGTCAAAGTGTCCAACTTGCCTTGGCTTGCCTGATTGTGACTAAGATTCCTTGGTGGTTTTGACTAAGAATGCAATCTAATACTTTTGGTTTTAATCAAATGGAGAGTGTAAGCTCTATATAGGATCCACATCCTATAAAACATTGTAACATCATTTAGGAAGCATGTGAAATGCCTCACATCATTTCCATTAAAACCCCTGAGTCAAGTTACTTTGGGTTTCCCGCAAAGAAGCAGGTACATCTGAGGATATTTTACTTATCTAGACTCCCACAGAAAAGGTGTAACTACCTGTCTACCTAGTTTATTTAACAAATCATCAACCTATTTGATATATTTTGTCAAGGTTGATGTTATATTGAATTGCAAAAGCCTCAAATGTATATAGTGCCTGAGAATCACCATCATTATGACATCTATCAAACAATTGATGGTACGAAGCCACCAGAAAAATCCTGTTTCAACCCATACTGTCACCTGGTGTGTAAAGGCAACACTATGCCACTATACCTTAGTCAAAGTGACTAAGTCTAAGGGATCTTAGTCAAAGTGACTAAGTGACAGTGGCTAAGATAAGTTAGCTTGCCTGAAACTCCCAGCAGATACCTTGTTCAAGATTGTGCTTGGAGAGAGAAACTGATTTGGGTAGTCAATTTGACTAACATAAACTAGACATTATTAGTCACACATTAGTCATATGTACTAACTAAGATTATTTGGCCGTTTCGACTAAGTTAAGTTAGACCGACTAACATGGATTTTTTTCTCTGTGTATCTATCATGTATACAAGCCTACCTCCTAATGGAAATTATTATAATATTACACTTTTATTGATGCTATTTTCCGACAGATCCAGACCCAGAGTATAACACTATATTCTGCCCTCAGCCTGACCAGTCTGACCTGTATGTGTCATGTGGATACACCGGGGATGACATGGCATGCTTCAACCAACAAACGTATGTACACACTCCCCACTTGGCAAAAATATGTAGTTGTAATGTTTAGGCGATTTTGAATGGGATTTGTATCTTAAATTGCATGTTGTGAGACGTTTTTCCTGACATCGTTAGAGAAGAAACTTTTCCCACAAGGTTTGGGTTTAAAAACGTTTGAAAAAAATTTGTAAAAAAAAACACCTCTTGAACAGGCATAAACTTCAGAAAGAAAACATTTCAGAAACCTTGAAAGACGTTTCTTTATATGTTTATAAGTCAAAATTTCCTTTCTTATCCTAGAAAAAAATATAACATTTTTATGTAACATAAAGTGATCATGTTTCTTGGGGTGACAGAAAGAAATGTCCTTTGACCTTTTTAACTAACATCAGGGTAACTTACAAATGTAAAAATAATGTTTTTGACGTTAAAGAAATCATTTTTCTGCTAACTCGGTTCATATACTATTTCCTCATAATGCTGCACGTCCCTCCTTTTTTATGTTTTAAACAAACATTAGGGGAACTTACAATTGTAAAAGTAACGTTTTTGATGTTAATTTTTTTTTCTTCTCAATTTATAATCTATGTCCTCCTATTGTTGCAGGTCCCTCATCTTAGTGTGGGTTTCTACAGTCGTCATTTTTGTTCTGTTTCCAATTGCCTTTGGTATTTTCATGGCCTTCTCAATCCGAGCAGAGAGGCGCGAGGAGAGGGAATTATTAGCGAAGGGGTTCTTTGTGAGCCAAGAAATGCAGGTTGAAATAGAGGCCAGAATGGTGAAGAAAAAGGAAGAGCGCGCTGCAGCGGCAAAGGCTGCTGAAAAAGCAGCTGAACAGGAAAAGGAAGAACGGGCGAAAAAGAGGATGCAAATGGCTAAGATGAATGGAAGGAAAAACCGCAGCACTGAGAATGTGGCCATCGCACAAACTGAAGTTATTGAAGGTGCTGAAGCAAATGTACAACAAGGGAGTAGTGAATATATTGCAAAGGTAAATGAGGAAAAGAAAGATAGTGAGGGTATGGGGGGACATGGAAGAAAGAAACATAGGGAAGGTCATGAGAAAAAGGCAAAAAAGATACCTCACAGGGAAGGTCATGAGGAAAATAGAAAAGGGAAACACAGTGACGGTCACAAGGCAAAAGGAAAAAAGAAACATAGTGAAAGTCATGAGGCAAATAAAAGAGAGGAAAGTAGTGAGGTTATCAAGGCAAATGGAAGAAAGGAAAGTACTGCAGGTATTGCCAAGACAAAAGAAGTAAAGAAAGGTATTGAGAAAATTGAAGCAAATGGAAGAAAGAGGGGTACTGATAATGCAGGTTTTACAAGTAATGAGGTTAAAATTGAAGTCATGAACAGCGTGAGATTATGATTTATTATTTTATCACGTTAGAGTATGTTGAAAGTCCTTTTTAACGTTTCCTATTGGTACAAATATGTATCTTGCCATATGAGTATTTTATTACTTGCCCTTAAGAAGAATCACCAGACATGAAAATCTGTCATTGGAGCTGTAGAATTTCCACAGGCCTATCCACTATTGCAACGTTTGCAAAAGGTTTGGGTGAAAAAAGAAAGATTGTGAGAGATGTTTCCAACATTCCAAAGAAAACATTAGGAATTACAAAGAATGTAAAGGTATTTGTCAAATACTTATATTTAGCATCAAAACCCATATTTTAACAGAAGGAAGTGTGTTTTTTTCATGTAGATCTATGCTGTTTCTATACGGACTTAGCAGGTTTAATTATTAGCCAATGAGAGAACCCCAATCTATTCACTGCGGTCCTGCGGGGGCCAACTGGTACCCATCTGATAGGTCTTATCAGTAGAACTTGCTGGGAACAAGCTCCAGCAATGGCCGCGCCCATGGGACAACCTGCTTCCTCTCTATATAAAGTATCCAATGAACAACATCTCGTCTTCTACTACATACAACCTAACTGTACTGCTACAGTGCAGTATATTTTATGTCATGGCAGATACGATGGTTACTATAGATTAGTACTAGAACAGCCGTATTCCATGGGGGCATGGAATACAATATGCTTGTATTAAATGGGAACCGCCAACTTGGATTTTTGAATGGAGCTGAGCTGCTTTTCTTTATCTAAAGGCAAATTAACCCCATAGGCCATGACATAAATGCACATGTCCACGACCATGGAACATTTTTGCATTGTTTTCAAGGAGGTGAGGCTATCTGTATTCAATGACGCCTTATATCGATAATTAACAAGATGATAACGATATTGATACATTTATATCTGACTGTGATATTATTGAATACATTGAGAAAAAAACACCTTTGCAGTCCAGATGGACTATGGTAAATTAGAATATGAGTTTTATCCCACAATGTGCTTAATTTCTAATCAAATACTTTTACACAACTCTGTCACATCTTCTTATTGCATATTATTTGATGACTGAATTAAATGATAGTTGGACAATGTATGGCGTAGATATTATTTTCAAGCAATTTGAAAACACATGTGATAGGACATGTATAATGGTATAATATGTACGAAATGCTTTCTTTTTCCAAAAATATTCTAGATTTATATTATGTTTTCCAATTTCTTACAACCTAGCATACCTGAGGTGTTTGTTATATTAAAAATCGCATCTTTTTTTTTGCTATCTGAGGTAGCTGCTCTCCCTACGTGCCTCCCTCTCGATCCCTACATGATAGTTTATTGGTGTTCCAATAGAGGGCATTTCTGTGCTGTCCTCGTATCTCTAATACTGGAGTCCCATACTGTTAGGGGGCCGAAAGATGGTGCCACCCAGCCGACAACTATTCTGGGTTTGCATGGGGGCAAGTTTGTAGAAAATTACTTTTAAACTGTTTTCAGGTTTGTAAGATTTGCTGTTAAGGATGTAAAAAAAAAAAAAAATAAATAAGGAGAACAAAATAAAACGCCTTCTGATTGTGCACTATAGAATACTTTTTTCTTGTCATTCTCTACACTAAACGTTTGTTTCGAGGTGAAACGTACCTAATTCCGTTGTAAAAGAAGAAGAAGATAACTAATAAACGTTTACAGAAATATTGCTGGATGCTTTCTTTCCAAACGATAAACACATAATTTCCAATATCAGAAGAACGTATTTCACCTAGGTTTTCCCTTTACCTAAACCCTTTTCAAATGTTGCAAAAACGTTTTGTGCTCCACTCAGCCGAGGCCCTAACCAAAAGAGGGAAAAAAATTGAACATGATATGAAATGCAATGAAAACCAATTATCTAGGCAATTTTAGCAAACAGGGATAATAAGACCTATACGTATAGGTTTGCTTTTTTTACCATAAAAGACAGTTCTTTTTGAAGAGTTATTTAAAAGCTTTTTTAAATAACTTTTTATAAATACTAGAGTGAATGCCGTCTGAAAGGTCTGTAAACACCCGAGTCCATAGCAATGGTTTAGGTTTCGACTAAAATGGAGCCGAAATGACACAGCTAGGAGTCCACTTTGCACCAATAAACTTGTTTAAAACTAAAAAATAAAAAGCGTTACATGCAAGAGTTAAAGGTGCACCTTAAGATAAATGCCAATTTCAGCAAGAAAAATTGCCAGCCATTCATAAGAAAATCGGAAATGGCTTTTGAAAATAGCTCTAACAACAACTGATAAATCCCTTGAAGGATCCCCCCCCCCTTGTCCCTTTAGACGACTGAATAAATGTCTTATTCTGTAGTGAATATGCCCTGCGCTAATGGATTTCTCTTCTAGAACCCACAGCCAATTTTTTCTCTTGTATGAGCAACTGTAGTTGCATTGAGTATGATCGAAATTATTTTGCTATTATTCCCATTGTCCCCAGGATATGCACATAGGCCTATATTAATCTCTAAAATAGAATACCTTGGAACATTAAAAGCTACCGGTAATAATGAATTACCGAATTACCAGACTGTAATAATTCACACGTTCCAATCCATTGTTTTCATGGCACCTTTCCTTAACCCCCCTCCCTCCTCCCCATTATTCTCCTTGATCTTGACCCCCCTCTCCCAGTGCTATATTAAAACTGCCATGCACAGGAGCAGTTAGGTAGTCCACCTGGGTAGCTAATGGTAACCTAACCTGGCTTAGCTGGGCCATGGCGCAGAGCGTATACTCACCCAGGTATCAGCTAATGCAGAAATGACCTTCACACTACAGCATCTTGTTTATAGGCCTCAGGATGGAGGCCTAGTGAGTCCACCATTGCTTGATCTGGCAGCTGGTGAGATAAGCACTGATAACAACCAACATGATGGGTACCAGGTGTTACATAATGTACCCAAAAAAATCTGCAGTGAATGCAGGGGATTATCTGATTGGTTAATAATGGATCCCGGGTCAACCCTATAGGACTCAGTATGGAGGCCTAGTGGAGCCACCATCTTGAATTTCGCTGGTTGAGGTAAAACCCACTGATGAGACATACCATGACGGGTACCTCGTCCCTGGTTAACACCCACTTCCAGGGACATGCTGGTCCCATCTTATCAGTGTGTGTTGCAGAACCAGCTCCAGACCAGCTAGTGGCCAATATTCAGGCTAATTAAATTACTTAATTAATTTTTGCCCCTTTGATCTTGATAAGAATCTGATTGAACATGGGTGTGTATTGAGGCTACCACATGTATTATGTAACCTCAGATACCCAAACCTTAGTATAATACACATAGCGCGGACGTGCATCTTCTGACTGACACTCCCATCCCCACTGACCAATGAAAATCGCCCATCTATTCATACTAAGCACCCAGTCATCTAGAGAGGATAATGCAGTGGCTCATATCTGTCTGTAGTGTAGGTACGGAACATGGGCAGATTGTCAGTCTAATGGTAACCTGCCAAAGAGTCTACACATGTAGGCGAGCGATCGGTGAGCGATCAGTAGTGTGTAGGTGTGGTCCTACTCCATGTATCACAAAGGCTGAGTCAAGCATTCCCCCATGCAGACTTGGTCTAAATGTCGTCTGCTCTCTACAAAATGTTATGTATGGCTATATTAAATTGTATCGTGCAGCGTCCTCCATGTCTGCCCACCTATTATAGGCCCAATCTATATGTAACACCTAGGTCTATCATAGACCTCTCATGGACTTGTAAAACCTAAACATGATACATGAATTATTTAGCATTGTCCATTGTGTTATGGTATATGCCCATCGGCCTATTTCAAATATTAACCCTTTAATGATCGCATACATAGAGAGAACTAAATGACCATGGTGTACGAGGTGGCCGATCCACCACGAGGGGGGATGTCTCCCCCTCGAGACACCCCCCGAGGGGTGGAACGGCCACCGAGGACACCAGGGGAGTTTAGTTCTCTATTTATTTTATGTTTTTAGAGTGTTTAATTAACTGAAAATTTACAAAATCCGGTACTGTAGTTGCCCGTACGAGCGGCGGTCCGCCATTTTGAATGTTTACATGCTCCCGGAACGAGGCTGCAGCGGTGGATCCGCTGCTGTGGTGGATCGAGACACGTTACGCCACTGGGGGGTGGCAATCGGCTCTGCAATGCTATCTCTATGGGAAGAAGTTATTCACATAAAGTAAAGCACAAAAACGGTATACACAACATGCGAACTACATTGAGGCCAGTGCCCTGAAATGGGTCCTCTATGTGTCTGATCAATTTTAAGGAACATCCATGCCCCTGCCTTTGTGATTTAATGATCACAATATTCTATGTTGATTAAAAGAAATGTTTACGTCCCATGCCAATAGTATCCATGTCATTTGCTGAAACAAAATAAATCTAAAAGTCTAGATATTAAGTATATGACCTCTATTAAATCAATAGGCAAACTATTGTAGGAGAGGGGGCATAGCATATGGACAGCAGGCAGTCCATCAATACCTGTGTGTGCCTACACTGTGAGAGTTGGCTTGATGCAATGGATGCATCACTGTTAGATACAATCGCCAGTATTTAGAGAATAGACAACGATTTTCTTCACATCGAGACTGTCTGTTGTTCTATAATGCACAGATGCATCTGAGTGCATTATAGAACAACAGACAGTCAAGATGTGAAGAAAGAGTTGTCTATTGTCTTTATAAAACGTTTATATTGCCATCCAGACATCAATCACCCAATCAAGCTACCTCTAGACAATCTATAACCATCGAACTGTTACATATATACCCTGACCTTGCTCAGGTGTGTACTACACTCCTATAATGCACTCAAGGTCACTTCTATTGTGCAGCAGAGCACTGCCAGCTGTTTTATAAACTGCAATAATGCATCAAAACTTCATACATTTTCATACACACCAGTGATAGACTCGCTAGCTCTACATTCACGCGCCAGGATGACTAAGGAACATGGACCCAGTTGTAGCATGGCATAAGGTATCTGCATTGTGATGGCCTCCAACTGTACAAAAAAAAACGTATTCAAAACATTTGGAAAGTTTGAGGAATGCTTTTGGAATGTATTTTACTTATATTTTAAATGTTTGGTAGGAAAACATTTATATTTACTTCAAAAACGTATTATTTTGGCACATGGGACAGTGTATATATGGTAAACCCTTTAAGGGGCGATGGTACATTAATAAATCATACATCACGGTGACACACATAGCCAATAATATAACCAATATGGCTAGTGGCCAATATGTCATTTCATTGGTGCATCATGCCGCGCATCAGCGGCCCTTAAATGGTTAAGGCCCTAATGCATTAATACATCATGCCCATTGGTCATCATGATGCACCAATGAAGTGCTGGCGAGACTGCTCGCAAGCACTTCATTGGTGCATCATGCTGACCCTCCTGGAGTATATGTAGCAACCCCATAGGGTCGGCATGATGCATCAATGAAGTGCTGGTGAGACTGCTCGCCAGCACTTCATTGGTGCATCATGACGACCAATGGCCATGATGCACCCCTGCATCAGCGGCCTTTAAAGGATTAAGAGTTGGACGCCAGTGCATGCTGAGAACCTGATGAGATCCAATGCCGCAAGACTGCATAATATCTCTAGCTTTTTACAGCAATATATACATGTATACTCTACCATTTTCCTTTGTCTACTTATTCTTTCTATTTATTGGTAAATAAATCGTAGGTGCTGCATTCATATTTCGACCATACAGGATCTTTAGTAGGCCTATTCCAATACTACCTAAGTGTGAGGGGTGATATCAGGATGGCACACTGTTTTCTGTAGGCTATGTGGAGAAAGTATGATGTATGAAGAAATATAAAGTGACCAGTGCTACAGTAGCTGTGGATGTATCGTGATGTAATGACAACAAATAAAATGAAGCTGGAGGCATTTATGAGGACCAAAAGGCATACCACCCTCGAATGTTGGATTGGTCAATAGCCATTCTTCATTCACTCTTGGAGACCAGAGAAGAACCACAGCTTATGTATGTATATAGGTGAATTCTGCAGTTGTTTCACTTACACTTGCATTCATTTTCCTGGACACTGCAATGGACTTTGTTGATTTGTATGTGCAGGTGTTATATACAATGTAATGGGATTAAGAGATCAATGGGTATTACATACATGCTTATAATTATGTGTACCTAGATGACATGATGGTGGCATGTATGAATATGTGTATATTTAACACAGCCACATGGTTCATCAAAACAGTCTTATGTTATACATTTTCAAAAAATCGGAACTTGTAACTTCGGGGGCGTAGGAAAAGGGGGGGGGGCAGGGAGGGCGCATGACGAGGTTCCCTATATAAGCCTATATAAAAATATAGCAGCCCCCCCCAACCGAGACCCCTGGGCCTCCCAATAAAAATTTGCTTCCTACGCCCCTGAACTTTATGGTCGTTGTAGGTGGGGGGGGGGGCATTGTCCTTTATCCATTTATCTTCATGGTACATTGCAGCACCGGAGAGATACTGGCTAAGGTATATTGCCTCTCGTGAGACCTTTACACAGTAATGAAAGTGACATCGTGTTCGTAATTAATTCTACTTAAGAAGGGCATTCAGACCCAATATGTTGAAGACTTTTCTATTATACCACTCAGATCTAGGACTACTGGTATCTCAGCATTGCCGAGATTGTAGGCCTACAACTTGTGATTGACTATTTATTTCATAAAACTTCATGAACATTAATTGGGCCGTGTCTGGTTTTGTGTGAAACATTTAGTATTCACATAAAAAAGATCAAATTGAAGTGGACCCATAACCTATGACCATATTTATAGTAACATAAATTAACGAGTACAGCCCCGAAGCTTATATACCTAATCTGTGATAGTAATACTAGGCCCTATGCTATAGGGCTATTGCCTAGGTAAGTCCCCTAGGCCTATTGGCAATAGCACCCAGAAGGGGTGTCAATTAGAAAATCTTTGCCTACATATATGTTTTACAAGGGTTTAAATCGTTACTTATAGTAAATGTACATTCTTCAAATGTATGATTCACAGTTGAGTATGATGCATTGTGAGTAAGGGCCAGACCGACTCAGTCATTTCTGGGGAAATCCAGCGCGGGAAACTGACGATCAGCGCATGACCGATTCACCTACAGATCCTGCGACGCGCCTGGAACTTGTCATTACCCAGAACGCACCGCGCACTTTGTTTGCTGGCGCACGTCACCAAGAAGATGTCGAATTGAGGGTATTTCGTGTTGGATTTGCTTAATTCACTTACATTTTAACCCTTTTACACCTCTTGGACTGTCTATATGGACCCATGAACAATGGCTAGCGCTCAAACCGCAGGGAAATCGGAGTTTCTCGTCTACGGGAAATACCGATTAGTACGAAAAATCGGGAGTGGATCTTTCGGAGACATCTACCTTGGAATAAATATAACCAGTGGCGAGGTTTGTACTCACTTTTCTGTCATCAAATTATCACATATCCAAATGGACAATCGATGAAAAATTCAAGAAAATAAAAAGTTAAGGGTTGAAAGTTTCATCTGGCATATTGATTGCCAATGTAGGGTGGATTATTTGTTAACATCAGACGCTTCTTTCTCGGGTCCCAACTCAAATTGGAAACCGGAAGGCAGCCATGATGGCTGGCTGCTCAGTTTTCTCTTGTTTGCTGTCAAACAAAATGTCTAAATCCCAAACTGCTGTCATCACAACTGTCAGATTCCTAGCGGGTATTACACAGTCGCTATCCATCCTAAAAGGTGCTATGAGATATCTTGGTTATATTTTCAGGAAGTAGCGGTAAAATTAGAATCACACAAAGCACGACATCCACAATTATTATATGAAAGCAAACTATACAAAATTCTACAAGGAGGAGTTGGGATTCCTCATATTCGGTGAGTCAACCCTTTTTTCTCTGTCTGTGTATTGCAACATTGATAACGTAATCGATGCCATTGTCATTAAATGATTGTGGGGTATTTCGTCTGCAGATGGTCTGTCTACTCAGGCTCAGCTGACTTGAAATATTAAATGTTTATAATTATGGCTTCACCAATGACAACTTTATGATGTGGTTTCATGTTGAGATATTGTCAATATTATGTGAATTTTCGGAAATTATCTGGGTATAAAGGGGATCAAACAGGGGGGGGGAGAGAAATCACTAAATCAATGTACAAAAAAGAAAGAAAGAAAGAAGATATTCAGTGATTGTGTATTTTGTTGAAATCCAGTGGATCATATTGGACCATCATATTGGATGTGAATTCTCCAAAGCCAGGCCTTGGTCCATGTTATGTTTTTGCAAACAATGCCACATTTTAAATAACATAAGTTATATAAACCTTCCATAAGTATAAAGTGGGAGAATAAAATATTACCGGGTACTACAGAAGGCTAGTTAAGTTAAGAATGTGACATTTGAGGCTCTGTGTTCTTTGTATGTCTGATGTTTCAGGTCAAAATGTAAACTGATTTATAGATGTGTAATATAAAACAATTTCTTTTTTTTTGTATAAACCAGTAATGTGTTGTAAATCGTGGTTAGCAGTTTAGGGTGCTACAAACAACCCATCAAGTTTATTACAAGGAGACCAAACAAACCACTGCACTTTTACGGTATTTTGTATGCCATTCATTTACGTTGAAAAGTAGACTATCACATTTAGGGTAGGATAGAGTATATTACTGCTGTTTCACCCATTTGTCAAATTAATGTCTGAATGCAGCAGCGGCGAGTGTATCTGAGGCAGTCGTATGAGGTGTAAGAGCCTTTGGTTGTTATACAAATCAAACAATCAATGACGAGTATACGATTGGCAAGTCACTCGTTAATGCACTGTGGCTGCACATTCACTGAGTCAGCGCATATGCATCAATCCACCTACCATAACTCTGTTGACTTAAGGGAGTGGTCATTATTTATCAACAAGGGGGGATGTTGGGTTTGAGGGGGACGTAAAAATTTCAGACCCCTCCCGAGGGGGGGGTAACTAAATTTTGCCCCCTCTTGAGGGAGGGGGGCTAAAAAATTTACCCTTTTTTGAGCAAAAAAGCCTGCACGCTACTATAACTGAAAGAGGGGCGAGAAAATTCTCCGCGCCTCCGGTTTTGGGGGGGGGCGCAAAAAATTTTGGCTGTCGTCGAGGGGGGGGCGTAAAGGTTTTTCGTGCGTCCGCGCGGAAACCCACCACCCGCCCCCTGTTGATAAATAATGACCACTCCCTAATACTCTAAACCAATACACTTCCAAACTTTCTACATGATGCGCCAATGCAAAGCCAACGAGAACCCTAGTACCGTAATCTCTCGCATATAAGGCGCATCTCGCGTATAAGGCGCACCTGGAGTTGAAGAATATTGTCCAAAAAAAAAAAAAATTACAACTTTGGTTCTACTGAATGAATTTTCAAAATTCAAAAAGCTATGTGTACCTAGGGCCCCCCACACCCTGTTGAACCCCCCTATGTTATTTTTTTTTTAGTTAGGGGGAGTGTAACATCAAAATAAAGCTCTTGGTGTCCCCCTTGCGGATCCAGAAAGAACTAAAACCCCTCGTATAAGACGCGCCTTATACGCGGGAGATTACGGTACCATAATACCCTGCATATAAGCTGCAGCTTATTTTAGACCATTTCAGACCCTAGGTGTGGCTCATAGAATCAACCTGTCCTGAACTCAGAGTGTGGCTTATACAATGTAGAAGGGGTTTTAATACAACAGAAAACTACTAAACCAGCAATTGTTAAGCTTGTTATACGCAGGGTTTTTATGGAGCTTGAACATGCTACCAGGGTTAGTATTGGGGATGTGATGGGTTAACCCTTTAAAGGCCGCTGATGCATTAATGCATCATGCACTTCGCTAGAGCATCATGACGACCCTCTGGGACTATATCGGTTTAAGCCCCATAGGGTCAGCACGATGCTCCATTGAACTGCTGGTGTATCATGACAACCAATGGGCATGATGCACTCCTGTATCAGCAGCCTTTAGATGGTTAATGGGGGTGGGGGGTGAGGAGTAGCCAAGGTAGCTAGCATACATTTGTAGAGTAGTCGATAAGAGGGGCAGAACGACCTGGGAATAGTTCCCAGAGCCGCCCTAAGACTACATAGGTGGGGCTTTATGTAGGTCAGAACACAAAGACACCTCCTACTCTAAGGGCTATTTCTGTACCACCTGCACACTACTCACTATTCTGTAAACTCTTATGTAATGACTGCAATAATTATACCGTTTGTGCAGGGGTCTCAAATGAGAACAGGCCTCATTGTACTGCAGGGGTATGAGCTCCATGAAACCCAAAGAGCCCTCTTTAAAATGTATCAAATGATCAGAGATCGTTTACAGTTGCGGGAGCTAAAAAGTAAATTTAGAAAATTTAAAAGCAGAATCGGGCTTAATATTGAAGTGCCTATGCATCAGAGCATCTTGCCCATGTTTTGATATAAAAATAAATGCTGTTACGTCGTCCCCCTCCCCACCTCAACGGATAGATCTAGATCTACTTTGTGATGGGACATGATTTGTCATAGGCGCACCTTCTGCTTTCTTATTAAATGATGGGTGTGGTTGACAATCAAAAAGCACAGCACGACACTGCGGGGTTGCGTTTTAGTTATGATTTTTATATAAGAAACTAAAACAGTGCAGACGTCATAGTCATATATTTTGCAATGTACCTGGTAATATCCTTTAATGTATAAATACGGTACTGAGAGAATTCTTAAAACATATAGGAGAAAGATATGATATAAAGACAATTTATTAAAAAGAGAACATAAGAATTAATCATAATGATACTCAAAATGAATAAATGAGTAAAAATGAGATGCTAATGAAAATACTTAGAGAGATGTTAATGGCAAGACTATAAACCTGGCTCCGTAAAAAGTGCCATGGAAATAAGTGAGACTTTGAAATTATTTGTTCTAACCATTCTGTGTGTGTTTCGCTTGCAAGATTTACTCAGTGTTAATTAAAAAAAAAAAAAAAACTTCAAAAAAAAAAAAGCAAAAAAAAAACTAATATGGATACAGACAGTATCCAGACTGTCAGTCTGCCCTGGTCAGTTGGTATTTCTGTTTATGAGCTGAGCTAATGCCAAGATGCTGTAACCTATCGATTGTTACTCAAGATATCTCCTGGCTGCCACGACACGGTTCCCTCATCAACTAAATACCATTAGGACTTGACCCTGGATAAATGCTAATTTGTTTACTTCTTACCTGCAGACTAATGTGTTTTGTGATGCCAATGCTGGGATGAAAGTCTTCACGGATTTCCCTGACTTCATGGATTTTCAAGTCCCAAGGCCCAATACATTCATATACAAAATCAATATTCAGATGGGCCCTTATCGAGCATTTCAGAGATTTTTGGCCTCAGTGACTTTCATCCATGTAACTAAACTCCCTACATCCATTTCGCTTAAATTCATAATCTTAGAGAAGACTAGTTTTAAGGAATGACGGTAGTTCAGAATCCGGTTGGCTGTCGGTAGCAGCATTACTCAGTAGCTTGAATCCTGATGGGCACAGGGCCAGGACAGCTCCATATTAAAAACTAAAAAAAACAAAAAACAACATGGCCCTTGGAGGTCTAGGTCAGGTTTATACTGCAGCCTTTTTTTCTGGTGTTTGGTCTAGCCAAAGGAGGACTAAGGTCCCCTGGTGATACCACAGATAGCTGTGATTCTTACCTATACCCACCACCCTTCCTTCCCCACTCACCTACCTGGACCTACCACACCACACCTTTCCATGTACATAAGGCTGTATGTATTATAATGCACAAGCTTGAGGTTCAAGTTTGTGTTGTAGTGCTCAGGGCTCGACAAATCTCATTGGGATTGGTGTGTTCACTGGACACAAAGGTAAAACCAGGTTGTGTCCAGCAGTTTATTTGTATGCCCCGCATTTATACTCAATAGTGAAGTTTAGATTTGCACATGTGTTCACTGGACACAGCTTGGAAAAAAAGTTGTGTACAGAGAAATATTTTTGTGTCCCGGGCACTGGACACAGGGATTTGTCGAGCCCTGAGTGCTGGTGAGTGATCCACCAGCACTGCATTGGTCCACCTTGCTGTCCTTCTATTATTGAGAGTAGGCTCAAACTTATAGACAGAAAGATACCTGAATGCAGGCCTGGAGAGGCTATTCGCCATCGCCAGGGCTTCATGTATTATGCCTGCTAGCTGACCCTATGTGGTTCCGACACATCTAGGGTGTCGACATGATACACCGGTGAAGTACTTACCAACAAACTCACCAACACTTCATTGGTGCATCATGCCAACCAATTATGGGCATGATGCACTATAAATACATCCATAAAAGTGTTAAAAAATGTGCTTAGGGTGCTGCTGCAAAGTTTACATACTTGACTACTGGTGCATGCCCCCTGAATACTAAGTAACAACCTGCCCTGGTGACCCACCAAAACACGGGTTTGGGTTTTTAGTGTCATGTGCTGGCAGGGAAGAAACAGGTCACAAGGTGTTCACATACTACCGCAGTGGCCTCAGTCAGTGGTCAGTCGGGAGAAGTTTTGAGAAGATCAGGGATAAGATAAGGGTCCAATTGAGGCCTCCTACTTCTGACCCCTGGTTTACAAATCTATTTTTCATAAAAGAGTTATTTCTTTTAATCAATTGGCTGTATTTTTCTACATATCCTAAGGTTTAAATATTCCTGATTTATTTTTGATTTTTCTGTTCATTTTCCATCTAATCTTTCAATGATTTTGTGATTTTGAGAAATTTCTCTCTTATTTTCTATGACTAATATGTTTAGAGCCCCACTGCCCATGCCCACATCACCCTCCCGGCTGGGGAGGTTTCAGAAACGACTGACGACTGACTGGGTCTGTTAAAGTACACGGCACTCATACAAGTTTGGTGCTTATTCAAGACATTGGCTATAGTGCAAATTTCAATTTTCAAGCCAGTATATATTTTATTCAAGAACAGCGCTCATTCAAAGACCCGGCGCTGAAACAGGCCAGTACAGCAATGCAGGTGAGTGGCTGCTCTGATACTGCCTAAGGCAAACATATATATATATATATATATTATGTCCAATATATTATGTCCAATTATGTCCAATATATATATATATATATATATATATATATATATATATATATATATATATATATATATATATATATATATATATTGGACATAATTGGTGTTGGGTCCTTCCCTGGAGCTTAGTGCTGAAAGAAACAGATACAAAGAAGGCAAGAAGCCATTAGAAGTAGGGTAGAGGTCTTTGCTACATGCGTCAGGAGAGATAGGGACATAGGTTTCCAGCAGTCAGGTGCCAATTTGATATAAGTTTCAGTACATTTTCCCATGTACAATCCTGTACATTGTAGTTAGATTTTCTTGCAGATTGAAAGCATCAAACCTGTACGTGTAGAGGATTGTGCATTGTGTGTACCAATGGAACTTATGAACGAAATGTTCATTGACCTTTAAATTGAAGTTACTATGGTAAGTAGCGGTACAAGGGATTATGCTATCTACCAGCTGTAGGTGTATGTGTGTGTAGAGGGGTGTATGTAGAGGATCACCTATACAGCCCCTTGAGGTTTCCACTAGTACACATGTGTTGTACCCTTATGTACAGGTCTCCATGGTTACAGGGTGTACATACCAGGGTGGTAGTAGAGGCTGCACGTCCCACGGCACCTGGAGCTTGGTCTAAGCCTCATAAACTAGTACTGACTAAAGCTGTGTATGTTAACAGAGCACTAAAAGAAAACCTGTCCACACCGAGGGAGCGGATTGTCCTATGGGCGCACCCATTGCCAAAGCTGGTTACCTGGGTTATCACGGATAACTCTTATCAGATGGGTACCATTAGAACCCCCGCCCCCTCCCCATAGGTCTGCAGTTAATAGTTGGTGTTATTTTATTGGCCGATGATTAATCCCCCTATGTCGGTTATAGACTCTTACGGCAGCTTATAGGCCCGACCACCGGGAACTCATGGCGTGGCTTATATACGCAGTTTGAGATTACATAGTCGATAAAAGAGACAGGATTTGAACCCTCCAGGCCTCATTTTCGGAAAAAAAAGAGCCTAATAATTATTCTTGAAGTAAATGTCTATCCTTATTTCCATTTTATGTGGTGTCATGTCACTTATTCTAAGAAGTGCAAATTAGAATCGTAGCATAACTAGAGGTGGGTCTAGAGAAGGTACACAAATGAACTGAGAGCATAATTAAATCGATGGGGTGCATTCCCCCGCCTTCTCCCCCACCTGGTAGGTTTACGGCAGACCGGCGGTCCAACCGAGTTTACTGTTACCAGGAATTAAATAAAACCGTTTCAAAAAAAAAAAAAAAAATCACCAAATATCTCAGGTTATCTCGACGTCACAAGATCCCTATAAATTGAACCCACTGTTACATCTCAGATTTAGGGCTGGTGTCATCTGATGCAGCACTAATCAAATCAACAGTTAGCATTGATGGCGTCCAGTGTCGCAGTAACAGACAACAGAATCAGTAACAGGCAACAGAATCAGCAGCAGCAGCACACACTATTAATAGACTGATGCAGGTTCATAATTTATTGTGTGTGTTGATGGGGGATAAGGAGAGTGAACCCAGACCCTATCGGTCGGTGACTTGGGTGAATAGTTGTCAGGGGGTAGGGTAGAGGGTGTGAAGGATGGGTAGATGGGAGGAGGGGGTGAGTGCTAGGCAGGTAGGGGGTACATAGGATGGGTAGATGGATGTGTGTGTGTAAGGTAGGGGGGGGGGGGTCATGGCGCCCGCTTCATGGTTACCATAGTGACAGCACCTGGCCATTCTGGCAGTGTCTAATGTTACTTCGCAGAATGCTGTCTGCTGTCAGAACGCACGATATATCAGCTTTCCTGCTTTTAATCCTTTAATGTACGCTAATGCAGCAGGGGTGTATCATGCCTATTGGTCTGCATGATGCACCAAATGAAGTGGCAAACAGCATAAATACCTGTCTAGCTGTTTGAACAAGCAGCTTTTAAAATACCTGTCCAAACTGAGAAAAGAAAGGACTTACTGTCCGTAAACCACAGTCGCTGTGCTAAAATTGTAGTACAATGTCAGTTGGTGGAGGTAAAATCAACCAAACCAAACCAAGCACCAATGAAGTGCTGGTGAGAATGCTCAGCATCATGCCAACCCTCTCAGTGTGTATCCACCTGATAGATGCATGGCTGCAGCCCTGGCGAGTTATTCGCCAGGGCTCCATGGTGAGTTATTCGCCAGGGCTCTATTCATGCGCCACGATGACCAATGGGCGTGATGCATTTAGCGTTTTTTAAAGGAGCTAGAAATACTTCAATGAATGCTGTCAGTAGTCAGAATACAGGACATGCCAGTTTCCTGCCTATCAACAGGAATTCGTGTTGATATTCGTGTTGATTTCCTGCAGGAGGTGCAGTATTAAAAATCACAATTTCATTTGTCTCAGAACAAGGAAATAACATATTTGTTTGAATAAAATATGTATACAATAGAAGGGAAAAAAACACGTCCAAACCGGAATTACAAAAGGGATATTACAAAAAGAAAGGGGGTGGGGGGGGGGAAGGGAGAAGGGGGTGGGAGACTTTAAACTCAAGGGAAAAAAGAACAAAAGGTACCAAATGCCCTGGCACTGCTGACTAGCTGCAACACATCTCACATCCAACCGTGTGCTGAGAGTGATAAAACAATGGGTTGACATTTAAACCTGTTTTCAAATGACAGAATTACGGCAGGATTTGGTCAACTCTGTTTTCTTTTGGTCTCAGTAGCAGCAGCTGTGTGGAGGCGTCAGCTAGCATATTAAAAGTATTTGACCTTTTCTGGTTCATATTTCCATTAAAATGTATTGCCAGATAAAGGTGAATAAATAGGGAGCACGACCTTCTTAAATAATGAAAATCAGATCTATAATAAAAGTGGATTCTAGTGGAGTATGGTACCGTACTTGTATTCTTTGCACATACTCTGACATTGGAAAAGTCCTATGAAAGGCCTCCTCTATACCCTTGGTCTGGGGTACAGCGGAAAATTTAGAAATGCACCATGACTTTGGTACAGGTTACTTGAATTCGGGAGCTTATAATAATGACTACGGTAATGATAAGTACCGTAATCTCCCGCGTATAAGGCGCGTCTTATACGAGAGGTTTTAGTTCTTCCTGGATCCGCAAGGGGAGATCAAGACCTTCATTTTGATATCTTACACTCCCATATAACCTCATTAGCTGAATATCGGGTCCAGGGGGGTCTGGGGGTCCATGCAACACATAGGTTTTTGAATTTTCAAAATCCATTCAGTAGAACAAAAGTTATGAATTTTTTATTTTCCTGGTCAAATCTCTAAACTCAAGTTGCGCCTTATAGGCGGGGTGCGCCTTATACGTGGGAGATTACGGTAGATATTTGTGAGGCGCCATTTGTGAATATATGGGAGCTGGTAGAGACCTGGGCCTGGTATAAAAGTGCTACACAATGTGGTGTCAGGGCGGTAGGGGTGTCATGGTTGTGTATTCATACTTATTGAATAGCGGTATGTCTGGTGCCAGGGCACGGTGACAACGTATATTGATACACCACCACCCTGTCAGTGTGCCATTTACATAATTGGACACACCTTCAGTACCTGTCACCCCCGGTATTCCCCTTCTCTGCTTCATACTCAGGACAACTAGAACTCTCTCCTATTATAAGCCGCACCCTCGTATAAGCTGCACCCCAACCTTCGCATGGGGCATAAATAGAGGTTCGAAAATTGGAGCTTTAGTATACCTTCCTATAAGCCAAACTCCTTCCTTGAGCTGACCCTATAAGCCACACTTTGATTTGGGTTCTAGCCAGGGCATATACGAGAGAATTTATGGTAGCTCGTGTATAAGCCACGGCTTGGCCTCTTGCACCTTGTGGAAGTAGCCCAAAGTCAGGGTGCTTTTTATCGGACGGGAACTTTTACAGTATTATATCTTCAAAAATCAAGCCCCAGCTGCACGTTTTAGCATTTCTTTAAAATCTGGATGCGTCTTATATGCAGGATGCGCCTCACACACGAGGTACAACAGTACTTGGCAGTGCCAGACAAGTATTGCTGAACATAAATCATGATGTTCCATAATCTCCCGCGTATAAGGTGCGTCTTATACGCCAAACAAAATGCTGCTGAGTCTTATATGTGGGAGGGACATTGCCTTGAGTTTGGGGTGCGCCTTATATGGGGGGGGGTATTTTTACTATAGAACAGTACTAAATTAACAAAAATCTGCCCTTGGGGTGTGCCTTGTACGTGGGACAGGCCTCCCTGAGTTGTGGGTGCGCCTTATACGCAGGCTGCGCCTTATACGCGGGAGATTACGGTACCAAGGTTTTAAAAAAATTCGGCTGAAGCCTGTGTGTCTGCCACTTTCCTCTCTATTCCCACTTTATTCGGTAGTTTTGTCCAATGGAGGTGATTTCATGGGCACTGGGCGAAGGAATCTATGGAGTCCTGAATTATAGGCAAGACAAAAATGTTGTGGTGAGGAAAAAAAAGTAAACAGCCTTGGGCCTAGAAGTTAAGCATGATGCAGGTGTATTATAGGTTTATATCTAGGTTTGGCTGTGGTTGGCAACGTTAGCCAAGTACACAGCAGTCTCGGCCAGCGTCTATTGGTACCAGTTCAATAGCCTAGGGTCAGCTCTATATCCCACTGGAAGTGTATTCTATTTTATTGTTTTATTGCCCTCTTTGATCAAGATAAAAATCTCATTGAAGATGGATGTGTATTCACTCTCTAACTGATGTTTGGTCATTACTAAATAGTATAGACTCTGCTGGGAGAACTAGCTCGCCGCCTGGGCGACGATCTAGTCAGATGAAGATCTGAAGCCAGCCCGTACTCTGTCGGGCTGGAGGGGCGAGCCTGAGTACACAGAAGAAAATGACAGATCATGTAAGCTAAACGATCAGATAAGTGCTACTTCTTGACATATGGCCCAAGTCTCGTGGAAATAGGCTTAAATCAGAATATATTTATAAGTTCTAGAGTTAAATACTGACTTAGCGGTTATCAGTGAACATGCTTCAGCAATGGCCGCGCCCATTGCACAATCTGCTACCTGAGTATAAGCATTTCGACATAACTCCTTCATCACTGCATATTGACCTGACACATGATGGCATTATGTCTTTGCGACGAATGCATCCCTGATGAGCAACTCACCAGAACCGTTTTCATGCATCAACTCGCCTAGGGCTGACACGCCTCCAAAATTCAGTGTGATACTCAAATGCAGTACTGGTAAGTTACTCGCCAGCGATGCATAATAGCAGCATCATGACAATAAAGGTTGTGTCAAGGCAACAAGCCATTTTACTAATGAGTTCAGCTTAATGAGGTGATGTAAGTAGTAGAGGTGGCATTGCCTCACTGTACTATATAGTGTAGAGGCTCCTACTACCTAGTCACTGTGCGCGACTCAGTTAAGGACTGAGTTGCTGGGACTGCCCTAGCTAAAACTTGCAGGTGCTCTAGAAACAGCAAGTTTCTATGAATAACATTTGACAGAAACAAATCCCCAACAATCAGCTTATAATATTGACAAGAGTACCACCTTAGTTTTGCTGTCTGTGAGTGGGAAGAGCGTCTTTTGTTGGAAACCTTTAGATCGCACCTTTTTCCAAGGTTTGGCACATGCTGTGTGGGCTGCAACAGGTAGCCATAAGCAGGTGCATTTTCTGTCACACAGGAAGTCAATCTCCACTCACCAAGCAGATTCTCATGGATAACATTATTTCATGAATAACACCTCTGTTGTGAGACCTGAAACCACTTCCATCATGGCCGACCATGGCAGCTAAACTTGATGTGAAGGGTAACAGATTTGCAAGAACCAAATAATCTGGGCCCCCATATGAAAGGTTTCTCACAAAATGGCAACAAACATGTCTTAGAAAGCCATCCTTAAGAGGAAATTGACATAAAAAAATTATGTCCTACAATTCCAGCCACCTGACAAATTAGCCCTATGCAGGAAGCCTGACTCTCCCGTTAGGTAAGAGTCAGCGCCCGCCGGACAACTACTACCAGTCTGATTTAATGTGAAGTGACAAGGTACTGCAGTGTCAAGGAGTGCAGTCCTAATGGCACACGACTAGAGCACTAGACTTGCCACAGTCCCCACCCAGTCAGCAGTAGACTTGCTCAAGTAAAAAAAAAAGTAAAAGATAATCAAACTCGCTGTATAGATAAAAATGAATTGTAGCCACACCTAAGTCAGCAACAATGTGATGAAGTCTACTCACGTTACTGTTATACTGCATATTAAGTCGAACCCCATACCGTAATCTCCCGCGTATAAGGCGCATCCTGCATATAAGGCGCACCCTGAATTTTGAAGGTCTAGTACTGCTCTATAGTAAAATACCCCACCTATAAGGCGCACCCACACTTCAGGCTTAGTCTATAAGGCAAAGGAGCCCTCTGATTCACGCATAAGACGCGCCTTATACGCGGGAGAATATGGTATATATAAAAGGGCTGATACTGCAAAGCACAGCAAGAGATTATCCTCGCTTATAAGCTGCACAGGTATTAAGGTAGAAGTAATTGGTCGATGGCTCAACTAGGAAGATTGTCAACTCTGTGTCAGTGTGTGTCTTTTGGGACAAGAGGATTGTCTGTATGTATGATATTGATAAGCTTGCTGATAGCTATTATAGCTTGCACCAAGACTTGAGGAACATTGTGTATAGGTGTTAGCTTCACACCCATCTGGTTTTCACTGTTTCGAACAGTTGTACTGAGCATTGTAAACCAGGACCAAATAAAACCGTTTCAAAAATAGAGCCAGTGAGCTGTAGCTATGAGCTCAATATTCACATGAGGCATTAATACAACACACGGGTTACGGCCAATCCATAAAGTATGTCACACCAGTGGGGGTGGGGGTGGGGGTGAGATGTCCATGACTCCCATACTGATACATGTCTATAGTAAAGTTGTGACAAAGGGGTGGTTGGGTGTCCAAAAAGTTCTTAAAAGCGTGACATACTTTATGAATGAGCCCCTAGCACTGACTGACACACCTGTGGTGATGTAGTGTGGTGGCAGTTGAGGCCTACGCTGTGCAGGGCTCTCCCAGTACAGCCACCTCTCACTCCACAACACACCACTAAGCTGCCACACTCACTCTGACAGAGCACTCAGAATGGCCAGGTGGGGAATGTGTGTGTGTGTGTGGGGGGGGGGGGGTTAAACCTTTAAGGGCCCCTGCTGCATCAATGCATCATACCGGGGAACCCACTGGCCCGCATGATTTTTGGGAGCAGCAGTGACGTCATAGCAACCGGTGCGGCCCTTATCGGGCTTATCTCCCTAATGATAACGATCCCCATGAAGGGTCAAATTAGATAGGAAATGTACTAGCAAAAGTTCAAAACAGATCTGCCAGCAATTCATTTGGGAAACATGGCAACCCTCTGGGAGTTTATCAACTCTGGAGGTCAGCAGCATGATACATGAATGTAGCCTAGAGGAGCTAGCCCAGCCAAGTCTACATTAATGCATAATTATGACCATTAGCCATTATGCATTCCACTTCTCACAGCCCAAAATCAATTGCAAACCTGTTGTATTGGAATATTTGAGTTCTGGGGCAGTATGCGGCAAGTTGTGAGACATTAACTATTTTCCATTTCAACCTGCAGTTACCAGTGAGGTCCTTTCTCACTGGTGATAATGTGTTTTTGTTGTTGGTAACCAGGACGAGCCTATTGTTGACTGATAACAGTTTATCTAGCCTAGCTCAGTGTGTTAGCCTAGTGGTGCTACACGGAGCTATCACTCAGCTGATCCCTATCTCTAGCAGCCCTTTGAGGGCCGCTGATACAGGAGCGCATCATGCCCATTGGTCGGCATGATGCACAAAGAAGTCGCTAAAAGCTAAATGGTAAATGACGGGGGACCACCCCCGAAAGTAGGTCATGAGGGGTGCGTTAGGTTACTAACTTTTATCTCTTATTATGTCTGCCCACATGCCTGATTCTTTGAGGATTCAGAGAAAAGGTGACTAAATATTACAATTTTAGGGGGAATATTTAAAAGTTTATTTTGGGGGGATTTTAGATTAAAAAAATTGAGTGGGGGTTTGGGGGCAGAGCCCCCGAAAAAGGTTATTTCTTAACTCTTATGTCCGTTTTTCAGGGGTACCTAACGCACCGCTCATGACCTGCTTTTGGGACTGGTCCCCTGTTATTAACCTTAAAAACGCGGCCAAGAAGTCTGCTCACCAGCACTTCATTGGAGCATCATGCTGACCCTGCAGAGATGTATCAGTCTTGTAAGAGTCATGGTGGGTGAATGTAGGGCTGCATGCATGCATCATCATGTAGCATAATGCATTCTTGCACTAGCGACACTTGAAGGGTTAGAGAGAGTCCCTGGAGACACCCCCCCCCCCCCACACACACACAGAGTGACTGGCAGCCTGGATACTGGATAGGGAGAGCCCTAGATATAATACAGGACTCAATTCAAAGCATAAAACAAAATAGACCATGCAAATTAGAGTAAACTGTCTTCAGTAATTGCACGTAGAATGATATTGTCAATTGATATTGCCTCAGTGTTGATTATCAATCACGTCACTCTAGTCTAGGACCCCAGGCTTCCCTAGCCAGTTTGACACCTGTAATACATGTACTTAAAGAAGAAAAAAAAAAGCACGTTGAAAAGGGAAAAGAAGAAAAAAAAAAAAAAGAAATGTCAAGTGCAGTTGACGGTGCAGATTATCCAGTGATGTGCCAGGTAGGAGGTAATGTCTGTGTACAGTGTTAGCAGTAAATGGTGGTAATGGGTGGTACCAGCTGGTCCAGGTTGTAGGTGGCACTATCCACACCCAAAGTACTCTATACCAACTGGTCACCGAATGCAGGCAGCCATCTTGTCCCCTGGTGGTTTGGCCAGCTAGCGGGATGAATTATCAACCAATGAAATGAAATAATTCCACCTATTCACTGCTGAATTCTTAGGGGTAGGGAGAACAGGTACCAATCTTATAGCCCTTATCAGTGATAACTCACTGGTAACCAGTTCAAGCAATGGCTGTGGTCAGTGGACGTCGCGCAACCTTGATATTGCTATTTGCAGAGATGTCAGGCCTTTAGAGGTTCAGAGACTCCTCACATTTAGAATTTAGTGCAGTTTCATATATTGAAATATCCTTCTGCTTGTGAGGTTTTCAAGGGTCCTAAATTTTTTAGAGGTTGGACTAACACCCAACTGACACCTCTTTAGACCAGCGACTCATCCCCAATGGAGGCAGGCATTTTGTCCCCCTGAGGCTATCACCAGTTGCTAACCCGGGTAGTCAGACCCCTAGTGGGGAGTGCCATTCCGACCTAGCGGGATCCAGTATTGACCAATGAGAAAATTCCTTTCCTTCAGTGAAGTATTTTTAGGGTGCATTAGGTAACATCTGGTACCCATCAGCTCGCTGTTATCAGTCCTTATCCTGCAAGGTATCAGCTTCAGCAGGGGTCGGCCCACTAAGGAACACGCTAACTGGGAATTGCTTGATCTGGTACCTGCAGATAACATAATACACTGATAACAGCCAGCATAATTGGGACCAGTCATACCCCAAAAAATCCTGCACTGAATGAAAGGACTTATCTCCCGCTACCTGCCCATAGGTGAGCTTCTTAACCCAGTGTAAGCCGCGATTCTGTCTCCCGGAATGTCTCTGGTTCCTGTTGACCTGTGCATTGCGCTTGATATAGGCAGCCATCTTGTTCCCAAAGGATATTACTAGTGCCTGCAAACAAGAATCTCGGCCCTATATTTCCAGCTGCCTTCGCACCTGAGTATGTCGGTATTCAGAGAATTAGGCCTAGATGTAAACATAAAAATTCAAATACAAATATCTCCATGATTTGCAGCTTTGACTCAAAATCAATACATATTTAGACAGAGGGGATGTATATTTATGACATAAAACATGGGGGAGAGCTAGCGGAGCCTCGAACAAACAGTGCTGAGAGGCAGTGATTTGGTGCGAGAAATGCAACCCTAATATGGTGAATTCAGTTTTCCCTATACATGTACTTTGGTTCACTGTAAAGCGACTACCACTATACTGCTTTATTGGACAGGCTCCATCTTAACAACATGTGAATTACCCACACACTGTACGGTCCAAGTATGATTAGTATTGGGCAGTGGCCAAACTCAACCTCACCCACCCCGCATATGTCATTCTGTAGTGGCCCGTCTTAATTCACCTGCGCTTAGATATTTTAGCTCATAATCTAGCTTTGAGATATAAATACTTTAAACATGAAAGAACTCCCTTTACCCTGGGCTAGAACGAAACGTATGCTCATTTGAAGACTTTCGCTAAAATGGGTCACTGCGGTAGATATACCGTATCATTGTGAGAACCAGCCCCAGCGCTTATAGATTTGGAGGGGTGATCACCCTAGCCCATATACAAAACCGAGACTTATTCAAGGTCCATTTTCAATGCTTAAGAGTTATTTCAACTCCCCCTTACCCCTGGTGGTTATTTAAGACCGGCGCTTGTTCAAAACCTGGCGCTTTATCAGGACGATATGGTACACATATACATGTATACATGTACAGCCCAGCAGTATGTGGACACACCCAGTTAGGTAGCATTGACTCACACCCTCCTGTGCCTCAGGCCATAGCCAGGGTAAGGGCGGTGATGTATTACAGGGAATTTTTATATTTTAGTGTTGGGGTATATTATTACAGGGGCTGGTTGCAGATGATTGATACATGGCAAACGCCCAGTGCTTCACTTCTTAAACCAGATAAAGATATAAAAAGATCTCAACAGATGAAAAAAATAAAAAAATATTAAAGATTGGAACAGGATTTCACTGAGAGAAATTTCTTTCTTTGATGATATCATCCACTTGCTATGATATCTATTATAGTACTTGTGGTTAAGTTCAGGCTTAAAACAGTTGTCTCAGCATTAGAGGTATGGATAGGCCTACAATGGTCAGAATCAATTTTTAGGCTGACAACAGTCAGAGTCTCAGTATTGATGGTCTAGTTAAGGATCACAGCAGAATTTAGATATTAAAGGTCTGGCTTAGGACTATGGTACAGAATTTGAGATATCAGTGCTGGAGACGTAGTTTAGACCTACAGTATTCAGAATGTAAAAGCCCTCTGTAAAAGCCACGCCTGTGTTTAAGCTGCACCCTGGGTTCAGGATATAATGGCTTCGTTAAATACGGGCAGAATCACCTTGGTGAATACAATGCTAAAATATCCCATGGGAGTTGACATTTGCATTAATGTCATGGCTACAGGGTTAATTTTGCTTTTTAAGACAAGAAAACTATCAAAGTTACTTAATTTCAGCATCTGTTTGTTGCAGCAGGTCACATGACCACCAGCCATTGAATACAGGCATATTGTATTCAATCCCCGCATTGAATACGGTTGTTCTAGAACTAATCTATAGTGACGTTCGTATCAGCCATGACATAACCTATATGCCGCACCTGGTGTCTAAAATAGTCTATAAGCCACGGCTTATACGCTGGGTTTTACGGTTTGTCATTGCTGGACTGGGGGACTATTTTGAATTCAGTATTGGAGGGCTACCAGTATTGACATGTCCATACAGACCTGACCACACAGTAGGACCCATCAGCGCGCGGCCCGGTCACCGGGTCACCTTGTGTGTCCAGTCCTTTATCAACATAAACAGGACGCCTTTGTCCTATGGTGACTGGCCAGTGCCATAAGCAATAAAATCTGGTAAATATTAGACATTTAGAAATAATATAGATTTCATATGGAAATTTATATAGAAGAGACCTGCATACATCAAAACATGTGACATTAAGTACAATTTGATTATCATTAAAAAGATGGATGAGAAGAAAATTAGAGATTCAGAAGAAGATATGGGAGTCATAAAGGGGAAAGAATTCATTTTCCATTAAAAGAAAGCAGGAAGGGAAACTTCATGAGTAGAGAAAAACAACATCTGTGGTAAATTAGACCTGAGATCTACCCCAGAGGGGATAGTGTTATTTGAATGCAGGAAACTTGGTTTTATTTTACAAACTATGCAAAAATTGATATTTACAGAGAAGTACATGTATGTACCAGAAGTATAAATCAAACCTACATTTCCATGCAGGATCTGCATGGGAACCCTACAGGCAGATCTATGAAGAATCTGTCATTTCATATCCCACCCATTCGTAACACCTACCACCAATATCTACCCAGGTATTTGCTTCGTTTACCTGTCTCTATTTTTAATAAGATCCGCTTCCTACACAATACTAAGTAAGGAAGGAAATAATCTAATGCGCTTCGCCATTTTTTAGTATGAAACCTGAATTACTGCAGTGAGTGGCGTATCGTGATGACAAATAAAGACGAAGCATTATACCGTCGCGGAAGTGTTAACATATTTGTCTACATGCGAGGATTTATAAGTAGATACCGGTTTACTTGGAATGCTCACCTATTCAATACCTACTAGGAGTAAAAACACTAATCCTTTCAGGTTATGAAGCGTAGGTGAAGATATATACAAGTGTACCCCATCATTGCCGCCTTAGTGCCTTTCAGTATTACATTATTATTAGGACCAGTGCTAAGGAAGTGAATCAGGACTTAAATTGCACACATAAGAAACACTTGTCAAACATACCATGTATGAGGTTCAGCATATATACATGACAATGGACCACTACAGTGTATGCGAAGTACACCTGCCACACCAGACATTTTGGGTGTAAGACAAAAATGTCCGGTGTAGACAATTTCTACACAGGCCATTTTGGCTGGTGTTGAATTTTCCTTATCTTACAACAATGATAAAACCTGTGGCTATCACTCACAGGCCATACTTTACTAGGTTCGCTACACCACATCAGATGTGTCTACCATCTTACCACAGAATTAAAAACCCACAAATTGCTTAATCAACTGCAAAGGTAGTTTGTTTAGAGTACCGGTACTAACCAGGATTACTCCAAACTTTTATAACATTGGCTTGTGTATGGAAAAATTGTCCTGGGTAGTGGCCTACAACACCGGCCAAATTGGCCTGTGTAAGATTATTGACTTCGCAGGCACTGCCCTAGTGTGCCTTATAGGATTGGCCAAAGTTATGGGTGCAGCCTAGAGGCGATTAATCATACTATAGAACAGTACTGAACTGCTGAAAATCAAACCCCAAGCTGCATAATATGGCATTTCCTTTAACTCGGTGTGCATCTTATATGCAGGGTGCGCTCTTTATGCAAGGTCCTTAGGTCATGTATTCCTACCTGTTCCTCAGCAACAGGTAGACTTAGCGCTTTTAGTGCCATGTAGTGTATAAATACACTGTACCCTTTCGTCAACATGGCACGTTCCCGCTACCCTGGAGAGTAACAAGGATGGAAGTTTTCAGGGATTTCCCAGATTTCATGGATTTTCAAGTCCCGAAGCCTTATACATTCATATACAAAATGAATATTTAGATGGGACCTTTTCGAGTGTTTTATGGATTTTTTGCCTCAGTGACTATCATCCCTGGAGTAACTACCTAGCGTTGCTTTATCCGGCCACTCCTAGACAGGTAAGCATGATGCACCAGTGCAGCGTAGACAAGTTTTGTGGCAGCGCTGCATCGGTGCATCATGATGACAAATGAAGATGAACATTAAGGCATTATGGGGTCCATAAAGAGTTTAGTGGTAAATAGTGCAGTGTTGACATTTAGGGAGGGTCTGTCTCAGTGTCTAGGCACGCGACCACACGCCACCTGGATTTTGGGGGAGCATATGGGGCAAACATAAAGGATATTCCATGACAGTGTCCACAGGCTATCTTCTCTGTACACAATGCCTATAATATCATATTTTAATAGCACGTCGTCGCTAGACTAGACAGACACGACACTTATCCTGCTTTTACAATAGGACTTTTGGCTTCCTTGCTGCAATTCCTGTGTTAAATAATGTTAGATCCTTACAGAAATTTGTTTGGAATGGGCTGTGTCTTCCTTGCCACTGCTGCATTCTTGCATTGCGCTTGGCATTGATGCCCTCCCAATTTTTTTTTTCCTCATCAGGATAATTCCCCAATTTTAGATTGCTCAAGCCGATGATTCAATGAGTTTGTGCCCCCCCCCCCCGGTCTAAATAAAGAATTGCTTCCTATCTCTGTGGAAGTAAAAGTGGGGATGGGTCAGATTGAGATAGTCACATGTTTATACACGGGGGTGTAGATTATTATTACCCTTTAGTCTGTACATTTAGAGCATGTGATCATTCATGTGGTGAGGATAGTTCTGAGTACAGATAGTGCAGATATACACAGCATTCAGTCATACTGATAATACCATAATAGGATAATCCCTGCTGTCAGACGGTCTACACGTTTTCAACACGTGCAAGAAAAGACGACTGAAGCAGTTGATCTAATAAAAAAGTCACAACAAAAGTACGAAAGAATTTACAATTGTATGATGGAAAGAAAAAGAAAAGTAACGTAATGGCCTGTTTAAGCGCCTTGGTCTCAAATAAGCGCCAGTCTTAAATACCAACAGGGTAGGAGGGTATTGAAACAACCCTTAAGTAATAAAACCAGTATTCAAATAAGTGCCTGTCTCGTATAAGTGCTGGGGGTACAGTGGGAATGAAATTTATAAGTGCCGGGTGCTTGTACGGGCCACTACGGTATAGAAAAATTAAAAAAAAATAAAAACAGAATTCGGGGTGCGGCTGCTGGTGCGGATTTTATGCGAGTTTTTTTCGGTATATATGTATCACCAGTAGTAAATGGGTGTCGTGTGGTTTCCGTGTATGTATTTATCATATGTAATGGAGGTGGTGAAGGGGGTCGAGGAGGAAGTCATCATAAAGTAGTGAGTACAAAAAGTGATGACTCAGTGTCTGATAGTACTGTAATCTCCCGCGTAGAAGATGCGTTGCGCGTATAAGATGCACCCCAAACTCAGCAAAAGCATTTTCGCGTATAAGACGCACATTTTAATGCTGAAATTTGTAAGATTAGTACATTTCTATAGTAAAATTACCTCTCGTATAAGACGCACCCCCAACTTGAAGAGATCCTATAAGACGCACAAGGCATTTGTTTGGCGTAGAGGACGCGTCTTATACGCGGGAGTTTACGGTAATAGTCTCATGCAGCTTGCCAGGATGTGGGTAAAGTAGGGTGAAATGGTTGGGGGGGGGGGGGGTAGAGTTGGGAGTGGTCAGCATTCAACCCTCTATGGGCAGCTGATGCAAAAGTGCACCATACCCATAAGTTGGCATGATAAATCAATGAAGTGCTGGTGAGACTGCTAGCCAGCACTTTATCGGTGCATCATGCCGACTCTCGTGGAGTATACCAACCCTGTAGTGTTGACATGGTGAAAGTAGCCCTGGCGAGTTACCTTCTCACCAGGGCTACATTCATGCATCATAGCGACCAACAGGATTCCACTAAGAAAAATTATCTTCATCGATGATAATGTAAAGATAATACTGTAGTGCCCCCAGGTATAAGACTACCTCGTATTATAAGGCAGACACCAGACTTTGGGAGAATCTTTAATTTGTCATCAGGGAATCTGGAAAAATTCATCTGGATTTTTATAATTCAAAAGCCAAGGCACTTAGCAGCGCTACATTGGTGCATGTTAATGAAGAAAGGAGTAGACTTGAGGCATCATCAGCCTAACAACATACGGCAGGTTAGAGGACATGAAGTACAGGACTTCATTGATTAAAATGATGATGTGTGCCTCGTGTAGCGGATCTACAGGACCTGTCCTACCTCACCCCTCAGTGCTCTACATGGCTACATCAACAACCACCAAACAATGCACTAACCATGCATTGTCTCCTGCTACTGTCGATACCATCATCAGCTGACAATACCCCCCCCCCCCCCCCAGCTCTCCACTTGTAAGCACCCCTGCCACCCAGTCATTCACGTGATCTCATCCTACTCACTGGCCTTTGGTCAGCATGATGGAAAAAGAAAATGAGAAAAAAAATAAAAATAAAAATCAGCCCTGGTGAGCAACACACCATAGCTGCATTGACAGACCTCCATGAGTCAGCATGGTGCAGTGATGGCGCGCGCGTTATTTGCCAGATCTGTGTTGATGCCTTACTGTTTTGGCTTGTTTACGAGCAGGGGTCTCGAATAAGGACCAGGAATAAGGGGATATTGAAAGCACGAAAACAAGTAACCAAACAGGCGCTACTCCCAAATAACAGTCAGGGGTAAACCGTAAATCTAGTGAATGTCATGACGCATGTGTGTACTATAGGGTGTTCTGAAAATCAAGGTATGCCTTATAGATGCGCCTTATAGAACAAAGATTACGGTATACATCTGCTTTTGTTAAAACATCAGCTGAGAACCCCCTTTCACTCCACCCTGCCACCCCCACATCAACCTAGCGTCCACATCTCATCCTAGGCTATAAAGTACCTACAAAATATATATACGGTACATCTAAATATAGATGTCCACTCACAGTATCACTGAGGCACGTGGACGAACAGGGTGCTACTTATTTTGGTAACTTTCTATTGTTACAACTACCATAAACTGCAGTGTATAAGACGCACCCGTTTATATACCGCACGCTTAGTTCAGGACAGTCCTATATGCCGCACGTGAGCATGAAATAAAGTCTCTGGTTTACCTGTATGCAGTATAGTATACAGCCGTTTACGGTATTTGTAAGGAGTGTCCCATACCCAGCCCTGGGAATATAACGGTCTGCGTGTCGCTAAGTACAAATAAACACACCCATATCCTGGTCATGTATGCTGACTTAACTTATCAGACATACTGATATGTATGCCAAGAAAGTATATCATCCAGGCTATCTGGTACATCATACATATGTTAACCCTTTAATGATGGCCTTTGGCCTTAATGTCAATTTATGTTACCCAAGGGTCCTAGACTGCTATATAGCGCATATAAGCTGTGCCCTGTATATATGAGGATTTACTAGAGCCTATGAGTAAAATAAACATATCTGGCGTGCGGATTGAACTGTGCTGACCATCAAGGGTTATTTTCCTTCGATGACAGTGTCACATCTAGTTCCATAGCTATGGAGTGGTTGCAATTACAACACATCCACCAAGCATTGTTTATGTGTAAATCGTTAAAAGAAAAATCCATATGAGATGAAAACACTCAACCAGCTGACGCTAAAGTTCACATAAACACCCAGGCACAAATCTCACATTTAATACAAACATCCATAGACACAGCCCCCCCCCCCCACGTCCCTTGGGCCTAAAAAGAAAAATTGAGGTATGAAGGTGGATTTCCTAAAAAAAAAGAAATATTCATAAAGATTTCTACTTATGCCTGACCATTGATCAGCGTATTTCAACACTAGTTTGGTGTGTAGGGTCCTGGTTTTTTTCCTCTACAAAAAGCCCCAAAAAACAGTTTTGGGTAGGACCAACTGGATATGGTAACATTCAGTGTTCCTTGATAGCAATAATGCATATCAGTCTTCAAGGAAAGCACCTAGGTGGGAAACCAGCTACCTGTTCAGGTGCTTCCCCACACCTACAAATGACCCGGAGACTGTTGACCCCTGAAGGCACTACCGGTACTAAAGATGTGCTACATGATATCAATACATCTTAGCTCTATACTCAGCGTCTGAGCTAATAGGGTAATCTCCCGCGTATAAGGCACACCCCGCCTATAAGGCGCACCTAGAGTTTAGAGATTTGACCAGAAAAATTTAAAAAAGAACATAACTTTTGTTCTACTGAATGGATTTTGAAAATTCAAAAAACCTATGTGTTGCATGGACCCCCCAGACCCCCCTGGACCTCATATTCAGCTGATGAGGTTATATGGGAGTGTAAGATATCAAAATGAAGGTCTTGATCTCCCCCTTGCGGATCCAGGAAGAACTAAAACCTCGTATAAGACGCGCCTTATACGCGGGAGATTACGGTACATCTTAGCGTTATACTCAGTGTCTGAGCTAATACCGTATGAGGTACATCTTAGCTCTATACTCAGTGTCTGAGCTCATAGATTAGGCATTCCCCGATTCCTGTTAGACACAGTTTTATCACTACTGCAAAGTCTCTAATATAAGCTGCGGTTTATACCAGAACCCAATGCTTCTTATGGCTTATGGGAGCCTCCAAAAGTCAGGGTGCGACATATACGAGGGTATTTGGCACCATAGATAAACATTAAATACCCATTTTTCAAGCCCCAAGTGTGGCTTATAGCCTCCTAAATGTCAGCGTGCAGCTTATACGAGAGAATTTACGGTACTACCGTTACATATGTAGTACACCTGTGTCGTCACCCAGTTCTTCATATTCACCTTTGTTTTCAGTTATCACACACGACCCGTTCTGAGAAGGCCCACCTTTCATACTGTATGACGTCTAGTACGGTAAATTCTCTCGTATAAGCCGCGGCTAGTACCAGAATCCAAATCCGAATGAGGCTCATAGTGTTAGCTAAAAGAAGGTGTGCTGCTTATAGGAGGGTATTTGACACTATAGAACAGTACTACAACTACAATTTTCAAGTGACAGATGAGGCTTATAGCCCCTCTGAAGTCGAGGGTTCGGCTTATACGAATTTACAGTAGTGGAGTAATACCTATCATACCTGTCAGATTCATGTGTTACTATTAATGATGTGCTATTCACATCGTAACTTTTTACTTTGTCGACTGGTGGTCATGCGGACTGACATGTGCATGTGAGTGTGGTATGAGGTGGGTGGGATGGGTGGCCGCCTATTGTGAAATAAAATACACCATAAAACCTAAAAAATATAAGGCACATTTGATAGGCTAATAAAGTTGTGCTTGAATCGGAGGAAGGCACAGTTTTGAAAATAAATGTGTACTGTAACAACATACAACATTTACCACTAGAATTGTACCATGAATATATAAGCGTGTCATTGATTCTGAAGAGCGGAAAGCGGCAGGGATGGGTAATATTGACTTTTGTACCCACTTAAAACATTAAGTTCACACATATGTGTGTATACACATGATGTCAGGGAAAATCCCCAGCTACCACCTGATGTTAATCAATGTACAATAGAAGATGAAATGCAGGACCATGTTTCAGTGTACCACTCATCACAACAACCAATCCGCACCTTGCATTACATGGCACATCCTGAGTTAATGTCAAACATATAAGGTACAGGCTCTTGATTTTCAGCAGATGACACGTAGTAAAGTTCTACCCAGCCAAATGGGTGCACCCTGCGTTTAGAAACATCCTATGACCTAAAGGGCTCCAATCCGCCCTGTGTTTAATACGGTGCATAAGCCGCGGCTTATACCCCACGCGGGGTTTACGGTAGTACAAACTGTCTACATCTAAAGGAGCTACCTGTATGTGTTAGTGTTCCCATCCCCTGTAGTTTACCTCAGTATACTGCTACCAATACACTGCTACCCCCGGCTGCCTCCCCATACAATAAGGTTGTGTAGGCGGCAGTGGGAGCTGCTACAGGCAGCTTATTGTAAGTGTGATGGACAGGTTGCATGGTAACATGGCTGCACTGCTGCCACAGTTTTAAATATACAGCACTCTTCTACTTGGTAATACTCGGGTACTAAAGTAATGTATGCTCATACTAGAGAGTTTAAGATTTAGGAACGTCTACCTGTATGTGTACTGCAGGGGATAGAAGTACAGGTTTCAGTACAAGTACAGGTAAAGTGGTTAAGAAATCATTCTATATGTGGTCCCTGTTTATGCTGAAGTACACTCAGTGTATGTTGGGGTTCATTGATGGATTGATTACAGTGTGATATATTTAGTGTACCACCAATTAACACCTCCCAATGCTGCATATAGACCTGACAATCATGTGTCTTCAGTGATTTTCTTTTAGGATAGATATAAGTAGAATATAATTGCAATATACCTAGAAGTACTAGTAGATAGGGGTTTACAAGTCCAAAACTTCAAGCCTAGAAGTTATATACTTGTAGATGGGGATATCCCCCACGTGACCTATGACGTTACACGTTGCAGTACCCGTACACGTCCATATCTTAAACCCCCTACTAACTGGGTGTGTAAACCACAAATGGGAAGCATAATATCTCAACATCTTTGGTTGTAGTCATACATACTGCACAAATGCATTGCTGCTGAAGCCACCATATCGACTATTCAACGCACTGATTGCATATGCCCCAGCCTGTCTACAATCCCTCTTTTAGGCCACATTTTAGTCTAGAAATTATCCAAAATAAATATTAGTTTTTAAGGGACAACGAAACTCAGAAATTGATTTAAGTTTTCTTTTTCAAACGCATCATGGCTTTCGGTATCTCTGTATCAGTGCATCATGCCACGCCTTTAGGAGTGTATTCACTAAGTAGGACCGGCGAGTAGGGTCAGCGAGGTAAGCACCAGATGTGCATTTTTACATCACTGCCAACACAAATAACAAAGCAATAATAAAACCAAACTTGTGTATAACTAACTTGACCTCTCTTATTCTCTTCCCTACAGGTGGTATGGCCAAGAGAAGGAGTACAATGTGCTCGTTATGGACCTACTCGGGCCCTCGTTGGAGGACCTGTTCAACTTCTGCTCACGGAGATTCTCCATGAAGACGGTACTCATGTTAGCCGACCAAGTAAGTATATAATCAATGTATATCTTCGCTTTGAGGGCCGCTCATGTAGGAGTGCCTTTTGGTCGTCATGATGCACCAATGAAGTGCTGGTGAGTCAACTCAGTTGTGGATCCAGGATTTGAAAAAGGTTTTGTGGTGCAAAATATGGAATTGAACTCTCAAGTACTGGCAAAAGGGAGTGGGCTTGTGCCTCCACACACCCCGTCTAAATCTGCTACTCATGGGTTAAGCCTCATCTCCTGTTCAAGGTATTACGGTAGGAGAGGTTTTCCAGTACTGTAATAGATCTATAACCAATAAGTATAAATCATTGAACCCCAGCAATATGGCTTGGCAGCTGGAGTCATAACATGCACAAAAAGTGCCAGGTAGTAAAACATAGGTTCTCCTTGGTTTAGATGTTGGGGAATCATTAAATCAGGTTGTAAATAAGGCCTGCCAGTGGTGTGTGTGATTACAGCCCTAGGGTTCACTCTGACAGCCCCAGGGACAGGAGCCAGGATGACATGTGGCCTACCATAGTCAATGTAATAAGCACTAAGCCCCAGGGTGCTTAGAAAATAACATTTATGGCACTGTAATAGTTTAACTGACCCCAAAATCGTGAAAACTTCGCGTTTTTCTAGTCTAAAGCGCCACCAAAAGAGGGTTTGGTTGTTATTACATAGAGTACCGTAACCTGTCAACGAGGGCACGAACGGTGCACTAAGATATCATTCTGAAGCTTTATGACTGATAAACTCTCAAAGGATGCTTGATTGTATAAAGAGACTCTATCGTGTGTTTAGGAACAGAATAGACGTTTTGCAATTTTCCTAATTTCCTTCCAAAAATGGTCACTGAAAATTGAAATCATACTTGTGAAGGTAGAAAATTTGAACATAAATCAATTCCGCAAAAATAAGTTGGGTTGATTAAAACAGCAAGGAAAAACAATTATTCAAAGTTCAACCTAAACTTGAGGCGGTTTATACATATTCAGCTTAGCGAGTCAAGGAGGGTTGTCGTTGGTGGTGGTTCACGGGTTGTCGTTACTGCACCCACGTATAATGAAAGCTGTAGGTGGTATCAAACATTTAAAGGTATAATTGTACTGTAATCTCTGCTCGATAATTTTCACTGGTCGGATACATAAATGCATTGCTGTGGAGTGACGCGTCAGTCCGTCATTGTCCCACTGTGTTAACCTTATTGGATTGATGCACTCCTGAAGTGTCAGCATGATGCAACGATGCAGTGCCGGCGTATCACAACATAACGGCGAAGATTGAATCTGAGTCGGTCCTTACAGGTTTAGCGGTTACATAAGTTAACTACTGCTTTAGCACACTCAGCCACCTAAGGGCTCTACAGGGGTTGCCACAACACACACCTCACGCAGCCATGTGTAAAAATATACCTCTGGATCATCCAGAGAAAAGGGAACTCCATCATGGCCCCATGGAGGTCCCTTTTACCTTGTTCACTGTTTAGTTTACTTAGCCCAGCCTAGGTCAGGGACTTACAATGTTATGGTATAGTATAGAACTAGATGGTATTTGGGATTTTGCAATTTGGTTAGGTGTTTTAGAGGGTTTGAGTATGGCTTACAATGTCCAAAGTATGAACAAATACTTCAGTATAGAATCGTATGTGTAATACAGCACAGGGTATTCTGAATATTAGGATATTCTGAAACAGCATACCGTATTCAATGTAATTAGTATACATCCTCTAACAAGCGCATACATTTTGGTCACATTTTATACTACCGTAATCTCCCGCCTATAACGCACGTCTTATACGTGAATCAAAAACCTACTGCACCTTATAGAGCCTTCCAAAATAGGGGGTGCGTCTTATAGGCGGGATATTTTTACTATAGAAAAGTACTAAACTCTTGAAAATCAGGCCCCAGGTGCTCCTTATTATTTCTTATGAACTCAGGGTGCACCTTATATGTGAGGTGCGCCCTATACGCGGGAGATTACGGTAAGTGAGTTAATGCTGCGTTTACAAATGATACCAACAAGAGGGCCAAGTGGTTTAAATCATTCTACTACACTTCAATGGTTGAACATAAATGATGGAAACCAACCTAGATGTACAAAATCTACACTGTTCTACGCAGTCTATAAGCTTATATGCACACACCTGACGTGCATAGTATTGAAGCGTGCTGGTACAAAGTCCAACCGACCAGGTACTTCGGTTAGGGAGAAAGATATCTTATCTACTCTATTTATGTATACTGTAACACAAAGTAATCTGTGCCGGCTATCACCCGGTCACAGGACCAAATACAGGACATATCGATGATTATCAGAACTCACGATATGTCATGATCAGGAATCGGCAGGTTGTACTAAATGCAATTCTGCATCATCTTGGGCCCATGATGGGGTGCAAAACCCCAGTGCTACTGGCACTACCGTAATCTCCCGCGTATAAGGCGCGTCTTATACGCGAGGTTTTAGTACTTCCTGGATCCGCAAGGGGGAGATTTCTTTTGATATGTTACACTCCCCTTAACTCAAAAAATGACAGAGGGGGTTTCAAGTAGAACCAAAGTTATGAATTTTTTTATTTTTTTGACAATATTTTTCAACTCTGTGCGTCTTGTACGCGAGATGCGTCTTATACGCGGGAGATTACGGTATTTAGTAATGTTGTAAAATGTTTGAGAGAATCTTACTAGGTGCAACTTGGGCTTGATTTTCGAATTAATAATACTGTTCTTTACAATCACAGACCTTAATACAGTACTTGTATTTAGGTCCCTTATACAATGAACTGTAAATTTTCATGTATAAGCCGCACCTGCGTATTATCCGCACCCTGAGTTGGTAAATTGCTATAAGGCGTACCTTGAGCTTGAAAAATGAGGCTAAGTGGTATTCTGTAGTGCTACACAGTGGCGGATTTAGGGCGCAGCCCCCCCCCCCCTTTTCCCCAGTACTTAAGAGTTTAACTACATATTTTAGATTCCAAAATTTGCACAAAAATAGGGGTTTTTTTGGGCCGCGCCCAACCTTTTCCAAATCCTGGATCTGCCACTGCTACATCCCCACCTATAAGCTGCACCTCTTAATTGGCTTATGCTACAAGCTGCAGGGGGCTTATGTTTCACGTATAAGCAGCCGAGCTTATATGCGGGAGTTTACAGTAACCACACAAACTGGTATTTGTAAATTGCTGGGAAGTATGGCTACATCATTATAAAGTTCTTGTATAATATGCCCCACTTACCCCCCTCTATTGGTGCTTCTTATGCACCTAACAGCAGGTCGTCACAGGTACCAGGTGGCGATTTAGCCTCAGGCATTAGGTCATCAAGTTAACAATTAAAATTTCATTGTGACCAAACCACTTTGATTGTTTGATTCAACAAATTACGATCAATAAATCTCGCTGGGTGAATTTCATGAGATTCTCGTGATAAAAGGTGACTCGCAATGACAGAAGGGACCTACCATATTTAACTTAATTACCCGGTAGCGTGCAGTGCGCTTGAAAACTATCTAAAATGTTTGTCTAGAAGAGCTCAATTGGGATTCCTTACTGGAAGATTTAGGTACTTGTAGCGTAAAATGTGACAAAAAAAGAGGGATGTGTGCTCATAACGACAAGTGCAGTACCAGAGTCTTGTTGTGGCTTTATAATATCTGATTGACACAAAGAAGTGGTGTGGCTTACATGGCTGCCTACACAGAACAACCCATTAGCCTGCTGTATAAAGCAGCCACCCATAGTAGCTGAGTGCAGGGATGTAAGTCTTCAGGATTTCCTGATTTCTGAAAATTTTGAATGCCATGTACTTTCCTTATACGAGTGGTAAGGAGGGATGTTTGGAAAAATAGAAGGCTTTTATATCAAGTAAATCTATGGCTTCCTGATTTTTGCCCATGCCTGACTTACATCCCTGTGAGTGTATAAGTGTAAGTGGCAGTATGTAGTATAGGGTGACAACATGGCTGCCTACACAGAGCATCCCATTAGACTGTTATATACAGCAGCCAGCCCATAGTAGCAGAGTGACAGTATGTAGCAGCGTTCATCTGATCGGCTCATCCCACGTAATGCTGACTGAAGCCAAGCTCAGCACAGATCAATAAGTATATTACAACAAGCCAGAGACGTGCACTCCCCGGGCGAGCACTCTCCTTCCAACTCACTCATCGCATTGAAATATTTACACAACTCTGCTCTTACATGCAGAGTGACTGGGAGGGGGCGGATCCTCCCGCGGGACACTGAGGGACTGTGCAGAATTTCCCCTTGTGGCGTGGGGAGATTGTGTTTTTACTCTCTTGCAGGCTCCCATTAGATGAGGCAGAAGGAAGCCATTATTGATTTCTTTTTCTCTTGGGTGTTGTAAGCCACAAATGTGACAAGGGGCTACTGCAGTTCTAAAGCTAGCGAAGGGAAATAAATTTGTACCAAGAATAAGTGAAAATGAATTTTTTTGAGCTAAGTAAAAAGGGGCATGTGACTCTCCCCTACCCCAACTGACACCAGACCACACGCCCTACCATTCTGAAACAAGAGAGGCCGGTAGCACGATTGCATCTCTGAGCATATATACAGCCATTTTGACATGCCATTTTTAAACCGAACTGGTCTAATTATGATATTTTAATATGCAATTGAAATATGAGTGTGGAAAAAAAATCTGCTGGAACAAACATATACAGGGTGAGTGACACCACTGCCACCCCATTCAGCAGCATTAACCCTTTAAGGACAACTGATGCACTAATGCATCATGCCTATCGGTCAGCATTGGGTTTATGTATTGACCCCGTAGGGTTCAATAAACCCCCGGAGGGTCGGCCAGATGCTCCAAGGAAGTGCTGGTGAGCAGTCTCGCCGGCACTTCATTGGTGCATCATGCTGACCAATGGGCATGATGCATTAATGCATCAGCAGCCCATAAAGGGTTAAGCACTGTCAGCACACAGTAGGTTATTGGCACAAAGTCACCTATGTTACTACTACACTCACATAGCATGCTGAGTGTGGGGAATTCATTTTTATCTCAAGTTGAATACGAGAGCCCCATAGGCTTAACCAAGAAACTCTGTATCACACCCTACAGTGTGATAACCCTTCCCCGTATCACACTCCCTGGGAAAACATCCAAAACGGTCAAATAGCTGATGATAAAATCATTTCTAATGCCAAATAAATCGAATTTTGAACATATCTGACTAAATTAACTTGAGATAAATACAAAGGAGCACTCGAATTGGTCAGCACTGAGGGTTATCACACTCGGCTTCGCCTCGTGTGATAACCCTCAGTGCTGACCAATTCGAGTGCACCTTTGTCTATGTCCCATATCTTCAAAAGATGCATTGTTTACTGTGCTCGTAGATTATTTCACGCTATACATATTTTCTCAGATTTCATGGGAGTGTAAAATCTGTGAATTTATGTCCATAGTGAATATATCTATCATATAGAATAGCAATAGCTAATTTTGAAAATCCGTGAATTCAAATACACATGAAATGGGGCCTTTTATCAATTCCGTGAAAATTTACACCAGTGAAAATATCTATGACCACAGTATTCCTCGGAAGGTTGCTTGTACTATAGTATACACCATAGTACCCAGCGTATTACCTGCAGCTTATGCGCAAATCTCAGGCTTTTTATAACCTCTCAAAAACGGGTTACGTGCTGTAGGCAGCGTATGGTGCCCGATATATTTAATGAGTACTAACCAACTCAAAACAAACCCGAGGTGCACCATATAGCCATGGCATTTCCTTTAACTCAGGATGTGCCATTTATGCAAGATTTGTCTGATATTTGAGTCACTACTAGAGTTAGTATTTAAATAAACCATGTTTGATCTACACATTAAAACTCCCAGCAATAAAATTTCCCTTCTGTGGCTTGAAATGCAGTGCCTTTGGAAATGTTATTTCGAAATTGGTCTATTATTGAATACCTTCCACAAAAAAAAAAAAGTATCACAACAGACCAATAAATATGGGTTTTGTGATTGATTTTCTTGATGGGACCTATAATACTATATTGTTATTGGAAAGTTGGACCTGGCTCAACATAATTTAGCATGCGTCTATTTGGCCAACTGCCATTTTTAAATTGTGGCGGTTCAATCGACTTAACGTTCTGCAGTCCTAAACCATTCCTGTATACATTGTGAGTATGTAAATGCGCTTTTGATTCATGAGCTTATTTGAAAGAGACAAAGCCAGAAAAAAAACCTGTCAAATAACCATAAAACCCTCCTGTATAAGCTGCGGGGGTGTATACACCATTCTTACATCAAACTGTGAGCCTACTTTTTAACTCATGGTGTGGCATATGGGTGAGGTTTTAACGACAGAACAGGACTAAATTTAAAAATTCGCAGCTGCAGCGCACAGTTTTTCCCCTAAATTGGGTTGTGACTTACACGCTGGTGCATCTTATACGCAGACCCAGATCATGCACAAGGTTTTACACTAACTTAGGCCACACCAAAAAAATAAGTTGGTCTATGTATTTCCTTCTCCATATTTTCCGAAATACAAATTCTTTTTTTCTTTGAAAAAAATCTCGTCTACGGATTTCGTTCACTTCACTTTCTACAAGTTTTCTCTTTGTGATGTTTGGCAAATTTTTTTTTTTAAATAAAATTTTTTCGCTCGCCTCACTTTTCCCGCAAGGAATCCATTGGACGCCAAAAAATTCTTAAAAAAAAAAAAAATCGCTCGCTCACACCATTTTTTCAAAAACAAAATCAGTAGACCAACTTATTTTTTTTTTGTGTGTGGCCTTACAGACATAAATATGTGAGTTATTACAGTAGCTAAAAGGTAGGCTTTGTGGTAATAGTGCTGAGCTGCTGTCTGCAGACTACAGTACACAGGGCCTGGGATATATCACCAGTACAGTGTATGGATCCACCCACAGACAAAGCACCCCCACCCCGTACCCAACCTTTCCCCTCTCCACCTCTGACAGCTGTCGATAGTGAATACGTCTACACAGTACCGTAAATTCCCGGTCACAAGCCGGCCCCGGTCATAAGCCGGGGGGTGAGTTCAGGAAAAAAATAAAAGCCGGTTTTTGGGTGTAATGTTTACCATTTTCTCTTTAATCTATAGTAAAAAAAACCCGGTCATAAGCCGGGGGGGGGGGACTTTGGGAAAAATTTAGAAGCCGGTTTGCGCCCAAAATAGAAAAAAAAATCCGGCTTATGACCGGGGATTTACGGTAGGACACCATTGTACTGAATACACTATGGACAACTGTGCTTTTTGATGCTTGACAATTCCAATGACAAAACGCCCATGGCATGAAGGAAGCTCAGGAATTATGTTGACCATTAACTTTGTATGAAACTTGCCTGACCAGGATTTGTTGCTCTCATATAAAATATCAAATGTCAAAGATTATAGGAAAATGGTGCCCTGCAGTTCCATAAACAAGGTAAAATACTACCTGGTAGTATACAAAACAAGGACTGATCCCAAGTCTAGCACTCAAATGTGATGGGATCGGGAGATGTTACTGCACGGAACGGCATTTCTCTGTTAAACCTATGGTACTGTCATATTTGCAAGAAATGACCACACATTCTGACCGACTGACACACACCCCAGACTGAGTCAGTACGTTGTATCTTATATGCAGGGTTTTACTGTAGTTGTCCTTGACCTGCATTCAGTGATCTCCAGGCGAGATAGATGAATGCTATACAACAAAGTGTCTGTCAGTGTGTGCACACATACAGAGAGCAGTTTGCAGGGTGTAAGGATCAGGCACGCGGCTCTGCACGGGCTGCTACAAATACCCTCCCCACTCCTAACTTAACCTTAACTTACCACCTCCACCTCCAACCTCACCCCCTCCTCCAACCATTCGTATACACATGTAAAATGCACCTGGACCCTAATGTCTCACCTGTAAGTCTCACCTTGAATATAACCTATAAGCCCAGATAAAGGTAAATAAATGTTAAAACAGAAGAAAACTCATTTTTGCCAAAATGTCGGTTACAACCTTCTTGCGCTAAGGGGACGATTTAAAATTGACCATAGTGCCTCAATTAAAAACCGCGGCTGATAGGCGAAACTGAGTCCACCGGCACCTTCTAGAATCAGCCCAAAGTCAGGGTGTGTCTTAGAGGTGGGGTGCTTTTATTGTAGAACAGTACTAAACATAATAATCAAGCACAGCTGCTCCTTGCAACATTTCTTTACATGTCGTCGCCTCAGTGCAACAAGGTTGTATCTGCATATTTCAAGTTTTGCAGGAGAGGCAAAAGAAGTGTTGCAATCACTATTCCGCATTAGCGGATTCCTTAGTGGGCTGACCCCTGCTGAAGCTGATACCTTGCGAGATAAAGACTGATAACAGCGAGCTGATGGGTACCAGGTGTTACGTAATGCACCCTGAAAAGTCTGCACTGAATGAAAGGAATTTTTTCATTGGTCAATATTGTATTCCGCTAGGTCAGAATAGCACACAGTTGGCACAGCCTTACTGCATTGGAACCTGTAGACATATTTATCATAGAGAGAGAGCTCCAATACTTCCTTAGAAGGTAAATAAGGGTAAATAGATATTAAAACAAGAAAACTCAATTTTGCCAAAATGTCAGTTACAACCTTGTTGCACTGAGGTGACGATGTATACCCGCCTAAAAGCTTCACCCTGACTGAACCCTTTAAGGGCCGCTGATGCATTAATGCATCATGCACATTGTTTGATCATGATGCACCGAGACTGCTTGCCAGCACTTCATTGGAGCATCATGCCGACCCTCCGGGAGAGCGTTCTATAAGCTTCAGCAGGCCCTTGGTTTGCCTTACACACGGTAGTTGCCATGGGTGGGGAGAAGGTAAGGTCACACCAAAAAAATAAGTTGGTCTACGGATCGCCCTCCATATTTTGGGATATACAAATTTTTTTTTCTTTGAAAAAAATCTTGTCTACGGATTTCGCTCGCTTCAGTTTCTGCAAGTTTTTCTTTGTGATGTTTGGCAAATTTTAAAAAAGCAAGGAATCCATTGGACGAATAAAAAAATCTTTAAAAAAAAAAGAAAAAGAAAAGATTTGCTCACTCGCACCATTTTTTCAAAACCAAAATCCGTAGACCAACTTATTTTTTTGGTGTGGCCTAAATAGCATAGAGGTGCAGTAACAGGAAAGGCCTATTTGAGAAGGCATAGAAAGGATTGCCTATGCTAGGGTGCATGGACTATCCTTCTCTGCTTTCTCACATGTGTATACACCCTGAGTCATTGAAGCTATAAGAAAACAGCTATAAGAACACATCCCTACCTGGTACATCATATTTGCAGGCGGCGTACTTGTATTAAATATAAGTCAGGGGGGATTTACCAACAGGAAGTTAATTAATACAGCCCTACTCATACTCTCCCCACCGTATTTAAGTACGATACTTATCACTTTAAGAGCCATAGTGGGCTCTTTTAATCTATTAAGATTTTGTTATCATAACCCATATCAACGTGAAAAACCCCCTTTCCCTTATACAAGACAAGTGGTTATTCAAGTTCTATAACTCATGCCTATTGGCTATTTCAGCATCCCCCTTACACCCATGGCTTAAATGAGACTGGCGCTTATTCAAAACCCGGTGGTGCTTAAACACCATGATATGGTACATGAATGCACAAATACTGCCCTTGCGAATAACTCACCCTGCTTGTATTTCTGCATCGTGCCGATCCTACAGGATTGATACACTCCTGCAAAGCAAACATGATCCAATGCAGTATTGTGAGGCATCATGCGGTCCATGGAGGTTTAAGAAATAAAGTGGGGAAGGGAGGGGGGGGGGCGCAAAAACAAGAATAAAAAACGGTATCAAGGGAACAGGTGTTAGTATATCTCTGACATGAACCTGTGTATTCAACACACCGTAGTGGTCTGTTTAAGTGCCCAGGCACTCATAGATTTGAGTACTACTTTAATCTCTCGTGTATAAGGCGCAGCTCGCCTATAAGGTGCACCCCCAACTCAGGGAGGTATGTTTCACATATAAGGCGCACCTCTGAGGGCAGATTTTTGTCAGTTTAGTACTGTTCTTTAGTAAAAATACACCCCTATAAGACGCACCCAAACTCAAGGCAATGTCCCTCCCGCATATAAGACCCAGCAGCATTTTGTTTGGCGTAGAAGACGCGCCTTCTATGCGAGAGATTACGGTACTTTATTCCCAATGCTTTTACTAGACTGGCACTTGTACAAGACTGACACTCATAGTGCAAATTTCAACTTTGAAGCCACTGTACCCCGAGTTCTTATTCGCGACAAGTGCTCATTGAATGACCCGGTACATAAACAGGCCGCTAAGGTGAATTAACAATGGGGTGTGCGAGTCACTACCTGCTATGACACTCCTACATGTCAAACTTTAATAATGTGCAATTACATTGGTATTAGATTTGTGCCAAAGGCATATCTGTTGATTGTAATACCGTTGCTGTGCTCAAGCACCTGTCTTTTTTTAGATGAATTGATATTTCAAATGAGTGCCTGTCTTCTATAATTCACAAAGCCGGATCCCCATACGTATGGGGATATGAGCATTTTTTGGCTTAGTGAGAGACATCACCAATTCCTTAAAATCAACATACTAGTAGCCATTTCTTAAAATCGACATGGGACATGGGGACCCCTCACCAAGGGCCCCATTTCTACCCTCACGAGGCTCAGATGTTGGAATACAGTAAAATGAAATTTTACACCATTTAAAAAGTCTAACCCTGGGTTCCTGGAGGTGGTATCTGCACCGGGGATCTGAAATGGTCTAAAAGCCGCGGCTTGTGGGCGCGGCTTATACACAAGGTTTACAGTATTGAGATGTCAGTCCCAGTATAAAAGTGAGTCTCAGACAAAGGCTACTGAAGATGATGACATCAGTGCACAGGGTCTAGATGTGGTCATAAAGAGATGACGTCAGCGTAACCAGGGTACCAAGGGTCACCCTAAGGTCAGGGTAATAATAGAGTAGGGTCTAGACCCTGGAAGTCAACAGGATGATATGGCCTTTTCTTAAATTAGTCACCTTGAGGTCAGGGTAATAATAGCATGAATCTAGACTCTGAAAGTCAACAGGATGATATGGCCTTTTCCACATGCCTTTTCTTTAAATGGACATGTGCTATTGATCTCATGGATTAAGAACTGGGGGGATAGAGATATGCCGTTTTCTTAAAATTGACATTTGACATGGAGTTTAGTGACATGGTGAAGTGGAAAGATAGTGACATGCGACATATCCTTTTTCATAAGATATGCATTTGACGCCTGCTCCCACACCTTTATCTATCCCAAATAGCACTATAGCAGAAGGGTGGGTGCAAGGTCAATGTAGGGTACTGCAAGGTCAATGATGTTAGCATAAGGTTATTGTGAGGTCATGCTAATGTCCACTCACCTGTAGTGTAGAGGTCACCTTGAGGTCAGCTCAAGGTTAATGAAGTGGATGAACAGCTGTAAGGTCATTGAAGGTGAAGGGAAATCGACAACTTGTTGGCCACTCCCAAATGCTTATGGTAATTGACTAGTCAGATGATAACTCAGTTAGAATGAGAAAATTAGAATCCATATTTTTAATGATGAGTGAGGCAGAGTGGCATCCCTGGTGCTTACAAATAAATTACATTGAAGCTATCTTGAAATGATTATTGTGTACTTTGTTGAGTGCTGTTACTGGTAATCATTAAATGCTATTTTGATATCTTTTCTAAATGCTGCATATCTTGTTTTTTCGTACAGATGATTGGTCGGATAGAGTACGTCCACACTAAAAACTTCATACACAGAGACATAAAGCCCGATAACTTCCTAATGGGTATCGGCCGCCACTGTAACAAGGTTAGTCCAGCCAACGTAACTTATCGTTAAAAAAAAACACACACACTCATAAGCCATGATGAGGTGCGGGGCAGACTGAAGAAATTCTATGAGCTGATTTCTAAGGTCATTTTACATCATTGCTATCAAAATGGATTGCGAAAAAGAAAAGCCTGCTCTTAAAGCTGGGGTTGACTCTGGCAATGAGCTAATGTTGACCGAAATCACCAAAAAAAATTGGCTCATGAGTTAGAAATTACTGAAATATTAGGTACTGTAGTATGTATAGAGCTATTGAAAAAAAAAACAATGAAAAAAACAAACAAAAAACGATAAACTTTCCAGTGTATTTTCCAATGCATTCTATCATCCCCTATCTCTGTATAGTAAAGTAGCAATGGCATGTCTGGGGTTAAGGATGATAGTTTGATTCTAAAAGAATATATCGAAAAGAGGGAAAAAAATTCAGAAAAGCAAAATAGCCTTGGTGCTCTCTGTATATTTGGTTGTGACCACTGTTTTTACATGTTCTGCTCTGCAGGTCTTTTTGATAGACTTTGGATTGGCCAAAAAATACCGAGACAACCGGACGCGGCAGCACATCGCGTACCGAGAAGACAAGAATCTTACGGGGACAGCCCGCTACGCCTCCGTAAATGCCCATCTCGGCATTGAGCAGAGCCGGAGAGACGACTTGGAGTCACTGGGATACGTACTTATGTATTTCAACAGAGGAACACTGCCCTGGCAGGGATTAAAGGTGATGAGCTGCACCCACTGACCCCCCCAAACATGACCTTGAACTTAAATGACCTTTTGACCTTGAGACTACTGTCTGTCACTACTATGTCCTTAGAAGGGAGGTGGCTCTGCTGTTGAGGTGGTCCCATTGTTTTATCTTCAGGCGGTGGTTTTACGGTCGCGACTGGGAGTAAAAAAAGATAAAAGTATGCTTTATTTGAGGCTAAAGATATTTTTTCCCAATGAGATTAGGGCAAATCAAGGATCTATAAATATTTGATACACTGGCGTATTTGTGTTATGACAGCAAAAAGATTTTATCCTTAACCAACTCGTATTAGAGTAATCCTGATTGTAACACGCTATTCAAAATAAGTCCACATGCTATCTCTGAATTGAAGGTTAATTTGAATAAGGCATCAAAAAGACATATGTAATATTAATCATCACTCTTCAAATTCAAAAGCACAATAATGGTAGAAGACCTCAAAATGTGAATATGCATCTCCTTCTTTTCCTGGTCTAAATTATTTTTGTTCAGTTCAATGAGAATTGTTCTGTTCAATGAGAGAAAAAAAAGGTGAATTGAGTTTATGCAAAAGAAATGAAAATATTTGGCTCTAGTGGCAATGGAGGACATGATATTTAATGTTTTAAAGGCCGCTAAAGCATTCATGCATCATGGCTAATCATGATGCATTCATGCATCCCTGGCGAGTAACTCACCAGGGCTCTACTTGTATGTATCAACCCTATGGTGTTAATACACCCTCAGCGGAGGGTCGCCATGATGCACCGAAGAAGTGCAGGCTCCCGGATTCACTAACACTTCATTGGTGCATCATGCCGACCAATGGGTATGATGCACTCCTGCATAAGTTGCCTTTAAAGGGTTAAGTATCCCAAGACACAAGCAAGATTCTCCCAAAGACAAGCAACCAAAGATGAATATGGCCAAAGGAATCTTATTCGAGGAGGGGGGAGTTGTTAGTTCTGTTGCGGAATGAGTGACCATGGTTTGTCTGTCAGTTGTCTGGATACTAATGTACTAAAACTGATCTATGAAGACGATTTGATGGGGCTTCCTCACACCTTGACACTACCTAATCAAATGAGGCGGTTGCTAGCCTAGCCCACTCTTGTTGCTCTAAAACTGTAGTTGATCGCGGGGTAAAACTGTAGTTGATCGCGGGGTAGCCTGCAGGGGTCAGATACTTCAGGCAGCATCCCGTGTTTGGGGTACTTTTCTTCCATAGTTTGGGTGTGTGGAAACTCCATATGTGTGACTGACTGTGTGTGTGGGATATATGTGCCGTCTTTATATACTCCATATAAACTTTATGTCGACTGCAGCGCAGCGACTCAGGAACTGTTAGTTAAGCATATATGTGTAAAATTAGGTGGGGGTATTTTTTTTTTATCTCGTATACCTAGGCTTATTACTTAGTTTATGACATTCACATTTAGCTAGAATCCCTGTCTAGTTTTACTTTATTCCGTGAGGTATTTATCGTTAAGAATAATAGGGTTTAGTGTTGCTGCGCATCACATATGGCGAGCTCGTATATGTACTGTGCAAAAAATGGATTTTTGTTTTATGATCTTAATTGTGACTTACATGTTAGCCCTAGCATTGGGTTGTGGTATTAGTGGGAAAACGTTGATGTCACACATTTCCACATATTCCTGCAACGCGTTCAGATCATTCAGATTTTTGCCCTGTCTTGGAACTTGTAGCTAACTATTTAATACACATCAAAAAGTCCAGGCCAGTCTTTTACAATTTATTCCATCTAGATGGTCAAAGAAGAAAATGCATGTCAAATTTTATGTCAGAAGTGTAATTTTTATTGCGAAAGTATACGCGTCATCTCGACTTATCAGTATTTTCATAGCAATCCGTGAGAAAGACAATATTACATATGCCAACGTCTTCATTTGAATCTTGTAAGCTGTAGTTGCGAATTTTTCTGAAAAATTCATTCGTCACCTACCTTGTGATTTGGTAAAATGTTTTGTTTTTTTTTTTCAAAGAGCCCATTCCGCCCTCAAATTCTACCTAACCCATTGTTTAGAAACTTTCTTTCCCGTTCACAGACCCCAAAGGTAAGCGGGAGATACCCGACACTCATCTAGCTCAGCCAGGTAACCATGGTAACCAAGTATCATTTTTACAAAACTTGACAAAGCGCTGGGAAAGGCGACCTCCTAGCACGAGTGGCCAAAAATTCTGTTAGCAAGCTTTTTTCTTATTTTTCTGTTGTTTTCTTTTTTTATCATGATATAGTCTGTAGAGAGAGAATGGGGTCCACCGACATTTGTTTACATAATCACATGGATAGAAATTATATTTCCTATATAATTTATTTATTTTTCATGTGACCTTTTGTTGTTATTTACAATCTTAGTTTGGAAAAAAAATAATACTTTCCAAGTAGATAAAGACCAAACCGTTTCTGTTCGTCATTTCTTTAGTTTGATTTTTCTTGACCTTTCTGAACTTGTGTGACCTTTACGGGAATACCCATTTTCCGCAAAGTCTAAAGCAAAGTCTGAAAGGTATATATGATAAGAGCGGCATGTTTGTTGATGGTGAATGTAGGGCGGGACGGGAAAAGGGGCAGGTAGTTGTTGACAAAAGTTTTGGCCAATCGCGCTGCCAGGTTCGTCTTCGCCCAGCCCCAGATCCACAGGTAGGTGGCCCAGTGTGTGTCTAGTTCATAGCGCAGCCAGCAGGTGGACACTCGTTACCCTAGCTCTCTGCTCCTCAGAATCTACAATTATCATATATACTTTATTATATCTAGATAATACCTGTCATTATCAATGACAGTTTTCTTATTCATGACAAATTTCACAGAAAAAAAGGCCTTATAAATGTCTGATGAAAATTTGATGCTGTTGGTAGATCATTAAAGGCTTAAATTTTGACATGCATTTGTTTAAAATTCATATTGATATATGTATATACATATATGTAGACATAGATATGTGTGTACATATATGTTTGCAATCTGCGGTCATGTGGAAAGTTCTTGTTCTCTCTTGTCGGCACCGCTGATTGAACTAACAGCACGGAGAACTGGACTGGCCGACCATATTGAGAAACATGTAGCATGACTTAGACCTTTAATGGATACACTACCACTCTTAGAAATCCAAAGAGATCTAGATAATTGCTATCCATTTAAGCAAAGCTTCAGAATCTTGAATGAGACCCTGAGTCAAAATATTAGCTGTGAGACTTAAATGCTGGTTTCGCAGTACATAAACTTGGGGTCTCGTCTCGACTTGCTCTAAGGCGAGTGTGCTTTTTGCCAGTTTTACTCTTAATCTGTTCAATTGATCAAAATCCTGTATTTTCAAACTGATATATATCTGTAGAATGCATTTCATGATGATGAGTGTAGTGGTTAAGGGGGCTGTGTTACAGTGTATGGCTTTATGATGGGGAATGAGAGGGGCCTGGGAGGTCTACAGCCATGGTATCATCTACATCTGTTCCTATTAACCAGCTTAGGGCCCTTTTTGGTGTGACCTATAATAACAAGTGTGACATCAATGGTGAAGGTGTAATAAATAGGGTTTAACACAAGTGCCTAAAAGAAGCAGGCCACATATTTCTAGCCCTTAGTCTCCTGTCAAAATTCACCCATTTCCCCCGGCTCACCATACGCAGAAAACTAGATTCCATAGATGTGCAAGAGAAGCGAATGAGTGAAATGTTGTTCTATTTTTAGACACTTAATTTAGTGTTTCCTTTAATATCAAATACCACTAAAGCCCATTAAAAGGGAGGATCACTTCATAATTACAAAACCAAAAAAGCAAATTCAGAAAAGTAATGAATGAAAAAATCTTGTCGCCTCTCGATTTAGTATCCTGATCCAAACCTTGTCTTGGCTGCAGCTTGTACTCTGGCACGTCTCTTCGGCCGTTACATTTGTGCTAAATGTATTTACTGCAAAGAATTACATCCCAATAAATGCATTTTGTTCTTAAAAATGACATTATCCTCCATTAAAAAATGGAAAGGGTCAAAATTTGAGACATGATTGATGGGCCTATAGTTCTATTTTTTTTATGGATATAACCTTTTTAATATAATTTCGCGAGAAGTTCTTTAATTGAAAACTGAAATGTCATAATGGGCCGATCAAGTAGTTCCAAATTTATGACCCTCTAGAAAATTAGGTGCATGATTCCTCCTCCATTCTCAACCTTCAATTCTTTGGTTTCCTTTGTTCTGGACTCCTGTTTGTTTTGTTTTAGTTGTGCTTTGTTTGTATGTTGTAGTTCACCTGTCATTTTAAATATATGTTTGTAGACATTTGTTTTAGTGAATTAATTTACTTTTTAAAAATCTACTGAAGAGAATACATGTTGAATTTATGGATGAGACAAGTATTTATAAGGGGTAGATATAACATACATTGATATTACTATGTAAGGTACCAGCTACAGTACACATCTATTGGCAGGGGTATACAATGTAGAAACTAGACATTTAGTACATTTAACATGCACCTGCACAACTCTATCAGATTCCCTGTATACTCCATCTTTGTATCCCCTATTTCATATTTTTATGTGTCACAGTGCGTTTCCTGCACAATGTTACTACTTACCGTTATATTATTTTAACATGCGTTTCAAAGCTTTTTCCCTTGTCGTTCGTCCAATCGAGACGGATGAACCTTGGGCTGCGAAAACCTGACATCCAAAAATTTCTTTTCAGGCGGCAACAAAGAAGCAAAAATACGAGAAAATTAGCGAGAAGAAAATGGCAACGCCGGTGGAGATACTGTGTAAGGTGTGTATTTTGGCCAATTTGAGGAAATATTTAACAGTTATTGACAAGATCATGCTAATGTAACAGTATGAATATAAATTGTAAAGGATGTAGTTTTTCTGGTTGTGAGAGAAAAGCCCTTAGAGTATTTCTCCAAAAGGGTACTTGTTTGTCACTCTGAGTGTTTTGCTGAATTTTACTGTTCCTTGTTGCAAACAAGAATATCACAAACATCAATCTAGACGTTTGATGAGTATTCTGCTGAGTATTACAAATGAGAATTCAACAAATATGCATTTCTGTATTTGATGCGTGTTGCATGCATGATGCTAACTTGGGAAAAGTAACAATACAAAGTATAATGCATAAAGCATCATTTCAATGAACCTGATATATAGATTAATGCAGTCACTCAAGAATCCAAAAATTCCAAAATTATATCCATTTTTTTCCCCTTCTGTACACCAGGGCTACCCAGCTGAATTTGCAATGTACCTCAACTACTGCCGTGGTTTGCGCTTTGAGGAGGCGCCCGACTACATGTACCTACGACAACTGTTCCGAATCCTGTTCCGCACCCTCAACCACCAATACGACTATGTCTTTGACTGGACCATCCTCAAACAGAAGGCTGCAAAGGCGCCTGCTCTTTCGGGTGAGTGAGACTAATTATTCGGAAAGAGCCTAGTTTATGTAGAATGTAGAAAAAAATGCTATTCCAGCGCTCCATGTAATTGCCTCGCATTACTGACATCTTGAACAGCAGAACTAAGTGTTGGTTGGCCATTGCAAAAAATATTTTTGAAGGCTCCTGGACATTATAATGCTGATTTGATGCAGGCGAGATTGTTAATGCTTTGGGTGCACCAAACATCCAGATGGTAGAGCCAGGTTTAAAATGCATGGTTAACTAGAATCTCACACCGAAATTTGATTAAGCAGTACAGGCGAAATTGGAAGTTTTGCTGAAGTTGAGCTCATGAAGATTTTTAGATATGAGTTGAGGACTCTGAGGATGTTCATAGGTCTACCCTTAGTCAGAGAATAAGAGATATTTTCAAGGCCACTTGCTCATGAAAATTTGAGTCAGTTAGTGTTAGTATATTTCAAAATGCTGATATCAGTGAACTTGGCCTTAGCAGATAGCGTAGATGAACAGAGACAACAAGCCGGCTTTCAAATAGGTAATAACTAACTCAGCGCTAAGTTCCTGCACTACCCCCTAGTCACTCCTTTGCTTTGTCCTTTCACGCTTTCTCGCCAAGTTTGCTTGGTGTGCTAACATGCAGTAGTACTTTAGAGGGAAATGGACTTGAACTGCCTTTATTCCGTCCACGTCTTTTACATATTAAGGCCACACCAAATAAAAAAATTGGTCTATGGATTTTCATTTTGAGAATATGGTGCGGGAGGGCGAAATTTTTATTTTTATTTTCTAGCAATTAATTATTGTCTATGGATTCTGAACATCATAAATATGGAGAGGGCGATTTTTTTTTTTTTTTTTTTTTTTGCCATTGCATATTTATGCCTATCCAATGAGGGTCTGCCATTCCTGTACCTTTATTATTAATCATAATTGCTTGATCAAAAAAAAAAAAAAATGAAAATCCCTGCAAATGAGGCGGGCGGGATCCATAGACATGTTATTTTTCAAATAAAAATAAAATTTTAATTTCTGAAAAACAGGGGCGGGAAATCCATAGACCAATCTTTTAATTTGGTGTGGCCTAATCATTGCATTTCACTCTCAGGGACTTTGTTGTCTTTAAAGAGACAGTTCCTGAGATCTCTGTAAATCCACTGAGAAAATCTTTTACCATTTATATGGAGGGGGGGGGGGTCTGACATTACATATCTAATCCCTTTGCATATACTAGATATTTTACTCTACAGATGTCAAATTTGAACCATGGTCAACAAAAGATTGTTATAATGTTGATCAATGAACCCCTTTTGATAACTATTCTGTTGTAAAACATTATCTAGAAATTGCTATAAAATCATATAGTGGGCTTCAGACTATTTCGTTTTCGGCATTTCACACCCCTGACTCTATCCCACTCTAAGACCACAGAATGTCCTTTTCCTGTTTCACCTTCGACATCTGTATGGATAGGATCCCTATCTGGATATGGCTCCCGGAGAGAGATTTTCTGTTAGGGGAGCTAAATGCTCGTAAAGTACCATTTCCTCTGAATTCGTACTAAAATTTAGCAAGGTTATTTCTTGGATGTTTGAATTTATTTCACATTCTTACAGTTCAATTTCCTTGATATTTGTTAAAATATTGGCTATTTCTCATAGAAAAGGATCAGCAAGTTTCAAGTGTGCTTACTGCAGCACCGCCTCGCCCAGCGGCTGTCAAATACATAGACTAGAAAGGTGTTAAGCTGGAAAGCTCAAGCCATGAGGCACTTTACTGGGACAAAAAGCACTAGTCTATATGAGTACCTTTATTGGCAATTCTACACCAGGCAGGAGTAAGATGTATGCAGGATTATGCATTGTAAATTAAAATTGCAAATATTGGAGTAAAACAAATTAAAGTTGAGCTGATGGTATATTTCCTTTACAGCGGAAGAGACAGTGGCTGATATTCTAAGCTAAAAGTAAGGGGGTGCCCAGTGGTGTGATGATATCATGTGTGATTTTACTACATGTGTGCTGGTCAGAGAAAGATTCAAATGGGTGAAAAGTGTGATGGTATTATAAAGTGTCTCAACAAGTGTAACAAACTTGCCATAAACTCCCACACAACAGCTTTTACGTGAAATAGGGCCTCCTGCGGTGACTATTACCAAGGTCGGCGTGCGGCTTATACACAGGCATCTGACCCTAAAGAACAGTGCTAAATTCCAAGCCCCATGTGTAGCTTATAAGACTATCCTGAGCTTTAATAAGCCACACCAAAAAGAAATCAGTTGGCCTTCAGATTTGGATTTTGAAAAAATTAAAAAAAAAAAAAAAAATTTGGTGTGACCTTAGGGTGTGGCTGATATCTGAGTGCATCATACTGTAGTACTGTATTTGTGAACCTCAGGAGTAGCGACCCTGAAATAGTGGCCTGCACGCAATACGCACCAGTACTGCATCCTGCCGACAATCTTGTTGGGTGCACATAGGTGCCATGATTTAAGATTATAATAGCAGCAGATAATATGGAAAGCAGAAACAGGCAGTGATTCAGACAGTGAAGTGGTGCACAACTTTGTGGTTTGTGTGCGAGTTCAGGGCACAATTATTTGGGTTTTACAGTGAATTCTTTTGAACTTTCAATTGATTTGGTTTTGCAATGGATTATATTGAACTTCCATAGCCGAAGAATAGACACAGAAATGTTTCCTATCCTGTGCTTTGACTCCACCCCTGCCGACCATTGAACAGTATCTCCCGCTGCGAGCCTCCCCCAATTTCTGGTTAGCGTGATCCTTAGTGGACTGACCCCTGCTTGAGCTGATACCTTGCGAGATAAGGACTGACAACAGCCAGCACGGTGGGTACCAGGTGTTATGTAATGCACCCTAAAAAGTCTGCATTGAATGAAAGGAATTTTCTCATTGGTCAATAATGTATCCCGCAAGATCGTAATGCTCCCTTCCCCCCTCCCCTTCTGCACCTATAGCAGCTTCAGTAAACCTGCGACCCTGTATGGAACGTTAAAGAATTAGTGTGTCAAGGCCATTGGTGGGCATTACGCACCAGTGGCAGTGAAATGTTCAGGAGCAGCACTTCATTGGTGAATCGCGTGAACGCTTCGGGAATGTATCGATCCCATAGGGATTGCTTGAGTACAGCACTGGATGAATAATAACAATAGCTGCAATCAAGCATCATGAGGACCAATGGACCTGATGCTCTAATGAACTATCAGCCCAGAATGGTTAAGGTAGCATTCTCAATCTCCTACTCAACGCACCTTCATTGGTGCCATGGAGCAAGGAATGAGTTTCCACACACTGCATCACTGCATCATGATGAGGGCTAATTATGAAGCTTTCAGGCATCATGCTGTCCTCAAACGGTTAAAACCTGCAATACATATTGTTGTGTTTTGGGGTTTGCGGTGACGGGTTTGAGTGTTTTCCCGAGGTGTACAAATGTATCCCACGTACTACATGTCTATAGCAGCCAGTGATAATTAACGACAATTTTTTTCCACCACTCAAATCTCTAACATGAAGGCCATCCCCTTGCTCCTGTCATAGAACTCAAACACATAAATGAATCATGATATATACAGGCTTTTTGCCCACTGCGCTGCTTCTTAATAATTGCCAAGTTAATTTGACCTTGGTGATTTTAAACTCAAGGCTTAATCTCCAATTTGTAAATGGTGCCAAAAATCTTCACAGGCAAAAGTCTTTGGTAATACGATGTTGAGTAACCAAGGTAACTCAGTTTGTGTATCAAACTAAAAATCAATTGGGCCTGCTGCGCTTTTCCCTGCTGCTGCCACCCAATGGCTGTTCTCTAAATCACTAATATATGCGCATGCGTCTACTGTCTCATATAAATATACTTTAATGGCGCTCAGGCTGTTGCCATGGCTACACCAGACGTCATGGTCCTTGTCACCATGTTTGGAGACGACGTCACAGTTACCATGATGACACAGGAGGTCCTTGTTGCCATGACGATGTAGCAGCGTCTTAACAGTCATGACGACATTGACATCAAAACTATGGTGATTGTGGGATATAATAGAAATCATAAGACTTCCTATAGCTTTCAGTCATACTTTTAAGTTTTGCATAGTATTCAATCACCATAGATACCATACACGTTGTGGTTGCCATGGTAACGCCGGGTGGTGTCATTGTCACCATGGTGACGTGGCAGTGCTGACCTCTGGTGGTGGTGGTTGCAGGTTGTACGTCGGCGTTAAGCGTGTGTACCGATCAGGACGGTTTGCTGCCCGCCTTCGGCCTGTCCAATTACGCAAAGATTATCCGGTAGTTTCTCCATCCTATTTTCATTGAGCCCCTCCATTTTGGTCTTTCTTTCTTCCACAACTCCAGCCCTGCTTGCTCAGATTGAAAGACGCCCAAGCATCTTTGATTCTCTTGTCATGCGCAGCCACCCTTTCATCACCCAAATTTGGTTCTCCCCTATTTCAGAGAAAGTTTTAGGCTAAATAAAGCACACAGAGATTTAAAGCAGCATCTGCACTTTTATTGGAAACTTGGATGAGGCGATTCTTATAATCGACCATTTTTTGCAGGTTGGCCCCGCCAACACATTATGTTTGAGTTATGACTTTCATTGAGTGAAGATTTTGTGTTTTGATTTTGCTTTGTATGAAATAGCGTCATGGCAGCAGGAGACTTTCTAATATTGCTTTGAAAAAAACAAACTAAATCGCTTCTTTTTTGGCCACCAATTTTTTAAACTAGCATAGAGTCGCATAGGGAGCTACTGTTAGTTTTTAATACTTTTGGTATTGAATAGTTGGAGAAATATATTAGTGATTAGTCCCTTGAAATAATGACTTATTAAAAAAATAATGGGTTGAAGGGTTAGGTTGAAGGCTGCTTAGACTGTAAAAACTTGTTGCTATGCCTTTCCAATGCCTAAACTTATAAGGACAGCATGAGTATTGGTCATCATAATGCGCCAGCCCAGTGCCGGCGAGTACCATTGCCATATGTATCATTCGGACCCTTGAGTAGTGCAGGTTAGTGTGTTGCATGAATATAGCACTGGCGGATTACTCACCGGTCTACACTCATGCATATACTGAAAAATTAAATAGAACATCTAAATGAAAAGTTCTGTGTATCCCTATTTCACCCAACCCTCTGTATCAACCTGAAGCAACCACCACTAAAACCTACCCAATATTAGCTAACACGTAACATAGGCTCAATCACCCCTGCCCATGTTAAACACCATTAGAACTAAGATCAACAGTTATATATTACATGAATCAATCTAAATACCCCTAAGCTTTAACCTGATTTAAAACAAGAAGATATGAGTACTAAAGTAAAATATAGTCTATTAGTAAAGCCAAATAAGTCTAATGCCGTATTAGTAATATCATAGATCGCTAGGTTAGCTACTAGAAGTAGATAGGATGTGTTGCGGCTTGCTGACTAGCTGGTGATTGACAGTCATTGACAGTCGGGTGAATGCTGTATTTTGTCTGTTGAGGTTCGCGGATTGTCTTGGCGGCGGTGGGTGCCACCCTCATCTGGAATATGTATGGGAGCGGTGACCAGCTGGTCCCGGGATGAACCCTGACTGTCTGTCCACCACTGGTCTCATCCGCTGCTCAAAGTAACCACTTCTTAACTAGCATTTATAGCGCAAGGCCCTGCACCACCGCTAGACGAATAAGGCGCTTTATCACCTTGTATAGGCCACATGATGCATCGCACAGACGTAAGATCGCACAAAATAGGACGTAACTGGACGCCATAGTGCACTTAACTGTATGGTCTGAGCATTAGTCACTATAACCCTATGTCTCGTTGGGACGAATCAGTGCTGTGGGGATGAGTAACACACTGGCACTGAATTCATGTATCGCGTCAGAAGATGGCCGTGCCCATAGTATTTAAAAGCACTATGTCACAATGAAAGGGTATCCGTACTCTGTAGGGTTATAGTTCGATCATATACAGGGAATCCTCAATTAAATGTGCACCTTGTTATAACAACTATAAGCTGAGACATTTTGCCCTTATCTTGTACTGTATACAGATACTCGCACTCATCACCATCCTCGGCACATACCATGTAAAGTGTTAGACTAAGGCTTTAAGGTCTCCAGAGCACTTGGATGCATTATGCTCTTTTTAATTGCATAATGCATGAATATAGCATTGTTAAGTACCCTATCGGTTCTACACCATGTTTACCTGATTGGATTGATAGAATGCGGAAGCGTCATCAATGCAGCCTTGACAATGTGTAGACATCATCCTGGTAGCCTATCTACGAGCCCCATACACCTTGCACTGACCATACAGATTTCTGTGACTAAGTGCCTATCGCTAAGACAGAACCTAAGTAGTCAATATATTACTGGCCGGTAGGTCCATCATTTACGGCTTGTTACAATTCGTGGTTCCTGAAGAAGTCTCTGACTTAACCTTATATTCCCGGCAATTATTGGCGTTAAACTGTGAGCGGCCTCTTGTGTCAATTGAGCTCTCTCTTGTCCTGCTGATTGTCAGATCATGCAGTGTGGTACCAGCCCAATTGTCACAAGATGAGACGCAGTAAGGCTAGTACCGAGCCTCTCTGTATCCTAAGGTCTAACTCACCTAACATAGTATTTGTGCCGGCCCCTGGGATCTTTGTGAAAGCAGTCATTTTAAGGTACGTTTTAGTAGGCCAGAGTCTTTTTCTGAACAGCGAGGGATGAGTTTGGTATGAAGCCGAATTGATGAACTAGAAAGATCACTTGACAATCTCAGTACCGCCCATGCACAAGTGTCTCCTATATCCATTAGTGTTGTCAGTGCCTGAATTGTTTGGGTAGGGTGAAAGATATTGATGTCAGAATGTATGTTGAAATAAAAAAGAGAGGTGAAAAAAAAATTCTACTTAAAAAACAATCAACTTAAAGAGAATGTGTTGTTCATTCTCTAACTATCTCAGATTCGCATATAAGTTTTATATAGGAGGTACTACGGTTAATAGCACTTAAAACTCCTCTTATATGTAAATAAGACAGGGCCAGCTTTCTAACCATGCTTACTACTATTTGAACAAAACGATGAATTTATAATACATGTAATAAACAGGGAAAATAAAACATAAAATGATGCCTTGTATCATAAAGCTAGTTGAAAATATAACATGGCATGAATGTGTTCATGGTATCTTGTTGCCCTGGTTTCCATACTAACGTGACCGGAGCCTAATATCTGTGTGTTTGCTGCTCGTCTCGCTAAAGTTTGGTCTGAGTTTGAAAGAAGCCATGTGCTAGGATTAAGGCATATCACATATACAAACTGATAGTTTTTTAACTGGCATTTATGAGGCAAAAATTACAAGAAGTTGATACCAAAATAGAAGTTTACAACATTGAAGTGTGTCTATATGTGCTATCCTGTTTCGATTTATCTATTATGTACTGGTAATATATATATATATATATATATATATATATATATATATATATATATATATATATATATATATATATATATATATATACATATATATATTTTTTTTTGGGGGGGGGATAATCTTTGTTTGTTTTATTCTTATGTTAATCATCCAGTGGCCACCTTTTTGTTGCAATGATGCCTGAGTGCAGCATCGACAGGCACCTTGCACATGCCGCAGTAAATTGATTAATGCACCATACAGGCCCTAAGCAGTAGATACTGTCCTGTAGGGTCAGCATGATACACTAATGAAATGCAGGAAGTTACTTGTCGGTGCCTCATTATAACAAAAAGTGAATATAAAGTCTTGAGGTATCATTTAGTCTTTAAAAAGATTGTCAGAAATTTTTATTTTGATAACTCAATAATCAACCTTTTTCTCTGTCTTTCCAGCTGGGAACTGAAGGCTGCGGTAGACATACGACAGTCGTCATGGCAACTGACAGAGACCGACGAGGCCCAAACTTTGAATCATAAAGACTTTAACTAGACCACCTCCATATCTGCACTCCACACCTGTGAGAGCCGGTAACTGATGACGAAGCAAGCAAAAGTTATGTTAAAGGGCGCAAGGATATGTATGCATGATGATGGGTTTTTAGGACTAGTTCCCGGCAGGAAAGACGAAGATGAAGGGGTATGTGTATTTTCCATGGATGCAAGCTGTGAATATTTGGCGGTGTCCATTCCCTGGTGGTATGGGTGAGCTGGACGGTTTACTCAGTGAGCGACGGCGGAGAAGAAAGTACAGATTGGGATCTGGATGGAGACGGGTGATCAGGCAGAACGCTGCCTGTCCCCCATGATGCTGGTAGGCTGTGTAAATAGTGCGGCTCTATCACTTTGAATAGTTTGTGTGGCTCGGTCAGTGCCGGCGGTATGTGAGGGTGTCTATACCCGCGTCCAGTCATTCAACAATGGTTAACTATGATATGATAATAGTAATAAAAACATGTATAATAAGGGGACTGGGCCATGTATAGCCAGCCTCCCGATATTTTAGTGATTGTATGTTTCGATCCAGTGTTTAATGATAATAATAATAATCGTTTCGAGACAAACAGATTAATATTAAGAAAATTATATAATAATAGTAATATACAAAAGAAATAGGTGATGAATCAAAGTGTAAAGCAAAGAGTATACACATCTAAGTGGGAAAATACAATAATTGAAGTTACCTAAGAGCGAAGGAGAAGAGCAGTGCAGTCTGTCGATGTCTTGTACATATTTATAGCTTCATCGCTTGTTTCCATGTTGAATGTTTTTGATTGCAAAATGTATATGGCCTTTTGTGGATTAGTGAGGTGTACCAGTAGGGCGGAGCGTGACCATGAGTGGGTATGATGTGTGGGGAGAGCAAGAGTGGAGAGAGCGCGAGAAAGGAATGACGCCAGTGTGAATGTGTGCGTGAAAGAATGTCATTAACTGTATTAATAATCATCATAATACTGTGCCCGTGTATGCTAAAGACAAACATGTAAATCTGGGAGACCGCGTCTTGTCGGAACTCGAACATCGGGATCGGCATGGCAGGTTTTTTTTAAAGTTAAAAGCACAGCTGTAAAAGAAAAAAAAAGTCACTAGTTATTATTAGTATTTGCAGGTTAGAATTATTCCCTTTGAACCAGCAAGCTTTGCACCCCCTCATTTCCTATTATTTTTTTTGTATTGTATTTTCATTGTATCTACAACTATTGAGAAGAAGGCTAAGTCTAATGGGGATATGATGATGATGTTAATAAACTATTGTGATTTATCATGTCACAGGATAAAGGGAAACAGATAATGTTAGAGCGAAATGTATGTCAGAATGTGTATCAACTGGTGCCTTTGGTGTCAAGCAAAATTAGAACAAGTCGCTTTGTGCAGAGTGCATAAAATACATAAAGGCCGGCCAGGTAAATGGGTATTATTTAGTCGGACATTCCCAGAGGGGTGATGTATTCAGACTGGTTATCTATCACAGGCGAGTAGTCAACGCCACCATACGAGAATTTCCCCTTCACGAGGCATATGTATTTGGTGAAAAAAATAATGGATAAAGAAATTGTGCGATATTAAATATAGTCATGTACGCCTCTCCCTATGAGTGACTACAACTATGTAATTCCATAATTTGATACATATAAATATGAAAGTGTCGGGAGGACCAAATTGTTCCCATCTTTTTAACAATACCTATTAGACGAGTGGTCACGAGGCTCTTAAAAATCTGGGTGGACTTGAGTCAGGGGACAGTCAAAATGCCATTACTGGAACATGTTGTTAGCTCTTTGTTGATATTCTGAGAGGGAACCTATTCTTCCGGTGACCAGGAGTAGGTTTATAGCAATGGTGGCCAACTGCATATGCTATAGTTAGAGAAAAAGGGGGTAAGACCAGATCCAGCTTTTTTTACACATTCTAGGAAAATGTCGCTTCTAGATGATAAACCCGAGGAAGCTCTGTGGGTAAAATGCATCATGGGTAAAAAGAAAATGTCAATGGAGCGCCCTCAATTTATTGGCCCCATGCATGTATCATTTTAAACATTTTGTTAAGAGCATATCATTCCCTTAATTTATGATAACCTATTATTAACCATCCATACTACTGTATGATAGAGTAAGTGTAAAGGTAAGGGCGGTCAGATGGAGTCGTCGACCAGTCTACTGTAAACGTGTTATAATGAGTGAGACGAGCTGAGGGAATGAAAACGATGAGGACCACTAATAGCAAAACCTCTTACTGAAAAGCGATGAAATCTCTCAAGCGACTTGCCCATTAGCTATTTGTCCTACCCTGGGATATTAGCACGATGTATATTTTGTTTACAGTTTTAACAGTATAAAAAGACTCAAACTCAAAGATACCGTGATGATAATAATGATGATCTTTTTTAAATGTTGCCAATAAAACTGTGACCTGTAGGTGAGTGAGAACAATATTTTGGTGTTTGCTTGTTCTTTTATATGTAAGAAAAAAGGGAAACAAAACAAGCAGCACATATGTCATTTGTAAACAAATGTGGAGATTATTCCGTTTACAGTTGGTGGATGTACAAAATATGAGATTTATATGACCTTTGTTGGAATTTTTTTTCAGAAAAAATCATGGTCCCAGACCTTAATAAGAATGAGGTAATAGCTTAGTGTCTTTTGTAATCAAAAGATGAGACCTTTGAAGGATATGCAGTGACAACAGGGAGAGCAAATAAAATATGATCACAGTTTAGTATATATAGACTAGTTTATGCACATGTGCCAAGTTTCAGGGATGGACTATAGTTTACAATTATTCGACCCAACATGTGCCAAGTGTTCATGGATGGACTATAGTTTTACAGTCATTCGACCAACATGTGCCAAGTGTTCAGGGATGGACTATAGTTTACAGTTATTTGACCAAATTGAGCCAAGAGGTCAGGGATGGACCATAGTTTACAGTTATTTGACCAAAATGTGCCAAGTGTTATGGATGGACTATATTTTACACTTATTTGACCAACATGTGGCATGTGTTCATGGATGGACTATAGTTTACAGTTATTTAACCTACATGTGCAAAGTGTTCAGGGATAGACTATAGTTTACAGTTATTTGACCAAAATGAGCCAAGAGGTCAGGGATGGACTCCTGTGAGCTATCAGTAAGATTCTAGGTGCACTTTGCAAACCTAAAAGAGGTCCCCTGCCCCTCTGCGAAAGAATTACTCGCCATTAAAATTGCCATCTGGGAACATGTTAGAAACCTGGGGAAAGTCCCCTGCAACTCTGTGAAGAATTTCTATGTCATTTGGCACCTCTCCTAGTCATGTGAGAGCTCCTGGGAACTATCTATATTCTAAGAGCACTTTGGACACCTAGAAAAAGCCCCCTGTCTCTCTAGAAAGATATTCCCAACATTTTGGCACCTCTCCTTGCCATCTGGAAGTTCATGAAGGAGCTCCTGGGAGCTATCTAGGAGATTCTGGGAGCACTTTGCAAACAAAGAAGAGGCCCCCATGAAGGAATTCCCAGCCTTTAGGCACCTACCCATGTCCCTTACACTTAACAGTTCACTAATGCCAGAAAACTGCACTGCATCCTAATGTACAGCAATGGAGACTTAGCTTGGAGAGAAACCTGCGAGGAGAGTGTAGACTCATTTGCATGAATGGAGACTATTCTGCAATGTAGATTTCCTCCCCCAGATTTCCAAGCTCCCTCGTGCCTGCAGTGGCCATATTGACGGGGTTGAAGCAACTGATGGAACAGCCAGTTATGTACATTGTGTAACTTGGACACATACCTCTCAAACATTATGTGCTGAAAGAGAACACACACCACTGTTCCTAAGGAGTTTCTGCTAGGCTATGGATATAACTTTACCACATACTATCTACCCAGAATAATACCCTTTAAAAAACAACAGAAAAACTAACAGTATTTTTGGAAAGGCCCTGAACTATGTATACTACCTGTACGCTGAAGTCATGCATGACTGGTCCCAAAACTGCAGTCCTAGTGAGTAGTGAGAAATTGGTCCCATTGCAAGTCCTCTCATAAGATGCCCATAGATTTTCATTGCCATTCAGCTACTCGGAAAAGTATCAAGAGCAGGATCTAATTTAATCGTAAAGGGTCTTGAATAGGTCTATGTCATAGAGAACGTTCTCCTTTGAACATTCACAAAAGCGGTAGCTACCAACAAGGACGGATTGATATTTCGTTCCTACTACCATTGAATAGGTCTATGATATGACTTCCCCCCCCCCCCGCATCTTGGGGAAAATAAGGTCCAAAGGGCCTACCGTAAATTCTCTGGTATAAGCCGCGGCTAATACCAGAACCCAAATAAAAATCAGGCTTGTAGGAATGGCCCAAAGTGGGGGGGGGGGGTGGCTTATATGAGGGTATTTTATACTATAAACTACTAAACTGCCAATTATCAAGGCCTGTCTATGGCTTATAGCTTCTCCCAAAGTCGGGAACGCTGCTTATACAAGGATGCAGCTAATACGAGAGAATTTACGGTACTATCTATCACAGTGTCACACAAGACTCCAAAGACCTGTAGATGCAGTTGTTGGTTTAGGACACCAGATGCTAATCCCTTAAGATTCACTCTTTTGAATCATGTCTTCAAAACGAAATTATTCTTTTTTTTTTCCTGGAAATGTGATAGGATGCCTGATTCCTTGTTACTTTTATCAAACACAAATCATATCAGCGCTGTGGCTCCAATTGTGGTCATTTTATACCCATACAACTGTCCTGCCACCTGAAGGTTTTGGCGAACACTACCGTAATCTCCCGCATATAAGGCATGTCTTATACGCAGGGTTTTAGTTCTACCTGGATCCACAAGGGGGACACAAAGACCTTTCTTTTGATATTTTACACTCCCATATGGCAACATCTGCTGCATATGGGGTCCAGTGGGGTCCTGGGGGTCCAAGCAACACATAGCTTTTTGAATTTTGAGAATCCATTCAGTAGAACAGAAGTTATGAATTTTTTATTTTTTTTACCATATTCTAAAACTCTAGGTGTGTCTTATAGGCGGGGTGCGACTTATACGCAGGAGATTACGGTAATAAGCCGTTTGGTGTATCCCTACCAAGAGTAAGAACTTCCAGGGATCCAAATGGTCAGTTAAAGGTCAGGAAAACCCATTTTTCTTTAAAAAGGTCAGTTAAGATATTTTGGGAAAAATGATATTTTGACCAATTTAGGGGGGGGGGCGATTGTCAAGATTTCACACAAATTTACAAAATTTCTCTAACCTCCTCACTTGAGAGTAGATGAACTTTTTTTGTGAGCCCCATAAATCATCTAATATTTGGTCGGGTAAAATGTCAGGTAAACGTCAGTTAAAACCATGAGAACCCGGAGTCATCTGACAATGTCAGATGACTCCGGTCAGTGACATGGAAGTGCTGTGCTATACCGTGGTTGTGGGATGTCTAAAGAGGGCAGCCATTGCTGAAGCTGGTTATAACTGATAACAGTTATCACATGGGTCCCATCTAGCCATGTTCACGATGCATCCTGGTTCCACTAACGGCAGACCCTTTTCATTAGCAGTACAACAAAGCTAGGCACCCTCTGCTCCCTGAAAAGTCTGCAGTGAATTAGTTGAGATTCTTTCATTGGCTGATATTACTGATCCCACTAAGTCGGTATATATATGTACATCGTGATCCACCCCTTGACAAAAATAAATTGCGTCTGATTAAGGGGACCACAAACAGGCTGATATGGTAGCCAAAGAAATGCAGGTGTGTCCATCTGCTAAATGCTAGGACGGGTCAAACATGTTTGATATCTCCAGATTCAGAGATGCCACTTACTGGCCGACAAAAACCAGGAAAACTGGACTTTGGACACCTTTTCCCAGGAATTTAACATAATTCTGGGATGAAAGAGTTCAAGGTTTTCCTTGATTTCAAGTTGTTGTTTTTTCACTCACTTAAGAAAAATAAGTTTTCTTGAAAATCCTCTGAAAACAGGATAAATGAGTCACAAATTACCCCCAGAGGTTGCATACATGCACACAGTCAGGTCCCACAACACTACATGTATACAGTGACAGCATGCCAGTTTTTAGTTCAAGATTTTCAAGGATTCTCAAGTTTTTCCTTGAAAACTTTCCCCTCTATATTGGTGTTTGTTCCACTCTTCAGTGTAGTCCTAGCAGCAAGCTATAGTTCCTATGCTAGAAGAGTGTTGGATAGTATACCTCTTTCCTGCGCGTTATGCTTTCACCATGTAACTATATTGGTCATATATTCCCTGCACCCTTTGACCTATCTCTATACATTAACATTGTAATTGGTCCCTAGGTCGTTTTGCTCAAAAGCACCACTACCAGTATATCAGGTGGTGCATATTTTGGGTATGCTATCCGAACAAGACCTTAGAAAACAGCTATACAGTAGCATTCTGAAGGGATCCTAGGTCATACTCTGCAAAAGGGCCATAATGTGCACATTTTGCGTATAGTATCTGAACAACATTTTGAAAAACAGCTTTTCCTGTTATTTGAGGACAAACTACACCCTTATGCAACCCCTACTGCCCCCCCCCCAACCACACAAACCCTGTGGATGGGACTAGAGGGCATATACATTGCATTTAAAGTTGTTTCCTTTTTCAAGGTTTTTTGTCATCGTCGACTTTCATCCCTGATAATTTGATACAGAAATCTTTGGATCAAAACCAGGAATTCCTGGTTAACCAGGAAAAGTGGCATCTCTGCAGATTCAATCAGATGACTGAGCCCATTCGCTGTCCCCCTTTGAAAGGAAAACGCTATCTGGGATAATAGAAAAGATAGTTCCAGGTAAAACAGGTAGCGACTATTTTCACATGATATTTGCACAAACATTTTATTTCCTATCTATCAAATCAGATTCAAAATTCATATGTATCAGGAATTGACAATCACAGTTGATTTTACTGAAAATCCATTCATTCGCCATAACAAATATATTTCATATCCTAGTTTCGTTTGTATGTTAACTAAAGTACACATCAAACCACAAGTATTTCACAAGAATCTTCCATTCAAACACCTGCATGAAAATAAATTCAGCATTAAAGTTAGTACCTCTGCTTTATTTCATACATTACGTAAACCTTAAATGCTCTTTGATAATACTTGATACCATGTGTTCCTGCTTACAGACCCACCCCAGGCCTCCAGGCACAGTTGGGTTAAAAAGAACACCTCGGGTGTAAGTTTTGTTACCAGGTTTCAGGAGAAGACAAAGTCAAACATTAAATATTTCATTATGCTCACTTTCAATTACACCAACAGTTATACCAACTTTAAGGGGATGCACAACAAACAGGCATAATGGAATCACTTCTACACTTTAAGAGACCCCATCATTTTCACAGACTTAAACTCAAAGCATTCATCCTCTCCCATTATATTTCTAAATGCTAATATCTCAGTATCGATGAATATCAATATCAATTGGATGTCAATTGCCCTATATTTTTCAAATTTTCTATTTCTTCTTCTTTGTTTTGCTATTTTTACTGGGACGTTTAGGACTGGGTGGTTCGTTGCCTGTGTTTCCAGCCAACTCCCGTTGTAACTGTTGCACCATGGCAGGAGTCAGCAGCCCGCGATTCATGAGTTGACTCGTCAGCGACTCTCTCTGTAATGAGGGAATCTCTGCTGTGGTAGGGTTATGGTCTAACTTGGCACGCTCAAAGCGAGCACGTAAACTCTCCATGCCATTCTTGGGTTGCTGTGGCTTGTGGGGGTTGATAAGCTGTCCGTCTTCATCCATGTAAGGTATACCGTGCTGCCGCCGCGCAGAACGGTTAGCGCGCTCGCTACGTGCAGCAACCTACCAAGGGAGAGAACATTGTACTTTAGACCAATATGTGTAAATAAGAATCATCATGAACATGAATTTTAGAAGATTAGGTGCCAGTGGCGGATCCAGGATTTGGAAAAATAGGGGGCGCAGTCCAAAAGGAGGGGGGGGGGGGCGCACCCTCGTTTTTGAGCATATTTTAGGGTTCAAATATATACAATTAAACTCTGGCAAAAAGGGGCTGGGCGCGCGCCCCGCACCCCCATCTAAATTCGCCACTGACTGGGGTATAATTCTGCTGAGTGATAAGAGAAGGCAACAATCACCCAGTGGGCCTTGATTCCCAATTATGTGTTTTCAGAGACAACCTTCCCTGAAATCAGGGATTCATAGTCTTCACCAAAATACTAAAATAGGTAATCAGGTATTATCTCAATGACTAACTAACATCCCAGGATGCCTTCAGGATCAAAGATCTGGTTAGAAAACTAGAGGGATGTTCATTAACACTTTAAGGGGTGGCTAATCAGCATAATATGCATCATGCAGACGCTATGAGGTTGATACTCTCCCAGAGGGTCAGCATGATGCACCCATAGGTCAGCATGATGCACCCATGAAGTGCTGGCGAGCAGACTCGCCAGCACTTCATAGGTGCATCGTGGGCACGATGCACTCTTGCATCAAAGGCCCTTATATGATAGAACCTACCTTGAAGTCATCGTCATCATCTGGGTCCTTGTTGGAGACGGCGTTCTCGGAGTTCTTGAGAAGGTTGGTGAGATGAATGACGCCAACCTGTATCAGGGCGTCCAGCTCCTTCTGCATGTCCCGCACATGCTCTGCATCAACCAACATGTCTGGGAACCGGTAACTATGGAAGAAAGGGAGAGGCGAATTAAACCAACATGTCTGGGAACCGGTAACTATGGAAGAAAGGGAGAGGCGAATTAAACCAACATGTCTGTGAACCGGTAACTAGAGAACAAAGGGATTATTTGTAACGTCAACTTGTTGCCAGTACTAAAGGGACACCAAATGGCCGACATGGCTGTAAGTCCTGCTTGGCACTGCACCTACCTGAGCCACAAGTATAGATCTAGTACATCAAACACGCCTTCTAAGTGGATGAGGTCCTGTAGGTTTATGGGTGCTGAGAACGGCCACCCCAGCTGTCGACACAACCAGTCCAACGTCAGTGGCTCCCCGCGACTAAAGCGACGTGTGAACTGTAAGACATCATTGGATGTAGTGAATCGCAAAAAAGAAACCCCATATATTTCACATTCATCTGTCGGGTTGTTTAAGCTCAGTCAGTAGTAGAACAAAGGTGCATTATTTATCGTCTGGAACGAGCAGACACTAGAAATTTATATTTAGGGTTGTAAATCATAGTGTAGGGAAAGTTCTGAAAAATACACATAAAAATTCTGAAATCATTGTTAGATACTTTTTGATTGATGTTATGGAATTTGATAGGTATGTTGAACTGAGAACATTCTGAAAAGACACAAAATTCTGAAAACCTTCCCTGTACATTAAACTATTCATTTTTTTCTCTCTCCAGATTTTAGATTTTCAGTACACACTGCATTAAATGGTACCAGCTCAGAGCTCTAAGCCTCGTGAAGTTAAAGCTTTTCCAGTGTTGCCAAAACTTTTTATTGACACAGGCCAAAGTACCGTAATCTCCCGCGTAGAAGACGCGGTGCGCGTAGAAAACGCTCCCCAAACTCATGGTAGGCTGGTTCGCGTAGAGGAAGCATCCAACCCCCCTGAATCGATTTGTAAAAAAAACCCCGTACAAGACGCCCCCCCCCAACTCAGCAGGGGGGGAGGGGGTTCGCGTATAAGACGCACCCCCCCCACCCGCGGAGCAAATCTACAGCGACCGGGCTGCCGCGCTGCTGGCTATATGAGTTCAAGCTGTCATTGGCACACGGTCGGCGTCAAACCCGCCGAGCGCCCGTCGACACCTCCCGGTCTGCTGCGCTGCTGGCTATATGAGTTCAAGCTGTCATCGGCACACGGTGTGACGGTAGGCGTCTTCCCCGCCGAGCAAATCTACAGCGACCGGTCTGCCGCGGTGCAGGCTACATGAGTTCAAGCTGTCATCGGCACACGGTCGGCGTCAAACCCGCCGAGCAAATCTACAGCGACCGGGCTGCCTTGCTGCTGGCTTTATGAGTTCAAGCTGTCATCGGCACACGGTCGGCGTCAAACCCGCCGAGCGCCCGTCGACACCTCCCGGTCTGCCGCGCTGCTGGCTATATGAGTTCAAGCTGTCATCGGCACACGGTGTGACGGTCGGCGTCAAACCCGCCGAGCAAATCTACACCGACCGGGCTGCCGAATTGCTGGCTATATGAGTTCAAGCTGTCATCGGCGCATGGTGGGCCTTATCCCCAGCGAGCGCGTCGACACCTCCCGGTCTGCCGCGGTGCTGGCGCTATGAGTTCAAGCTGTCATCGGCGCATTTTCCCAAATGAGATGTTGGAAAACCCCGCGTATAAGACGCACCCCCAACTTGAAGAAATCCTATAAGACGCACAAGGCATTTGTTTGGCGTAGAGGACACGTCTTATACGCGGGAGATTACGGTAGCTTGCGTCATTGCCATTTCCCTCTCACACAGGCTATATGAACATTGGTGTCTTAAGGTACCCATATACCATATTCAACGTAATTAGCGCACAGTGCGCTTAAAAAATATCCAAAATGTATGTATGGTACTTAAGTGTTTAATTTATCTCCAGAAACTGAAAATTTTAGGTTATTTCTAGTCTACAATGTGTCTTAAAAGAGGGGGTGTGCGCTTTTTACAGTATGTGCGCTAATTACGTTGAATACGGTAAACTCCATTGTAGCTAAAAGAAGTAGGAAAATTTAAAACCATCAAAAAAATCACAAAAATTCCCCTATCTTTGCTTCTAATGGGCCGATTTGAAAAATTCTTCCACCATTAGAAAGCTGAGGTTTGTACGCCAGCAAAAGCCCGTGTCATTTCAGCATCACTGGGCTTTCCTAATGTCAATAAATGATGATATAAAGTGACCTTACCTTCAGGAACATGGTGCATACAAAGGGTTGTTTTTCCTTACCTTCAGGAACATGGTGCATACAAAGGGTTGTTTTTCCTTACCTTTAGGAACATGGTGCATACAAAGGGTTGTTTTTCCTTACCTTCAGGAACATGGTGCATACAAAGGGTTGTTTTTCCTTACCTTTAGGAACATGGTGCATACAAAGGGTTGTTTTTCCTTACCTTTAGGAACATGGTGCATACAAAGGGTTGTTTTTCCTTACCTTCAGGAACATGGTGCATACAAAGGGTTGTTTTTCCTTACCTTCAGGAACATGGTGCATACAAAGGGTTGTTTTTTGGGAATAGGTGCACAGCAGAAGACGTATCGTGTACGGAGTGGTAGCGGCACGTGTTCAATCATGTCTGCCAAGAACTTAAAGTCTTCCACGTCACACATAAAGTAACGGTCATTATCCAGCTGTGATAATGTCACGAAGATGTCCTGAAAGTAATTTAGGGATTTTACAACATTATCATTTCAATAACACTTATATTGTATGGTATTATTTATAATTGGCTTTTTGTACAATAATTGAGGGAATATTTAAGGTCTCTCACTAATATTTTTACTACCATAAATTCTAACGTATTAGCCGCATCCCTCTTAGCCGCACCCTGACTTTGGGAGAGTCTATAAGTCACATCCAAGGCTTGAAAAATGAAGGTTTTATACTGTCCTATAAGATTAAATACCCCCTATAAGCCGCACCCTGACTTGGGGCATATTCTATAAGCCTCCCCATGAATTGGGTTCTAGTATAAACCGCGGCCTTATACGAGAGAATTTACATTATTTGATTCTTTTAATCCCTTTCGCAATACAGAATCATGCTCAAGTACTTTTTGATTGATACCAATCACTTCTTGTTTCTCTCACATATAAAGGCGCGATACTGGCCTGGCATGAAATAATGACTTTAACAAAGTCTGTGTCCATGATAGAATTGATAGATATGACTCGGCCTTTAAGAAATGACATGATGCATTCAAACATTTTTGTAATTCATCAAATCTAAACAACAAGACTTACTATAAGGTTACACAAAGTGGCCTTAGGAAGGTGATATGCGAATAACTCAATTTGCTCTGCTGTAGGATGCAAGCCTGCTTGCTGTAAGTGGAAGAAGTAAAGGAAATATCAGGTGAAGAGAGATATGTCTAATATGAAAATCTATTCCAGTATATTTGTTAAGGAGAACAGCAACCAGAGAAAGATGTCAGTGCACAAAGTCTATGACTGCTGGATTAAACTTCCAAAATTTCTTCTTTTTTTTTTTAAATATCAGTAGCTAAGTCTTTACCACCCAGGTTTTCCTGAGTCATTTGAATATCTTCACATAGTCATACAACTCTCATATTCATAAAAGGCAAATTTGAGAATAAATCTGTGTAATACCTATTCTTTAAGGATATAATTCAAAGTGATAATTACCTCTATAGGTTCTATGGTAGAATTGAGTAGTTTCCTTAGTTGTTGTACATCAGATGCCTTAAATGTGGTGACTTCTCCGTCCTCCCATGTGGTCCCGTAGCGTCCCGCCCGTCCCGCTATCTGGAGCGCCTGGGACGCCGGGATCACATCAATCTCCTTCTCACCATTCGCATTAACTGTCGGTTTTATCAGCGAGTAGAAAATGATGCGCTTTATATTCCTGTAGGTAAAAAGGGAAGGTGATTTGAAATTCGTGACCCTATATGCTAGCTGGCATTATTCCGTAAATACTTGCATGTAGGGCACAGCTTATAGATGGGCCACCATCTACAGTTAATAGAACCTGCATAAAGTCAGGGTATACCTTATAGGCAAGTAGTTTAGATACGTGAACGACCAACATTTTGCTCTAGGTGCACCTTGTGGGTATGGCATGAACTTACAGTGCACATTATATGTGAGGTGCCCCTGCTACGTGAAGTACTACAGTGCTAGTGAAACAACGATAAATCAACATCCGGCTGATCATACATTAATGTATCATAATGCATAAATGCAGCCCTGGCAAGTCTAATCGTCAGAGCTGCATTCATGCATTATTCCAACACTACGGGTTTGATATAGGTATGTCCGTAGGGGCAGTATGATGGATAAATGCAGCCCTGGTGCATAGGCTCACCAGGGCTGCATTTATCCATTATGACGACTACCGTAATCTCTCGGGTATAAGGCGCAGCTCTCCTATAAGGCGCACCTCTCCTATAAGGCGCACCCCCAGGGAGGTTTGTTTAACATATAAGGCGCACCTCTGACTCTGAGGGCAGATTTTTGTCAGTTTAGTACTGTTCTATAGTAAAAATACCCCCCCTATAAGGCGCACCCTAAACTCAAGGCAATGTCCCTCCCACGTATAAGACCCAGCAACATTTTGTTTGGCGTAGAAGATGCGCCTTCTACGCGAGAGATTACGGTAATGTGCAAAATGTATGATTGCATGATAGACCCTTAAATGGTTAAAGGAAAATAAAGAGTTCTATACTTACAGATTGATGCCCATACCAATGGCGTCTGTGGACACCATGACTTTACACGGGTCCTGTGGGTCGTTAAACTTCTGTGCCTGCGCCACCTTCGTACCTGAGAAAACAAGAGATAAACTTTAACCTCACTACTCCTCATTAATGTGACTTGATCTTCAGCTTATGCCTTTTAATATAATGAGCACATAGTGGGCTTAGAAAAAATCTAAAATGTGTGCCTAGTAGCACGGACCTGAAAGACTGGATTTGAATCAGTATAGCATTGCAGTCTATCAACTGTGCCATGGGTCCCTGGTGGGAGAAATGGGAACTACTAATGGTAGGCCTTAACATGACCTACAGAAGATAATTATTTTGCCCCACTTAGCTTTGTCACAGCTCTTTGATTCAAAAAGCATCAGAGAGCCCTTGGCCTATAGTTTCTGACTGACCCTATTTCATCATGATATCAAAACAGGACATTTTTGAGAAAAGGCTCTGATTATGAAGATTTTTTTGAAAAATTGCCCAAAATTGCCCCTCTCCTAGAAATTTTTTGTCTCATGATTTCTATCGGAAATCACTTGGGTCACTTAGATGAAGAACATGGCTGTCCAAATCCTTTTGAATTATGGATCTATCACAATTCTAAGTGACAAAGGAAAATTATCTCCTGACTGCCACTTTATGAGTTTGGGCTGAATTAGCTTTATATTTCTATCAGAATGACCAATCTGAGATAATTTCTTTTTCCAACTTAGTTATGTCACAGCTCTTTTATTTAAAAAGCATCAGAAAGCCCTTGATTTGTAGTTTCTGACTGACCTTATTTCATCATGATATCAAAAGTGGCTATTTTTTGAAAAAAGGCTCAGTTTTTGAAGATTTTTTTTTAGAAAAATTGCCAAAAATTGCCCCCTCCTAGAAAATTTTCTTCTCGTGATTTTCATCGGAAATCACTTGGGTCACTTAGATGAAGAAAATAACTATCCAAATCCTTTTGAATCATGGATCTATGAAAATTTTAAGGGAAAGAAGAAAATTATCTCCTAAGGGCCAGTGACTGCAAGATTTTGTAGGAGGCTTCCATAGTTACCCACCAGGGGGCAGCACACTCACTTCTCTCTCTTTTACAGATATACTGTTTTCATTGCATAGATAACCTATCTGTGCATTACCATAATGGTTAATTATAGTTATAGCTACAAAATTTACATATTATTTGTAAGAATAAGTAATGAATAAATAGAATATAAGATGCTTAACATGCTGGCTCTGTGCTGCCACCTAGTGACACATAAGGATTTCCATTGCCATCTAGTGGCAGATGGTGAAAACACACCCATGGCATAGCTCTCCCAAAGAAGGCCTTTCTTTCATATCCAGTGTTTCAGGTCCATGCTAGTAGTTATGAGAATAAATGGGTTTTGAAAACGGAAAATAATGAGACAATTCTACTCTAAAATATCAGTGAAAAAGGCGTATAGAATGATGTGTACCACTGCAGTACAGTATATCACGTATAGCACGCTACTCATACACTGGGATGGACCCCGGCTGTGCCTTATATAGGGTCAGCAAAAGTTGGGTGTCTGTCTGAAACTTGAGGAATTTAAACTATAGAACAATACTAAGAATACTAAAATTTGACTCTTGGTGCAGCCTCAGGGGTGTGAAATCCCGAAACCCATTTCCTCTGAAGTGTAATATACGGCTTGCTAGTTAATGCTTTTATGTAGGATAAAGCTTAATTGAAGTGATTTTAATGTTATTTGGGCAAAATATAACCACACTCTGTTGTACAGGGATGTTTGGAATTACAATTGGGAGGCCAACAATTCTCAATCTGGAATGACATTGGCAGACATTCCAAGTCAGACCCCCCCCTACAAATGGTAATTTCTTTTCTCAGTGGATTTGCATAGATCTCAATAATGGTCTTTCTGAGCACCAAAAACGCGGATTTCCGCGTTTCCGCGGAAATTTCACACCCCTGAGCCTACAAGATGGGGCTGAGGTGGTGTGAGATGCTAAGTGTGCTCGTCAGTAATTCATTGGTGCATCATACCAAGGCTTGAGCATAATGACAGAATGGACAGAATGCATCAAGGCACAATACCACCATTAGGGAGTGATCATTTTTTAACACTGGGGTGGGGGCTGGTGGGTTTGAGGGGGGGGGGGTCAGAATTTTTTCAACTCTTGACCGGGGGGGAGGGGATCAGAATTTTTTCAACCCCTCTGATGGGGGGAAGGGTAAAAATAATTTCACCTGTTTTCAGTGGAAAACCCTGCGTGCACTTTCGCACGCAATTTTTCGCCCCTTACGGGAGGGGGGGGGGGGTCAAAAATCTTTTATCCTCTTGAGAGGGGGGTCAAAAAAATGTTCATGCGTCCGTGCACAAACCCAACAGCCCCCCATTGTTAAAAAATGATCACTCCCTTAAAACTTTTAGAATATGATTCAATTTAGACCCACCTGGCGGCAGGCCTCCGTAGATGACAGCGACTTGACGGCCACGTTTCTCCAGCTGCCGACTGCAGTGGTACACGTCATTCTTACTGAAACATACGATGCAGTCACCTGGCCGGATGTTGTCAAAATTTTCTGAAACCAAATTCATATTGAGTAAATAATTAGAGTAAATGACTATTTATTTGTCGTCATTCAGCACCAAGATTGCTATAACAGAACATCTTAGTACACAGCCTCATTTTGTAATTGAACTTTTAGTCCTTTTTTTCTCATCTATAGGTTGCACATGTAAGCTGTACACAGCAGTGAGACACTGCTCATGGCATCGGGTCCCTCTTTACTGCATGTTGCTTCACCCAGATGCTGTGCATGAGACTGTTGAAAGGTGAAGAACTCGCTAACACAATATTGGATTGTACATCATACATGTACGTACCGTGGAGAAGCATGCCTTTTCTGCATATTTACAGGACTAGGGCTACATTATGCACCATGAAATGGCAATAATGCAACATGCCGACTTAAAATGGATAACACAAATTAGCACATAATCCATGTCTGACTTACCTATTGCCTTGTCTAGTACTGAGAGTGGCGTCAGACGCTTGTAGCGCCTCACCTCAAACTCATCCCCGACCGTCTGTGCAAATTCCCGGACGATCTCTGTAGCAGACGCCTCCCCACACAGGTGGACCTCTTCTGCACATACACCTAGTGAAGGGCATGCATCGAAGGTGATTAAGAACAAATCAGATGGTAGGAGATTTAACTTAAATATCAGTTGAACAAGTGTCCCAATTGTGTAGATATGATTCAACAATTTAAGTTCTACAAGGGTTAACCATCACACGTTGTATAGAAACATGATTGCAGTAATGTGTCTTTTCTTAGCAACTACTGGGAGACTAGAGTTGCCTCACACGTTTTATCACTACCGTAATCTCCCGCGTATAAGACGCGTCCTCTACGCCAAACAAATGCCTGGTGCGTCTTATAGGATTTTCTGAAGTGTGGGGTGTGTCTTCTACGCGGGGTTTTCCGATTTTCCATTTGGGAAATAGTATGATGTGATCAGGGGAACCCCTCCAAATCATAATTGATAATTATTGTGACAATAAATCACAATAATTATCAATAAATAAGTACTGAAATATCCATTAATCATGACATTGTGCCAAAAAAAATCAAAAAAATACTGAAATATCCATTAATCATGGTTCGCCGGTTGTAGGGAACACGTGGGCCGATGACAGCATCGACTCATAGCGCTAGCGCCGCGGCAGACCGGGGAATGGTCCGCACGCCTGCCGGGGTGTAGGGACGCATGGGCCGACGACAGCTTCAACTCAACAGGTTGACACTATAGACAAAGCGGTATGGCTTCCCGGGGTGTAGGGAACGCATGGGCCAATGACAGCATAGACTTAAATATTTCTTTTAATTTTTTTGGGGGGAGGGGTGGGGGGGTGCGTCTTATACACGAACCCCCCCTTGGTGAGTTGGGAGGGCGTCTTGTACGTTTTTTTTTCTAAATATCGATCCAGTGAGGTTGGATGCGTCCTCTACGCGAACCAGCCTACCGTGAGTTGGGGGAGCGTCTTCTACGCGCACCGCGTCTTCTACGCGCACCGCGTCTTCTACGCGGGAGATTACGGTAAATGATATCTCAAGATCTATACTTTACCAAGTAAGGCACGGGTCCACGCCCATCCACGACTGGTGTCACGTAACATCTGAATCTCGTCTATCACCGCTACCTCATCTGAAAGAACAAACCAATTTCTTTGACAAAGATGTCACCTAAGCCATAATATGACTTCCTCATGAGTACCCGGTAAACTCTTTTCCTGAATTAGGAGAGAGAATGCACTTGGATATTGCACTTGAATTCATGACAACCAAAATGACTTTGGGAATGCTGCCATAACAGTGTATTATTCTGTTAAACTCCACATATAAGCCAAACTCTGAGGTTGTGGGTTTTGTCAAAATGAAAAAGACAGATAAAAAAGAGAAATATTACTCTACTCAAAGCATCTTCAAAATTGAAAAGCTTTGGGTTGCTAGGGGCCTCAGAACCCCCCCCCCCTTCCGATCCCTAAGGAATTGGGGATTTTAGAGTAAATCCTCGGCCTCTCCAACCCTCTAGGTCTAAAATGCTCTATAAAATGGTCCATAAGCCGCGGTTTATATGGTAGGCTATATGGTAGTACTTACATGGTTGATTGACCATGGTCATCTCTACAGTACAGGCGACATGGTTGGATGGTTCCTTGTCAGCGTTCACATGACGCCGCTCCTCACCCGTGATAAGGTCACATGGCGTTCCCTGGAAACAAAACACCACAAAACATTGATTAACAACGCCATTAAAACTCCAGCATGTAAAGTGTGTCCTGTACGCTAGGATGATCCTAGGCTGTGCCTTATTATAGGTTTGTGTTAAAATCAGGGTGCGCCTTATAGACGAGGTCATTTTACATTAGGTCAATGCAAAAGTAATCAAGATAAAGTGCAGAGTGCAGCATTTAAAATGTTCTCAGTCAAGATGCGGCTTTATACATGCTAGGTAAGTCTTGTATGCAGGGATCTATGCTACTAATATTACTGGTATTCTACATTTCATTGCTCAGAGGAATCTAGATGTGCAAATATTACTGACTAGACCAAGATTCGAGACATTCAATAAGACAAAAGTGGGACCACCACACCTCAGTGCTACCTTGTATTGAATGGCACTGTTGCCATGCTCGCCTCACCTTATCAACTTCGGTTGATAGGGGGGTCTCCAAGGAGATCATTGTTACTGATACACAATGTCATCATCACCCAGGTTACACAAATTTATTATGCATCCTCCAGGGCCTGGAGAGTTTCACTCTCCAAGCCCAGTAGTTCAACTCCAAACAGTTGTTTGGAGATATATTAGAATTTTTCCAATATGGGTGGCACAAAACAAGGTTTCGACCTTTTAGGTCTCATCAGGCGTACTTTGAGGAATAAACAAGGTGTATGACATTGTCACATTTTGCATCTTAAATAAAAATTGATTATTAAGGCCACACCAAATAAAAAAATTGGTCTATGGATTTTCATTTTGAGAATATGGTGCGGGAGGGCGAAATTTTTATTTTTATTTTCTACAAATTAATTATTGTCTATGGATTCTGAACATCATAAATATGGAGAGGGCGATTTTTTTTTTTTTTTTGCCATTGCATATTTATGCCTATCCAATGAGGGGTCTGCCACTCCTGTACCTTTATTATAAATCATATATTTATTGCTTGATCAAAAAAATAAAAATAAAAAAAAATGAAAATCCCTGCAAATCAGGCGGGCGGGATCCATAGACATGTTATTTTTCCAATAAAAATAAAATTTTAATTTCTGAAAAACAGGGGCGGGAAATCCATAGACCAATCTTTATATTTGGTGTGGCCTAAAGGTGGTTTATTCCCAGCTTGGAATTGTTTACAATGGTTTTCTTTGTAAATAAATCTTCTACTGGGAATAATAGTGTAGGAGACTTGGATGTATTAATGTTTTTAATTTTATTAAAATCATTCTATTACATCAGTAAAGTATGGGTTGTCTTAAACCAAGTTGGCAAAGTAAAGATGCATTTTGGGTATGGTGCCCCAAAAGTTTTACATCGCATTGCTAGCCAAGGCTGGAAATTTTTCAGTTCTATAATCTCCCCCATCAGTAATCTATAAAAAAAAAAAAAAAAAAAAAAAAAGGTTTGAGACATTATGCGCTTTAACATCACATCAATTTCTGCATCAATTCTTACCGCAACATTAGCCTTTGTGAAGACTTCATTGGCGAGTAGCCGCAGAGGTCCACAGTACACGCCTGACTTGGCGTTAAGGAAGCGTTCCAGGGCGTGGTACGTCTTGCCGCTGTTGGTAGGACCTGCGTGGTAAATGATCTTACGCTGCATGGCACGCGCCTCTGGGTACCTACAAACACATGGTTTCACAGGTCATGTAAGAATGCTGCATTCATTTATGGAATAGTGATTTCAAAGAAGACTAACTTTTCACTTCAGCACCTCTTTGATAAGGTCCATGAAAATACTTTTGGTTGGGAACTTCTAATGTATTTCTAGCATAAAAAAGCTAAATAAATCCTGTTGATCCCTATATGAGTAAACCCTTGTCATCTTTGAACGAAAGGCAAAAGGAAAACAATTTTAAAAGGTATTGTGAAGTTAATTAATGTGAATACATAATTGATTTCCCCCCTACCAGTTAGCTGGCAGTCTCAGGTCGGAGATCTTCTGTAGATCCTCCATGCACTCCAGGTGGGGGAAGATGAGCTTGGCATGGTCCAGGAAGTAGGGGAAAATATCATTTACATGTCCTGAAATAAGAAATCTGCCAGTTATCATATTGCTACTAATACAACTAATTTACAGAATATACACAAATTCTGCCCCTAAAGGTTTAATAGAATATAAAACACAAAATACTGATAGACCCTCCTTACCTGCCTCCTGTAAAATGTCGCTGAATACGATGTGCAGGTCCACGGGTAGTGCCTCCGACTCTATACAGAACCGTCTGAAGCTGACATACGCCTCGTGGAAAAGTTTGTCTGAAAGAAGAAAGTAACATCTGAGAGTTAACAAGGGATGAGGTGGGAAACTTTTCAATGATCCTCATAGTTTCTGAGAAATTATTATATTACAATAAAACCAAAGAAAAACGAAATAAAGACAATTAAAATTCAGTGAGAACCTACTGTCTAGGCCATTTTCTGCAGCTAGCATTTTTACTTCTTCGCGGCGGTAGAATTTGTTGATAGTTTTCAGCAAGTCCTCTGGAAATGAACAAATCAAATGTTACTACAAACATGTGTCAAGAAAGGGTTTTCCACATATATATGACTATGAATAAAACCATAGTGTTGTAGATTTTAATACAATAGTAGAGAATAGTCCTGTGAGACATGGCGCGGCGACTTGTAATCTTGTGGCTAGTTTTAGTTGGTGAGACTGATAGATAGGTCATACTATCATATGGGCTTTTGGTAGTATATAGCACAAATTCAACCCGAACTACCCACTGCAGCTACGTACTTATAGCATGTAGACTGTCCATTCTGCATGCACCTCACTCAGCTGTCAGAGGGACCTGTCTCATTCAATGTCCAATAACATAGTCAACAAGTGTGTCATTATGAGTGTACCCTGCTCTGCCTTCCCCCCCCCCCCCCCCCACACACACACACACACCCAACTGCCAATCACCACGTAATAGTCTGTACCTCGTCACGGGCCAGTTGTCAGCAAACTGGCCAGATCACCTCACCTCTCTGTAGAGGAGAAGCACAGTGTAAGGACACCTGCATACATACATGTTTTCAGTGTTCCACAAATCTTTTATAAAGTGAAATATAATGAAACGGGTAATTAATGTAATGTTTTATCACTAACAGGATATAGATATTATGAGAAAGCATTATTTCAAGGTGAACTAAAAACTTTTACACAGAGAAGAACATAGCAGTTCCACAAGGTGTCTTTACGCTTAGACCTCCTCTGATATTACCAGTGAATACCTTGTTCATATACAGAAAATATGATAGAATTGTACCATAACCCTCTGAGATAAAACCTGTACTACATATATATATATATATATATATATATATATATATATATATATATATATATATATATATATATATATATATATATTAGTTTCAGAAGAAACAATTCTAAAACAAAGGCTACAGAGATGCATTTCTGAATCTTAAAATGCTCCAATGCTAATCTGCCATAGGGCTCCAAATGATGAAATGTCTAATCTGTGAATAAAATCAAAAGTATGAGATATATTCTGGAAATTCCTTCACTCATAGTTAAAACACACACAGTGTTGTTATTATATTAGAACATTGTGTAGGAATAGTCCATAGCAGAGGAGCCACAGACAAAAATAGATTGCAGGCTCCCCCTATGCTTAACACCGTGGCGACTCTGAACCATACACTAGTAAACAAGTCTTACGAGTAGTACCTAGAGTCGCCGCGCTTGTCTCTGTTATTGACTAAATACACTTCACAACTTGATGAGCATAGGAGACGAAGTCACGTCATGTGAGTGCTCATTCTGCGCTCACGGTATTATCGCCCGCAGGCTTGACGGAAAGGGGATTTTTTTAGGCCTGGAATAACTTGTGAAAGAATGAGAGTGGAGCCTAAAAATTTCATACATGGTGGGCCTGCAGGTCAATTGAAATATTGATCATTTTAGTTCCAAATCAGAATTTTTTTTTCAGACATGATTTATCGTTAGACTTAGGCTCCCTATGGTACCGGTATGATCTAGATCCATATACTTGTTAGGTTCTGAATATACCCAATATTTTGCCAACTGTTCCAGCATCACAAGCGGGTCCAGGGTGCCCTGGGACCCCATAGCTTTTTAAATTATAAAGATTCAGTCATTAGGAAAATCAAAAATGTTAAACCGTTTTGAAACTTTTGGAACTTTCTACAGCCTCAAGGTGCGGCTTAAACGAGGGAATTTATGGTACATGTATTACCATAATCTCCCGGGTATAAGGCGCATCCTGCCTATAAGATGAGTTTAAGGAGTTGGTCAGAAAAATAAAAATTCATAACTTTTGTTCTACTTAATGAATTTTCAAAATTCAAAAAGCTGTTGGTAGCTAGTGTCCCCAGGGCCCCCTTAAACCTCCTATGTGCTCTTCTAAATCAAGGGGGAGTGTAATATATCAAAAGGAAGGTCTTGATGTCCCCCTTGCAGATCAGGGTGAACTAAAACCTCGCGTACAGGACGCGCCTTATACGTGAGAGATTACGGTAGATGCATTGTATAAGGCCCACCCACAGTTTAAGAGGAGCTTAAGATGGTAGGTGAATTTTCTAGATTATGCAGATAATAATGCCATATGATATCCACTAGACTCCAGTCCGACCTCACTGACAGAAATCAGAACTCGTTAACGATAGGTGCATTGTGTTCCCATAGATTGACTCATATTATTACCGTAAACTCCCGCGTAGAAGACGCGCTGCGCGTATAGGACGCACCCCAAACTCAGCAGAGGCATTTTCACGTATAAGACGCACCTGTTAGGGGTGATTTTTGTCAATCCAGTACATTTCTATAGTAAAATTACCCCTCGTATAAGACGCACCCCAAACTTCAGTAGATCATATAAGACACACCAGGCATTTGTTTGGCGTAGAGGACGCGTCTTATACGCGGGAGTTTACGGTACTAAAATTTAAAAAACTTACTTCCTCAGATGCATCAATTATCTAAAATATATAATTTTCTGATGGTACCGGTATTGGATCTTGATTATCATTTTGCATATCTATCAACCATTTCTCTTTCAGACTGAAAGCACTGAAATTCAGTGCTCAAAAAGCCAGATATGGTCATGGGCTACTGTCAAAGGTAGATTTAAATTGTACTCCTTAAACCACAGTACACTGTAATACATACACATGTAAGATGTGTGTTAGAACATAAAGGCTTAATAACAAATTATGATCAATTCATGTGTAAACTCATATTCATTGAGACGATAAGTCCTGTAACTAGGGCAACGCTCCGACGTCAACGCTGACGGTGCTGGGGACAAACTGTTGCTCAGTGCTCCCTGCTTTGTGGCATAATAAAAATACTACACTGGAGCCCTGGGCAGATTTGAAATGCAGATTACGGCCATTAAATTGCTCGAATCTCTAAATACTTTTCAGGTTAGAATTGACTCTGTCATTATTTTCTTTGCTGTGGATGGGAAAGCTATAAGTCTTAGATACATGGAGAATTTGAACGTTTAGTGCTGGACGTAGTACTGAAGAATGCAAATCCGTCCGCCGGACAGTATGGCGTGCTCTGTCTGCACGTGACGCGTTACTGGAGACTTGCTACGTTCCGTAGTTACCGTCCGCCCGAATTAAATGGTTCTGACTTACCCTTTTTCAGGGCACCTGTCAATTCAGCCCCAACATTTATTCCATCTGGATCATTGCACGGTTTGACCGGTACAGGATGAATGAATGAACTCAAGTCCTTGTCTCCATTTCCATTAGATTTAAAACGTCTTTGGCCAATATGATCACAGTCAGCAACTCCTAGCAGACGCTCCCCAGACGTTGAGAGTGGCTTCTTTCTCGTAATATCGCTCAGCACTGACCTTCCAAGTCGCGTGTAGCGACTCAGCGATCGTGCTCGACTGAGAAAGGTGTTTGTTGACATTCTTACATCAAGAATGGATTGTTCAGTACTTCTCAGTCCAATAACTCTGGATGATTGTGCATATTTACCACCGAATTAGACTAGAAAAACAAATGACTTATTCCAGCAGGTTGCATGGAAGTCGCCATGACACTTGCGTTGGTACCCATCTGCGAAGTTCAGTCGCCGAAAACCAGCAACTCTCGCAAGTTCACGTTACAACAATATGGCGTCTGCTCAACAAATCTTTCAAATGTGAAGGCGGGGAATTAAGTGATTTTTCTTCGTCTTCAGTGCTCTTATATCGGTATTCGTGTGGAATTACGGTACAATGGAAAAGGAAGTTCGAGTGAGTATATTTTATAGCGTACATAGACGTTAATTTCGATGTCAATCAACAAATTGGAAATGATCAGTGAAGTTGAAAACTCGCCAGGGCAGGGGAGTGGATTCCACAGACTCAGACTGCTTTGACATGTTTTGAATGCTTCTGTCAACAGAAATAACTCTTCGCAAATATAAATAACAACAATTTGATTCACAATTTCTATTCACACAATAACTTAATGTCATAATCTCGGATCCAATAAACATCCCAGAGGCAAGAACATAGCAATATTACGCCAAAAATCGAATGAACAACTGACGTTTGGGGATGCGCGAATGATTGTTGTTGATCATGCCACAACAATCATGCTTGCCTGGACATGTCAAACTATGTGCCGGGTTGGCCATTATCGTTGTGTGATCCACTGTGCGGCTTCGTGGGTATATTTACCTTGTTTTCCAGTCACTCTGGGACGCCCATAAAACGGTTTGTTGAGCCTTTAAGGCACTTAATTGAGGAGGCTTCTCTTTGACTTTAAGTTTATGTAGTTTAGACTAGTTCACGATTTAAGGCTGTGCATTTATGTTGTGACTGAGTCTGAGTGTGGAAGTTGATCGAGAACTCAAGTGGGGTAGGTGGGTGAACATAACTGACAAGGCTAGTTAGTGCTAGGCCTACGGAGAGTTTATCATTGACTAACTGAGCCACTGGCATTGGTCTTTTTATTACTAAGAATCAAGTGGTAATTAGAGATTAACTATGTTACTTGTCAAACAAGTAAATGCAACTTTATGTACCACAAGTGAAGCCTACTCTAGAGACTACACATCTTTGAAGTAGTACCCTGCTTAATCTTGGATCTATCAAAGTGCACTGTTTAATCAGTAAGTCTAGCCCTAATCACTGAATACATAAAGTCTATTATTAAATATGATATCTAGGTCAGTACTGAGGTTCAATCCCACAGGCCCCAATGGTCAAAAATGACATGTATCAGTAATATTAGGAAGGAAAAAAATTGTACAGTGTCAGTATAAATGTGGAGCTGATCAAGAAAACGGAAGGATATTGGTTCTTTTTATCTTGAGTACATAATAAGATAGTTGAGGCGCTATAGTTAACTAACAATAAGTGAGTTTTATCAACCAGCAGAGTACCTTGATAGTGGTTAAATGGAAATGTTGACATTGCAAACTACCGTGGCATGTTATGTAGACATATCCACGCCTCCCTAAAACATACACAAAAACCAGCAAGACCATGTGATTTGTCATATATCTATAGATATAAATCTAGTTTGTATAATGTGGTTGGTTTGCAGGAGGTGAGGAGGGAGGCGGAGGGCGCTGGGCCCACATCAGAAGATCCTCGGCCTCCAAGTATTGGTGCTGATGCTGACTCAAGTTCTGCGTCCACTTCCCTATCACAGCACACACTTTCACAGTACACACTCGCACCGGCCACTGGAACCTCTTCATGGGACGCGACGTTTCTTTCACAAGGTCCACTTCATGACAGTACCTCACGCATACTGGACCTTTCACAGTACCCAATGGCGGACTATACGAGCAACAGTGAGTTTACACTCTCTCAGCACCCTCTCCAGGAGAGCACTGTCTCTGAAAGGGTGAGTAATGTTTTGCCTATAAAGAAATACAAGATGGTTCATGAATGATCCTCAAATAAAATCTTTGTCGTTGGACAATTTTACACTCCGTAACAGGGCTCGACAAATCAGTTTGGAGACTGTCTGCCCACTGGGCACAAGAGCAAAAAAAGTTGTGCCCAATAGGCAAGGTCGGTGCCCAACACCTTTGCTTTTTTTACTCAAAATTACATATTTAGATAAATGGAACACACATAGTTTTAAGATGGCTTTAGTAGCTTTTTGACATGCTGTGCCCGTTGGGCACAACTTGAAAATTTGTTTGTGCCCAGTGATTTTTTTTTGAGTGACGGGCATTGGGCACAGGGATTTGTTGAGCCCTGCCGTAAGTTGTAGAATTTCATATACCAGAATCAGGCCTATAAGGGAGCCAAACTGAACCACTGATGGATGCTCTTTTATGCTTGTAGTGGCTGGCTAATTTCAATTGAAAATTGGATACGTATTGGCTTTCTATTAGACAGTCCATAGACAACTATGAAAATCTATTATCTACCAGTACTCAAATTGTTTAAATTATGTACGGCACATTGAGACTGAAGGCAACCTTTTATTTCAGTCTGTCAGAATGGGGCAATTAAGATGTAGTTAACTTGAGTGGGTTTTTGATTGAATGTGGTCTGACTCAATTCAATACAAAAGAGAGCTAGTCAGAACAAGTAGGCCTTTTTGTCCACATAGAATTCCAGCAATTCCAAAGTAGCAATTTAAACATCTTAGCCACACAAGCTCTTTATTGCAACTCTTTTAATGCCAATGGGGTAGTTGACAGAAAGGCGTGTTTTTTTTTTTGTTTTTTTATTATTATTATTCTGAGCTACTTGCATACTTGTACCCTGGCCTTGGAATAACAACCAAGATCCTTCATCTATAAGCTAAAGCTGAAGATTTGTAGATTAGCAGGTCCCAAAATGTAGGAGTCTGAAGTAGCATTTCTGAAACTCATGTTCGGGTAGGGAGTTGGGTAAGGGACATTAATAATTTATTGATTGGTTGCTATTTATTCCCTATAAAAAATTTTTTTTCTAAATTTTGGGAAGTAGACTAGATTTCTTTTTTAAAGTCTTAACAAACTAACTCAATGAAACACCCATCCGACATACACACACAAACTTCATTCCACTCGGACAAGTTTCTTCTCACTTTTCAATCCCCCTCTCAATGAGCCTCTTGTATAGAGGCATTTACTTGTTATTATAACATGAACAAGCCTGTCCACACACAGTTACTACTTTAATCCAGAAACCTTAACCCTTTAAAGGCTGCATAGTGTTTTAAACCTTCAAGGGCCGCTAATGTAGGAGGGCACAACGCCCATTGGTCAGCATGATGCACCAATGAAGTGCTGGCAAGTCTGCTCACCAGTGCATCATGACAACATTTTAGGTTGAATCATTCCAATAGTGTAGGCATGATGCATGGATGTAGGCCTGGTGAGTTACTCGCCAGGGGTACACTCATCCATGCCCACCGTTGGGCATGATGCATTAATGAATGATCGGCCGTTAAAGGGTTAATGCACTGTGCTCATATGTAACATTGACATATTAATGCTGCTCTATGGAGTAATCAATCCATATGGCGCAACCGGCAAGGTTGATACAATCTCGAAGGGTCGGCATGATGCTCCAATGAAGTGCTGGTGAGTAGATCACCAGCACTTCATTGGTGCATCATGACGACCACGATGCATGAACCTGGAGGTATCATGTGGTCCATGTAGGGTTATAACATTGGCTGCTGCTGTAGGCTGGTGCCTGATTGATGTAAGTGGCTAATCCAGCTACTCGCCGGCTACCAGCAGCTGTTGTAATGGTGCACGGTGCCTCTGCTACCACCTGACGTCTGTAGCTAATCTGTAACTATAGATCACTGCAGTGATATAGGAACATACACGTAGTGTAGTCGTTTGAAATTCTGATATCTATAAATGTCGGGTTTTTTTCTTGTACCCCCCCCCCCCTTCCAGCCCTCCTTTTCCTTCAGTTGTCTCAGTATCTCTTGAAGTGGTTCATCAAAGCCAAGCTTGTGATTAACCCAAATCCAGTGGAAAGTTATTTTATCAATGATATAGGGAGGCCTCTTAATACTAAAAGCCACCTCTTATATACTGAAAACTCAAAAAAGGGAAAAAAAATATCCTTGATGCCCCTAGACCTCAAGACCTCCTTGTTGTCTGGTGTAGAGAATTCAGGTATGATGTGTGATTAGAAGGGAAACTTGTCGTTTGCTGAATTAGGAAATAATTTTAGGATGTCTGGAAAAAACAAAAGAGAGCCTCATGATAAGAGTACATTGTAGACCTAGTGGCAACCACTCTGCTGGAAATAGCTGGAAAATTTGTAACGTATTCTGATTAAGTCTGCATCTTGCTGCATAGATCTATACCACCCACCCCCTCCTATTTCTACATATACCAAGTTTGGCTAGAGTAGTGAAAACTCAGTCTATTCAACTACTAATAGTAGTCGCTTTGGGCACAGTGTGCCTGTGTCAAACATACCGGAGTAGTTGTAGCGGATTGCCAGAGAATTATACCCGCAGGAGGATAATTGTCTGAGACAAGCTGAAAATATTTAAATCAGTACTGTACGATTTACTGTGGAGTGTTTTAATATGGTGGGTGCTTAAGGATATATCATAGTCTGAGGTCTGAACTCTTTAGGCCCTTGTATTTCACACATGTAGTGATATAGTTCTGCATATATGCAGTATATGGAGTGAAAGGATTAGCTCTTTCAGAAGAGTATGATGTCTCAAGACTTTCTCTTTGTCATAATAAATTATGATGCGTTGACACAGCACTGGCGAGTAACTCGCAAATACTCTGTTGATGCATCGGGCCAATCTTTTAGGAATGGTTCAGTCAATTGTGTCAGCATGATGCATAAGAACAATTTTGGCGAGTAACGCATCAGTGCTCTGTTGCCAACTTTTAAGAGTAAATGAGACAAGTGTGAAAACTCGTCTGTGCCTCGACACTACCTTGATTCAAATGGCTTGGTTGCCAACTGCCCACCTCCAGTAACTAAGGGGGTCTCCATAACAATAATTGTGTAGTACACAAATTTGTGTATCACCTGACCTCTGAGCCTTGCCATGGGGTCAAGGCTCAGAGGTCAGGGAATTCTTTTTTCAAACTTTTAAGAGTAACTCGCCAGGGCTCCGCAGCAGACTTTTGATACCTTCAATTATTTTAAACAATTAGTTCAGCATGATGCATGAATGCAGCCCTGGCAAGTTACTCATACATCATGACGTGAAAGAGGCATCCATAGAATATGGAAGCAGCATTTTAATAGTTTTAGATAGAATTGCAATTGGTTCACATCTCAGATTTTCATTCAGAAGTGCTATCTGTAAAAGGTTTGTAGTAGATTGCCTACGTTCTTATACTTGGTTTGCTAATGCTATACTGATGAAGGTTTCCTTACAATCATAGTCCAAAATAACAGCCTTAAATGTTAATAAGTGTCTAGACCACTCTCTGTGCCAGCAGTTTTCCTTTTAATATTTAACTCTTTAAGGATAGCATGATGCACCAATAGAACTTTGTCAACATTGTGCACAAATTCAGTGTCAATATGAAGGCTGGAATTTGTTTGTCCCTACCTAAAATCAGTTACAGAGTTACAGGGTTATAGAGAAAATGAGAAGGCAAAAAAAAAAACACTTCTTAATGACTCCAAGCATTTGACCATCCCGTCCGACATACACCCTGACACATTTGATACATTTCACTGTAGCTTATGCAGATATGTCAGACTGTAGACCCTCAAAGGTTCAACTATTTTCAGGGGTTCAGGGGCCCCTCAAATCTAGACTTTAGTGCAGTTTCATATGTTGAGAAATCCTCCTATGGAGTCTTCGACTTCAATGACCCTAACATTTTCAGAAGTTGGAACAACACCCAACTGACACCTCTGCCTATGGTATAGGTACATAGTGATATATATATATACCTTTAGTTTTAAACCCGGTTTTAAACCTACGCTATACCAACTGTTGTGTGCTTAGATCCAAGTGTCCATTAGCTAATCCCCTTGTAGGGATTATTGCTTGCTAAATCAGTATTCGTATTAAAATGATGGAAGGTGTTGACCTAGATGTGTACTCAATGAGCTGAGAGAGAACTAGGTCAGTATGTGTGTGCTTCTAGGTAGTGTATCATGCCAAACTTATGGGATTGGTGCACAGAATGGTGCACCTATGAATGTAGCGCTGCAAAGGTACCTGTTCAGCTCCCTGAGATCCAGGATGATTTGGACCTCCCCGTTGGCCTTCATTCGGGGGAAAATGCACCAAATCCAGTCCCCCTTCTCTTTGTTAGTAATTTCGATCACACCTTTCGCTAACATTCTCTCTACCTCCTCGTCCAGTGCTGAGTGGTCAACGTCTTTGAGCGCGTAGGGATTGGGAACCCTTTCCTGGACTGGGCATTCCAGGAATGGAATCACAATCCCTTGTACTTTTTCCAATACCCTGTTAACACAGTTACACCGCATTATCATACTTACAACTCCTCACTATCACTGTTTTTTTCTTTTTTTTATTATGTTTTTTTTTTTAGTTTCTCAAGGATCCCTTTTGGTAAATAGTGTGGTCCATCCAGATCCAATGAGATCGCACTTATGTGGAGGTGGGGGTGGATGTAAAATTTTGATCTGAGAGTACCAGCCATCCTAAAAAAAGAAATGTACCGTTTGGCATCTAGATTCTAGGCCTCCCAACATTCACTGCCATCTGTCATTTAAAAAAGATAAATAAATAAAAGTAGTTAGGTTTGAAAGGCACTTATCTTCTTTAATATATCCTCTTCGTCTAGAATTGACAAATTTAAAGAGAAACACTACCCTATTTTCATGAGGGCATACTTTGATTACCTTTATGTGGGCATTATTTGACATAAAGGTAGTCAAATTATGCCCTTATGAGAATAGGGTAGTGTTTCCCTTTAAACCTGAGGGCAAGTGGCCTAATTCATACCTTATCTTGTAGTAAAAACATTAACTTCACATAAAAGGTTTCCTACCTTCCCTATGTACACAGCTGTATGGGTGGTTTTAGGGTTGGACCAGGCTATAAACCTACTTTATGGACCCCCTATAGATGTCCTGTACAATGGGTGTAATATATAGGGTTTGTGTCATGTTAGTGAGTACCATTTACATTGTCCTACCATAGAACAGCTGCTCAACCCACTGGTGGTATAGTGATTAGGTGGGGGTGGGGGGGGGTCTATTAATCGTGAGGATGGCAGAGAGTTGAATGTTTATCACCGGTAGAAGCATATTGTACTAACCTTTCAGGAAAGGGGCAGTTTTTTTTTTTTCAGATCTGTGTGTGGGGATTTTTTATTTACATCTATTTTAGAGGACAGATTTTTCAGAAAAGATTCAAATTTTATGTCATGGCAGATACGACCGTTACTATAGAATAGTACCGGACATGCCATATTCAATGGGGGGGATGGAATACAATGTGGCCGTATTCAATGGGTGTCTGCCATCTTGGATTCTGAACAGATCTGAGTTGTGTTTCTCTATTTTAAAGCAAATTAACCCCGTAGGGCCATGACATAAATGCAAATGTCAACTCCCATGGAATATTTTTGCATCGTATTCCCCTTGGTGAGTCTGCCCGCATTCAACTCGGCCTAGAAGGCCTCGTTGAATATGGCAGACTCACTTCGGGGAATACGATGCAAAAATATTCAATGGTCGTTGACATTTGCTTAAATACCCTGACATTAAAACAAACGGAAAAAAAATCTACCCCTCAAATAGCATGAATCATGCAGTGCAGATTGTTACCATTTGTAGTAATCTGTTAATGGGACTACCCTGGTACTTCCCCGGCCTACTGAGTACACACACGCACGCACGCACGCACGCACACACACACACACACACACACACACACACACACACACACACACACATTATGATTGTCTAATCATTATGTGTGTCTGTGCCTAATCACTACACAGTGTATTAACCCTTTAGAGGCCGCTGATGCAGGAGTTGGTCGTCATGATGCACCAATGAAGTGCTGGCGAGTCTGCTATGATGCATCATGCCATAGGATCGGCATGATGCTTGAACACGGCCGTGGTTGGTTAGTCGCCAGCGCTGCATTCATGAATCCTGACGACCAATGGGCATGATGCATTAATGCATTTAGCGGCCCTTCATGGTCACTTGGCATCATGATGCACCATTGCTGTGCTGGCTAGACACCTGCCAGTCCTGCAGTGATGCATCATGCTAACCTAGGTGACTCCTGTTGAGCGGATATGAAGCACCTAAAGCCTTGAGGCATCATGCCATACTTGTATAGTTACATTGGTTATGTACCTACCGTAATCTCCCGCATAGAAGACGCGCTGCGCGTATAAGACGCACCCCAAACTCAGCACATGCATTTTCGCATATAAGACGCACCTCTTAGGGGTGAATTTTGTAAATTCAGTACATTTCTATAGTAAAATTACCCCTCGTATAAGACGTACCCCCAATTTCAGTACATCCTATAAGACTGCCCAGCATTTTGTTTGGCGTAGAGGACGCGTCTTATACACGGGAGATTACGGTAGTACTTCAATGAGGTGTCTGCCAGTGCTTTATCTCTACCCAGGTAACATGGAGATAAACATGACACAACATGTTAGTAATGTGATATCCCTACTTGCTGTATAGGTTAGTAGTAATGGAATACCTGCTATGTGCTCTATAGACTTCTCTAATCCTGTTTGCCCTAATAGGTATTTCATGTGACCTGGCCCTACCTTGCTAAACAGGGCCGAACTTAATGTGTTGTTTTTTTCTTGGACAATTTGAATATTTTTAAATGTTTTTGGTCCGGTCATACCAGGAAATGTAGGATTACGAGTCAAATTTGGAATTATTTGAAAGCGTAAAATAGGGGGAGGGGGGAGGTGGGGAATATCTGGCCTACCCTTCCCATTAATAGTATAGTAGGCCGGCTAAGTCGACAGTAGATATTGTAGAGCGGGAAGGTTTAACCTTTATAAATTATAGAGCTGCATTTGTTTCAGAATATCGAGCCATAGCGAGTGACTTGTCGGTGCTCTTTTCCTCCATATAAGGTTAATTCATTCTGGAAGAGTTAACATCAGGTACCATTGCAGTGTTGGCAAACTGAGGGTTTAGGATGGGAGGGGGGGGATTAAACACCCCCTCCCCCTTCCACCCTACATTCCCCACACACCCTTCCCACCCTTGTCAATATTGATCATAACGTGCATACATATACACATCATGCAGCCCAGTCATTGTGTTGAACGCACATCCTGACACACATGGGTATTCTCTCTGCAGCTCTACTCAGCAAATGGTTAAATGTCAAATCAAATATCTCGTTTTTGTGAACTTGTAAATTAATATTGCTCTTTTCCCACATTTGTCGCCAGTTGGAGCCTCTGGGAGTGGAGGAGACTGAGGCTGATAATGGACTTGGAGCGGTTAATAGATGGTTCGCCCTGCAGGAAGGTAAGCTGTATACATGTACATGTATGTATAAGGCTCTGCTTTAAGAATGAACGGCTATAGGAGGGGACCCATTCTTAAATACAAGCTCTCATAGTGGTGCTTCCTCGCTCTCCATGTATAATCCTCTCATAGGTACAGTATTGAGTATGCCTATACCTGGATTAAAATCTGCAAATCAGTCAAGCATAGAAGTGGTGGCAGTGGTGGGGTTGGTGGACCTGTTATTGTAGACCCTGGGGACAGTGGTGGTAGCCTTGGACACCAGGCAGAGCCATGGTATATAGTATATAGAGCCCCCCCCCCCCCCACCTCTGAATGGTGGTGGTGGCTGTGCTCCTGGGGTGGCCCCATACCTGCCTGGCACCACCTCCCCCAGCACCATGTGGTTCTCTTCTGCTGGTGGTGCGTTTCTCAGCACCACTGACTATTAACCCACTAAAGGCCACCTACATGTATATTTATGTATACATGTACACATAAGTATGATGCACTTTTTTAGGAGTTTTAAGTGGCATGATGAATTGATGCACATTTAAACCTTTATGGATGGCATGATGCATTGATGCACACTTAGACCTTTATGGATAGCATGATGTATTGATGCACACTTAACCCCTTAGGGATGTATTGATGCACACTTAACCCTTTATAGATGGCATGATGCATTGATGCACACTTAACCCTTTATGAATGGCATGATGCATTGATGCACACTTAACCCTTTATAGATGTATTGATGCACACTTAACCCTTTGTAGATTGCATGATGCATCGATGCACTCTTAACCCTTTATGGATGTATTGATGCACACTTAACCCTTTGTAGATTGCATTGATGCATACTTAACCCTTTATGGATATCATGATGCATTGGTGCACACTTAGACCTTTATGGATAGCATGATGTATTGATGCACACTTAACCTCGTTAGGGATAGCATGATGCATTGATGCACACTTAACCCTTTATTATGTTATTGGCTAGCCAATAACATAGTCACATAAGGGGAGTCGATGCAATGGAATGTGGCAAAATGGGTAGACTTGCCCACATAAAAGTCCTTAGTGTTCACATAGGATTAGACTGAGACAAATAGCTTGGACAAGTCTAAGGTACCTGGATCTAGGGGTTGAGGTAGCTTCCTTAAAAGTTTTAAGGACAAAACTCAGTTTAATATTTCAAATCTGAAAGAGGTATTTGTCATGTTACAAGAGGATTTTAAAATGTCAGGATGTGGTAAAGTCATTAGTCATTATAATGACAAAACTCCTTTGTTAGATGGAAATTATACATGTATTGGGATGAAAAAGTAAAATGCACAGATTGTCTCAAGGTGAGTTTAGCCTTAAGAGAAATAGCCATGTACATGCTCACACATCTGGATGGACCAGATATAATCCTCTTAATTAGGTAGTAATTATGTCATTGGCTTATTGGAAGGAGAGGTTCCAGCTTGCTGCACAAGGGGTTGAGTGGGTTGTACTGTTTACCTGTGACCATTAACCCCTTCAGGGCCACCTACATGTATAATAGTATAAACATATGATACATGTATTATATTGATGGTAGCTATGATGCAGGATGTGAAGTGTTATATTATATTTGCATGTAGCATACCACTTTTGCATGTTCATGTAATTCCATATAGAGTCTAGCCCTTTGAACATAGAAACCAATAACATCTTAGGGCTGTGAAATAGCCCTAACCTTAAACATTTTAGATGGCATGATACATTGATGCACACTTAACCCTTCATGGATAGCATGATGCATTGATGCACACTTAACCCTTTAGGGATGTATTGATGCACACTTAACCCTTTATAGATGGCATGATGCATTGATGCACACTTAACCCTTGAGGGATGGCATGATGCATTGATGCACACTTAACCCTTTATAGATTGCATGATGCATTGATGCACATTTAACCCTTCATGGGTGGCATGATGCATTGATGTACACTTAACGCTTTCAGGATGGCATGATGCATTGATGCACACTTAACCCTTTATAGATGGCATGATACATTGATTTACACTTAACCCTTTAGGGATGGCATGATGCATTGGTGCACACTTAACCCTTTATGGATGGCATGATGCATTGATGCACAATTAACCCTTTATGGGTGACCTGCTACATTGATGCACACTTTAAGCATTATAATTAACCATGACAAAATAAATCACCACGGCTATGCCGTGCTTAACTGATTTCCTTAATCCATCAAATACACGCCTCCTAGTTGTTTTCCATGTGTGTCGGCCATCTTTGTTTTAGGAAACACAGGGATCCAGCTCATATATTGTCAATTTTAATCTTCAAAAGTTATCAGATGGATGTTAGTGACCATTGGGACACCTCAACTAGCTAATTTTATTGTTCTCCATATATGTCGGCCATCTTTGTTTTAGGAAACACAGGGATCCAGGCCATATATGGTCAACTTCGATCTTCAAAAGTTATCAGATGGATGTTAGTGACCATTGGGACACCTCAAGTACCTAATTTTATTGTTTTCCATGTGTATCGGCCATCTTGGTTTTCGGAAACACAGGGATCCAGGTCATATGTGGTCAATTTTGATCTTCAAAAGTTATCAGATGGATGTTAGTGACCATTGGGAGACCTCAACTACCCAATTTTGTTGTTTTCCATGTGTGTCGGCCATCTTTGTTTTAGGAAACACAGGGATCCAGGTCATACATGGTCACTTTTGATCTTAAAAAAAAAGTTATAGATGGATGTTAGTGACCATTGGGACACCTCAACTACCCAATTTTATTGTTTTCCATGTGTGTCGGCCATCTTTGTTTTAGGAAACACAGGGATCCAGGTCATATGTGGTCAATTTTGATCTTCAAAAGTTATCAGATGGATGTTAGTGACCATTGGGAGACCTCAACTACCCAATTTTGTTGTTTTCCATGTGTGTCGGCCATCTTTGTTTTAGGAAACACAGGGATCCAGGTCATACATGCTCAATTTTGATCTTAAAAAAAAAAGTTATAGATGGATGTTAGTGACCATTGGGACACCTCAACTACCCAATTTTATTGTTTTCCATGTGTGTCGGCCATCTTTGTTTTAGGAAACACAGGGATCCAGGTCATATGTGGTCAATTTTGATCTTCAAAAGTTATCAGATGGATGTTAGTGACCATTGAAAGACCTCAACTACCTAATTCTATTTTTTTTCAATATGTGTCAGCCATCTTTGTTTTAGAAAACACAGGGATCCAGGCCATATATGGTCAACTTTGATCTTCAAAAATTATTAGATGGATGTTAGTGACCATTGGGAGACCTCAACTACCCAATTTTATTGTTTTCCATGTGTGTCGGCCATCTTGGTTTTAGGAAACACAGGGATCTAGGTCATATGTGGTCAAATTTGATCTTCAAAAGATATCAGATGGATGTTAGTGGCCATTGGGACACCTCAACTACCTAATTCTATTGTTTTCCTTGTGTGTCTGCCATCTTGGTTTTAGGAAACACAGGGATCCAGGTCATATGTGGTCAATTTTAATCTTCAAAAGATATCAGATGGATGTTAGTGACCATTGGGACACCTCAACTACCTAATTCTATTGTTTTCCTTGTGTGTCGGCCATCTTGGTTTTAGGAAACACAGGGATCCAGGTCATATGTGGTCAATTCCGATCTTCAAATGTTATCAGATGGATGTTAGTGACCATTGAAAGACCTCAACTACCTAATTCTATTGTTCTCCATATGTGTCGGCCATCTTTGTTTTAGGAAACACAGGGGTCCAGGTCATATATGGTCAACTTCGATCTTCAAAAGTTATCAGATGGATGTTAATGACCATTGGAAGACCTCAACTACCTTATTCTTTTGTTTTCCTTGTGTGTCGGCCATCTTGGTTTCAGGATCACAGGGATCCAGGTCATATGTGGTCAATTTTGATCTTCAAAAGTTATGAGATGGATGTTAGTGACCATTGAAAGACCTCAACTACCTAATTCTATTGTTTTTCATATGTGTCAGCCATCTTGGTTTTAGAAAACACAGGGATCCAGCTCAAATATGGTCAATTTTGATCTTTCAAAGTTATGAGGTGGATGTTAGTAGTCATTGGGATACCTCAACTACCTAATTCTATTGTTTTCCATATGTGTCGTCCATCTTGGTTTTCGGAAACACAGGCGTCCAGGTCATATATGGTCAATTTTGATCTTCAAAAGATATCAGATGGATGTTAGTGACCATTTGGACACCTCAACTACCCAATTTTATTGTTTTCCATGTGTGTCGGCCATCTTGGTTTTAGGAAACACAGGGATCCGGGTCATATGTGGTCAATTTTGATCTTCAAAAGTTATCAGATGGATGTTAGTGACCATTGGGACACCTCAACTACCTAATTCTTTTGTTTTCCTTGTGTGTCGGCCATCTTGGTTTCAGGAATCACAGGGATCCAGGTCATATGTGGTCAATTTTGATCTTCAAAAGTTATCAGATGGATGTTAGTGACCATTGGGACACCTCAACTACCTAATTCTTTTGTTTTCCTTGTGTGTCGGCCATCTTGGTTTCAGGAATCACAGGGATCCAGGTCATATGTGGTCAATTTTGATCTTCAAAAGTTATCAGATGGATGTTAGTGACCATTGGGACACCTCAACTACCTAATTCTTTTGTTTTCCTTGTGTGTCGGCCATCTTGGTTTCAGGAATCACAGGGATCCAGGTCATATGTGGTCAATTTTGATCTTCAAAAGTTATCAGATGGATGTTAGTGACCATTGTGACACCACCACCACCAATACCACCACCACACTACTCCCAACCCTCACACACATTCCTTATTTGCATATTTTAATCCAGGCATAGAGTTCATATATAATGATATTTTTTCCTTGGATCATAATAGGAATATGCACGGCATTACAGCATTGCTGTGTTTACTTTCCTGAAAGTATGTTATAGATTAATAAATTGCAAAACACACAACATATGAAGGGCTTTTATATTCCGTATTAAAATAATATTTGTTCTGAAAATTTTGATCTAAGATCATATTAAAAATGTTGTAAATCAATTCTATACTTCTTAGAACATGATATGAATATGCACGGCATTACAGCTTTGCTGTGTTTACTTTGCCGAAAATATGGGATAAATTTCTAATCCGGGAAACTCACTGCAATTTAACTGCTTTTAGAATTGATATTAAACTCAGAATTGATCATCAAATTTAAATATGAAATCCTAATATCTTGATCATAGATGACAGATCCTAAATTCAATCCTCTCAATTGCATCCTTAACACGGGCCTCTTGATCATAGATCTTAGATCCTAAATTTTCAATTGAATCCTTAACATAATCTCCTTACCATTGACACCTTGTATACATGTTCATCTGAACTTGTGGTAATGTAGTCTTAAATTCACTACCAGGTCTGATCTATTGTATTACCTCAACCTTAGAGTGTCGGTATCGTGTACCATGTCAAGTCGGTGCATGATACTTGTTGGGCGCTGCATTAATGTTTGATGATAAAAAATAAGATTGAGGTATCAAGCTGTGAATAATTATTCAGAGTAATAAAATCCTACATTTCATTAGAAGAAGTGTAAAAAAGACTGTTGTGCTGATGAGGGAAGGCTAGATTGTAATAGAGTGTAATCTATTGAGATTCGTAGAATTTACAATGTTTTGTTAGAATATGAAATTTACGAGCTTAAATTTGCCTTGTTCCGTGAAAAAAAAAACGTTTGTTTGAAGCAAACTTTCCTTGATAAACCTTAGAGTTTAAGAATGATAGAATTGAATGTCTGTCATCACTGTTTAATAAAAGATAAGTGACATATATGCATGTTTAATTTCAGACACAGACAGCCCTGTAAAGCGGCCTCTTAACAACTTAGCACACAACCTGTCCCTGGGTGCCGTGGAGCTCGCCATGATGGAAATAAGTCGTGAGGAGGAGAAGGACAGCGTTGACCGCCACGTCTCTGAAGTCTCCAACAACCTCATAGAGGGAACCCTCTCCCTGTCCGAGCACTCGATAAAGACGACCCCCGGCCAGGATTTGCTGATGCTGAAGGGTGTTGATTCAGTATCAAACAAGGATAGTTCTGCTAGTTTAACCCAGCACACAATGAAAACAACACCTGGGCAGGATAGTACTGGGAGCTTATCGCAGCACTCGTTTAAGACGACACCGGGGCAGGACTCGCTCATGTTACAGAGTCTAGATTGCACATCAAACAAAGATAGCATGCATGATAGTAAGTCGAGCTTGTTAGAACAGCAAACACTGGGGGAGGAGAGCATCTCCCAGCATACGCTCAGCAGCAGCCACGAGTCAGGCTTCTCTACCTCCGGGACTTCATCAGAGCCTCCCAGGACTATGCAGAATGGGGTGAAAGGTGTGAGTGACAGCCTTATGAGTTGTCCCCTAGAGGCAACAGTTACAAATAAGCTGTCATCGACGGCAGACCAGACGATGCAGTTCCAGCCGTTGGTACAGAATATGACCATTGGGGACTCGTATCTTGAGAAACGACCAATCAGCTCATCGACACCATCTTCTGGCTCGAATAGCACTGACGTCAAGGATTACTCAATTATGAGTAACTCTGAGAGCCTATACCAACCTCAAGTGCCTCCACCTAAGGCTAACAATGTGGTAAGCAAAGGGGAAAGTGTTTTCAATGAACCCTCTGGACAGTCAAACTCTGTGCAGGAATCAGGAAGTATTTCGCTCTCTGGGAGCATGAGCAGCACAGACCTCAAAGAACCAATGGCCCTTATACACAAAGCGGGAGTCGACAACTACATGACTCCAGATGAACGTGCTTCTCTCGTCCCTGCACCTCCTCCAGAAACCATCATAACTAGAGAAGAACGGGAGGAGATATTCTCTGATATATTCAGGGCACCACCACCCGGGGAGCTCAGCCGGTCTCGCTCGGGGTCGCAGAGGTCTTTAGCGGGAAGTGAGAAATCGAGTAAATCAGATAAACGAAGCACGATATCAGAACCAGAGGTTAACAGACTCCACTCTAAATACAGCACTGGGGACCGTATGTCTCTTATAACCCCGGGAGTAAGTCATGCTGGGGACAGCATTAAACACGCATCACGTCTTGCGGACCAGTCGAGGGAATCCATGAAAAGTGGCTCATCAAATGAATCAGGAGCAAGGAAAGTCTACAATGACAAGACTCCCTTGAACCTGGTGGACCAACTGTCAATCACCCGTGTCACTGAGAGCCTCGAGTCTTTCGATTGCATCTCAACGACCAGCCATCAATCTGCTGATCGCCATTCAAATAAAAGTAACCACTCGCTGATAAACCAAAGCCAGAGGCTAGAAGCACCCAGGGAACAACCACATGAAACAACCAGGGACACAAGTGGAAACCACTCATCAAGGGCTGAAGAAAGCACAAGCAGCTCAAACGATGTAAATGTTAAGGAAGCCCGTCATTTGGAGCATGAGCGTTTGGCGCTTGGTGGTTTCGAGCGACCGTCCACAAGAAGATCTGAGTCTCCCTCCGGGTCTGTTAAGGGTAGGGGGACACCAGAGGATATGTCAGCTACACGGTCTGTGGGTAGAAGTAGTAATGGTAGTCAGCGTTCAGCTCAGGCTGCAGCGCCCCCACTCACTGCTCTAGAACAGCTTGCTATAACAACAGCACCTACAGGGTCCTCAGACCAAGTGACCTCTGCCCCGGCCAGCCTGGCGAGACGGTCCAGCGGTATCAGTGATGGAGATGAAGCTACATCCATATGGAGTCAGTCAGTAGCCGGCGAGGATAGATCAGAGTCAGAACAACTCTCAGCACGAAGCTTACTCAGCCAGACCTCAGCGAGAAGTCACCACAGCCACCATTCAGCCGCGTCAACTCATGGTCAGATTGTGAAAGATGGACGGGAGAAGGTCTCCAATAGTAGACCCTCCAGTGCACACTCCTCCCAGGGGCAGGCCAGCCAGAGTGCGATAGTGGACGACATCCCACGTTCAGAAACTACCCCAGTTCCCACTATTGAATCCACCCCGGCAGTATCAAGACCGGAAAGCTCTGTAGGAAAACATAGGGATGATGGCGATGAGGATCAGCAATCTGTATGTAGTAACCTCACTGAGCGTGTAGCCAGCCTTCTGTCCCGACCCACCCAGGACGGACTTACACTCGTACAAGTAACTACAGGGGAGGACTCCCGCCCTCTCAGTGCCGCTAGTGTTGAAACACTAAAGGATAACCCACTTGAGGGCATTGAGTCTCTTGGGGTACCAAATGTATCAGAAGGAAGGATCTTGGAAAGTCCTCACTCGCAATTCAGTGACAGTTCTTCCACGTCCTACCAAGACCTTCCAAGTAGCCTAAATCCCCATGTATTAGCCACAAAGCCAAAGGTAGCTGTGATTGCAGAGACTAGTTTTGAGGAGCAGCCACTGTCGCGATGTAGCACGGCCGCTATGTCTGATGATACCATGGACCCTGAGGTGAAGAAGATCCTGAAGAGGTACGGGGAGGTGATGTCGGAGGAGGATCGGTGCGAGGATGTAGGACCTTTTAGCAGCAGCCACCGTGCGACTCCCACTGGGTCGGTAGCTGAGTCAGATGACACCACCCTGACTCACCGTGTAAACCGCCTCCTCCACGGCACCTCAGATCTGGATAAGTCCTACTTGTATGAAGACCCTGCACGCAGTATCACACTCGGCCTAGCCTCAGGGTCAACAACCCGCACTAACACCCCGCCTCCGACAGCCTCCGACCTGAACACCTTCAGTAAGAGCAACGACAGCCTGCATAAAATACAGAAAGGCAGCAGCAGTCGGACAAAGCCACATGAGATGAGCAAGGATGTGTCGGATCATCGTAGGCCAACTGAGGAGGACTCACTATCAGACCGTATGCGCCACCTGTTGGGTGATGCTAGTACAGGGCCGGGCAGCGTATCCTCTGGGCGAAGCAGCCGCACAAGTTCTGTTAACTATGATGTGCTGCAGAATGATCTAGAGGAGATACAACTCGGCCTGGCCATTCTCCAGAATGGCGATCTCGCTTTGGATCACCCGGGCAACTCTGTCGGCAGCTCCCGGCGAATGTCAGATGCCAGTGAGGGAGCCGTCAGCAAGGTGACGGGATCAGAAGTGGGAACGCCACGGAAGTTCAGCTGGGATTACGGAGACCTGAATGGGGAGGACACAGCAAACTTCCGCTTTGTCACATCAAGAAGTGACCTACATTCACACGTCGACCAGAAAAAGACCCAGCGAGGAGAACCAGAGGGATTCAGTGAGAAAAATGAGTTGGGATCTGTGCGGGCAAAGACGTCCACTTCTGAACATTTGCACGCAAAGTCATCAGAGTCCTTGTCCAGCGAGGGGAAGTACACTCGTATTGCCAGAGAATTGGAAAAAGAAACATCACCACAACGTCGTGCCCCGTTATCCACCTTGGCCAGTGATAGTGGCCCCACCAGTTGGTCAGGCACAAACTCAAAGCGATATGACTTTATTGGACGTAGCTATGAGAGCCTCACACGCTCTGGTATCAATGCTGAAGTTGAGCCTATTTCAACAAAAAAGAAATCGCACTCTGAGGATTCCAACAGTTTCACCCAGAAAGTCAACGACCTGATGGAGCGTGAATCCCCACAGAGACAGGCATACAGGTATCTGGCTGAAGCCGAGGACAGCATCAGAATAATGGAGGCAAAACGTGGTTCTCGTCTCCATGCTAGTGACACCGAGCTTAATAATACGTCCACACTTGATTCTTCAGCTTCCAGTAGTTTCAGGATGACCCCGATACCAACACGCTCCTTCCAGGCGTTCGGTAATGTCCAGTCCTTCCTAACGACACAGCTGACTAAAATGTCGAGTGCGCAGTTTGACACTAGTATTGAGCTGAGGTCACCAATCAAACGCCATGTAGAGAAGCAAATTGTGGCCACTGGGACCTCCAGGGGCTCTGAACTGTCTAAAAGTTCTGAACTTTCGAGGAGTTCTGAATTCATTCGGAGCTCTGATTTCACTAGGAGTTCAGAATTTGCAAGGAGTTCTGAATTCACAAAAAGCTCAGATTTTGCCAGGAGTTCTGAATTCTCAAGGAGTTCAGAAGTGCCGAAGGGATCAGAATCGCTCAGGAGTTCTGATTTAACTCGGACTTCTGATTCATCCCAGAAAGTAGATGTCCCCAGGAATTCTGAATTGTCCCGAGATTCTGGATTCAGAGACTCTGTCACTGATCGTTTGCGTGCCTATGACCCACCCTCTGAGCAGAACTTTAGTGAGCGCCATAAGGCATTATCTACTTCAGTACGGCCTGAGCATGCGGAGCGGAACAAGCACTGGGATGCCGTGAGGGTAGAGATGGAGAGCCGTATCAGTGACACCATGGCCGAGTACGTCCCCATGCCCCACCCAGTCACCATGCAGGACTATGTTAACGGAACTTACCGAAACACGCTCACTGACAGGCTCAGAGAGCGAGAACGCAGCAAGGAGGATCTTACTGAGAACATACGGGAGGATCACAGCTTGAAGCCAACAGAAACGTGAGTACATGTATTGATAGTATGCATATCATATCAACTTTACAAATTGATACAAGATTGTTGGCAATAGACCAAAAATCTTGTTCTAGGTTTTAAACAGTTGATTAAAAATTAAAGAGAATTAGATGTTGGCAATTAAAACACGGCTATAACAGTAGCAAAGAAGCAAATTTCACAATGAAACCATCGACAACACCTTTTCTTATAACATGCAAGCCTAAAATTTGTATTTAGGCAAATAAAGGCACCCCATGGCATAGGCCAGAAGACTTTTCTCATATTGGTGTTCTTCCCTCATTTCCGTAGCATGTATGTCATACTCCAGATAATTCATATTACATATTACCCTTACTTTGCTAGTCCCAAAACACCGGCTGACCGCTCTGGGCTCCATGGTGCTGGGGATAGTGTCAGAGACCAGGTTGGTGCTGCCGCCTCAGAACAAGTTATCGAAGACCAGCTGACACCAAGAAGTGACGGTAAGTTTCTGTCTTCTACTGTCTACTGGGTCAAGGGATTTTGACAGGGTTTTTGCTATGTGACAAATGGTCCTATAACCCAGGGCTTTCTACTGATTCCTTATATGACTACTATGTGCCATTGGGCTCACATTTGGTAATTGTAATGTGCCATTTAAGATTTGAATATGTCAAATGGCAAAATCCATTTTCATTAGTGACCAAACATGTGACAGAAAAAGAGTAAAATACTGTTGTAGCCAGTACATGCACCAGGTCTCTGTATGAGCACTGGTCTTGAATAAGGACCGGAAGTTGCATTGAAATTAAATAATGCGCTAGGAATAAAGTTTTGAATAAGCACTGGTGTTGTTCAAAAAATGGGGGTAGAGGAAGGTTGAACTTGGGCGCTTATACCGGCCACTATGGGTAGAATACAAAATAGTGTGCTTTGATACTTTCCCTTTTGAACTTCAATGGAAGGCGTTTTCTTTCTTGATTTTGTCAGTTTTGTAGGCCTCAAACCCATGCTTGACTTAGGGCCTTTACAGTTTTAAGTCCTGTGCACAAGGCTCCCGCTTGAGCTGTAGCTCAGTAGCGCCACCTAGTGTCTACTACCTGAACAAACCTTCATTACAGTGCTGACACCCTGTGGTCGTTCATGTAACTGTTCTGGTATCCTCGGGCACAGTGACAGTAAAAGCCCTACCGTAATCTCCCGTGTATAAGGCGCGTCTTATACGGGGGGTTTTAGTTCTCATTGCATCCACAAGGGGGACTCCAAGACCTTTCTTTTGATGTGTTACATGCCCCCTTAGCCATAACAGGATATATGGGGGCCCAGGGGGGTCCATTGGGCCCAAGTTACACATAGGTCTTTGAATTTTGAAAATTCATTCAGTAGAACCAAAGTTATGAATTTTTCATTTTTTTGACAATTTTCCAAAACTCTATGTGCGCCTTATACGCGGGCTGCACCTTATACGCGGGAGATTACGGTAGTGTGGTATTATCTGGCACAGTATTAGTAGATAAAGAAACGTAAAACCCTGTGTATAAGCTGCAAATTATAGACCATTGCCACGCTGGCTTACAAGTGGTTTTACGGTAGATACCTTGACACAAAAACATATACCCTGAGACCCCATATATAAGGGCCACCTCACATATAAAGTGCACCTGTAGCATGATTTTAACCAGCTTAGTACTCAATGTATGATATCCTTGCCTATAAGGTGGACCCCTAATGTTAACTATAAGGTACACCCGGAGTCCATCCTTGCATATATAAGCAGTGCCCTGTAGTGACCTTTTGGGACCGAACTAATCATTCTAACATCAGCGACTTCTGGTTCTGATCTTGTGATGAAGCTACCGGTAGTTTCCCGATGGTGCAGTGTAAGGGTGGCAACTTTTGCATGAAATTGTCATGCCCGCGCACACATATATATATACTGCTGATTTAATAATGTGTCAATGCACTGGCCATTCCAGCTAGTGCAGAGATGCCACTTTTCCTGGTTTACCAGGAATTCCTGGTTTGGGTTCCAAGACTTCTGTCTTAAGTTATTTTAAATTCCTGGGCAAAATGTGTCCGAAAGTCCAGATTTCCTGATTTTTGTCGGCCAGTGAATGGCATCTCTGCTAGTGTATACATATCACAGAGAGAGCGGGAGCAGCTCAAGGTGGGATGGGGGTCTATCAGAGAGCAGCTCATGGAGTAGCTCAGAGACAGAGAACAGAGGGAGATGCAGATGTGTCAATACATAGCGGGCGGTGTCATAGAGCAGATCCAACCGGCCAAACCTAGCCAGTATAGAGAGTTGATCATCGGCCACTGTGTTCTTTGTAATTGCCGTCGAGTGAAATAACACCCAGTCAAAAACAAAGTACCTGGTCCTCTTTTAATTGGGGATACATGCCATCATTATAACCCCACACTCCGAATCCTCTCTATATGTGCAAGGTCTTAAGTTAGTTCATGTAGGTGAGTGGAGGTGGCGCCAGGTGTCAGCTCCAAGTGTGTGCTGGTGGTACAAGTGTTATCTATGTGTATAGACATGTAGGGACAGGTTGTACTCACAGTTTGAGGCCCTGAAACCTTGGACCAATCTCTTCACATTGTCTTTGTCGTTGAGAACCCCTAGAGGTTACCATAGATCTACAAAATGTGTATTATACATGGTTATGGTAGAAAAAAAACTTAGGCCACTTTAATATTAGGCCACTTTTACTAGGGGTACCCTAGCATAGGCAGTGCGAGGAAATTGTGATTTTAGGTGTTTTTTTTTTTTGGTATAGACCTTTTAAGTTTAGATGGGAGCACTGAAAATATGACCCCCAAACCAAAACCCCATGCACAGATGATGCAGATGTGTAGTGTTAACGCTTCATGTTCGCTTGTCATAATGGGGTCAGCATGATAGATTATTGCATCACTGGCGAGTTACTCACCATGCATGATTCTGACAAAGTCTACCATGCCGCCATGAAAGGTTTACCTTGTATACAGGTGATTAATACATAATTAAGTAGACATGGTAGGGGAGCAGTGCCTTTTGTGTCAGAATTAGGCGTTCTGGGTCAGGCGTACATCATTGATGAGGTCTACCTCTGATTAACGTGTCAGGCACTGATGTGGTTACCTTGGTTTTACGCAGTCTTAAAGTTGGGATATGAAGTATATGGAATATGTGGGAATTTATTGTAATTTCGCTCTAAACTCCTCGTTTCCTTTTTGGCTAGTATACATATCACAGGCCTATTGTGGCTTAAGGGTTTGACCTTCCCAGAGTCAGGGTTCATCTTATGTATGAGATATTTTGTATGGATTTTAGCAATAAATGCCACTAGGTCCCCAGGTGCGCCTTATAGCGTTGGTTCAATGTTAGGGTGCACCTAATAAGCGAGGCCAGCATGGTAGGGGTGCCACTTTTCCTCCCTTTTTCGGATTTCAGTACTAGAATTCGTGCAACAAATTTTGTATTTTTTCCTACAGGAAATATGGCAAAGTTAGACAAATTTTTGGTAACCAGTGAGTGGACTGAGCTGGACTGAGTTGCACCTTATACACAGCAGAGGACTCATTGCCCACTTCTAGCAAAATTTCAAAATCTGGTAGAAGAGTAGTGTGCCGTAAATCAGCTCATATACCAACTTTAAGTCCCACAGTCCCAGGGTGTTTGATCCTAGACGTGTCAGCGAGTTATTGATCCATGGATGAGCTGATGAGGGAGAGGTGGATCTCTGTAATATAACACCACAAGTCAGAAGTCAGATCCAAAGTTGGTACAACTTGGAAAGCTACAACTGTATACAGCATCTAGCTGCACTTTTGCTGTCTGTAGAAAAATGAATTTATTGAAGATCTGTGTCACTGAACTTGAAGGTATGATATCATTGACATTTTACATTTATAATTGGTTCTAGATCAAAAGCCACTGAGACTGTATGTTTCATGTTTGAAATTTCTATTTAATCACTTAGGATTCCTTGGGGTAACTGCTTCCCTTCATCCATAGTTTAATTGCCACATCAGTCTTAGTATATTGTGACCGTTGGTTATCATGATATGACAGATGAAATAGAATTTTGTGTTTAATCTTGCATCATTCTTCTTCCGGTAAATGGAATGGATAGCGCCTTTTGAAATTACTCGGCATGTGTCTTTAGAGAGAACGATCAACCCAGACTTCTATAGTTGTTTTAATAAATATCATCAATGCAGACTTTCAGAACTGGACACAGTATTACTGTTATTTTGTTTGACTACTAGACCTAAAGTAGCTCTAGCTAGTTATATAAAAGTGATTGATTTATTGTCAGAGAACAAACTACACAGTAGACCGGTAAAATGGCCAAAGGTGGTCAAGCACACTGTAGAGGCCTTATACTCTCACATATGCCATAACAGCCACCAATATACCGTAGATCCTCGCGTACAGGACGCACCTCGTGTATAGGACACACCCTGAGTTACTGTAGGCTAAACCCCATAGGACGCACCTGGGGGCATATTTTAGTACTGTTCTATAGTGTAAAATCCTCGCATACAAGATGCACCCTGCGTTGGCCTAAATATCATAGGAAGCAGGTTCTGACTGATAAGCCGCGTCTTATACGTGAGGAATAAACATATACATGTAGTTGTTCACCGTGAATCTGTAAATCACCTCAAAATGATTTTGTGCCATGGTATACTTGTTAGAAGGAATATGGTATAGACTTTGCACATCTTTGGGTACGTGGGGGAGGAGGTGCTTTTTTCCCCCCTACTCCACTTGGGAGTGGGGTTGCTGAAAAAGAATACATAGTCATACTGAGGGTGGAGACTCCCGTGTTTACAGTCTAGGGCTGTGAGAGGAGGCCTTAAGTGGTATCAATCACACTTAGTTTGACCCATGTACATGTATTAACCCTTTAGATGCCCTATATATTAACCCTTTAATGCACCTTGTACCCGTTTATCTTCTTAATGCATGAATACAGAAGCAGTCTTTAATTGACCAGTGCTGCATGATGCTCCTATTGGTTTGATACACTCATGGAGAGCTGGCATGATGCGGCAGTGCGTGAAGTGCATCATGACGGTTACTGACCATGCTGCATTTTCTACATCGTACGATTGTAGGTGTGTTGTTGGTGGTCAGTCGGCCAGGTAAACACCTCTACAGCCCGCTACGTGCACGGCGTGCCACAACCTGTACTGGACCTGATAACTGAGGCCACACGAAGCAGCTCACAGGTTTATGTTGTAGGGTAAAGTTCATAAATAAAACGTATATCTACCGGGTATATGAATGAATCAATACAATCAATTGAATTAGATGTGTAAAATAAATTAATAAATTAATAATAAAAAAAAAAAAATAGATAGATAAATAAATATATAAATTGGTTGAGATCATGTATTAGGAAAATTCATCGGGACAGTGAAAAGGGAGAGAAAAAAAAATCTTGAGTCAATTTATTTACTGCCCTTGGTCCAAGACATAAGAACATTGAAATGTTGAAGTATCCCTTTTCTGGTGTTACTGAGTTGTTTTATATATTCTTTACATAATTTTGTCCTTGTGCCTTTAAAGGTTTAGTCGACAGGTATAGATGTTAAAAAGAAAAAAAGAAGACAATTCCAGCTAGTAGCGGTATGGTACTGTGTAATTTCAGTGAATAATGTGTCAATGTACTAAGCAAGCATTTCAGCTTTAACACCCAGTAATCCTACCTTATCCTTCCATAGTACCCAGTCCTATCAACCATACCGCCCCTTCCCATGGCCTTATAACCTATAGCTAGAGTCTAGGCTAAACCCCTAAACCCTGGAGTTACCTGCCGGGTCCTGGTTAGACTTGGCGGCCGGACCCTGGAGGAGTGGCCGGTCAGTGAGTGAGGGTAATTACCACCTGTACGTTATACAGAAACCTTCCTCCAGTAGGTGAAGCCTGGAGGTCAGAGGGTATGGAGGATAGATAGTAATCTCTGTGTACATTATGGATATATAATACTGGTATAATAGCAGGACTCACTGGGTGCCAGTGTTACAGCATTATATATAGGAGTATTACCACTGCTATAGTATACCACAGGAGCACACGGTGACACATATAGGTTCACACGGATATATTAAGGTACAGTACTGCTACCGCAAAACCTCCATTTTAAGCCGCCCCCTAACTTGAGCAAAAATTACAAGCCGAAATTCAGACAATTTAACATTGGTTTAAGTATAATTTACTTGATTAAAAGCCTCTTTCAGAATCCGACCACCTCCTTTGAAAATATGTTACATGCTGAATTAGGGTTCATATCCCAAATTTTGGGCTGCTTCTGAGATAAGTTTTACAGTATTATAGCCATGTTAACCCTTTATGGAAAGGATCATGTCTCTATGCTGCACGGTCACTTGTCGACACAATGCATTAAAGCAGTGCTGGCGAGTAACTTACCGGCATGGAATCGGTGCATCATGACAACCATACAAGAGTATATCAGTGCCATAAGGGCCACATGATGCATTAATACAGCAGTGGCGAGTTACTCCCCAGCACTGCATTCATACAGTGGAACAACCATTGGACACCGTGTATTAAAGGACTATGGCTGTGCAGCCAATAAAATAGTTAAAGGATAGAGCCTGAGCACTATGGCAGAGGGGGGGGGGTTAGGTAGTATACAGGTTTAGTATAAGTGGTAATATGTGCAGTGTAGGAGGTATATGTACATAGGGACCCACAACACCACCCAGATCCGTGTGTATTGGATCATGGTTCATGGTCACTACATAGGGCTACACATATACATAGAGGGAATATTAATTGTACTACTTCTTCATGATGCAGTCTAAATGTAAGTTAAAGCTTTAAGGGCTGATAGTGCATCAATGCATCATGCCCATTGGTCGTTTTGGTGCTTAAACTGGCGAGTAACTCGCGAGGACTGCATTCAAGAGTCATGCTGACAATACAGGGTCGATTTAGGTACCCACCAAAGATCGGGATAAATGCAGCCCTGGTGAGCACACTCGTCAGGCCTGCATTCATGCATCATGACGACTTATGTACATGAAGCATTAATGCTTTATCGGCTGTCAAAGGGTTAATCAAGCTTGCTGTAGTAGAATTGGACCCATTTGAATGGGAGAAAGGTACAAGAATTTCAGGTTTAGAGGTATCATACTTCAGTCAGGTGTACACAAATGAGTCAATAGAAGCTTTAGTAAATCTTGTAGACTTTAGAAGTAGACCTAGCCACTTCGGAGGTTTACCCTGTAAATATAGCACAGTGGTAGATGGTATAAAGGTTTAGTGTGGTCATGTAATTCATGCTGCAGAAGACATGGCATATCGTCGCGGTTGAACAGCAGGTTTTTAATAACCGCCGGTCTACCAATATCTTTCTTCATATCGAACATTATGACGTGCTTCACACAAATGTTATATAACTTCTGTGTAACTTGACCATTGGAAATAGTCCAATAGGCTTAGTCTTATACTAGTAAGTCGAATAAATTACGACCTCAATATATGTTCAACCTATCATCACAAATAACCACTCTAGTGCTTATAAAATTTGGAGGTATTCCACCCGGCCCTTCTACAAAACATGCTCTGGGTCATGCTCATGCCAATACATGATCATCTTCCAGAAATCTAGTCCTAGCAAAGGCGACCAACAGACAAATGCACGGTACTTAAAAGGGTAAACACTAATAAGAACATGTAATGTGGCTTCATAGACAAATAAAGTAATGCATACTTTATGTTGGTAGTGCTTCCCATGTTTGATCAGAAACGCTTAACCCTTTAAGGATAATATTATGCCTCCAGCTTTCCTTTTTGTGTATTTCTTGTCAAGACGCACACTTGCATCCTATGCATCATGCTAGCCCTTTGGGAGTGTATCAATCTCACAGTTTCAGATCAGCATGATGCATGAATGCATCCCTCGCACATAGAAAACATTGCATGATGAACTGAAAAATCTATTCGACCCTTGAATGGTTAATACCTCAAACTTTTTGTGTGTGTTCTTACAGGTTCTGTGGACAGTGTGGTGGGACTGATCAGCGCACCACGTTCAGCCAGGTCAGACCATTCAGCCAAGTCAGACCGGTCAGCACGGTCAGACCGCTCTGATAGACGCTCGTCCAACAACCTCAGACCCTACAGGTTAGTCACACAATTAGCTGTTTAACGGACTCGGAGTGCATGTTTTTAGGCAGCGGTTGACAAATCAGATTGGAATTGGTGTGTCCACTGGACATAAAGACAACTAAGTTGTGTCTAGTGCGTCAGTTTGTGTATCCAGACCTTTTGTACTCCTAAGTGGGCCACACAGAGATGCCACTTTTCCTGGTTTACCAGGAATTCCTGGTTCTGATTCCAAGATTTCTATATTAAATCACATTAAATTCCTGGGAATATGTGTCCAAAGTCCTGTTTTCCTGGTTTTTGTCGGTCAGTGAGTGGCATCTCTGGCCACAACTTTAAAAAAAAAGAGAAATTCTGGCCAGGGAAATTATTTTGTGTCCCAGGCACTGGACACATGGATTTGTCGAGCCCTGTATTAGGTCGTGCCTCTATTTTGAACCAAAAGAGCTCATAAAAAGAATTTATCTCAAGTTGAATACGACAGACCCATAGATTTAACCAAGAACCTCTGTATCACACCCCCCAGTGTGATAACCCTTCCCCGTATCACACTGCCAGGTAGATCATTGCAAATGGTCATATAACTAATGATGATATGATTACTAATGCCAAATTTTTGAACATTTCTGACAAAAATAACTTGAGATAAATACAAAGGAGCACTTGAATTGGCTTCGCCTCGTGTGATAACCCTCAGTGGGGCAATTCTCGTGCACCTTTGTCTATGTATATGATGGGAATACTCCTACCGGCTATTTGTATTCTTATTAGATGCTCCCCACATTGCTTCTTTCCTTCTTTCTTGAAAACTAGAAAATATAGTATTGATGGGTAACATGTTTATACCTCATGCCAATTCTATGGAGATTGATACTCTCCTATATCATCATCATGATACATACAGGGTATATCAATACTGTGAGTAGTTTTTGAGATACTGTCTGCGCAAATTACGAAGATATGAAAACAAATGGACATTTAATCCATATGCATCATTTAAACCACTAAATCTGTCTTTAAATAGTAAGATATGATATCTCTATTTTCTACCTCTTTATCATTAATTTATAAATTCTATTTCAGGCCACCTGGGAGTAGCGACTTGTACTATGTGGAGTCCGGTACAGATGACGGTAATGCCTCAGTAGCCAATAGTGAAACCACGATCGAGAGCACTCACATAGGTACACGGTCTCACCGAGCACTTCTAACTCACTTAATAATGCACCATGTAATCAATAGTATATATATATATATATATATATATATATATATATATATATATATATATATATATATATATATATACATTGTATAGTTATATATATATATATATATATATATATATATATATATATATATATATATACATATATATACATACATACATACACACACACACTGGTACCATTAACCCTTTAAAGCCCCTGATGCAGGAGTGCATCATGCCAATTGGTCGCCATGATGCACAAATGAAGTGCTGGTGACTCTGCTCGCCAGCACTTCATTGGCACTTTGAGGGGTTGATACATTAAGTCCCTGTCCGTCTGCATGATGCTCCAATGCAGTGCTGGCGAGTAGTCGCAACAGCACTTCATTGGTGCATCATGACGACCACTGAGCATGATGCCTTAATGCATTAGCGGCCCTTAACGGGTTAACTCCTTCAGGGCTGCATAGTTCATTCACACCAATTTCTCATAATGTATGACTGCAGTCCTGGTAAGTCTCACTTGGGAATAATTCATGCATCATTCCAATGCTACGGGATCGTATCGACCCCCATATTGGTCAGCATGATACATGAATGCAGTCTACTCATACTGGTTACATTCATGGTCTACGCTAACTTCATGGCATAGAGACTTTCCCGAAGAGTTGTCATGATGCATAAATATAGTGCTGGCTATTTACTAGCCTGGGCTGAGTTGATGTATCATGAAGACATGGGCATGATGCATTGATGCACTATGCGGCCATTAAAGGGTTTGCATGAAATAACCAACATTAGGAGACGGCTGTCTACACCTCCTCACCTCAACACTACCTTGATGCTACTGACACGGTTGCCATGCTCGCCTCACCTTATCAACTTCTGTTGTTAAGGTGTGTCTCCACCGCATTCAGTGATGTCATACACAGGAATGCATTGTCACCTTGACACCAGTGCTGGTTCCTGGTGCCTCCAGGTGATGGAGAGTGACACTCTCCAGCCCTTGGTCTGGTACTCCAAACATTTATTTAGAGTCTAGCACTACATTGAATGCTATTGGTGTTTATCAAGGTTTCTACCTCAATAGGTCTCATCAGGTGTATTTGAGATTAATCAAGGCTTGTAATCATAAAAATAGAAAAAAAAATTGAAATAATCAACATGGGTGTAAGTCTTGAGGTTTTATCAGGATTTCCTGTATTCTAAACCATGTGTATGCATTTACTTTATAAATACATGTGGTAAGGCGGGCGGTATGTAAAAATAAAAGCCTCTTCATACCAAGTTAATGTATAGCTTCCAGATTTTTTTTCCCATGCCTGACTTACATCCCTGAATCAATAATGCTATATCATTAATTAGCCACTACTACCCAATGTGAATGGACGTCCTGACCTTTACCTAATCACCTAGTACTGGTAATATTCAATATAAATGTATAACGTGGCATTTAATCAGTTAAAACTTAATCTCTGAAAGGACCAGAATTATCCGTAAATTAATGTTTAATATTGACCGATTAATATGTAAACATTTTGTAATCAGCAAATAATCCATTGATAACACTATCACTCTAATCAATAATCTTTATTTTGAAACATCACAATATTATTAGATCAATATAGCTACCTAAGTACCTTCAGTGTAAGTCAGTTTATACGCAAAAGAAGGGCCAACTACTGCATAGAATTGACCTCAACTCAGGGTGTATAGTATATACGGGGGCGGGGGAGGTGTATATTGTATAGGACAGTCCCAAAGTGGCTAAGACATGACCCCAGTTGTACCTTACAGGTCATGCATCAACTCAGATGCACCTTATATGCACATGATGCTATGGTACCACAAAGACTTTAAACCCTTAGTGAGCTACCGCAATCTCTCGCGTATAAGACGCGTCCTCTACACCAAACAAATCCCTACTGCGTCTTATAGGATTTCCTCAAGTTTGGGGTGCGTCTTATATGAGGGGTAATTTTACTATAGAAATGTACTGAATTTACAAAATTGGTATCTAAGAGGTGCGTCTTATACGCGAAAATGCTTTTGCTGAGTTTGGGGTGCGTCCTATACGTGCAGCGCGTCTTCTACGCGGGAGAATACGGTAATTATCGAGAAATCATACAATTGAATTTCATTGTATTTCTAATGGCTATGATGGTGTAATTCTAGGTTCAGATGATGCGCGTGCACCTCACTTCCCGAGTCATTGGTTAGGGTCGCGCTCTGACCCCAACACCCCGACTGGCAGCGGGCTGTATAGCCAAATCAAACCGACCACACTACAACTAGATCCTATTGTGGAAAATAAAAGTTTTGTAAGTACATTTTAATATCTACAAATGGTGTAAAATGAGAGACATTGAAAAATAAAGTGCCGTGTTGTGTGTGTGCTGAAGAAACCCACAGTCATCAGTTGGTTTCTTTTTTTTTTTATCTTATTTCCAATAAGAAATGATATCCATTTAGATTGAAACTGAATAATCAATTACTAACTTTCAATTTACAGGAGGAACCAAAGCCACAGGAGGTGAGCTCCTCAGAAGACAAGACATTGATAGAGGAGAGTTTTGTTGGTAAGAACCGCAGCCACCACAACAACAGCGATCTGCACGAGGTATCAGACGCCAGTACAGGCAGTGAGGACCAGGCCCCGGGGGCACGTGGAGGACGCAGTGAAAACCGCCGTGATCCAAGCGGAGGAAACCGAGACATGCGGTTCATGAACGAGGACCTGGAGAGTGGTCGCTGGGAGAAGTACAACCAGCCGGAGGTCTACGCAGGGCACCAGCGACATGACGCAGCAACACGCTATAACGACATCCCCATCGCCAAGTCAGCCCGTTACTGGCCTGACTTGGGTCACTATCCTAACGACACTACCCCCGATCATAGATCCCGCCACCCTGCTGTAAGTACTCAGTTTGGTACACCCCAGCGACATGTCAAGTCAAACGATTCAACACCAGCATACACTGATTCCTACCCAAGGCGTGGTCAGGATCCTTACAGCCTAAACAACACTGGGTGCTCCTTACAGGACAGTTACCAGCAGTATGTGAGGAGCAGGGAGCGAGGAGACCGGGACCGGGATGACTCCAGGGAACAGTTTGACACGACTGAGGATGAGATTAGTTCCCGTCTCAGGCCCTATCCTGGGGAGGAGGTGCACACCATGGAGGAAACGCTAGAACAAAGCCCCAATAGATTCACACCACTCCGACATGATAAGGTAGCAATAGCCTTTCCTCATCAAAAATCTAATTCAGACAGAACTTTTTATAAGAGCCATGCAGCAAGAAAGAGTGACCTTTTCATGAATAAAGTTGTGTTTCGCTTACTTTCAGTGGAATGCTCATAACCTTGCCTAACTAACATCAGGAGACTCATGAGACAATTATCCTTTAAATTATTGGTATTACATGACAGACCTGCCATTGAAAATTTACATTCTCAATAGGTTAACCTAAGAAAAGTGCATAAATTTTATCATCTATTTCTCTGAAAAGTCACCCTTTCTTGCTGCATTGATCTATAGAAATAAAAAGCTTATTCATTTTTGATACTCATACAATAATGAGTATTAAGAGTTAAGAGTAAGCATTAAGGAACTGCTTTTTCTGTCAGGATTGATGTGAAATATTTTGGTGCCAATATGTAGGAAACAATAAATGTCCTATGAAGACAATGTGCACAGTTTAGTGTCTGCAGTTGTCAGTGAAATTATTAACCCTGATTATCAACAGGCACATAATTAACAGATAACCATTTACCAAATCTTCTATTCCAGGAGGAGGATGCAGAAGTAGAAGGGTACAGTACCCGTGGCAGCAGTTCACGAACATCCCCAGGGCGCTTCACCAGTTCTCACACATCACCTCTCAGGGTGAGCAGTTCCCGCACATCTCCAGGCCGTGTTGTGAGCCCCCCACCTGTGTCACATCGGTATCATGTCTCTGACCAAAGTCCTGAACACCGCCACAAGAGCCGCTACCACTCCCCACCTCCTATGTCTGCACCGACCCCGCCACATTCACGCCCCGACTCTACCTCCCCAACCCGTCGTTCCACACGGTCCGTGTCTCCCGACCCCGCCCGGAGGTCACCCATTCAGAGGTCCCCACCTGCAAGAAGGAGTCATGCCCAGGAGAGTCAGTCAGAGAGAGCAGTGGAGAGAGCACCAGCCGGAGGAGCCTCAAGACATGCATGGAGCGAGACAGTGGAGGGTTCCAGGCAGGTGGATGAAGCACTGAGGGGTCGGACAGCTGAACTACCCAGAGACATGTAAGTCCAAAAAGTGTATTAGAATTTAGAGCTCTTCTTTTTTTGAGGAAAAATTGACTTATCGTCTACCTAATCGAAATGTAATTCAACTCAACCAGAGACCTTCCAAACAATCAGACATGACCGGCTCTTGATGTCTAGAACTGTCATATACTTTGCTAATATTATCATCTTTATGGATTACCTCTGATCACAATGATGACCCTAGATACAATGGTTAAAAATCTTATTTTACATAAATTACTTTATCCAGATCTGAGCATGAGCGTCTCTATGCTCGTGAATCCCTTGACTCTGAATCATCCAACAAGGACGTTAACGCACTGTGGGAGAAATTCCAGCGGCGCTACACAGACAGTAGCAGTGATGGGGAGGGAGGAAGCGTCAAGGACGTAGACCTTAACAAGTTATCGAGCCTCATTAAGAACCCTGTACAGCATGTCACCCAGGATGTGGCAGCTGCTGGGGGGTCGCGGAGTCACTCGTCCAGCGGGGGTAGGACGCAGAAGCAGCGGGAATCGAGAGCAGCTGCAGATCAGCATCACCATGGGTACTACCAGGATGATAGGCAGTATGAGGACGGCCATAGGAGATCAGGGTATGCTGCTATATTCTCTCTGCGTCTTTTCTCATAATTTTTGAATATCTTTTTCTCCATGATATTTCATTGTAAGTTTATTTCCATGTTTGGACTACTAAACGTAAAAATGCCAGGGAATTTGGAACATGGTATTTTCATGTTTATTATAAATAACACCTCTGGAGTCAATAGACTTTCCCAATCATTACTAGGTGCTCATAGGGAGGAAAATTCTATATAAAATCAAAAGAAGGGAGAGAAAATGGACATCTTTATTATATAAGGTTTCAATCTTCTTTCATACAGCGGGCTTCCCTAGCACACTTAAAAGGGTCTATTTCTCTTCTTTCCTATCCCTCAGGATGTGTGTGGTGGACATATGCGCGGGCACCAACACCTTCCTGTGTGAAATTGTGTAATGTGGTTCTCGCCATAAATATGACCTTAGATGTCGAAATGGCGTTAAACATCTATTACTCACTCACTCACTCACTCACTCTTTCATACAGGCCTAACAGTAGAAGCACCAGTCACAGAGCCCCAAGGAGTCACCCAGTGAGTGAACAACCGAGCCTGTCACACACCCAGTCTGTCGCCTTCCACACCAACACAGCGGCCGCCACCCCAGCCTCAGACCTGACCGCCAAGTCTACCGGCACGTCCAGACGGGATGAGGCCACACTACAATCCATCCCCGAGGACACGACTTTAGACTCAATCAGCACCGATATAACGAGCAGTGAGAGTAACGGCTCTGTGTCCTTAATACAGCGCCTACCTGACGACCCAAAACTACTCAAACTCCAGACTAAGATCCAGCGCCAAAGGCAAAAGTATGAGATGGAAAAGGTACGAGAGCAGCGCAGGCGGCAGAAGATCAACAAGTTGGAGTCTTTGTTGGCTGCTAAACAGTCTGTGGAAAGTGTGTCGCAGTACCAGGGTGGGCATGGTGAGGCGGCACACCATCATGGTTTTACACGGCCTGTGTATGAGAGTGATTACACACAGCATACCACTGGGCACTTCACATCAGAACACTCCAGTCCTACTGTACGCCCCATGTCTACATCGTCTGGTAAGAGCACAAGTACGCCTGCCAGCATGAAGGGCACCAGTGGGGAGGATATGTCGTTTGCCATGTCTGAAATCACGTCTCGGTATGGTGGGATGCATCGAACAGGACGGTCGGATGAGAGCTCAGATAACACTCTTGTAGATGAGGCAAGTTCGAAGGGGACAACAACTGGGTATACGACAACACAAGACGAGACGACCCCTCAACAAAGTGAGGCCGAGAATGGGAAAATCTGCAAATGTTGCCTCAAGAAGAAGGGCAAATCAAAGTCAAAAACACATCAGCGTACGAGTGAAACAAGGTCAAAGTCAGATTCTAAAGTAAGGACAAGATCAAAGTCACCTCAGAAGGTCACTTCAAGGTCAAAGTCACCAACTAAAATATCAAGGTCACAATCTCCACTGAAACATAAAAGTGCACGTTCCCCGTCTCCTACAGGTAAACGGCGCAGCGAGAGATCACACTCTCCCACCTCAAAGAAGTCAAGGCACCGAGACGGATATGGACCAGAGGACGAACAACAATACTGGCGTATGGAGAAGCCATTGAAGGAGCATCACAACAGGAACGCCTCATACCTCGAGTTTGAGAAACCCACACATAGCCACACAGAACGGCACAATGGTAAGAACACTCGCAGGAAAGAGACATTGAGAGATAATGGGACCCAGCAGAGGTCCGAGAGTGACTGCCAGAAATCACAACAGCGGCAAAGAAGGACTGACGACAGAGGTTCTAAGGAGAACCGTGATCGGCAGAAAGAGAACCGCTCGCAGAAACATACCACCTCAAGAACCCACCATAAAGATGAAAAACCAGACACCTTTAACATTGATGATGAGGAAAGTATTGATGGGACACCAGCTGTCCGCACCATTGGAATCAATGTACCAACACCCATCTCACTATCACCGCCGACTCGGAGGAAGGTCCGTGATGTGACGATGATTTCGGAGGCTGTACAGACAACACCTCATATAACTAATGGAGATAGCAGTAGCCACCAGCGGCATGTCTCACCAGGACGTCGACACAAACATGATGCCTTTACACCCGAGGTGTCACCAGACTCGTCAAGCACTGAGAACGTGCAGCCATCACGCAGGGAGCAACCTAAGGCTGCAGCCACACAGGGTCAGTAGTAACTACCTTAAATTATTACATAAGACACCTCTTAAATATAGAAAGCACTCTGAGTTAGGCTTAATCATATAGGATGGTATATTAAGCTAATAGATGATGCATATCGGGGCCCTAGGGCTGTATATGCTGTATATACCTGAGCCGCGGAGCGGCGAGGGTATATACAGCATATACAGCCCGTGGGGCCCCGATATGCATCACCTAATAGGTTTATACCACCATTTCCTCCATTTTGTATCAATTTCTTACCTGATTTCCACAGAATACAGCCAGGAGAAGATATTTTGTAAGTGCAAGCGATACGGCCCGTGTCCGCTCTGCGCGAAGCCATTGTTTTTGTTCTGGCCGGGAGAGGTACCGCCGTGTTTACACTCACTTTTCGTATGGAATCCAGCCATGACATGTTATAATATTAAAATCCCAAGAAGTTTTTGATCCATAGACGAGGAATGCGTGCTAATTTTCTCCATTTTCTTCGATATAAATAAGAATCCATTGATTTTTCCATCGTAAGCGAGTCGCGGTCCGGCCATTCCCACCCGCCTCCTTGTTCGGCGAAAGTGTGTCAGTAGCCCGGATGTGGATATAGGTCAACTGCTCGTCGTGCAAGGAAGACGCCGAAAATTTCGGTCCGGTTTGGAAAATCAATGGATTCTTATTTATATCGAAGAAAATGGAGAAAACTAGCACGCATTACTCGTCTATGGATCGAAAACTTCTTGGGATTTCAATATTATAACATGAAATGGTTGGATTCCATACGAAAACTGACTGGAAACATAGCAGGTTAGAACTTATTTACCTTCGCATTGGATTTCATCACCGTTCAGTGTGGCGCTATGGCTAAGGCCTTCGCCTACCACCACTGCGGCCGGGGTTCAATCCTCATACGAGTTGGCACGATTTTTCACCATGGAAAATGGCTAGATTAACTTTGTATAGGCACCATAATTTCCAAAAAATATTCTAAGTCCAACTTGACCTCGAAAAAGTATATACCAAAAATTTCAAAAATGCACAAGGGTGGTATATGCAGAATAATGCACGGCTAAACTGCATATAAACCCACCGGAAGTGCCGAAATCGTGGTATAAACGTGTATATGCGTGTAAAGACGCATTCTGAATATGACTAAATCCTACAGACCACTGGTGGTTTAACTCTCACACATAAGCCGCATCTTATACATGAGTATTTATGGTACTTAATATGAATTCCTAGTAGTCTTAGATTACCACTGGTTCTAATAAATCAAGAAAATAAATAAAAGATTTGCCAACATCTTAAAATGCCCTGATTGGCACTTTAACTCTCATTGAAACATGTATTGGAAATTGAGCAGATTTCTTACTTAAGTATATTGATTCGACTGTTACAGCTGGGTTGGCATGGTACATCCCCCTCAAGGACACACGTCCGTGGCGGCTCCCGCTCCGAGAACGCCAGGCACACGCTGTATCTATGGAAACATGGCCGCCGCGTGAGGAGGCATGGCGTGCTGGGTATGACCTCGGGAGTAGCTGGGACCGGGCTAAAGACACAGTGACAAGCGATGCAGAGATCTACCTCACACGGGCTAACGAGCTACGAAAACAACAGGAGGAGGGAGCACTACAACCCAAACTGTCTCTACAGGTACGATGGTCAATAACCTGCTGTAATGCCTCATGTATAAGGCACATGTCTCGTATAAGATGTACAAGAACTGGTCTAGAATAAAAGTAACCTGCCTGTAAGTTGTATCCTGACTATAGGAAATTCTTATGAGTCTAAGATTCAATATAAGCAGTGGCTTAATTGAGGGGTACTACCTTGTCCTAGGGAGTCATTTTTTTTTTTTTAAACTTTGATGTAGATCTTGATATATTTATCAAAGATTTCCATGACTGTAAACTACTACAGTAAAACCTCGCATATGAGCTGCGGCTTGTAGATCATTTTGGAGGATTTAGTGTCTCCCAAGAATTATGTCTAAAACTCTGTTTTGTCCCTCTGTCCACTAGGAGGCATTCCAGCGCCGTAAACAAGAATTCATCTCAGAGTCACGAGAGCGCCAAAAGCACCTTGCGCTCAAGTCGGAGGAGCGCAACATTCAGGACATGCACTCACGGCATCGCGCCGCGCTGTTTAAAATTGACAGAAAACTGGATCCTAACAAAAACGCACACCCCTATAGTGGTAAGTACAGCTTGAAGCATTTAAATCAATTTAATTCGCTTATTTGATTTTCTTTTATCAAACAGTGTGTTTAAAAAAATATCTTAAATGTATTTCAAGTAGTTTTATTGTGCTCCAACGTTAAAGTGATATTAGAATTAGCCTGGCTTAATGTCATCTAGATTTATGCCAAAAAGAGGGGCGTGCATATACATGTATTAGGGAATGGGTACTCATTACCTTGAATATGTATAATGCATGTATAATGGTTTTAAGGTTTTTACTTGGACTCTCCTCAGATATCAATTTTTTGTAACTAAGAAAATTTGCTCATGAATATCAGTCATTTAGTAAGAAAAACACATATATTCCTTCTTTCAGAGAATCTGTATCAGCCAAAGAAGCGCAATATAACCAAAAAGGAGATGAAAGAACTCACAAATAAGTAAGTCATCTTAAACCCTTAATACTCTTTGTATTACCTTTTATGTATGCTGTGTAGATTAATAGTGAATCCAACCAATCAATGCTTGAATTGGAACACGATGTTTTTAAAGTTCTTTGGTGATTGATAGCAATGAATAAACTTAAACCATGAGGAATATTGCCGTCACGAAAGGGTTAATGCCCATAGGTCGGCAAGATGCACCAATATACATTGTACCATGTAGAGTAGCGGTAAATGGAATAAAGTAATACATGTTGATAATATTTTTGGCGTCCTTAAGCAGACCCGCCAGCACTTCACTGGAGCATCAACCCTGTAGGGTCGGCATGATGCATGAGGGAAGCCAGAGCGAGTTACTCACCAGGGGCTGCATATATGCATCATAACGACCAATGGGCATGATGATACCTGCGGCTGTTAAAGGGTCCATAGTAAAGTGACAAATTCTATGTGTGTTATTTTGTAGGAAGTACGCCAATCTTGAAGAGGTTGTGAAACGAGAGGAGGAGTCCAAGCGCACGGAGGAGTACCGCACTAACCGTCTCAGAGCTCAGAATTACAAACATGTAAGAACCTACTCATAGTGTCTTTTTAAAGTGCCAAAAAGTATGAATAATTTAGACTCTTCATAGAATATAGAATTTTTGGTTTCTCCACTGAAAAATTGACAAATATGGAAAAAGAAAAGTTGAAACTAAAAACTTTCCTTTTTCTGTGGTCTGGATATGTGATATGTTGGCACTAAACCTTCATTCAACTTTTACAACAAAAAACATCCATTTTTGGACCTAAAGGTCTATGTGATTGGGAATGAATTAATTTCTTTTTTGATCTCTGGTGTTTTGGCACTTTTCCCCAGAGAAAATTAAATTGTCATTAAATTGTTTAAGGTTAATAATTGTAATTTCAATTTTGATTTCAGAAAATCCTCTCGAAAGTTCTTCATAAGAAGGCAGCTTGGGTGGAATGAGCAGGCTGTTACCAAATCAGCGTTTTTGATTATAAAGTTTTGAATCGCCGTCAAGAGACATTTGATGCACTTACTGTGATAAATGATACATAATGTATGCTTCTGAATAACTGAGGAATAATATCAGTAATATTAACCAATAAAAAGCTTTATTTATTAATAATTCATGCAATATGACATACACAATATAACAGAATGGTAAAACTATGCATCTAGTGCTCTGAAAAATTATCTTTGAAATATTTCAAACCAGATGAAATGGAATGCATCTGTAACCCTTTATGGATGGTATGAATGTATGAGTTCTGACGGTTGCCGCCAGACGGCAGTCGAGAATTACTCACCCGTCTCTGCTGAATTCATGAAAACAAAAGCAAGTTGTCCATTAAGGGCACTGGCAGTATGCTGCCCTTAAAGCTTTGACTAATCACAAACCTTAAACACTATAACTGTATGCCAGATTATGGGTTCAAACATGATACATTTTATTGGAATTCAAGTGTGAAAGGAAAAATTTAGGAAACCGCAAAATTTTCTTTAAAATGTCCGTGGTTGAACTGAAGCAAGGTGCTGCTCATTTGTGTGATTAGAATGAATCTACAAACTTTGGTTGCTAAGAGATAATTTCAGTCTGAAAATAATTTTGATTACTTGGGTATTCATTACTGGTTTCCTGCAAAAAGAAAAAAAAAGTCATTTCATGATACTATACTCCAATCTCCCTCCTTATGCCAGGAAATTCGTGCATATGCTCTCTATTGTTATTCTGAACTTGACATGTTTGAAAGGAGTCAATTTAAGGAATAGCATAATTAATATGTGCCAATGACTTCCACCTTGACTTTCATAATGTATCACATTCCGTCCAGTGTTACACGTGCTAAGATTTGTAAACCGCGCCTAGAGATTAGATGTTAATCCGTATATAGATACATTATGATTAATGTCACCAGATTGCATTGCCAATTTGATATGAAACCTACTTTGCTGTATATAAGGACTAGAATGTGGATAGATTTCTGTTGTGTATATTTAATTGGGATATATTTGTATTTATTTGATAATTATATCAGCTGTTTATAGTAAAAATGGGGGATTGGTGGCAGAGTGCTGACACACCTCACTACATCTAGATAATTATATCTAATGGCCAGCTTCGCCCTGAGGCATCCTTCTCAAGAGTAACAAGCATTTTCCTTCCAGCCTTAATTCTTTCAGAGTGCCTTGATACATAGGTTTTTTGTAGACGTAATCCATGAATGCATTCGTGGCGAGTAACTCACCAGAGCTGCATTCATGCATCATGACAATAGTGGTCCGTAAATTGTGAAATAAGTTTGTTCCCCTGAAGGATTACATTCAGTATGCATCTAGAGGGAGTGTTTTAAAAGTCCAATATTAAATATACAAATAAATAAATGATATAGAAGGATACTGACCAAATTCACAGACCTATACAATACTGCTGTACTATATGTATGAAATGTTACTGATAATGAATATATCATTGTTAGTGTAGAGTGCCTTGGGAAGAAAAGGAACCACGCTTCATATCTTTGCACCTGATTCAAGTAGAGTATATGGAATAAAGTACTATATCTTGATACTATTTTTGTCGTCCTTGATTTTATTCACTACCTTATTGTATCATGCTGACCATTCAGAAGATCTATACTGTAAGTCATAAGCCGGATTTTTTTTTCTATTTTGGGCCCAAACCGGCTTCTAAATTTTTCCCAAAGTCCCCCCCCCCGGCTTATGACCGGGTTTTTTTTACTATAGAATAAAGAGAAAATGGTAAAAATTTGACCCAAAAACCGGCTTTTATTTTTTTCCTGAACTCACCCCCCGGCTTATGACCGGGGCCGGCTTATGACCGAGGATTTACGGTACTAAGAATGCATGAATAACCAGGAGGAGCCATTAAAGTTACCATTAAATGGTAATTCTCTCATTAAAGAGAAAGGCTTTCCCTAATAGTGACAATTGATTTTTTTCTTCCTATCATGATATATTAGCTTTTGTCAAGATGAACACTCTATAACTACGCACTTCGCCATTTACCTTCTATGGCAAGCCTAACCTTTAGTTGCATATATTTGTTTACACATAGTTATCACACCTGGTTTAAATCAATTTTTTTTGGTAGGAATTGTTAACGATTAGGAATTTTCCCCCTTTTTTGGGGGGGGGGGGTGGGGGTATATATTTGATGTGTGGCACATTTAACAGTAACAGTGCTCATAAGTGCAGGGTGTGTAACCATATGTTATGACATGTTAGCAGCCAATGCATCCTAAAAGTGCAGACCGTGGTATAAACGCAATGTGATGATTATGCTTGCACGTGTGACTTTTAGGTACTTGATAGAGTACTAAAATTGAAATTTTGGTCTCACCCACGCAGTTTTCGTCCCGATATGCCCAGGGTGAAAAAAAAAAAGAAAATGGCCCTCATCATATTTTTCAGGGGTTGGTGATGAGAAACCAGTTTTTTTTTTGAGTGACCTAAGCATGATGCATCAATACATTAACCACCCTTGAATGGCTATTTAATGGTTGATTGAGCATGATGTCTGTTCATATTTTCAAGCCTGAATTCCCTCAATACAACAGCTGTCATCACATCAGACATACCCAGGTTTCTGTCAGTGTGTCACTATAGCATCGACCATGTCACGTATAGGATGGAGGCATATGCCCATTGCCTTAAATATCCTCCTGTTCATTAATGTTTTGTATTTGTGGAGGTCTAACACATGTCTCCATGATCCGGCACTACGCATGGTACATGAAGACGCACCGGCAGCCATTAGAGAAAGGATTGTCCCCAGCACTCGCGCACCTGACTTTCTTATCAAAAGGGACAATGAACAACCTGAATTTGTTACCAAGAGTGACAATGAACAACCTGAAGTTGACACCAAGACTGATAATGAACAACCTGAATTTGTTACCAAGAGTGACAATGAACAACCTGAAGTTGACACCAAGACTGATAATGAACAACCTGAAGTTGTAACCAAGAGTGACAATGAACAACCTGAAGTTGACACCAAGACTGATAATGAACAACCTGAAGTTGTAACCAAGACTGATAATGAACAACCTGAAGTTGTCACCAAAACTGACAACGAGCTACCTGAAGTTGTTACCAAGACTGACAATGGGCTACCTGAAGTTGTTACCAAGACTGACAATGGGCTACCTGAAGCTGCTACCAAGACTGACAATGAGCTACCTGAAGTTGTTACCAAGAGCATTATCACTGCCACTGAGCCGCTTCAATTTAGTAGTGGGAGCATCATCACTGAGCCTTCACCTGCTTTTGGTACTGAGAGGATTGTGACCAATGTCAGCTGTTGGAAAATATTTGAAGGGGATGAGGATGAGATTCACAAAGCTAAACAGTTCATATCCACCATGCCCCCTCCTCCTAAAGATGAGGAATTTAAGGCACCCACAGACTGTGACGTCATCAGGAGCTGGGGGTACCAGCTAGAACCCATGTCAGAGGAGGAGAGGATGTTCCCCATAGCATTCTCCATCTTAATGTACAAGAATGTACAACAGATGGAGTTCCTGTTGCGGCTACTCTACCAGCCACAGAACGTCTACTGTATACATGTAGATAAAAAGTCAATGCCTATGGTGCACCACAATGTCCAAGCCTTTGCTAATTGTTTCCCAAATGTCTTCATAGCAAGTCAGTTGGAGACGGTCATTTATGGAGGATTCAGTCGTCTACAGGCCGATATTAACTGTATGGCTGATCTTGTGAAGAAGGATTCTAAATGGAAATACCATATTAACCTTGCCAGCAGTGCATTACCATTGCGGACCAATGCTGAAATGGTCAAAATACTAAAAGTCTACAATGGTGCCAATGATATTGTTGGAAATGCTAAAGGTTGGCTGAACTCGGTCCGATATCGAAACAGGTCCAGATTTGACCCGCAGAAAAGCACATCTCCCCCACCACATAAGCTGAACATCCTCAAGGGCAGTGCATACGGTGTGTACAGTAGGGCCTTTGTGGAATTTGTCCTTAATGATCAGAAGGCCCTGGATCTCCTCTCCTGGTTTAAGAATGAAACAATCATGGATACCCCAGATGAACACTATTGGGCCACCCTACAACACCTCAAGTATAACCAACAGTTGAAAACCCCTGGTGGGTATCTAGAAGAGCCTAAATCCAAGCCCTGGTTGGCTAGCTACTCAGCCTGGTGCTATAAGGATTCGTGTTTTGGGAAATGGTCTTCCCATTCTATGTGTCTGTTTGGTGTAGGAGACCTGCCTAACCTGGCCAGTCGTAAGGAGTTGTTTGCTAATAAGTTTGAGCCCAAATACGATCGGTTGGCAGGGATGTGTCTGCAGGAGTTATTGAGGAACAGGACTAGGACAAATGGCCCCATGGTGGACTTATTCTATTATAAAGACGCGCCCTTTACTAAGAGTGACCACAAAATACATAAAGGCTGCTAATGTACCACGCCTGCAAACTCCTCAGTTTTCTCAGTTTTTAAGCATCCATCTTGTGATTCATCCAGATCTAGTAAGATCTGTTTTTTTACTTCTCTGATATAAAGGGAGTGTGTGTGTGTGTGTGGGGGGGGGAGGTCTTGATAAAAATTGGAGCTGAAAAAAGTACCAGAAAGCATGATTTGGCATTACATTTTTAATACCTTCTTGAAAGATCCCTTCCCGACGCCCCAACATTCATTACCTTTAGCCATCTTCAGACAAAGTTTAAATCATTTGATTGGAGGCACTCACTTAGTTCTCATCTGGAGTTTGCAGGTATGGCAACCACTAATTAAGTCTACTACAGAAATGTACCCTATTATTTTCATAGCTTCAGATCACTGAGCTTCAGAAAAGCCTAGGTATGAATATTTTAGCAGGTTCTAATTACTCCAAAGGCATTGAAAGGTAGTGACAAATATCACGAGCATTGGAAGTGTTTGGCTTCTCATTTTCGCGTGGGGAATGCCATGTACGTAGGAGGCTTCCTAATTTATGATGTTACATTATGTGTTATAAAGGCTTTAAGTGAATTGCTATGGAAGGAACAATGAAGATATTTATCAAGAAAAGGCATACCTTTATTATGAACAAGATATCTCTTGCCAAAAAGAACTGCGCCTGTGCATGATGTGTTTTTCTTGTCTGGTATGAGCATGTATTATATAGCATTCTAGTCATACAGCAAATCAAACTTACACGACCAAACGATTAAACTAAAGTTAATCATCTAGATAACCTGACTGTCTTTTATTCTTTTGTATATTTTTGCTGTGAGGTTGGTTGCTACTGATTATTTAAGTGACCAGTGTTTACCCATTTTCTCCCAAAGCATGTTGTTTAAATTGAGACAAATCAGTGTGCACATGATTCTGAGCTCTATATTGATAGTCTACCAATCTATATGCTACACACAGATAATTTACCATTTCCATACACTACTCACACACATAGTCTACCATTTCTATACACTATTCACAGACAGACAGTCTACTATTTCTATACACTACTTACACACAGACAGTCTACCATTTCTATACACTACTCACAGAGAGTCTACCATTTCCATACACTACTCACAGAGAGTTTACCATTTCTATACACTACTCACAGAGAGTCTACCATTTCCATACACTACTCACAGAGAGTTTACCATTTCCATACACTACTCACAGAGAGTCTACCATTTCCATACACTACTCACAGAGAGTCTACCATTTCCATACACTACTCACAGAGAGTCTACCATTTCCATACACTACTCACAGAGAGTCTACCATTTCCATACACTACTCACAGAGAGTCTACCATTTCCATACACTACTCACAGAGAGTCTACCATTTCCATACACTAGTCACAGAGAGTCTACCATTTCCATACACTAGTCACAGACAGTCTACCATTTCCATACACTACTCACAGAGAGTCTACCATTTCCATACACTACTCACAGAGAGTCTACCATTTCCATACACTACTCACAGACACAGTCTACCATTTCCATACACTGCTCTCAGACATTCTACCATTTCCATATACTACTCACAGAGAGTCTACCATTTCCATACACTACACACAGAGAGTCTACCATTTCCATACACTAGTCACAGAGAGTCTACCATTTCCATACACTACTCACAGAGAGTCTACCATTTCCATACACTACTCACAGAGAGTCTACCATTTCCATACACTACTCACAGAGAGTCTACCATTTCTATACACTACTAATATACACAGTCTACCATCCCCATACACTAGTCACAGACATTCTACCATTTCCATACACTACTCACACACAGAGAATCTACCATTTCCATACACTACCCACTTGGTAAAAAACGTGTTTTTAACGTTTGCAAACGTTTTTATTTGGTTTGGATAAAACAAGTTTTTAAAAAACGTTATTTTGAACCACTTTTGAACCAAATAAAAACGTTTGCTTCCACTTCTACATACTACCCATACACAATGTACGACTTCTACATACTACCCATACACAATCTACCACTTCTACATACTACCCATACACAATCTACCACTTCTACATACTACACATACACAATGTACCATTTCTACATGTATACTACCCATACACAATCTACCACTTCTACATACTACCCATACACAATGTACCACATCTACATACTACCCATACACAATCTACCACTACATACTACCCATACACAATCTACCACTTCTACATACTACCCATACACAATCTACCACTACATACTACCCATACACAATCTACCACTTCTACATACTACACATACACAATCTACCACTACATACTACACATACACAATCTACCACTTCTACATACTACCCATACACAATCTATCACTACATACTACACATACACAATCTACCACTTCTACATACTACACATACACAATGTACCACATCTACATACTACCCATACACAATCTACCACTACATACTACCCATACACAATCTACCACTTCTACATACTACCCATACACGATCTACCACTTCTACATACTACACATAGACAATCTACCACTACATACTACACATACACAATCTACCACTTCTACATACTACACATACACAATGTACCACATCTACATACTACCCATACACAATCTACCACTACATACTACCCATACACAATCTACCACTTCTACATACTACCATACACAATTTACCACTTCTACATACTACACATACACAATCTACCACTTCTACATACTACCCATACACAATGTACCACTTCTACAAACTACACATACACAATCTACCACTTCTACATACTACCCATACACAATCTACCACTACATACTACACATACACAATCTACCACTTCTACATACTACACATACACAATGTACCACTTCTACATACTACCCATACACAATCTACCACTTCTACATACTACCCATACACAATCTACCACTTCTACATACTACCCATACACAATCTACCACTTCTACATACTACACATACACAATCTACCACTTCTACATACTACACATACACAATGTACCACATCTACATACTACCCATACACAATCTACCACTACATACTACCCATACACAATCTACCACTTCTACATACTACCCATACACAATGTACCATTTCTACATACTACCCATACACAATCTACCACTTCTACATACTACCCATACACAATCTACCACTACATACTACCCATACACAATCTACCACTTCTACATACTACCCATACACAATCTACCACTTCTACATACTACCCATAACCAATCTATCACTACATACTACACATACACAATCTACCACTTCTACATACTACCCATACACAATCTACCACTTCTACATACTACACATACACAATGTACCATTTCTACATGTATACTACCCATACACAATGTACCATTTCTACATACTACCCATTCACAATCTACCACTTCTACATACTACCCATACACAATCTACCACTTCTACATACTACCCATACACAATGTACCACTTCTACATACTACCCATACACAATGTACCACTTCTACATACTACCCATACACAATCTACCACTACATACTACACATATACAATCTACCACTTCTACATACTACACATACACAATCTACCACTTCTACATACTACACATACACAATCTCCCACTACATACTACCCATACACAATCTACCACTACATACTACACATACACAATGTACCACTTCTACATGTATACTACCCATACACAATGTACAACTTCTACATACTACCCATACACAATGTACCACTTCTACATACTACCCATACACAATGTACCACATCTACATACTACCCATACACAATGTACCATTTCTACATACTACCCATACACAATCTACCACTACATACTACACATACACAATCTACCACTTCTACATACTACACATACAGAATCTACCACTTCTACATACTACACATACACAATCTACCACTACATACTACCCATACACGATGTACCACTTCTACATACTACACATACACAATCTACCACTTCTACATACTACCCATACACAATGTACCATTTCTACATACTATCCATACACAATCTACCACTTCTACATACTACACATACACAATCTACCACTTCTACATACTACCCATACACAATCTACCACTACATACTACCCATACACAATCTACCACTTCTACATACTACCCATACACAATCTACCACTTCTACATACTACCCATACACAATCTACCACTTCTACATACTACCCATACACAATCTACCACTTCTACATACTACCCATACACAATCTACCACTTCTACATACTACCCATACACAATCTATCACTACATACTACCCATACACAATCTACCACTTCTACATACTACACATACACAATCTACCACTTCTATATACTACACATACACAATGTACCACATCTACATACTACCCATACACAATCTACCACTACATACTACCCATACACAATCTACCACTTCTACATACTACCCATACACAATGTACCATTTCTACATACTACCCATACACAATCTACCACTTCTACATACTACCCATACACAATCTACCACTTCTACATACAACCCATACACAATCTACCACTTCTACATACTACCCATACACAATCTATCACTACATACTACACATACACAATCTACCAATTCTACATACTACCCATACACAATGTACCATTTCTACATACTACCCATACACATTCTACCACTTCTACATACTACCCATACACAATCTACCACTTCTACATACTACACATACACAATGTACCATTTCTACATGTATACTACCCATACACAATGTACCATTTCTACATACTACCCATTCACAATCTACCACTTCTACATACTACCCATACACAATCTACCACTTCTACATACTACCCATACACAATCTACCACTTCTACATACTACCCATACACAATCTACCACATCTACATACTACCCATACACAATCTACCACTACATACTACACATACAGAATCTACCACTTCTACATACTACCCATACACAATCTACCACTTCTACATACTACCCATACACAATCTACCACTTCTACATACTACCCATACACAATCTACCACTACATACTACACATACACAATCTACCACTTCTACATACTACCCATACACAATCTACCACTTCTACATACTACACATAGACAATCTACCACTTCTACATACTACCCATACACAATCTACCACTTCTACATACTACCCATACACAATCTACCACTACATACTACACATACACAATCTACCACTTCTACATACTACCCATACACAATCTACCACTTCTACATACTACACATACACAATCTACCACTACATACTACCCATACACAATCTACCACTTCTACATACTACCCATACACAATGTACCATTTCTACATACTACCCATACACAATCTACCACTTCTACATACTACCCATACACAATCTACCACTTCTACATACTACCCATACACAATCTACCACTTCTATATACTACCCATACACAATCTATCACTACATACTACACATACACAATCTACCACTTCTACATACTACACATACACAATCTACCACTACATACTACACATACACAATCTACCACTTCTACATACTACACATACACAATCTCCCACTACATACTACCCATACACAATCTACCACTACATACTACACATACACAATGTACCACTTCTACATGTATACTACCCATACACAATGTACAACTTCTACATACTACCCATACACAATCTACCACTTCTACATACTACCCATACACAATGTACCACATCTACATACTACCCATACACAATGTACCATTTCTACATACTACCCATACACAATCTACCACTACATACTACACATACACAATCTACCACTTCTACATACTACACATACACAATCTACCACTTCTACATACTACACATACACAATCTACCACTACATACTACCCATACACAATGTACCACTTCTACATACTACACATACACAATCTACCACTACATACTACACATACACAATCTACCACTTCTACATACTACACATACACAATCTACCACTTCTACATACTACACATACACAATCTACCACTACATACTACCCATACACAATGTACCACTTCTACATACTACACATACACAATCTACCACTTCTACATACTACCCATACACAATGTACCATTTCTACATACTATCCATACACAATCTACCACTTCTACATACTACACATACACAATCTACCACTTCTACATACTACCCATACACAATCTACCACTACATACTACCCATACACAATCTACCACTTCTACATACTACCCATACACAATGTACCACTTCTACATACTACCCATACACAATCTACCACTTCTACATACTACCCATACACAATCTACCACTTCTACATACTACCCATACACAATCTATCACTACATACTACCCATACACAATCTACCACTTCTACATACTACCCATACACAATCTACCACTTCTACATACTACCCATACACAATCTATCACTACATACTACCCATACACAATCTACCATTTCTACATACTACCCATACACAATCTACCACTTCTACATACTACACATACACAATCTACCACTTCTAGATACTACACATACACAATGTACCACATCTACATACTACCCATACACAATCTACCACTACATACTACCCATACACAATCTACCACTTCTACATACTACCCATACACAATCTACCACTTCTACATACTACCCATACACAATCTATCACTACATACTACCCATACACAATCTACCACTTCTACATACTACCCATACACAATCTACCACTTCTACATACTACCCATACACAATCTACCACTTCTACATACTACCCATACACAATCTATCACTACATACTACACATACACAATCTACCACTTCTACATACTACCCATACACAATGTACCATTTCTACATACTACCCATACCCATTCTACCATTCTACATACTACCCATACACAATCTACCACTTCTACATACTACACATACACAATGTACCATTTCTACATGTATACTACCCATACACAATGTACCATTTCTACATACTACCCATTCACAATCTACCACTTCTACATACTACCTATACACAATCTACCACTTCTACATACTACCCATACACAATCTACCACTTCTACATACTACCCATACACAATCTACCACATCTACATACTACCCATACACAATCTACCACTACATACTACACATACAGAATCTACCACTTCTACATACTACCCATACACAATCTACCACTTCTACATACTACCCATACACAATCTACCACTTCTACATACTACCCATACACAATCTACCACTACATACTACACATACACAATCTACCACTTCTACATACTACCCATACACAATCTACCACTTCTACATACTACACATAGACAATCTACCACTACATACTACCCATACACAATCTACCACTTCTACATACTACCCATACACAATCTACCACTTCTACATACTACCCATACACAATCTACCACTACATACTACACATACACAATCTACCACTTCTACATACTACCCATACACAATCTACCACTTCTACATACTACACATAGACAATCTACCACTTCTACATACTACCCATACACAATCTACCACTTCTACATACTACCCATACACAATCTATCACTACATACTACCCATACACAATCTACCACTTCTACATACTACCCATACACAATCTACCACTTCTACATACTACACATACACAATCTACCAGTTCTACATACTACACATACACAATCTATCACTACATACTACACATACACAATGTACCACATCTACATACTACCCATACACAATCTACCACTACATACTACACATACACAACCTACCACTTCTACATACTACACATACACAATGTACCACTTCTACATACTACCCATACACAATCTACCACTTCTACATACTACCATACACAATCTACCACTTCTACATACTACCCATACACAATCTACCACTTCTACATACTACCCATACACAATCTACCACTTTTACATACTACCCATACACAATCTACCACTTCTACATACTACCCATACACAATCTACCACTTCTACATACTACCCATACACAATCTACCACTACATACTACACATACACAATCTACCACTTCTACATACTACCCATACACAATCTACCACTTCTACATACTACACATAGACAATCTACCACTTCTACATACTACCCATACACAATCTACCACTTCTACATACTACCCATACACAATCTACCACTTCTACATACTACCCATATACAATCTACCACTACATACTACCCATACACAATGTACCACTTCTACATACTACCCATACACAATCTACCACTTCTACATACTACCCATACACAATCTACCACTTCCACATACTACACATACACAATCTACCACTTCTACATACTACCCATACACAATCTACCACTTCTACATACTACCCATACACAATCTACCACTACATACTACACATACACAATCTACCACTTCTACATACTACCCATACACAATCTACCACTTCTACATACTACACATAGACAATCTACCACTTCTACATACTACCCATACACAATCTACCACTTCTACATACTACCCATACACAATCTACCACTACATACTACCCATACACAATCTACCACTACATACTACCCATACACAATCTACCACTTCTACATACTACCCATACACAATCTACGACTTCTACATACTACACATACACAATGTACAACTTCTACATACTACCCATACACAATCTACCACTTCTACATACTACCCATACACAATCTACCACTTCTACATACTACCCATATACAATCTACCACTTCATACTACCCATACACAATGTACCACTTCTACATACTACCCATACACAATCTACCACTTCTACATACTACCCATACACAATCTACCACTTCTACATACTACACATACACAATCTACCACTTCTACATACTACCCATACACAATCTACCACTTCTACATACTACCCATACACAATCTACCACTACATACTACACATACACAATCTACCACTTCTACATACTACACATACACAATCTACCACTTCTACATACTACTCATACATATTAGTTTGCCTTGCCATCACTGAGTGGCAGCACTGATCGTCGATCTTCCCGCGATCTTACCTATCTGGCTTCCACCTGGCACCTGTTGAATGTGTGTTAGTAGAGCGTACCGATGCTGACAACAGGGTGTATCAGCAGTCATAACACTGCTGGGTGAAGTCAGAGTGCATTATCCTGAATGCTGCGTTCTGATTGGCTGATTGGCCGTGCATTATCTAGATGGATAATGCACTCCTGGCAAAGGAGGTTAACTTCATCTCACCTTTAGACTTCACAATTGACATTTATGTGTTGTCAGGTGGCTGATGGATGATTCTTTTCTGTGTTATAATGGGAATAATGCACGGGGCATGGCTGTAGTCATGCTCTAGACTGTATTGGGGCCTATAAGGCCCCTCGATGTCTCAATACAGTCTAGAGCACTCCCACAGCCATGCCCCGTGCATTATTTCCTAAATAGCGTCACTGCAGCTTTTATTGCATCTCCTCTGGGTACAGAGCATCCCAGTACCTCACGTTCAAGCTGCAACTTGTCTATAAGACGCACCTTTAATTGTAGTGAATGCCAAAAGGCGTACAACCTGATTTTGAGTAGTTTGGTACAAATCCAATGTGATAGAACCCCACATGTAAGGTACATCGTGACCGTCAGATTTATAAGTGTTTCATAACAAAAATGCTAAATACATCACTTGTAGTTCAACAATTTACAGCGATTTTCAACATTTCCATATGCTTCCTCTCAAATTATGGGTGTGGTCAAATGAATTTAGACACATTGGTTGGAAAAGTCCACATACATCATACTATACCTTCTTTTCCCTTAAGGATCATTTTGAACCACGATGGATACCATCAGATGATCCATTTTTTTTCACCTTCTCATCTTCCATTTTCTTCTCTTGAAATGCATTTTTTTTTTCTTTTCTTTCTCTTTATAAGTGAAGCTATTTCTGATTTGACATTCCGACTTCTGTAGCAAGGGGATTAAAACCAATATGCCGTTACTCTCCTCCAGTCCCTTACAGGAGCATACTCAGTAAACGCAGACACGTGTATGAACCTAAATGAACATAGTCTCTATGTATCAACTACGTACATGTCCTACATAGAACCATCTGAAAATGTTATGTCCTGAATACGTTCCCAGAATGTTTAGAACAATTTCATGTGATTTCATGTGCAAGGAAGTATTAAAGAAACATCTATGCCAAATACATAATAAAATGTAAAATTACATTAGGTTTGAACCTACCTTCTCTAATGAGAAAAATAGAATAGCCATTTTTAAAACTCCTGAAACCAGGATTTGAACCCAATGTTTTGGTTTCCTTAGGATATGAAGGCAGGAATCTAACCTATGTGGTCACTGTGCCAACCTATGGGCTGATGGTGTTAGCAGGCACTTGTTTGGCAAGTCATTATGAACTCTTTACCACCATTGATGTCTCAACAAGAAGATTCTAAGTCCACATATGAAAGAAATTCTAAAGAGAGGTATATGTACGAATTTTTACTATGTGGCACCATGTCAAATCATGTAAATTCTATCTCAACATTCACCCAACATAACCAGGATATAACATTTTAAGTTGTTTAAACGTTTGATATCTACCAATTTGCTACGTTGGATAAAGTTTTGTGTTTACTGGGATACCTATAGTACAGTCAGTGAGCTTACCTCACCTATAAACTGTCTCCCCTGGGACGGGGTGTAGCCTGGGCCAAATACCGCTACCTGCCAATAGAGACAGGGAGTGGGGGGGGGGGAGGATTGTTAACCCTTTGATGACCGCTAATACACATAGTGCAACTTGGTTACAACAGACTGGACTATAACGTCCATAAGAAACTAATTTGGAGTGTTGTATTTCTACCTTTTTCTATACAAATCCCATTTGGTTACAACGATTTTGGCCTATAATCAGGGACATTAGGTGTTTTACCCTACACTGTCGTCATGCGGCATGAAAGGAGCAGCTCAGCAGGGCTGTATTCAAGGAGTGTATCAACTCTAGAGGGTCGATGAACTCCTGGAGGGTCGGCATGATGCTCCAATGAAGCAGACTCACCGGCACTTCATTGAAGCATCATGCCGACAAATGGGCATGGTATATTCCTCCATTAGTAGCCCTTAATGGGTTAAAGGTATGTGTAAGGGGAGGGGGGAGGGTGGCATGGTCGATACCCACCCACCCACCCATCCAGCTCACTCCTACCCGGGAGGAGAAGATCAATTTATTCAACTCCACGGTGGTTGGCGCTAGTGTAGTAGTCCCCCACCCACAGTACACTACTAAACCCAATACAACAGTTCAATACTTACACCATGGATTATAACAATTGATACCAAATTACATGATCAACTCTGGTGGATTAAGTGAGATTACAGTGGATTAAGACATAGGATTATAAGGGATTATAGTGGAGTTTATCCCTGTGGATTAACCTAGTTTAAGGATGTAGGCTGCAGAAGCTAAGGCGGCATGCTGTGGGATAGCACGCTGGACCAGCTCGTTATTTGTGAGTGATGGGTAGAGGCTGCCAAACTACTTCCTCCATCACTGCCTGAGTCTAGAGGTACCCACAACCCCTAGGAACTGTGGGATTGTTGTGGAGGTTCCGGTCTGATTACCATGGCAACCCCCCCCCCACCCACCCACGTGGCTGCTGAATATTCATGAGGAATTTACATAACCTGTGTAGGGACTGAGTGAGTAAGTGATTGACATAGGAAACCTCTCTATATTGACCACTCACCCCCTCCCCTCATTCCTCCTTTCCCAATTACATGCTAGGGTATAGACCTCTATACCCACACCCAATGGATCCACCATTCCCCAATTTGCCAGGGCTGGTAGACCCCTCTGATAAGACATGCCCTGATAGGTGTCATGTCCCTGGATAGCATTCACGTCCATGGGAAAGTTGAGTACACCTTATCAGCTTTTATCAGTGCATGTCGCCAGAACCAGCTCGGGTTCTGCTTGTAGCCTATAGGCACAGGAGCTGCCTACATCATGTCTACCTAGTTACCAAGTCATCCATACTCTGATCCCCCATCTAGGTCAGCATACATGGACAGGCTTAGTAACACTTCAGCATCCAGCTGAAGGCACAGCTGTTTCCACAATTGTAGATGTGCTACATTGGTAAATAATGGTACAGACACACATACCTACAAAGAAACATGTTTAAAATCATGGATAACTGTAATGATAATGTATATGTCAGGATGTGTGATTTTAAAGATGAGGCACGAGGGAAAAGATTCTGGCCCTAAGATTAAGAATTACAAGCGTCGTCTATGGTATGTGGTCCATTTATGAGGAAATGGACAGCCCCTCCAGGGGGAAATCAAGGGAAAACGTTATAACAGGACATTTCTATCTCCCCCTATAATTATGTAACAAAATCCTTTTATACATAAGCAGGGGTTTAAATGATGAATTCTCCCCTCCACTATGAGATATGTCAGATCACTTTGGAGACTTCCGACCCCCTGAGGATGCCTCCCATTGAAGGCCCACTGGTGTATTAACTGTACTATGGACCCTAATGACAGTGTCCAATTCGCAGGGGTCCTTTTCAGAAAGGCTAAATTGGAATATAAATGGTACCATTGGTGCCTCTCTCACCCCATATCTGGGGTTACACCTGTCCCAGGGGTATTACAGGTACCCCAGTAGGACCTACCTGTCTCACCTTTCCCACCCACACCTGATTGGGTTTGGGGCAGAGAGGGGAGTGCTAAGGGTTAGATCATACTCTAGCTACCTGATACAGGCTCAGGCAACGAGCGATATGGAAACACAAAATCCAGTTAGATAGAATTACGCCAACTTTAGGAAACCTGTCTCTCTGATCTATTTCTACCCACCCATCACAACCCTTTTACGTAGAAGCCATCTATATAATGTTAATATAACTACCTGTGCTAGCTGGGAATACCCATATTGACTCTGTCAGCCTTCAATATGAAAATACAACTCACAGTGACAATCTGATACAGAATCAGACCAACTGTGCACACCTGTGATGAGCCAGGTGAGATGGCCAAAAGCTTAAAGGGTGCCCTGTCTCTCTGAACTATCTTTCTAAAGGCTCTGGAAACATATGTATAAGAGTCCAAAACTCCTACATCCACTATGCACTAGAGCAGAGAAAGTAGCGAGAAATTTGTTCCATTTGTGATACAAGCACACAATCATGACTGCAAACTCCCCATGGCCTGGTACGTTTTTGAAGAATGAGAGAGATCAAAGTTCCTGTTTCATAGTTCACTTATTTTAGTTCAATATGAATGGCAGCAAACGTTAATTTGTCCAGTAATCAATTTACACGGTACCAATTTACCAATAACCATGCAAACAATAGGGAATCAGCAATTGCCAGTGGTAATATACAACCACAGCAGCCAAGTGTACCCTCCCTCCTCTAATTAGATTTAGGGGAGGGCTGGAACTATGGAGGGGGACGATTTGTATGCAGAGGTTGGCGGGAAATGGACAAGAGACGCTGGTAGCAGACGACAACCAGAACTCAGACAAGGATCTTACAACAGTTACGTCGTGAACGCTGCAGGTGTGGAATTAACAAGAACTGGTGAGATCAATGATAAATATCGCCACAAACCCCACCAAAACCTACAGAGCAGAGGAACAGGAGAGGGGAGAGACGCCTCTGTGCATTTTGCAGCGGACAGACCCCGACCTCCTGCACCTGTCTTAGGGCAAAGTGGGAGACCACCTGGAGGAGGGGAATTTAGGGAAGGAAGAGATAGTTTAGATATGAAACAGCACCACAAGTACATCAAGAAGCATCATCAGGACAGCAGCAGCAGGCATTATGAACAAAATGTAGAAACTAGCAGACGACATTTGGATTTAGAAAGTGGCAGACGACATTTGAAACAACAGCAGACTGCTCTGCCCAATGGTGGTTTACAGATAGTGACGACAAGATACAGGGATAGTGGTGGTGGGGGTGGGAGCAGTAGTAACAGGAGCAGAAGGGGGAGTGGACATGATTCTATCGCCCACTCAGACAAATGTGCTGGTATCGGCAGTCTCAGCTCAAAGCACAAACCCCACCAGGTGACTAGTAGAATAGATAACATGCATAGACCTGGTACTATGGGGGATCACAGTAGCCGTATTATCAGTAATGGGTACGCCGCTAGGTCTGTCCTTAAGGGGGTGGGTCCACATCCACAGGTGGATCATCACCACGTGGTATCTACCAGTAGGACCACTCCAGGTGATCAACACGGCTCCACTACCACCAGGTACACAGTATCAGACAGGGATCCAACAGGTGACCATGTTAACAGGACAGGTGAGAGGTATCCACATGACCCTTACCTAACTCATCTGGGTGAAGGAGAAAGTGACCATCCTAAGGCTCCCTCCTCCAGGGTTAGGACTAAGGGAGGTGTAGGGACCAGGGGTGCGACAGGTGAGCATCATCAGGGTAAACATAGAACAGGAGAAAGGGTTCATTTTGACCCCCAGGTACATCCTATTAGGACTACAACTACTACAAGGAAGGGAATAGACCAGGACCCTACAGGTGCCCATCACGTTATAGATAAGAACACAGATAACGAGTATGATCCACATTTATCCCACCTGGATACCAAGGTATCCACTGCCTACCTGGATCAGCCCCCTCCAGTATCTAGTATCAGTAATAACACCAGTGCCCACCATGCAGCTACAACAACTCACCTTAAAGGTGTACTAAAGACGACTAAAACACCCCTATCAACAGGTGGGCCACATCAAGAGGGAGCCAACCACAAAACCAGCAGGATCTCAGAGAAGCTGCCAGATTCTGGTTCCCATGGAAACAACCCTGGTACTGGACCAGGATCTAACTCCCATCCTCCTGTAGGAGTTGGTGGGGAGGCTGGACAGGGGAGTGATGGTGAGGGGGGTGGTGGCATACCTGCTCGGAGTATCATAGACGGTGGTGAGGTGGTGCCATTCACAGGTGGTGGTGATATTGGCGGTGGTGCTGGAGTCCAAAGTGGTGCTAGTATTAATAACAGTGGACTTCAGCAACCCCATCTTGGACGTCTCCAGGTTGTTAAGGAGGCTGACAAGGCTCACCCTAAGCGCCCTGGAGTTAAGGCCATCCACTGGAACTTCTGGCAGGAGGGACCCTGGGCTGAGGGCTTCCCTGATGAGACTTTAACCATGGAAGATACCGATATCTCCCCAGGGTTTGCCATCAGGAAAATAGCCCTACTGTTTGAGAACCAGAAGTATGGGGAGTGCACTGCTGTTGTTAGGAGGATAAGTAACATTACATTAAAGACTATAGTGGCTGAGCTTCCTATAGAGCAGCTTATAGGTGCCATACCACAGAGTATTCCCATACTGGAGGCCATATATACCAGGTTCTACAACATTGACCGTGAGAACTTTCCCACGGTACCCTTAATGCCTGAGAAGGTGGTATCACAGCTTATTAAGTGGTTAGCCACCCTGGATGACCCACAGAGTAGTGCTAAGAACAGTAAAACCTATTATACAAATTATGAGAGTATTGTACCTTATTCACACAGCATTTTAAAGACAATCGCCCACGTGCATCCTCAAATACGCAAAAAGTTGAAACAGCGTCAAAAAGGCCTTCTGGATTCTGTGGAGAGTTTGGGGGACCATGGACTTGTGGATACCTCAGAGTCCAAGCTCATGAACCTCCATGACGCCCTCAAAATAGAATTCAACAAAATGGTGCAGCAATTAAAGGGAGCAATAATGCGCTTGGAGACAGTCAGTTTCAGCCATAGACTTCCATTGAAAACAACCTTAATCAGGGGAGCAGCTCCAAGCGGAGCTTCCCACCAGAGACTCATGCAAATGAGCCACTCAGAAGTCCAAGAGCGACTCATCAAGAATAAATCCTTACTGAATGTTGTGGAACCAGCCATTTCTAACTCCTACTTAGCCAGTTTGTTACAAACTTTGGAGGACAGGATTGATGCAGACAAAATGATCCTGTTCCATTTTACAGAACTAAGAAAAGACATGACAGAACTTCCACAGCACGCCATGATTTCGTCCTGCTTCCAGCAGTATGCGCGCGCATACTCCAAGGTCATTGACGTCATCATGGAGGTCACCATGGAAACTACCAGTTTGGATACCAATGGTTACCATAGCAACAACGAAGATGACGCACCTGAAGGGCTGAATAGTTCACAAAACTCAGGTAAGTCAAAATTTGAAAAATATTTACCAATTTCCTCTTTTTTTTCTGCAGCTACCAAGTACCATGTGGTTGCAGGTGAGGGGGTGTACGAATAGGCCTACCTTAACTCTTACTCTCTTAGTTGTATCCCTGAAAAATTATTTCTTTGGGCCTTTACCATGGGCATTTATCTTATACATGTATTCCAACAGGGCAAACTCAAAATCACAATTAAGAGAAAATGCAGCAACATTATATATGGTACAATGGGACTCCCTGGTAGGTTGAAAACATCTCCCTATATAGAAGCTGAAATGATGTTAGCAGGATAAAGAGCCATGCTCTCACATCATGCAATGTTAGAACTCACTGCCTCAAATGAATGAATAAAAGTGTGTCTAATACTGGTCATATTTGCCACCTAGCCACTAACATAGATGTTTGAAGGTCTGTAGCTACAGTGCTATTCGGGATACAACATATATATCACCTAGGCCTATATCCATCGATCCCAACACCCCATGTAGCCTATCTAGGCTGGGCACGGCAGGTTTTGTTGTTATAGGGTCATCCTCAGATGGGGGCATCTCATGGTGATCGGGTCCAGCCTGAGGGGCTGTAGTATCTTCTGTTATTGTACCCCCCCCCCGGCTGGAGAGCGGCCACACACACATCCATACTGATACTTACAACAGGAGATCTCATCATATCCTTCTACAGCTTTTAATGAGGTGCGCAGGATTGGTCTGTGGGCTTCTAGAAAAAGCGATAAAAAGGTGGACATTCTAAAGATTGATGAATAGGAAAGGAAATTAAAAACAGTAGAATGGGGGGGGGGCAGAAAGAAATCCTAAAGACCAGGAAGAAGAGGAGGCAGCTTTGGGAGATGACGAAGGGGAGAAACGAGTGGAAAGGTATATCTTATCTCAAGGAAATGTTGTATTGATGGAATGCCTGAAAGAGGGAGAGTGGTATAGGTATATAGCGAATCCAAACCACGGTGGCATTTCAAAGGCATTCAAGGCATTGTCATTAGGATAGCCCTAGGGATGAAGTTAAATAGAATTCCCCAACTACACAGGTGGTAACACTTCACGGTTTACTTGGTCTGAAAGCACATTGGGTGCATTTTGGCTCGTATTGGGACTGTATTATTGATTAAAGTGAAGCAAACACACCAACACTGTCTATTTATTTGGCCCACATGAAACTAAATATCCCTTTGTTCCATCAATAATACCGTGAATTGGATCATTAGCACAGAATTCTTTGGCTGTAGGAGTAGAACCATTTAATCCATTTAATCCACTTGGCAAAAAAACAATTTTCAACCAAATATTTTCTTTTTTTGGGTACATGTTTTGACGGTTGTTGTTTTTTTTTTTGTTTTTTTTACATCAAACAATTTTTGGCAAACTTGGGAGCCAAATAAAAGCGTTTTTTAACGTTAAAAAATAACGTTTTTCTGCCAAATGGGAAGACATGCATGGTGCGTCCTCCATTGTGTCGGCATGATGCATGAAGGCAGCCGTGCTAAGTACTGCAACTCGGCAGTGCTGCATTTATGATGCATCATTTCAGCCCAACAGAGCTGATGCCCTCATACAGGTTAATCATGTAACAATGCAATATATAGGATTTAATCATTATTTTATTGACATCTCTCTTGATGCCCTCATACATGTTAATCATGTAACAATGCAATATATAGGATTTACCCATTATTTTATTGACATCTCTCTTGCATATTTTACCTTAAATTGCATTTTCTAGTGCCATGTTCTCCTTAGGGAGTGACCATTTTTAAAAACAGGGGGGCTGGTGGGTTTGAGGGGATCAGAATTTTTCTCAATCACTTGCACGTTACTATAGTTTAAAAGGGAGCATTTGCATGCAATTGGTCCTTTGGGGGACAAACAAATTTTGACCCTTGAGAGGGGGGGGGTGGGCTAGAATTTCTTTTTGTGCATCTGTGTGCAAAATTATCAGCCCCCCCGTTGTTAAAAAATAATCACTCCCTTAACCAATCATTAAAAGGTTCTAAATAGTTCCTGTCGTTTTTATCTATAATGACTTTGACTTTGATTACAGGGAAATAAAATATTTGACAGAAATGGGTGGGGAAGGAAGGGGGTCACGTGTGTAGGAGATAAAACTAAAATGTTTTTCCTATCAAACCTTAGGGTCTGTCCTATAAAATCCTAAAGTGTGGTGGCAACAGCCTTTCTCAATGTTATGATATGAGGGGATTGATGTGTGCAATTCACACTGAAATTCCTACCAGTTTTCAACGTGATTTCCAAGCAACGACTTCTATCTTCAAAGATCTATGCACTGCACAAGCAGCATTTCTAGAGCTGTCAAATTGCATATTTGCATTGAATTCAGTTACCTGATGATGAAGGGGGCATTGATTTTGCAAAATATTGTTCGGATTTTGCCAGAAAAACTCACAAAATCATGAAAAACATGATAAAACTGGTGAAAAATGATTAACATTAGGCCTATAATTAATCCCACTTTTTACAGATCATATCTTACCAGGGGATCATTTTTAAGGCATGCCTTTTCTGTTATATACATCAAGAATACCTGTTATCAATATTGTACTAATATTTGCTCTTGGGGATAAATTAATACTGGTTAATTGGATAGCTGCGCTCTCGCTGAAACTTTGACGGAACACCGCAAACCCGACCAAACTTCAAATGGACCCTAATGTAGGCCCTACATGGATATCTGTGCATCAATAACCCTAGGAATATTAAAATGAGGCTAAAATGTCATTTTCTGCTGAAAATTTCACCCTATAGGTGGTTTATGTCCAGAAAAAATTATGTTTGGGGCGATTCATAGAAACTGCAATATTTAGTGAAGTACCCTACCTCCGCAAGCAAGGTTTTCCAATTCTTTTTATTTACACACCATTTCTGTGACTAATTTGGCCAGATTCCTGTAAAACCATCCTTGCTGTAACAGAAAAATGACATTAAGAGGACATTTGAAATAGGCAGGTCAAATGTCCAATCATCTTATAGGTTATGTGGAACTAATTCCATTTCCTCTATGTTTCTATATTGCATAACACACAAAAACAGCCCCCCGTAATGTTCGTTGGTAATATTTTCGACCGTAGCAAGATTAAACCATCTCTCACACACAATGTGTTAGAATATAGGATAGGCTTAACCCTGAAAATCATAACTAAGGGAGCGATACATACAGCAAGTGCCATTCTACCCTATTTTGGGCCTCAAAACCTCCATTGGCCAGATTAACATTTGCAGACCTGATAAAATCCCCAAACCTTGGAATATAAAAACTCATCTACTGTTCCATTTAGGAACTATTTGGGGTCACTTGTGATTTTTTTCATAATTTTACCAATATTTCTTGGATATGATTTCTAAGCCAATCAGCACCCAGATCACCTTCAGTGCAGGGCTGAATACCATATGACTCACGAGAGGGCAGCATTTACGTCCATGTAACCTTAAGTGAGTCCCTGTCTCAGTAAATGATCAGCCCATGGGCCATGATTCCACAACTTAACCAAAACGGCGCGTTGGAGCTGTGGGCTTCCGGTGTTATATTGTTACCGTGGTTAGCTCTGTAGTGTTGTTAGATAAACGCCTATTAGGACCAGCGAAAGGCATCCAGCCCAAACTGCAACATCGTGCAAGTGTTAACGCAATGTTTTAGACGTAAGGTGGCAATAAAATTGTTCAACCTGGCGACACTGATTTTTGTTCAGTCTCATGCCATACTAAATTGTTCAACCTGGGGACACTTTTGTTCAGTCTCACGCCATCCAAAGTAGCAGTTTCTCACAGCTATCAGTTTACGTTTTCAGCCGAGTTTGTTGATTTTTTTAGCCTCTTTTGGTGCAATGCCACATAGCTACATAGACCTAAAAGTTTCTATCAGTCTTGCGTTTTTATTGACGTTTTTTTTTTCAGCCTTTCCTACAGTTTACAGCATTGACAATTCGCTGGTCCCGCTGCGGGATCGATGCGATAAGCCCGCAGGTGGTTAGCAATATAGGTCAGCTCCAAGCATTGGCAAAGTACAAAGACTTGGTATAGGAGAGTGATGCACTCTCCTATACCAAGGCTTTGTACTTTGCCAATGCTTGGAGAGTGATATGCAAATTATAATTTATGATAATGATATTCTGTGACGTCACGAGCTGACGTCACGAGCTCTAGGAGAGCTCGTGACGTCACAAGGTCCGCTGGTAGCTACCTGCCCTTATCCGTTAGGTAGGGCAGCGGAACCAACATTGACAAATATGAACAGTGTAGCTGACAGTGTCAGTGATGATTAGAGATGCCACTCACACACTAGATCTATATAAGGGAGTGGTCATTATTTATCAACAGGGGGGGTGGTGGGTTTGAGGGGGGGCGTAAAATTTTCAGACCCCTTCAGAGGGGAGGGGGCTAAAAAAATTTTGACCCTTTCCGAAGGGGGGGGCTAAAAAGATTCACCCTCTTTTTAGCAAAAAAGCCCGCGCACTACTATAGATCAAAGAGGGGCGCGAAAACTCGCCGGAGGCACGGGGGGCGCAAAAAATTTTGACGCCCGTCGTGGGGGGGCGTAAAAAAACCACCACCCCCTGTTGATAAATGATGACCACTCCCTAAAGTCAACATTGATCGGTGATGTAAGTCCCTTCTGACGCCCGCCGATGGGACCTACTCATCGGTAAAGCAAGAGCAGCCTGTCACGGGAACAAGCGAGGATACCCCCCGTCGTGAATTCAGGCTGCATCGGTGTGTCAGTAAAATTTCCCGTTGTGCGCATTGCCAAGGGTGTCTGCCCCCCCACTTTGGTCAACCCATAAAAATCCTCACGTTTTATGCACGCTTGGGAGGTGGGGGTCAAATCTCCAAGTTAGAATATCAAGCCAAAATTTATTTCTCATTTAAAAAAAAAAAAGAGAAAGGCATTAAAGTAAGACATGGGGTGGGGGGGTGTCGGAGTGAGACGCAGGGTCTGCAGAAGGCATGAAAGTGAGACGCAGGGTGGGGGAGGGTGTCGGAGTGAGACGCAGGGTCTGCGGAAGGCGTAAAAGTAAGATACGGGATGGGGGGGTATCGGAGTGGACGCAGGGTATCGGAGTGAGACGCAGGGTCAGCGGAAGTCATAAAAGTGAGACGCTGGGTGGTGGAGCCTAGGGTGTCGTAGTGAGACGCAGGGTCAGCGGAAGGCATTTAAGTGAGACGCAGGGAGGGTGTCGGAGTGAGACGCAGGGTCTGCCGAAGGTGTAAATGTAAGACTCGGGTGGGGGGAGGGTGTTGGAGTAAGGCGTAGGGTCTGCGGAAGGCGTAAAAGTGAGACGCGGGGTGGGGGAGGGTGTCGGAGTGAGATGCAGGATCTGTGGAAGGCGTTAAAGTAAGATGCAGGGTGGGGGGGTATCGGAGTGAGACACAGGGTCAGCGGAAGTCATAAAAGTGAGACGCTGGGTGGGGGGAGGGTGTCGTAGTGAGACGCAGGGTCAGCGGAAGGCATTAAAGTGAGTGGCAGGGTGGGGGGAGGGTGTCAGAATGAGACGCAGGGTCTGCGGAAGGCGTAAACCTGAGACGCGGGATGGGGGGAGGGTGGCGGAGTGAGCCGTAGGGACTGCGGAAGGCGTAATCATGAGACGCGGGGTGGGGGGAGGGTGGCGGAGTGAGACACAGGGTCAGCGGAAGGCATTAAAGTGAGTGGCGGGGTGGGGGGAGGGTGTTAGAATGAGACGCAGGGTCTGCGGAAGGTGTAAACCTGAGACGCGGGCTGGGGGGAGGGTGGCGGAGTGAGACGCAGGGTCTGCCGAAGGCATAAACGTGAGATGCGGGGTGGGGGAGGGTGTCAGAGTGCGATGCAGGGCCTGCGGAAGGGGTAAAATTGAGATGCAGAGTTGGAGGGAGGGTGTCGGAGTGAGACGCAGGGTCTGCGGAAGGCATAAAGTGAGACGCGGGTTTGGGGGGGTGTCCAAGTGAGACGCACGGTCCGCGGAAAGCGTAAAAGTGAGATGTGGGTGTCTGAGAGAGATGCAGGGTCTGCAGAAGGCGTAAAAGTGAGATACAGGTGGGGTTAGTGTGTTAGAGTGAGACACAGGGTGTATAGAAGGTGTAGGAGTGAAACACAGGGATGCAGAGTGTACCAGTATAGGAGGCTGGGTAGAGGGAGTCCCTTATAAGTCAGATGTAAGCTTAGTTTTCCTCTCCCCCATTATTATAGGCTATTCTACGTCACTTTGGGTTTGGCATGTTGACTTTCAAGTATGGTGGGGGGGGGGCATATGTCACAAATTTTTGACCTGTGTCTAATTAGATGTTGAGTTTCAAATGATCCCATGTCTGAAAGATTGAGAGAGAGAGATTGATTTAAAGTTGGGGGGAGAAGTAATTTGATTCCAAGATGAAGTCCTGTATTTGAGGGTCGTTTACACTATGTGGGCTGTTTACACTATCCCAGCGCCGAAGGCGCTGGTCACTCTAACTATAGGGAATAATCACACCATGAACATTGCTATTACCACCAAACTGTTTCTTATACCATATACTCATTAAATACTTCTATATGTAAATATTTTATATGATGACTATGAGCAAAGTTCCCCACAAGCATCATCTAACCCTTTAAGGAATGCATCGTGTCCCAAGGCTCCCATTTGTTGTTATGATACACCAATGCAGTGACGCTAGTGAGTAACTTACCACTTCTGCATTGTTGTATCATGACGACTCTCCATATCGGGAGTGTATCAGCCTCGCAAGATCGGCATGATGCATTAAAACACTATTCCCTTTAATGAGTTAACCTTTTAAGTACCACTGATGCATTAGTGCATCATCCCCATTAGTTGTAATGATACAATCTTGCATCCATGATGAGAAACTCCCGGAGGGTCGGCATGATGCTCCAATGAAGTGCTGGCGAGTTTGCTCCAGCACTTCATTGGTGCATCATGACGACCAATGAGCTCAAAGGGTTAAACATATTCTACATCCTTAGGCCAAGAAAAATTAAAGGTTTGTTTCCAGTAACATGACTTGTAAAGGTAGGGTCGGTAGGTCATTTTTTTTTTAATTTCTTTTACATTTATATAGGAAATGTTAGGCCACATATCAATGGATCATGATGCAACAAATTCTTTGATTTCATTGTAAAATAATGATGGGAAAATGACAACTGTGAGAGAGGGAAAGAACATGAAAAGGATACTGGGAAAATCCTCAAAAAGTGATGAAAAATTGCTTTAAATTATGAAAAAATCAGACAAAATTTTTCAAAATAAAAAAAAAAATTACCCTGTTTTGCTAGGGTCAGTCGGGTAACTGGGAACAAACCTTTTTTTTATTTGACCTTAATTCCCTAGGCACATTGGCGTGCAAACAACCTTGTCTAATGCCTAGATATCTGCTTGGAGAACAGCCAAACCTCTGCCTCCCAGCACCATCAGCTCCCCCCTGAGACTAAGACCACAGACGGACTGAGTCATTGGAATCTACCAATGTAGGGATGAGGGGGAATAATTCCCACTCACTGTTTGTCTTCTTTTGAAGGCAGAGAGAATTCATCAATTCTGCAGTTTTTGAAATTCTGGCAAGTAATTTGCTTTGCTGAAATCAAACATAATGCTAAAGGGGTGTAACATGATGCATTGATGCGTGCTGGTGAGTTACTCGCTGGCACTACAGCAATGTAACATGATGCATTGATGCGTGCTGGTGAGTTACTCGCTGGCACTACAGCGATGCATGATGACAACACAAGTTGCCATTGTTTTATTGTGGTTTCTATTAAAAGGCCTAGAAGTAACATTTCTCTCCTCTTTACTTGCATAAATGTTATTAGATGATCTATTTTGCCACTGTGGTGAAGGTATATGTTACTTTTTGTAGACATTATGAAATAATCGTTTTATTACGTTATGCTATCAAAGTCATTTGTGCAAGTTTCACAGGACGTTGAAAACACACATATGCATATATCTGTATCAATTGTCCCTGAATAAAGAACATATTAAACTAAAAATACTTCTTTACAAAATGAAATATAAGATGAAGGTCGATGTATTTGTTCAGCGCTTTGTCATATATTGCCAATGGGTAAAGGTAAAGGATGAACTCACAAACTCGTTGAAACTAGTCATTTCACAGAGATGTCGTTATTTTCACAGAGTTTCCTTGTACCACTGCACTGCCACCTAGGGTTTCTTGTAAAAACTACACTGGCTCCCTGTTGCATAATTACGGTGGTTCACTGTTCAGTTTTACAAGTATGCATGGTAGATTCAACATTTATTTTCTACAGTGCACCAATTGGACATATTCACTATAATAGATCTAGGCAGTTTGTGCAGAGTTTACTCACCAGGGTAGCTGCATCTACAAAGATCAACATCAACACCCCCCCCCCCCCCCCCCATGGACGGACAGTGAGAACATGGAGACTGGGTTAAGTTTTTTGGATCTGCTCCCCGAAATGTCAACTTATTTTGAAGCACCAATATAGATATAGGCGTACATATGCTGTCTACATAACATTTTAGACAGCCAATTTGCCCAAAGCGTTGTACTAGATCAGAATTGTATGCTAAGCCAAATAAAAAAAAAGTTTGTTTCCAGTTATCCGATTGACCCTAGAAAAAGAGGGCAGACCCTATGAATTGTTTTTTTTTTTTTAATTTTTAGAGAATTTTCAAGGGTTTTTGAGATTTTTTTTCGTAATTTTAAGAATTCTTCATCACATTCCCATGTATATAATCTTTGGGTGTAACAGCTTCATCAGGTATATCCTTTGCATATCTTTTACATTTGTCATATCTTCTCCATAATCTTTCCATGACATCACAGAATTAGATAGGTCTGCCCATACATTTCCATACAAAATGAAAAAAGAAATCTGACCTACCGACCATAGGTCTCTGAATCATGTTACTGGAAATACATGAAATGTTTTTGGCCCTATCGTTGTACGGCATATTGTATATGCTATAGATGGTTGTCTTACTCCTTCTAGCACCTGTATACAATGCCATATGTCCATGCATAATAAATAAATGTTTACAAACAGGGATTCCCCACTCCAAGCTGATCACAGTGCAAGTGTACTGAACAATACCATAAGTATATGTTATAGATAACTGAAGAGATTGTCAAACTTTATCTAGAATATTGATTTGATAATTAACATATATAAGAAGTAACTGTCTTAGAAGATAGTGTGATATAAATAGTAATAGTAATAGTCTAATACAAGGGACAGGCCCCATTGACCTCATAAAACACATGCCACAGTATCCTGTATCAAACTACTTAATGTCCACACATATTGATTGATTCATTGTTGTAGCTACAATGAATAGTGTCTCAGCCATCTACCTGATACATCTTTGAGACAAGTGGACACAGGAAAATGCAGCAATCATACCAAATCAATAGTCATTTTGTTTTCTGATTTGCCAAAGTGAGTCTACTTTGAGAAGATCCTACAATCTTATTAGTGTAGGTTTCATAAACATGTACCTATAATTGAATAATCTGATAATTCCAGTGAAGAAAAGACAACAGAGACCCTAAGGAAACCCTATGCTTATGCTTGAAAATCATGGTTATAATCAACTAGATTTGTGGTGTACGTAGGCCATCCCCACAGGGCCCAATACAAATGAGTTCCTCTTAAACTCACAAGGAGTCACTAGTGCTCTGCTGACTGACCACTGAATAGTCTCAGCAGTGAGAGTTACGCTTCTGATTCCCACCTGAGGGCCTCGCACAGGTCCCCCCCCCCTCATTTTTAGTGACCTTATGTGTACCCCTCTGTGATGTGACATGTCACTGATTTGTGCCATTCTGTATATCACTGATAACACACCTTCAAGGCAGGTTATCTTAATAAGGTTACCAGAACCTGCCCAGAGATCCAATCAGACTGTAGACATTCTTCCTTTTCAAATGCCTCAAATCCTTGCTCAATTAATTGCTGAGACACTGATCGATTTGTCAAATTGATGCAAATATGCTGTATGGCATTGATTGGCCAGAAATGGTCAAATCTCTTACAGTGTTATACATGGGGACCATTAAATAGGTGCAAATTGGAGGTAGTAGCGAGGGCTTACAACCCCAATGGGAGATGGTGGGGGTGGGGGTTGGGCATGGGGCTTCCTGGGGGGGAGAAGGAGTGGGCTTATATTGGCAGCCAAACGACCCTTTTTGGTTGTCCCACTGAGTCCAATCATAAGAAATCTGACTATAATTTATTTCAAAGAGGTTTGTATTTAAAAACTACAAAATCTGTGTTAAATGCAAAGGTTATAAACACCCTCTCTGTGATACATAGGCTTATGATGCTTCACAAAGTTAGAAATGTGGCAGTATATATAGGCCTGTTTAGGCCAAGTTACATCCTATTATTGGCTATTCCTATAAACTATTTTGCTCTAAAAATGAAAATTTGTCCTCGTTTCTCATCTATTCTACTTAGACATGATGTGCAAGGCTTCTACTCTATGATCAAAATGGAAATGAATGGCAAAACTGCATTTAAACTGAAAATTCCCTTCAGGAAACACATGTTGTAGGTCAGGCCCATACTTGGTGGGAAGATCTATAGTTAACAATTGATGTGACATATTTCATGGAGCACCAATGTAGCATGGAGAAATCATACATCAGTGCTACGAGGCCATGCATTAATTGTCCCCTCTGAACACTTAGTAAGGGAACTCAAACATGCAAATCACGGCCTTAACGCTGGGCCACAGACAGCTGATTTCATCTTTGTATACACAAACAAAACCGCCAGTTCACGGCCGAGTGATGGCGGTCAGTCACTGACTGACAGTGTAGGGACAGTATCCTTAGCCCTCCCTGGCTTCTAGTTATATTAGAGCTAATCCCAAATCTTTTAAATTCCACTATTACTGCACTACCACTGCTGCGTGTGACGTCATGACCTAGTTGGACCTGAAAATGAGGCTGACTGAAATCAGCTGCCTGTAGCTGCAGCATGATTGAAATCAGCTGCCTGTGGCTCAAACATTGATTTCATTCCCCATAGTATTAAGGCCAAGATTTTGTCAGTGGTGCTGGCTTCATGCATGTGATTTTTGTCCACAGGGCTGATGCATTGGTGACGCTCCTTGTATCAGCCTCGTAGGCGGCGGCATGATGCATGAATGCTGAACTGGTGAGTAACTCACCTTCACTGCATTTAAATGCATCCCGACGACTACTGGGCGTAATGATGCAAAACACCATATGACAATCCGTAATGGTGTAAAATAACAGATCAGATGGGGCCATGACTTTTACGATGCAGTATTGACAGCGGACGGGTCTAAGGTTCAAATCCCACATGAGTGATAAAGAATGCAAGAGTAGACTATCCTACCTTTGGGAATTTAACCCCGCCCCCAACCTCCCCTCGTTACCTCAGTCACTTGGGGGCACTGCAGGTAACAACTCCAGCCTACAAGTCTGTGCTATTTACAATGTTAACGGTTTAAGGGCAGCTGATGCAACAATGCATCATGCCCATTGGTCGTCATGATGCACCAATGAAGTTGGTGCATCATGACGACCAATAAATCCTCCAATGCCAATAAATCCTCCAATTTTAGTGCAATACTGGTTAGTTGTTGATTCAGTCACCAGATGGTGTGTTGGTGTCCACTGTCTGTGCGTGGCTGGCTGGCTGTGGGTCCCTACACCAGGACGCCCCTGTGTCACATTCGCGAACCATTCTATCACCAGAAAGGACAGGGGGGCAATGTGGACACCAAATTGATAAATGGCTCAGGTCTCTTTGATTTAGATGCAGGTCTCACGTAGGGAAATCCCGGGGTCACTCAGTGTATCCTTTCCGACAGAAGACCTCCGCACTGAATACCACATGAGTTCTGGGTGGATAAAATAGTTAGCTAATTTAGTAGAACTCTGTAAAAATTCATAACTGGTCCTGAGTAGGTACTTATTCATATGATATAAAATAAAACATGATTATTGCAGTAATGCCCATTCATTTTGCTTTAGGGGCTTTTTGGGCTTGTTTGGATTGGGTCTGAACTGAATTTATTCACTGCCAAAAATGTCAATTATGCAGGTGTCTGTACATTTATGGCCAGCATTCCAGATTTTCGTGATCGATGCTCAGGTTTTCTTTTATATGTCGTAAATTGAGGTTGCCCCTAAAGATATACGTGGGATTTTTTGCTCAATACCTCCGGGGCACACTAGTTATGGCATGACATGCTACATTAAAATATAGTGAAAAAGTATTTCCATGGCTGAGACCTGCAGTATCTAGTTATTAGTATTATGGGTAGTTTTTAATCATAGTTCCTGGTCCTTATAGAGCTGTTCTGTATCATACTTTGATAATTATTATGTTTTTATACATTTCTGTACTTATACTTCGTTTCTATAGGCAACCCCTTAAAAGACATCCTCCCCTCTAGTGTGTAATGAGGATTCCAGAGGGATTTTCTCCTCCCCCATAACAAATAAAAAAAGAACGACTAAGGGAGTGGTCATTATTTATCAACAGGGGGGGTGGTGGGTTTTCGCGCCGACGCGCGGAAATTTTTTACGCCCCCCCCCTCGACGGCAGTCATAATTTTTTGTGCCCCCCCCCTGCGGCGGAGGCGCGGAGAGTTTTCGCGCCCCTCTTTGATCTATAGTAGCGCGCGGGCTTTTTTGCTATAAAGAGGGTGAATTTTTTTAGCCCCCCCCCTCAAGAGGGGTCAAAATTTTTTTAGCCCCCCCCTCGGGAGGGGTCTGAAAATTTTACGCCCCCCCTCAAACCCACCCTCCCCCCCCTGTTGATAAATAATGACCACTCCCTAAATGAAATAAAATAGAGTAAAATTTCAAAATGGATTTCTATCTCTGGGTGTTAAACGCCCTGGTGACCTTATAAGGGCATTTGGGAGGTAAAAGTGACAAACCTATATCTGTAGCAGCTACTTATAAATACATGGTAAAAATGTTAAAAGAAGGAGACAAAAACTACCAGGGCTCATGGCCAAGATGTCCACCTGTATGTCACGTATAATGACATAGTAATAGTGGGAGGGGCAGTGGATGAAACTGTAGGTATAACTTATAGGGCTAGGTATACCTAATGATGGTATATATATATATATATATATATATATATATATATATATATATATATATATATATATATATATGTGTGTGTGTGTGTGTGTGTGTGTGTGTGCAGTTCTAGAGGCTTCATTTAGATATCACGAGGATGACCAAGGATACACACATCATACGGCAACAGTAACAGTTCGTGTTCACTACATAAAGATTGTCTGGTACAAGATTAAGGTAGGTGTACAGTCACTACTTTCATTGAAAATGGTGTGGTCTGTATTTGGGTGATGTGGGAAGGATTTCCACCAATCTTTACCTGATGGACCACCTGGCGGCATCATACCAAACTACCTTTATCTCCCGCATATAAGGCGCAGCCCACGTATAAGGCGCACCTAGAGTTTTGGAAAATTCTCAAAAAAAATGAAAAATTCATAACTTTAATTTTATTGAATGAATTTTCAAAATTCAAAAACCTATGGGTAGCTTGGGCCACCTTGGGCCCTCCTGGGCCCCATTTTGTCCTATTATGACCAAGGGGGCATGTAAGATATCAAAAGAAAGGTCTTGGTGTCCCCCTTGTGGATCCAATGAGAACTAAACCCCCCCCCCCGTATAAGACGTGCCTTATACGCGGGAGATTATGGTACCGGGGTATATCATATTTCATAATGATATCACCCCCCCCAACTGACGGGTCTGTCGGGGGGGGGGGTAAAGGGGGGGGGGTGTTAATACCCACATATTTATTTTCTAGATGTAACAAAATTATTGAGGAGGCCAATTTTTGGCATGTATCAAAGGAAATAATTCGATACAGTGCATTGTAGCAATATCCACAAGAGGTTAAAACGTATCAGCTGAGAAAATAACCATAAAGGAGGGCAGCTATATCGCCTCTCGTGAACCAGTGTGACCCTTTTGTTCTTGTTTTACCAACTCTTATCTTCATCTCATAGACACAGAGACATAATGTTAACCCTTGAAGGGCCAAATAATGCGTTCATGTATCTTTCCCTTTGTCCACTTGACCGTATGAAGTGTAGGAAAGTCTACTTATGCAATGACGATAGGCTTGTTATGCAGGTTTGCTGGCGAGTCTACTCTCCAGCATTGTATTTGTTGCACTATGCCCCCGACCTTTGTGTCTAAAGGCAAATGATCATAAATGCATTCTAGATCTAGTACTGCCATATTGGCCTGTTTGAGCGTTCTTATCCCCCTGCGCTCATAAATTCAGTACCCCCTGTGCCATCCATACCCTTATACGTGTATGAGACCAGCGCGCATTTGAGCTACTTTTTTTTGTTAAAGATTAATTTCAACAGTTCCTAATGCTCTTTGCTTACTCCTGATCGGCGCTTAGTTTAAACTCCAGTGCTAAAAGACGCACATACGACCTTTAAGGCTTTAACCAAACATTCCTTTTGTGCCCCTGCACCAAGCTAAAAGCTGCTTGTGTGATGGAGAGAAGTACCACAGTGCCGACATGTGGTCTCTATTCTATGACAGGTTTGTTATCTTCTTGTAACTATCTGTTTTTCCATGTGAGTATTGGGGTGAAAGAGGTTTCCACAATCCCACATAGGTCACATAGGCCAGGAAAAGAAAGGCTTTACGTTTAGAAACCAAAGTGTTCAATGTCAAAAGCCTTTCAACGTTTTCCAACGTAAAACAAAGTTATTTTTTAAAACGTTTCTTTTTTTTTATGGAAAAAAAAAACAACAAAACTTTTTTTCTGCCAGCAGGGTAGGGTGTAGCGACTAATGGGAGGGGCGAAAATTACAAAGACAGCTAGAAACAAGGAAAACTATTCTGCACTCGTAAAGGCCTATGACTTATCAGATGGCTGACATCCTCTGGAATTCCGTTCTGCGTTCTGCATGGTGTCTGATGCGAGGCAGTCCAATATACCTATATATATATATATATATATATATATATATATATATATATATATATATATATATATATATATATAGACTAATATAATAGTTAAGTAATAATCTGATACTGAATTTCACCATATTCCTCTCCAAGGACAGCTCGGTGCTTTAATACTCTAGGTCGCCGTAATGCATGGAGGTAGCCCCGGACAAGCTACACGCCTGGACCTCCTACATACATCGTATATTCGGTTAGTCACCTAACATTTCTACCTTGCCGAGCCCAGTTTAATTTGTATTTTTTATGCTAATAAATGTCAGGGCCATATCGTGTGAAATGTGACCTGCGCTTAAGATGATGGCATTTTATGGTGCATGAATTGAGTACTGGTAATAAGACCGGGAGCATGTTGACCATTGGTCGTCATGATGCATCAATGAAGTGCTGGCGAGTCTGCTCACCAACACTTCATCGGAGCCCCATGACGACCCTTCCGGACAATCAGCCCTGATGCACCAAGGCATTACCAGCCCTTAAAGGTTTAACTCTGTAATGGTGGTACAATCCCCAACGACTCATACTCCCTTAGCTCGTCATGATGCACCAAAGTTGTGCTGGCGAGTAACTCACCGGCACTGTATCGGTGCATCATGCCAGGAGCGTGTTGCTCCTATGGTAAAAAGAGCTGTCAGTAGGTACCCTCTTTTCAAAAGAAGTCACACTCTGCTTCGCCATTCAACTTGCACTCACCACATTAGTCTGAAAAGTCACCTGCCTTGTTTAAAACAGAGAGAGCTGCACTATCAGGTACGTACTCATGTCACACACTCTATAGTATACTATACTGACTGACTTCTCCCAACTAGGTACCTACTCAAATCCCCCTTTTTTAGCACCATACTTGAATGACCCTCCGGCCATGGTTTCATCCAGTAGGCTGTTGCTCCTATTGTAAAAAGAGCTGTGAGTATATGCCCTCTTTTCTAAACAAGTCGTGCACTGCTTCACCTAAGTACTTGCACTCACCACATTAGTCTGAAAAGTCAACTGCCTTGTTTAAAATAGATAGAGCTGCACTACTAGGTACCTACTCCTGTCACACGCTCTATAGTTTATTTATAGTTTATAGTACTGACTGACTTCTCCCAACTAGGCACCTACTCAAATCCCCCTTTTTGAGCACCGTACTTGAATGACCACTTGTGAGCAACAAAAGGGACAAGTTACAGCTACATGAAAAGAAAGGACTGGAAATGAGGGCATTTTTAGCCAGCTCTTCCTTTTACTATAGGAGCAACAGCCTCCAGGCATCATGAAGACGAGTAGACACTGCACCAATACACTATGTAGCACTTCAATAAATACAAGTGACGTGACATATCATGCTCTCATGGTCACTCAGCATTGAAGTACACTGAACATGACAAGTGTCTTTTTATTGCTCTATATTTGCAGATCCCAGAGGCAGTAAAGTATGTCTCCAAACTCTTGGCAAGTCACTTTTGTCTCTGGGCCTTTGTAAATTATATCTTAGAGCAGTTGACCAGCCTCAGTGCTAGAGGATCTCAATGTCAAATTAGTTGCTTGCACATTTGAAATTTGTTCTCCAAATTTATTATGCCAGATAGCCATTCTATTTGACACATTATAACACAGTGTTGCCTTGAAAGGCTCATGGATAGGGGAGGGGCACAGTGGTTCCTTGATCATCAAAACAGTGTGAAATAATGGGTAATGTCTTAATATATCCACATGTAAGACCTGGCATGCACACAATGCATGCCTTTCATTTTTACTGTGGTGTATCCTCTTCAGCACAGCTGTGGAAACTAGTCTTCCAGGTCGCAAATATATGAGAACATCTTCACGTCATTACAGGCGGTATAGTACTCTCAATAATAAGCATACCTTTGAAGGTGAAGAAAGGAAGGGAATCAGGAGCGGATCCAGAAGGGGTGGCCTAGGGAGGCACAGCCAGGAAATTCTGGTCTCGAGGGCACAGCCGGGATTCTGGGCATCATTTCCTAGAGTTAAGAGTCATTCAAAGGCAATTTTTAGTGGGTCGAGGGGGCACCACGTGTGGTGCCATCCCCTCATGGAAATAAGTCCGCCCCTCGGAAACGGATGATTAAAATACAGAAGTTTCCTCACTTCTTGTTGATGATATATGTATACATGTCCTATGTGCAGCAAACCTACACTATATAGACATGAGATACATAAATATGTCATGATGGTGTATAAAAAAACGAAACACAAATACACCTAGGGTGACCAGGTGGTCTTAGTTTTTATAACTAGAAGTCCCTGGAAGTCATCCCTGTGCATTATGAAGCCCATCATTACCATCCCCTCCCCAATCTTTGTACCACCCGGCTCTATGTGTCCTCCTGGGGAGGGAGGGGGGGGGGCTAGGCTTAATCTTGGGCTAGGCTTAATCTTGCACCATTGTAAATGACTGAGGGAGTGTTCCTTTTTAACAACAGTGGGGTAGGTGGGATTTTGTGTGGAAGCGTGAACCCACCCCCCCAATGTGAAAATCATGTGTGAATGTGCGATTTTTAAACTGTAGTGACAGGCAGGCCTTTTCGCTAGAAACAGGTAGAATTTTTTGCCTCTCCTAGAGGGGCTAAAGAAAGTTTGGCCCGTCCTCCGTCCTCCCCAGTCAAGGGGTTTAAATAATTTTGCCCCTCGCCCTCTACTTTTATGAAAGGATCACTCCCTAAGCAGGACTTCACATTAGGAGAAACTTGTGTACACTAGTATCATGACTGACTTAGATTAGATACTCAGCCATGATTGTTTACAAATATGATTGCTTCATCATCTATATACATACCATGGGTGTATCAACCTTGTAGTTTCGGCATGATGCCTGATTGTTGCATGATGCCTGATTGCCTGATTGTTGCATGAGGCTTGATTGTTTCATGATGCCTGGTTGTTTCATGATGCCTGATTGTTGCATGATGCCTGATTGTTGCATGATGCCTGATTGTTGCATGATGCCTGATTGTTTCATGATGCCTGATTGTTGCATGATGCTTGATTGTTGCATGATGCCTGATTGATGCATAATGCCTGATTGTTGCATAATGCCTGATTATTGCATGATGCCTGATTGTTGCATGATGCCTGATTGTTGCATGATGCCTGATTGTCGCATGATGCCTGATTGTTGCATGATGCTTGATTGTTGCATGATGCCTGATTGTTGTATGATGCCTGATTGTTGCATGATGCCTGATTGTTGCTCCAGGAGTATATACTGTGCTTCAATAATGCATCATACCAATATTAAGAAAAGAAAATGGCCCACTTTAAGCTCCTTTGCAAATATATTTATGTATTGGAGCACTCTCTAGACTATACTGGAGAGAAGAGCTTCACTCGTATAATAGAACTCTTTTATCAAAGATAATTCTCCCATGAACTGGGTATCCACACTACCTTCTTGTACGACATCCGTCTAGTAGTTTTACTTCTTCTACTATTGGTATAATAAAAGAAAACCAAACAAATAAATAAAAAAACAGTAGAAAGGGGAAAGGATCAGGCAAAATAGCAAATAAAGTAACAAAAATGCGGTGAGAAGTTTAGGGGGATTGGGGAAAGGGAGGATTGGGGAAATGCCATATTGCAGTGCACTTCGAGTATACATCTATGGATGTTAATCCCTCAGTCCTGAACTTGATATGCACAAGAATCTGAATCAGTATGGATCTATCAACACTTCAGACGAATGCAGCTTATAATGCTGTGTAGGGAATCTCTACAAGTGTAGTAACTATAGCAACACAGGAGTTTGTACACAGGAGACTGACTCTGCACATGGAGACATAATATGAGTAACTGACAGAGTGGTATAGTCTGTCAATGGAGGAGGTCTACACTTCTCCACTCTCTCACTCAGTGTATAATAAGAGTAACACACAGGAGGATAGAGGATGTCTCCTCCAGCAGGTTACTGTTTACACCTAACCACCATGGAGGAATGTACCTTAGCAACCAGCAGGATTTACCTACCTATAGTAGTTGTTGTTGTTCCCATAGTAACTACCATAGGGAATCTCCTTGACAACGGAGATTAGACTGGTATCTGAGTTCCACAATTCATTGAGGAAAAAAACACAGGTAAAGTTGTATGATACAGGAATTACCATAGCAAGCATTGGATGAAAGGGAGGAGGCATTAAGCACTAGGAGTTGTAGTACATGTAGTTGCCATGGTTTCTATGAGGAGTATATACCTGGAGAGGATTAGACACACTACCTGGGTTGTACCCTACACTGGATTAGGGATCAGCGCAGTTTTATTATAGGATACAAGTATGTTTAGGCATGGATTTAATGAATGCTTCATCAATATAGGAGAAACCATTGGGGGGAACACATGGGGAGTTACTCTAGACAATGGCAATGGCAACCACACCCATTATCGCCCTGCAAGGGTTGTAAGCCAATACGACTAGAAGTAAAGACGTCTACATCTAAGAGATAGGCCAGGAATGTCTCTTGCAAGTATCTCGTATATGAATACTATTCATAACGACAATGCTTTGCATTATGAACTTATATGTGCTTACATTAGATATAGCTTTTAGTGTCAATTTAGATTGCAATAACTGGGACTTTGAGGAGACTTTGAAATATCTTGTGAATGTTTTATGTAAGTTCTTGTCATAATGTGAGTCAGATCTATATTCAGGCCTCAGGTAAAAAGTCTTACTTAGGGGTTGGGTCCTTCCTATCACTGCTTTTTGGCAAGTTCCTGGGAACAGAATTATGGGCGTGGCATGTGCCGCCACCCTCTAATCTAGATGGGGTATGTAGAATAGGGTAGCAGTTGTAGGGGTAAGGGAAGGAGGAGGAGGGAGGGGAGTGTGGGAAGTTACTGTATAAACCCAAACCCTGGAGTCTGAGTAATCTCCCATGTTACAGCCATGGGGTACCAGGTTATGTGGGGTGGGAATGATGGGGAGGGCTGTCTGTGTGTTGGGGGAGTAGGCTTTCAGCCCTTTAAGGGCCAGTAATGCATTCGTCAGTTGTCATGATGCATGAATGCAGCCCTGGTGATTAACCTGCTATGGCTGTATGCATCAATCACACAACTCCTACAGGGTCCATACATCCCCAGCACATCAGCAATGAAGTTCTGGTCAGCAGACTTGCAAGCACTTCATTGGTGCATCATGACTACCGATGGACATGATGCACTCCTGCATCAGCGGTCCTTAAAGGTTTAGAGGCTGGAGATTACCTCTCAGGAGGAAACATTGAGTATACCCTATTCTATAGATACCAGATATTCATGTGCCAAGTTACCATTGCTGCTGCTAGCATGTAATGTCTGAGGTATATCAGAGCCATCTTGGATGTTGGTGAAAGTTATAGACCAATGTATCAACAGAGATATAATGGTACATATGTATCTATATGTCTCTGGTATCAAGGAAGGGCAAAGGTTCATAGACGTTGCTGACGCAGCACTTTTGAAAGGTAGAAATGATACGATCCAGGGGACATGACATCAAAATGCTGTATGACAAAGGCCGCTATTTGAAGTATCTTCACCTTTCAATTACAGACAACATTAGATATATGGAATTTTACCCTCCGTCCATTTCTTGTTGTCAAGGGTGTATAACCCTCAGGAGCTTGCCTGGTTCTGGGTGTGATAAGGGTTTAGGGATTCAGCATGTAGGGCATGTAGGGTGAGATGAAACTGTTACAGGTAAGGAGGATACAGCAGCTACCTACATACCAGCCTTCAGCTGTTCACCAGTTGTTCATGACAGTGTCTAGCAGTGCTCTTTGATCTTAAACAGCTTTGGTTTACCCTCAAGGGTGCAGTAGTGAGATGAGGGAGCAAGATCGGGGAACGAGGGCCACCATAAGGAACTTACTTCGTTAAGCTTTCATGTATTACATTCTTATTAGAGTAGGCCTACACTCATTCAGTTTCATTCTTATTATAGTAGGCCTACACTAATTCAGTTTCATACTTATTATAGTAGGCCTACACTCATTCAGTTTCATTCTTATTATAGTAGGCCTACACTAATTCAGTTTCATTCTTATTATAGTAGGCCTACACTAATTCAGTTTCATTCTTATTATAGTAGGCCTACACTAATTCAGTTTCATTCTTATTATAGTAGGCCTACACTAATTCAGTTTCATTCTTATTATAGTAGGCCTACACTAATTCAGTTTCATTCTTATTATAGTAGGCCTACACCCATTCAGATGCTACTGAACAATCAATTCACAGCTTTATTGGTACAGGTCATACAATGATACATCAGAGGCAATGCATTTCAAAATCTCATTTTACCATAACTTTCTTTATGTGTGTGTGTGTATGTTTGTGTGTGTGTGTTTTCAAATATACAAACTCTGTAATACAGATAAAACATAATTAGTTCCGCCCCCCCCCCCACAATCAATGTAGCCTTGCCGTGGCCCCCTATTAAAAGTAGCACAAGTATGGCTTTAACTATTTCTATTTTGCGAATGCCCCCAGCTCTTGTAGGTAGCTCCCTGAGTGAGTGGCAGCAGTGATTGACAGGTTTCTGTAAGGGAACACTGGGTAAAAACAACCCCCTCCTTACTGCGGGGATTCTAGTTTCTCCAATCCCCATTACCCTTATATATATATGGTCCTGTACTCCTTCCAATATGGGTACTGATGCTTGTAGATCAAGTGTAGCTAAGATATGATATTTGCTCCTTTTGCCAGTATAAATGGATGGATGCAGTCCCCCATGGTGACCCAGGGTGCATACTAGTGCCGCATCCCACATGGGAGAGGGTGCAGAAAAAAAGAAAGAATTACAAATATTGTAGATGTTACTTTGTCAGAAAATTATAGTCAGGTATTACTTAAGAGCATTATACATGGTAGGGAGTAATAGCATTGTTTAATTGGTTATATTTCCATATGGAATTCCCCAACAATATGGCTGGGGTTTAGCCTCAGACCCTTCATATCAGCGCCAGGGATTGATGTTTGAATGCCAGACCTCTAGTTGATAGTCTCCCAAGCAGTCCATCAACTGCCCTGTACCTTTCTTTTTTCTCTTTAACTCTCAAGACATTTCCCTCGGGTCTTTCGTCTTTCAGGATCAATACCCATCAAGACATCTCAAACAGAAACATTACACCCATTTCCGCTCTTTTAACTCATTTCTGCCTACTAAATGTTTGCAGAAGGCTCAAGACGACTTAAAGGCAAAAGAAAAAGACTAGTAGGAAAGTGTTGAAATCATATATGAAAGGTTTAGCCTGCAGGGGCGTAGGAAGCAAATTTTTATTGGGGGGGGGGCAGGGGTCTCGGTTGGGGGGGGGGCTGCTATATTTTCATATAGGCTTATATAGGGAACCTCCTCATTATTGGGGGGAACCAGGCCCCCCTGGTCCCCCCTTTTCCTACGCCTCTGGCCTGTGACATTATGACTGCATATATACTGATATGCAACAAATGATCAGGAGGTGTGGACATATACAGAATATTCCTCCAAATCTATTGAAGGGAGAGAGGGAGAGAGAGAGAGAGAGAGAGAGGGGGTAGGGAGAGACAGGGAGGGGAGGGACGGAGGGAGGGAGGGAGGGAGGGAGGGAAGAGGGGAAGGGGGAAGGGGGAAGGGAGAAAGGATATATGTCAGGCTGTACAATGTTAAGTCAAAACACCATTTGGGTAAGCTGCGCCGAACCTTTTTAAACACCAAGTGTAATACATGTATTATACATATTTGGTTTTAGGCGGGAAAGGAGGCAGAGTGGCAGACGGCAAAGCCGGGGGAGGTATATAGTTTCTGGCGTTTTACACATTTTACCATTAAGGGAGCCAGAGGGAACCAGTGTAAAAGTGCCGTTGACTGCCAAAAGAAGGACGTTGAGAAATTCTGCTTCTAACTACACTTTGCTTATGACTTTTGAGGAATTGCTAATGGCAACTAATTTATCATAGAAGTATTCCAACAGACACATTTTCCCCTGACATATGTACCATTAGTTCTACTCTCCATAATATACCTATGCCAAGGTGTGTCCCTGTGGGGATGGATACTAGTAGGCCTACATTGTAAGAATAAATATGGTCGAAATAAAGGCAGAATCCTTGTCCCAAAGATGCCAAGGATCCGTAATTATTTTCACAGAGATTCCTTGTACATTTCCACCATACTGCCATGTGGGGCTTCTTGTGAAAACTACCCTATAGCTTATCACAACAAAATAATGGTGGTTCACTGTTCAGTTTGATGAGGATCCCTGGTAGATTCAACAGTTATTTTTTACAGTGACATAATTAACAATGCCTGTGGCCAGGGGTCTCTTTGGGTCCAGGGATCGAGCAGTACACACCTGTTAGGAGGCCTGCCAAATTGAGTAACAAGGGGTTTTTCATTTTGTTTCAACTTTTTTCTTCTTCTTCTTCTTTTTTTTTTTTTTTTTTTTTTGGGGGGGGGGGTCCGGGGGTGGGAAAGGGCATAAAAAGAGTTGCTATGCCATTTGTGGATATAACTCGAATTGTCTCATTTATTTTCAACTTATCTTTCAAGTACTAATTAACATATTACACGAGAAACCAACCGCTATACTCATGAATCTAGCCGTGCCAATATAAGGCAATTGTATGGCTGTGGTAACCCGAAGAGGTTAAAACTGATTTCGGTTCACTCAGACAGAATAACACAGTTTAATATGGAGATAGTTTACGAAAGTGCCCAAACCTGAAATGAAATAATCAGTGCTGTAGTCAAGCCTTGATTGTACTGTGGACGAGGGTGTTAGACACTGACAGATTCAGGTAGGGACTACTACAGAACTCAGGGTCTCTCAAGACACTCTATTTTTTGGTTAGCATGATGCATAGATGCAACCCTGGTGAGTCTACTAAACAGGAGTGAATTCATGGCCCATACTCATTACATTGGCCATATGGGATAGACATACTCTGGAAGGGATGGATGGCATGATGCACCAATCCAGTGCTGGTGAGTAGAGGTGACCAGCACTGCATTGGTCATTTGGTGCATCATGGCAACAATGGTTATTTGCCAGCGATGCATTATGCATCATGACGAAAAAGATAATTTTCCAGGACTGCATCGGTGCATCATAGCTGAATGGATATCAGAATATGGAATATGTGACCCACCAGTGTCAACTTACCAGGATTTCCTGGCATATTTTGGAGTTCTGACACCATCAGCCAATAGGAGCCATGCACACAGAGGTGTTAACTGTTATAGACTAGTACAGTATCCTACCTCTCACTGACAGCAGCGCCTCTAGTGGGAATCATATAAACTACATGTTATACCTGGAGGTACTCTATTATTACAACACTGTCAATACAGGAGTTTTTCGTTTCAGTCCAATATTGCGGACCTAGGAGTGAGCTTTGAAGGAGATATGTTTCTCACTGGGAAAGATTTACGAGCATTGACAACATAGCCATAGAGATTGTGTCAACATGAGACGAGTTATCTTTGGACTTTATATGGGATATTTCAACATTGTTGAGGGAAGGATTTTACTGTATCAAGAGGAGTTTTAGGTACATTGTCAACGCTGGATTTATCTTAAAGATAAAAGTAGAGAAAGTGAGAGAGTTGGATAGCACAAGGATTTGGATGTAAAACTTGAATGACTTCTCTTTCATTCAGTTGATTCCTACACCGCGGTGATTTGAACACCTCATCACTATGCTTTCTCCAACATCTTTTCCCCTTTATAGCACCATGAAGAAAAGTCAGATTCAAATCACAAGGCTATTGATTTAGACCCCGTGATTCATCGTCAACCTCCAATAAAGTATTGATTCTCCCAGTGAGGCATTGTGATCTAACATTCTATGTCAATTTATCGGTATGATGCATGACTGCAGCAATGGCTTGTAATTTACTGCTCAAATGTGCTGTTGAGTGATGCCAGTGATGCATTGGTGCATCATGACAACAATTCAAAATGAAGCTTTGAGCCCGGGGGGCACTCAGTTATTCTTTTGACACAGATCATGTGCGACTGGAGGTTTTGCAACCCTTACCCTTGCCTAGGGAGATTTTGAAAAAAAATACACCCTTGCCTAGGGAAATTTTGAAGAAAATTGACCCTTGCTTAGGGAAAATTTGGAGGGAATGGTACAATGTTGTGGAAAATATTGAAAATTTTAAGCATTTTCATGAAAAATTCTGCATGTTCGCGTCCTTTTTTTACTGAAAATGTACTCTTGCCTAGGGAAATTTCCTAAAGGTAGACCCTTGCCTAGGGTGATTTCTCAAAAGTAGACCCTTGGCTAGGGAGATTTAGAATTGAAAAAGCACCCTTGCCAGCCGCACACTTGTGTATGTCAAACATATGAAGTGCCCCCTGGGGCTTTGAGACTTGAAGGGTGTTGCTCCTATTGTAAAAAGAGCTGTGAGTATGTGCCCTCTTTTCTAAACAAGTCGTGCACTGCTTCACCTAAGTACTTGCACTCACCACATTAGTCTGAAATGTCACCTGCCTTGTTTAGAATAGAGAGAGCTGCGCTACCAGGTACCTACTCATGTCACACACTCTATAGTTTATTATACTGACTGACTTCTCCCAACTTGGTACCTACTCAAATCCCCCTTTTTCAGCACCGTACTTGAATGACCACTTGTGAGCAACAAAAGGGACAAGTTATAGCTACATGAAAAGAAAGGACTGGAAACAAGGGCATTTTTTGCCAGCTCTTCCTTTTACTATAGGAGCAACACCCTCCTGATGCTCTCCTGAACCTGTTCATCTGTTGACCCTTTACGGGCCGCTAATTCATCAGGACATCATGCCCATTGGTCGTCATGATACATGAATGCAGCTGAAAAAAAATGGCTAAGAATTTCAATAATGGCAGCCATACTCCCAGCTGCTGTTGAAACCATATGGGTTAACGCATCTGGTGTAGCCATTAAGTATTGGCACATCACCACCGGGGCAGAATCCGCCAGCACTCAGCAAAAACTAAAACTGCTAAGATGGTGGCAAAAAGAAACATTTCACCATTCCCATGCACCAGCTGGTCAACTCTTGCACAGAAAACATGCCACCGCCTAAAACTCGTCACTACAGACGAGTTTAGGCTAGTCAAGGTCAAATGACGACCTAAACCCGTCATACTGACAATAGAAAGTCGTGATGCTGATGATTAGGTGGTCAGGACGATGACCTAAAGTCGCCACTTTGACAACCTAAAGCTGTAGTTTTAGGTATCGTCAACCTGAGGACTTAAAGTCGTCTGCACTGACTAGTTTCGTGCCTCTCAGTTTTTCAGTGTGTGCACTTTAAATGCATGTTGTATTAATGCATCATGCCCATGAAACTTGCTTGAATGCAGCCCTGATGATTCTGCTTCCCAGGATTGCATTGATGCATTTGTCACATTCATGAATATAGGGTTGATGCATGAGGGATGGAGACTCGACAGCACTTTATCGGTGCATCAGCCATGTAGGGTCGGCATGAATCATTGAACCGTATATCAATAACTGGTTCTACAATGCTCGTGTATAATAAGCTTACATCAGTTGATGCATCAGTGATGAGGATAACAGCTGATAATACTATAACACAGCACCTTATCAGTCCCTGATCCATCATTTATTTTATGTGAATAACTTCTTCCCGTAGAGATAGCATTGCGGAGCCGATCGCCACACCCCCAGTGGCGTAACGTGTCTCGCTCCACCACAGCGGCTGATCCACTACTGCAGCCTCGTTCTGGGTGCATGTAAACATTCAAAATGGCGGACCGGCGCTTGTACGGGGAACTACGGTACTGGATTTTGATAATTTTTCCTTATTTAAACCTCTAAAAACATAAAATAAATATAGAACTAAACTCCCCTGGTGTCCTCGGTGGCTGATCCACCCCTCGGGGTGGATCGGCCACCTCGTACACCACGGTCGTTTAGTTCTATCTATGTATTAGGAGGAGATGGCACTCATCATAGTGCAGGTTACAGATTTAGTGTTAGTGCATTATGGCCATTGGTTGTCATGATGTATGAATGTAGCCCTGGTGAGTAACTCGACAGGGCTACACCCATGTATTATGCTGACCCTACACAGGGGCGTAGGAAAAGGGGGGGGCAGGGGGGCCTGGGCCCAACCAATCATAAAGTAGGGGGGCCTGATTATGTCTTGCCCCCCCCCAAAAAAAAAAAGATTTACCAAGAAGTCATAATGAAATGTAAAAGTAGCTAAAACTTTCCATTCCAAATTAGATTAATATGTTAAAGAGCCTCAAGTCAGATCTAAAATTCACCAAAAATTATTTTTCTATTAAATTCTTTTATGGGTATGTATAGGTATTGATCATCACGCTTGAGCCGATAATTCAAGGTGTTCCCGCTGGGCCCCCCCCAATGAAGATTTGCTTCCTACGCCTCTGCTACAGGGTCGATACACTCGGGAAGGGTCGGCATGATGCACCAATGAAGTGTCTACTCACCACCACTTCGTTGGTACATCATGCCGACCACAGGGCTTGATGCACTCCTCCATTAGCGGCCCTTAAGGGGTCTAACTTAGATAACAGAGATAATGATGTCATTACATGCTTGTCAATGTAATCAGTACATTGTAGATAACATGTCATTATTTACATGTTACAAACATGTCAGTCGCATTGCTTTATGGGCAGAGCAAATGAAGATGTAATACATATTGTGATATATGTGGATGGCGTGATGCCTTAGCCCTTTATAGGGTACCAATGCATTAATGCATCATGTATACTGGTCGTCATGATGCACCAATGAGGTGCTGGTGAGTCTGTCATGATGCAGCAATGCAGTGCTGTATGCAGACCATTCGTGCATCATGCTGATACTTCTAGTTTGTATCAAATGGGGATCAAATGTCTGATGCATACATGCAGCACTAATGAGGAATAACAGGGCTACAGTTATGCATCATACTAACCAAAGGAGTTTGCACTTTATGCTGCCTTTGAAGGATTGGGAATGTCTGAATAGGACTCTTAAATAATGCAGATGAAAGTCACAGGTTGTGGCCATAACATGATATGGCAATTAGTAATACATTACATGTATATATGTATGAAGCTGGCAATATAGGTCGTGCAAAAAGGTCATAGGCCGAGGATTACCTTATTTTGGTGCATATAATATTATGTGACACAACTTGGGAAATCATACCATTGGGGGAAATCCCTTTTCAACATTCATGTCTTCAGCTACATTTTGGTACTTTGTATGATAAAATACTCCAAATAGCTATAGAAATATAAGACCTCAAACATGGGATTCAGGAGAGCCCTTAACTCAATTGTGTATTGAAATATTGTGGCATAACGCATAAAAAAGTTTGGATCTAGAAGGGATAATTCGATTCTGTTTTCAGTTAATGAAGACTTATGGACATGTTAATAAGATAGAGTAACTTTATATTCAAAAAGAAAAGAATTATGGTTTCCATGGCAACTGAAAGTCTTAGCTATAGAATAATCAGATTTTTCAGAAAAAGTTACCCTAGACTTGTTTTCACTTAACTTTTAAATCTTTCAGTCGTATCTCCTTAAATATTGTATTTAGAGCATTTGTGGGCATATCCCTTAATGTTATGATTTTCCCTGTTTCATCACATATTATGTATAGCAATAAGACTATATGAACTATCAATATGGCAATTAATTAGGTGGAACATGCATGTATATTCGAGGAGAAAAAGATAGGAACATGTTTCTATTCTATTTATTTAGGAGTTGCCTGCTCGATTCAATATGACTACACAGGAAGTGAAAAATAGAAACTTCAAAGTGGAGGGATATGGCGTTATTTCCAGCTTGTCACAATGAAACTATTACCACCAACAATAGAAACAACAAACTGGGTAGGATTATCAGAGTGACTGAGAGTGATACTGAGTTGAAGCTGGCAACAGGGCACTGATAGTCATTTGATTTCATATCATAATCCAGAACACTGACCCTTTTGTATGTAGCTATCAAAAAGCTGGACAAGGTTTGATGATTCAATGACTATGTTGCACATACCTTAATCCTACATACTGGGGAGAACTGTCAAGTGAGCAGTATATACATGCAACTTATAAGCTGGAGAAGGTACAGAAAGTGGAAAGTTGATGCCTATAACTACACATTGGAAAAGACATAACTGCTACCTCAAAAATGGCTTACTTTGAACAGGTTCTAGGTAGATGCCTGCAACCTTCAACTGGACAAGGTGAACAACTGAGCATTACATCATGTAATATGGACATAATTCAATAACAAAAAAAAAATATAACTGAAACCTATGGGCTAGAGGTAAATAGACTTTCTACAACAAGGTTTAATGATTAACTGTGCAGTGGTTGAAAACACTGAGTTGTAGTTACACATGTATTCCCCTTGTAGGACAATCTGAACAAGGTTTAATATAATAACTGTGCAGTGGTTGAAAACATTAGGCTGCAGTCGTACATGTATTCCACTGGAGGACTTGTTAGCCTGAGGTGAATCACTAATTGTGAGTTACTATGGCAACATACCAACACACCAAGCCCTGGAGGGGACTACCTGCGTCTGACGGGATGTCTGGGTCATTGGGTCCCTCCTGTAAGGAGAACATTAATTAGTATTGTGACCCCTTTAGCCAGCAGGTAGAATCATGCAGAAGTGGACCACAGCAAGGCTTACAGGTGAGTATAGATGGAGGTGAATAAATAATATCGTTGCACAAGGCCTATTCTTGTATTACAATTGTGCAGAGTGAGTGGTGTTGATTTGGTTTAAATCGATTATAAATAGGAAAAGGTCATGTTGACAATGGATTCTTTTATATTTGTTGATTAAATATATGTATATGCCACTTAATCATGATATTGCTTGCCACATTGGGTGCTCTCCTGTCAAGTCATGGTTGTCATATATAGCTAATATAATATAGATATACTTCATGGAAATGTTACCTGAAGATAACCCCTTATAGATTTTATCTATTGTGAAAAATAAAACTTTGAAACAAAATCTGTATAGACACGACGTAATGGTCATTTACAGATGGCTTCTGAAGGTAACTCAACTACTAGGAGAAATCAAAACCAGTTGTGTATAGACTTACAGTCTTTAACATACAGTTTATGTCAGCAAGGATCTGCCCACCAGCTGACCTCAGTCAGATAAATCTACATCAATACAACACACATGTTTAATGTAATGTGATATAGAGTTGATTATATCAAGGTATCAATGTTATAAACAAAATTACTTTAAAAATAAGAGGGGGTCATGAGGTTTGGGAGAGTTTGATTGGGACACGGAAGATACATTTATCTCAAGTTGATTACGATAGCCTAATGGGTTTAACCCAACATCTCCTTACTACACCCCCTCCCAGTGGCATAACCACTCCCCTTAGTACGGTAGATCATCCCAAATCATCACATAAACTGATAACTGATGAATTCATTTCTGATGCCAAATAAATGAATTTCTGAAAATTTCTGCTAAATCAACTTGAGATAAATATAAAGGAGCCCTCGCATTGGTAACCGCTGAGGGTTATCATACTCAGCTTCGACTCATGTGATAACCCTCAGTGGTGACAGATTCTCGTAAACCTTTGCCTCTACATATATGAGTAGGACGAAGGCAGTGCTGGGGAGTATAATAGACAGAAAAGCAGCCAAACATTATGTATATTTGATTAGGAAGTGAAATAAATCCAAAATGAAATAAAATATCTGAAATAAAACCCAGTCATAATACCCTGGACAATACCACCTTTGAACAAAGTAGTCATGACAAAGTACAATGTACTAGTCTAATTATGATGACAGCATCATCAGGTATAACCCTTTTAGGCCCGCATACTGGCCCAACTGTTTTTGTTTAATGATTCATAATTATAGTCCTGGCGAGTAACGTGTCAGGGCTGCATTTATGCATCAACAAAAACCCTGAGGTTAATATATTTTACTGGTGCGTCAATGCAGTGCTGGTGACTAGACTGGCCTGGAGCTTAATTCAAAACATCCTGGGATCACGACCCCAGCAATCTTAAGAATAAATCAGCCTTATCCTATTAAGTGATCTTAAGAGTTGACTGGGTTCACATATCCTAGCCAGCACTAAGATCGCATCGATCTTAGCCTCAGCCCTCCTACACTATTCCAAGAAGAACTGACTAGGCACAGGGGTAAGAGTCCCAAAATAAAGGAATAGCTGTGGAGTCACTCTTCTTCACAAGAGTGCTTATACCATCGTTCCCCGTCCCCATATGGGCTAACAAAAGAGCACAGGGTGCAGTTGACCCCCGTACAGTATTCAAGAGTTGTTCCCATGAATGCCTATTAGAAGCATTGTGCCCTCCCCCCAGGACAAAGAGAGAGAAGGGAAGAATTACCTTACAGTGCACTTAACGCATGAGTAGCCCTAAGAGCCTTCAAGGACACTCAGCAAATGTCCTCCCTCCCCTCTTTATGTATGCAGCAGGCTATTCACTCTTTCGATCAGGAGTGTTCCCTGTAAGTGCTCTTGTACTCAGGTGAAACCACTATGCATTTCTTTCACTAAGATCGCAGTGATCTTAGTGGTGGAAATGGAATAGTGAAGTGATCCCAGGACTAGCTATTCTGGACAGGCCTGCAACCACTGCATTACATAGGGTAGACCAGCCAGGTCTTATGATATGTGCCTACACTAAGACCGCTGGGGTTGGGATCCCAGGATGTTTTGAATTAAGCTCCAGCACTGCATTGGTACGTCATGGCAAGGCAAGGATCATGGACTTTGGGGCATAATGTTGCCCCTAAGGATAAGGGTTAGCCTACAATATGATGAGTACAATAGATGTGTGTAGTATAGGTCTATACACTATACATCACAATACTCTCACTTTAAACAAAACTGTTAAAATAATGGCACAATCCTTGTCCCAAAATTGTCAGATGTCCATCGCTATTTCCACAGAGAGTCCTTGTACCACCATACTGCCACCTGGGGCTACTTGTATAAAACTACATTGGTTCACTGCAATACAATTACAGTTGTTCACTGTTTAGTTTTACAAGGATCCCTGGTAGATTCAAGAGTTCCTCTTTTACAGTGTACATGCTATTGTTAAATGGGCCACTCCCACTATAGTACATGTACTCCCACCACACTCCCCTATTACAAAACCTCACAGATGTCATTTGACACGTCCCTCGTGTTCTATCATGTCTCTTACAGCAGCCTTAACTACTCCTAATGTTACCATGACTACAGGAAATGTCACACTAGTTTCAACCTTGTCCCATTATGCATGTGTTATGATTACATATACCTAGCAGGGGCGTAGGAAGCAAATTTTTTATTGGGGGGCCCAGGGGTCTCGGTTTGGGGGGCCTGCTATATCATTATTGGGGGGCCCCGGCCCCCCTGGCCCCCCGCCTTTTCCTACGCCTCTGCCTAGGTTTTAGCCAGTTGAATAATAATATGACTTTAAGTATAAGGAAGATGCACCAAATCATGTAATGGAAAGGGTGGTTTTACAATATAAACACATATTCCAGGGGTCAGATATTGCTACATAGAAGCTGGATGCTGCCCTATTCCATAATTATAAACCTACCTTTAGGTGAATCTAGTATAGATTTAAGTGTATACCTTTGCGTATCCTATATCAATTATTTCAGATTGTACAACACATCATCTCACATAGCACGACATTTAGATAACTCTGTTTAAAGCCCTTTGAGGGCAGCAAGATGCCTCCAGGGCTTGAGGAGGAAAGTTGTACAAAATTCAGAACACAGAGACACTTTATTGGAGTATTATTCTAATGCATCTGCTCACCAGGCTCCATTGGTTCATCATGCCGACCCCAGAGGATCGGCATGATGCATGAATTCAACGCTGGCGAGTTACTCACCAGGGCTGCATTCATGCATCTTGAGGACCAATGGGCATGAGACACTTATACATTAATGGCCTTTAAAGGTTTAACCTTATTCTGTATAACCTCATTAATTAATTAATCAAACAATCAATACTTGCTCTACTAGTAGACCCCAATATATCAATACTTTATATAACCGGACAAATAGGAGAAACTTAGAACTTGAACTATTAGAACAAAGGAAAAAACAATTTGCAAGGCGCTGCCCTCACAAAGAAATGGAATAAAGGAAAGGGGGGAGGGAGAAACCATGGAAAAGAGAATGAATTATGTTAGATTTCAGGATCTAAAAAGAAGGAAATCATTAGATTTTAGAAGGACGGGAGAAGGAATAATGTTAGATTTCAGAAGGACGGGAGAAGGAATAATGTTAGATTTCAGAAGGAAAGGGGAAGGGATAATATCAGATTTCAGAAGGAAAAGAGAAGGAATAATGTTAGATTTCAGAGGGAAAAGAGAAGGAATAATGTTAGATTTCAGAAGAGTGAGTGTTATAAAGTTAATACTCCAGGTTTGCTTTAGAAACAGACAGGACAGTGGTTATAGTGGTGTGTTGTGTTTACACCAGAGGGCAGTACTGCCTTCTGCACTGAAATCACACAGCATGAAGCGTTGCTATGGCAAGCAATATGTTCACCCTATGTTATCAGGGTTTTGTGGAATTGATAAGTTTTTGAATTGATGTCAAATTGTCTTCAGCCATTTTATGCCAAAAGAAAATGTCAAAACTATACTTTGATAGTGTATCCAAACTTTGTTCCCAAAACTTCGATATCCATTAATCCAGTATTGAATAACAGAAGGATATAAAGTTTCAAAATGTATAACATTAAAAGTGGGGAGTCATTTGGCTTGGCACATTTTGGTGAACCCAGGTGACCTGGTGCTCATCACTACTAGTACTTAAATAACTATGGACATGTTGCAGGTACCTCCTGACCCACACATCTAGGGCAAATATCTCACCTGGTCAGGGATGGTTTACAGGGTAGAGTTCTACAAATTCACAGAGTGAGAAAGGGTAGCTTTGCATGAAAATGGCTGTTTATGTTAATTTCAAAGGATTGCTTGTAACATACTTTTCACTGCCCTAACATTGAAACAATTCATATGAGGAAATTCAAAAGACAATTTCCTTTCGAAATTTATATTTTGATTATTTTGATATGTAGATTGCAGAATCAGGTCACATTTGCATTCTCTTCAGTGAAAGATCAGAAAGGCGTGAAGCATTTGTCATTAACTTCTTTGAACAAGTCTCCCTTTCTTGCTCCATTGAACTATAGTTATGGCCTACTCAGGCTACTGGGTGGGCTAATGGGATCTAGTAAAATGAGCAACACTCTTGAACAGAGTCTGGTGCTGCATTTATCCATCATGCCGTCCCTACAGCACTTCTAAAGTTGGCATGATGCACCATTGAAGCATCAATTGATGCTTTCAAATTAATAGGAGACCCTAGGTCATGCACCATACCAATCTTAGATAACAAAGAATATATGATAAGGCATGGTAGCAGAGGAGAATAACCCAAAACTGAGCAGAAGGAAGCCTGCTATTTAGATAAAGACCGCAGTGTTGACCCAGTTTGACCTTCTGTCTGATATCAAGCTCCAGCAGGTCTAGTTTTACTTCATCTGACCTTAACATAACCCATACATCACCTTATGACATGCCACGCCCATCTTCTATCAATATTAGCACATTAATCCACTGTTATAAACACGCCCATCACACATATCATGAGCCCTGAGATCTATCATATGTTTCCTCAACTGTCCCAACAGAGGTGCAGGGATATTTCTGATACAGTTGTACAACACACAACGATTTGTCTTGATCAGTAGGTTCAAAAATAATTTAGGGTTGGCCAGTGCTTTAGTTGTTATTTAATGTTCCCAACGTCAGCAGTTATGTGAGAAAAAAAAGTATTTCCTACATCTAAGCCCACACCCATATCTTATCACCCTCCACATCCCCATCCTCTATCAACACCCCTAGTCTTTGGTGATATCCTCAACCCTACACCGAAACAATTACACTGAATCTACGAGGGATCCTTCTAAAACTGAAAAGTAATATATAACAGGGTGCTACTGTAGTTTTTACAAGAAGCCTCAGATGGCAGTATGATGGTACACGGAATCTCGGTGGATATAACAACATCTCTGTGAAAATAACGATGGATCTCTGGTAACTTTCGGACAAGGAATCCATCATTATTTTGAAGACATTTTTTTTTTACAGTGTAAGATATCATTGACATTCACATCGGTGTAGAGTGAATCTTTGCTTTACTCTGTGACAGCACGACAAAACAGCACAGGACAGTAACATACCATGTGACCATTGAGTTTTGTACATGTAGCAAGGTTTCTTGTTTATACGTGTGTGCAGCCATGACAGTTCTGACCTCGGAATCTCTTGTGAGATTAAATATAGCCACCATACTTGCAAGTCGCGTGACGTGCTAGGAACAAGACTGGGTGCGAGACAAGAGCTGGAAGTCGCTGATATCAGCATGCACATGGTGCCCCTGGGAACGAGTCCAATCCTGATTTGTCGCTTTACAGCACGCATACTTGCAGCTCCCAGGATAAGATGTCTGGATCCATGTGACAGCTACCCCTCCCTACACTACCCCATCTGTGTATGTCCCCCCTAGCATCTATTACCTATACATCTAGGTGTGTGTACCTGTAGTAGAAACCATGCCTTTATACCTGCCCCTTACATCTAGAGTACCTCTAACATGTCCACTCACCCCCAGCTACAACTACTCATCACCAGCTCATAGCTGCTCAAGGTGTGTATACCTGTAGTAGAACCTGTCCCTTACACCTTCAGTATCCCCAACATGTCCACTCACCATCTGCTATTACCTCCATTCACCACCACCTCATAGCTGCTCAATGTATATATACCTGTAGAAGAACCCATGTCTTTACCTACCCTTAGGCCTTACACCGTCAGTACCCCTAACAGCTCCACTCACCATCAGCTCATAGCTGCTCACAAGGGGTCCCCCTCTAGTAGTTCACCCTGCAGCCACCAGGGGGCACCAGGTGTTTGCTGCTATGGTGTAGGAGGGTGACCTCGGGGTCTCAGTGAAGGAAATCCCGCAGAAAACCGGAAGTCATATACGATTGTGGTCAGAAGTGAATACTGCAGGCACACTGAATGGTCAATAACCATGTTGAAAATAATGCCAATAAATATAAAACCACTACACATGTTGTTGAACATTTGCTGCTTTGGATAAAATACCAGGAGGGCATTTCTCAAAGTGCTTGCCCATTTTTTCAAAGGTTAGATTGGAAATAGTGAATCTACTTTTTATTCAGTGCAGATTTAGGCAGAATCAGGGTGTTTTTACGCGATAGTCCAGTGCTCAAAATTTTCGTGGTCAATTCATATTTTAAGTCAGCCTATATTATGAAGGAAAGATGTATCTATTAATTCTGGGGTGATTTTTAGAAAATGAACATGTTCCAATGGGTGCTATCACGTTTCGCGCTACATTAAATTATAGTGCGGAACCAATTCCTTCTGTGAGACCTAAAGCATACATGGGGGATTAGCATGAAGAAGGAAAAAACCCTTCAAATCAGTTCTTTTCTATATTAATTATTTAGAGAAGGATTGGTTTTGCCAAATTCTATGGAAAATATGTTCATAGGTCTCTAAAATGTGTCCAAAATCAAGGAAAAATCATGTTTATATTGCTGTCGGAGTGGTCTGCAGGCCGCGCTGCAGGTTCATTTCAGTCTAGGCCCACTGGCATAGTGCAGATTATTTTGATAGGCCCGATTTATTTTTTACCTTATTCTTAACAGGGTATGCATATCATATCTGTGTAGTATTGGCCACTTGCAGCTAGTCTAGGTAGTACAGAGAGGGGTTATTTTTGCGCTTTGACATATCATCTGTATTAGTTAAGTTAGGCACTGACACCGCAAATGGTATATCTACCGCTTCAAGGAAACTATCCAGGGTATAATATTTTGGGACATTTCTTTGAAATCATCTAGAAATGTAGTATTGTATAACCCAGTATCCATGTTATGTACTCTCACAAATCTTCCCAGGCATGGCATGTGAATATTGTGTACTTTTTGCAGTGATTTTTATGTATTTTTCTACAATTTTTCATAATTTGTCAATTATATCCAGAGTAAACTACAACAAGGACACTTACACCATATAGAGCAAGATCAAAAGAATATCCATGCCAAATTTGATGGTCCTAGAGGCACTGCTTGTCATGAAACTGACTCAAAGATGAAGAGGGCGGTGTCCTCGGACAGAGACATAGAAATCAGGCTGATTTTGGGTATAACTTGGCCTGAAAGGCACCCTATATCATGAGATAGAGTGGTCCAAGGAGCATAAAACCTAGGGGCCTGTGTAAAAACATCTATTGGATTATAAAAATCTCAATTATAGACAAGACATGCACACAGCCCATTAATAGTAGGTCTCAGTGAAGGAAATCCCGCAGAAAACCGGAAGTCATATACGATTGTGGTCAGAAGTGAATACTGCAGGCACACTGAATGGTCAATAACCATGTTGAAAATAATGCCAATAAATATAAAACCACTACACATGTTGTTGAACATTTGCTGCTTTGGATAAAATACCAGGAGGGCATTTCTCAAAGTGCTTACCCATTTTTTCAAAGGTTAGATTGGAAATAGTGAATCTACTTTTTATTCAGTGCAGATTTAGGCAGAATCAGGGTGTTTTTACGCGATAGTCCAGTGCTCAAAATTTTCGTGGTCAATTCATATTTTAAGTCAGCCTATATTATGAAGGAAAGATGTATCTATTAATTCTGGGGTGATTTTTAGAAAATGAACATGTTCCAATGGGTGCTATCACGTTTCGCGCTACATTAAATTATAGTGCGGAACCAATTCCTTCTGTGAGACCTCGGGGGCTAATACATGGTTGTCCCACTCTAATCATATTGCACTTTTGCAGTGCGGTAGTGTAGTTTCTACAGTGAAGCACCAGGTGGCAGTACGGTGCTACAATGAATCTCACTGACAATAATGACCGATTCCTGACAACTTTAGGACAAGGATTTTGCCTTATCGTGTTCTATTTTGATTTGTGTCACAGTAGGCCCCTATTTCTTTTAAAGATAATCCAGATTGACATAATGATTAGTTAGCCATACTGATTAGCCCGCGTACTATGATTATCAGCCACCATGGCACAATAGTTACACATTGTCATACATATCCTACAGCTAGGTCCCTTCTACCCAAAAAGATCTTTACTAACACTGACAACAAAATATATGAAGTGCTGCTGATATATCTTATAGACCTTTCCTGCTTTGCACAACCCATACTCTGCCTCCCCAGCCCCTGAGCCACTCACCATGAGCTGCTCACCTCCTCCTGAGCTGCTCTAAGTTATTATTGTTTCTACTGCATCTAGACACATTGGTCCCCTGTGGTGGAGTCATCTGTAGAACTAATACACACTGTAAAAAATAATTGTTGAATCTACCAGGCATCCTCGTAAAACTGAGCAGTGAACCACCGAAATTGAAATAATTGAACCAGGGTAGTTTTTACAAGAAGCCCAAGTAAAGCACTAGGGTACAAGGAATCTCCATGAAAATAACAGTGGATGTCTGGAAACTTTGGGACAAGGATTTCTTCGTTGTTTTCATGACGTTTCTTTGCAATGTAGGTGCAGGTGCTGCTCTACTAGCAGTGCTTATTGTGCAGAAAATAGACAGTGGTGCCAGACTGTGATATCAGGTGTCTTCACAAAATAAGGGCGGAAGTGCCAGTTTGGGAAATGAGGTATTAGAGAACTGAGAGAGCTTTCTCTATTCATAGGGGTGCTGTGGTTGAATGTAAAGTAGTGGCCTGTTTAAACGCCGGGTCTTTAAATGAGCGCAAGTCTTCAAAAGCACCGGGGTAAAGTATCAATGAAAGTGAAAAATACACGAATTAATTCCCAAATAAGCAAAGGGCCGGTCTTGAATAAGGGCTGGGTGTAGAGGTAGGTTAAAGTCTATTTGCGCTTGGGCGCTTAAACGGGTCACTATGGTAAGTGTGCTAGTAAGTGAATGCACTGAGTGATGTTGGTGGGTAGGGTAATCTAAGCAAATAAGAAAGTGCCAGGTTTGTCAATGAATATTATATTTATGTTAAATCTGAAGTTATATATGTTTGATATAAAAGGTATATATAGTCCAATTTTCCACTCATATGTAACATATACTGTTTGTGGTGAATATTCTTGATTTTGCTGATTATCGGTGCACCCCACACTATGCAGTCATACAAAGCAATATACAAGCAAAGTGACCAACATGTGCGCTGTGAACGATGTTCCCCTTCCTGGAGATAAAATCACTGATTTAAAAAAACTAGGGTGAGTTAGTCTGAGAGACTCAGTTACAATGTTCACCTGCAGTAGCCAGGTAGGTCAGTGAGTGAGTCTGAGAGGGTGGAGGGGGATAAGGCAGGCACTCCTCCTCCCCAGACCCCAGACCCTGTACCTCCCCCTCACACAAGGTGTGTAATACATGTATTTGGGTACAAGCAGATAGAGAGGCCCATGTGAGCAGCACACAGAGCAGTTCCTATAGTATCTGTGAGCAGCTCTCGTATCTGTGAGCAGTTGCTCTATCTATGAGCAGCTCCCCTCACATGTCTACAGGCTACCTATGGATACCTTGTCTGTAGCTGGAGGGTGGTACACTTTATACATTCTGTTCCCATATTGGAGATACTCATGGAATACATGTAAAGTGTTGTAACATTGGAGTACCTCAAGGCCTCAAGATGCTTCATTCACTCCTCTGTCATAAGGGACATAGCACCAGTAGGTCTTACACTTTAGTCCACTTATGTGAATTATGATAACATTGTTGCTATATTATCAAGTGCAATGTAGGAGCAGAGGAGACTACATGAAATTTCCTGTGTTCTGCAATTCCTACTCCCGGGTCTATCCTACATGTTAAGGGATTGATGCTAAAATTAACTGAAATATTATAAGTTCTTTTCGAGGACAACTATATTTTATGCTTATCAGCAGTTTCTGATCAATTTTAATGGCAGTATTGTCAATAAGCCCCTCTATGCTCTCATGTTGTCATGGTGCATCAATATGCCCCTCTATGCTCTCATGTTGTCATGGTACATCAATAAGCCCCTCTATGCTCTCATGTTGTCATGGTGCATCAATAAGCCCCTCTATGCTCTCATGTTGTCATGGTGCATCAATAAGCCCCTCTCTGCTCTCATGTTGTCATGGTGCATCAATAAGCCCCTCTATGCTCTCATGTTGTCATGGTGCATCAATAAGCCCCTCTATGCTCTCATGTTGTCATGGTGCATCAATATGCCCCTCTATGCTCTCATCTTGTCATGGTGCATCAATAAGCCCCTCTATGCCCCCATGTTGTCATGATGTATCAATAAGCCCCTCTATGCTCTCATGTTGTCATGGTGCATCAATAAGCCCCTCTATGCTCTCATGTTGTCATGGTGCATCAATAAGCCCCTCTCTGCTCTCATGTTGTCATGGTGCATCAATAAGCCCCTCTATGCTCTCATGTTGTCATGGTGCATCAATAAGCCCCTCTATGCTCTCATGTTGTCATGGTGCATCAATATGCCCCTCTATGCTCTCATGTTGTCATGGTGCATGGATTCAAGCCTGATGTCAGTGCTGCATGCATGCATCATGCTGTTCCTATGGGGTCACTTAACCCTCAAAGGGTCAGCATGACAATACATCAATGCAGTGCTGAAGATATATATCAATACGGCAAGAAAGGGTGACCTTTCAGAGAAGTTGTTGCTAAAGTTTTTTGACTTTTCTTAAGGAAATCTATCGACAATACAAACTCTCCTTGTCAGGCCTGCCATCTAATACCTATTATTTGAAAGATAATTATCTTGTGAATTCCCTCGGTGTAAGTCATTTGCACATGTGGACACTACAAGTAAAGTTATGAGCATTCCACCAAAACTGACCTAAACACAACTTTATTCATGAAAACGTTTCTTTCCGCATGGGTTTATAGCAATGTATTGCATGAAGCCTCAAGGCACCATGCAGTCCTTAAACGACTAACAAGAAATAACAGTATAATTACATTAAAATGCACCAAGTTTGTGCCTAGGTCATTAGTACTAGGTGTACGAACCCATATCTCACACAGTAGCCTGTAGGCACAGATAGTGTGAAGAAGCAGGTTGGTAAGAGGGAGTCACCTGTATAAGACTGGGTGGAGGTTACTATGACTCAATGCTACCTAATGTATAATGGTCTACAGGTGCCCCTGTCTGCCCTACCCTACACCTGCTGCTATAGTCCGTTCCTCTATATTGGGGACTGGTGCATTTGCAGCATGAGGGCCTTATTTTTTTCTAATTAATGATAAAATATCCTAGTTTTTTCACAACCCTAGTCTTGTATAGGGTGTTTTGAATATCTATACTGAAAATTATTGGAAATTGGAAGATATTTGATAATTTTTTCAGCTGCCATATTATTACAACAGGGCAAATACTGCCCAATTGCTGCCCATTTGGGGCAAAATAGCTGCATTAATAGCAGGTGGTTGGGTGCAAATTATGGATTTCTCTCTTAATAAAACAACAAAATCTTGATTTAATGGACCAGGGACATCAAATCCAAGTCAGAGATATCATTGACACTTTTCAGAAGTATATAAATCATATTAGTTACCATATATCTTACATTTGTATAAGTAGGTCACTGTCTGACCTTGAATCACAGTTATTGGGGTCAAGGTTGAATTAGGTCACCATGAAGTACCGCAATGGATAATCCCAACAAATGCATGAATATCTAAGCTATCCAGTATATTGAAAGAACTCATAAATGTGATACAAAATCCATGTTTTTTCTTTTTCTTGCTCCATTTTTTCTCATATATAGGGATCATGTTAAATGCTATAGGGAAAAATTGTATCAAAGGACGGGTCAAAATGGCGATTTTAGTTAGTTTTCAAAAAAATACATATCTTTTGGTAGAATTTGAACTATTAGAGGCATATAAAATGTAAAAACATATTTAAAAAGCTTGTTTCTCACTCTAAAAGATGAATTAATGAAAATAGGGGGTCATCACTCACTTTTTCATAGTAATTTTAGCCTAAAGATGGAGAAGTAGGTGTTTTTTCATGGTTTTCGCTTCTGAAACTCACACTTTGATACAAGATAAAATATTTTTAATTTTCACCAAAAACTTAATGAGGTATCTAGAAATAATGCCCTAATTGTGTACTTTTACATGGTGAAAGAATTGTGTAGATCGGCCAACTATGAGAGACACAGCACCATTTTGAAGGTGCAAAAATAGGAAAAACTAAGTTTTTGGTCCCCAATATACGGCAATGAGCTTTTTTTTTAGTCATTCAGAGGGGCAAGGCACTGCTCAGCCTCTCACACATTCTGATATAGAGAATGGAGTATCAAAATAGTCTCTGGTGGATTCAAGGTCTCTCAAAAGGTGCTTCAATCCCCTAGCACAGTCAGGGTTGGTGAACTACAACAGGACACTGCTGGTTGCTAAAGATGTCCTCATGCAAACAGAGGCTACTGGCATCTCCCTTGCACCACCTTTTATCTCATGATAGAAGGAGCCCCACGTGGATGAGTTCCTGTGCCAAATACTGTTGGTGAACTGCAGCAACCTCCTCACTCAGTGAAAGGTTCAAGTTTCTACACCTCAGCTTCACTTCCTGAAATTCTCTGCTAAGAGAAAGCTTGGGTTCAACCTTTAAGGCCACATAATACCTAGAATCACAGTTACTTTATCATCATGCTGCATTAATGTATCATCAGCGAGTAACTCACCGTTGATGCATTATTGCACCATCCCTAAGGAGTGTACCCTGTGGTGTGATGGTATGATGCATGCATGCAGTCTTGGTGAGTTACTCGCCAGGTATGTTTTATACATCCTAAAGACCATAATTATACATTAACTTACCTTGCAGCAGTAGTCTTGATGAGTCAACAACCTGAAGATTTATCATTTTATTACTAGATATTGGTCCAATGTGATGACAATGCTTGTACAATGTTAGAACTAGGTGGCAGGGGTCCTTACCATCCTTGAAATTTTTAACCAAATAACAATATTGTTCCAGTGGTGTTTATCCTCCCCTACCCCTACATTCTCCAGTGCTGGAGAGGTGAGACCTTCCTCCAGGGTTGCAGGGGCCACGTGCACCAGGTATCTTCATGCCAAGTTGGTGTGATGAACTGGGGCAACCTCTCACCTATGAACTGAAAGGCCACAATTTCTAAAAGAAATGCATATCCCTGTACTTTCAAATTATACATGAAATAAAAAATCTCAGATTTAGGTATGCCTCCACCCTGTACAGGATGTCATGATTACGGTTTTCGAACAGACATCACGTGTCTCTAGCTCACACCACTGATCTTATCTCGCCCGTAACGCTATGGGGAATAAAATCACTGGTAGTGCTATAGGCAGGTGATTACAATCAGGCTGCTGCTAGAGGCACGTGATTTCCGCTAGCCTCGTTTTGAGGCCCAACTAGGTCAAGATGTCATGACGTCACAGACACTGAGGCAGGAATGGCATCGACCGGCAGCCAGAGTCGGCCGCCAGTGTGCAGTGATAGTGGAATTACAAAGAATAGGGATTAATAGTGAACCAAATAATCATGCTCCAAGCTCTAATAGAACTAGAAACAATGAATGGGCTAATGATACTGTCCCTATGCTGTCCATCAGTGGCCGACAGCCGTCAGTTGGCCATGAATCCTGCCTATAGCCCGAGATAAGATCAGTGGTGCGAGCTAGAGACACTTGATGTCTGTTCAGAGGGGACCATGAGTAACACGATTAGATTTTTCCCTGGATTTGGTGTGTCTGCTTCATTCCTTTTGAACAAAAGAGAAAGATTTCATTGTTCAATTTGGTCTGAGCTCATGCATGGTATTTGCCGATGCACTGCATTAGCACATGTACAAAGTTGTTATGGTGTGCAAGTGATTTACTTAATGCCAGACACAATTTGAGTATAATGAATGCTGAACTGGATGGTAAGCGCCTTGAAGTGGTTGATGAATTCAATTACCTTTGTGTTATCATTGATTGTGGTCTTAATTTTCGGAGAAACAACGAAAAAATAATATCTAGTTTCCGCCACAAGATGTACCAATTAAGACAGTTAAGGAAATTTGTCGATAATAAGCTGTGTCTGACCTTATACAAACAAATGGTTCTACCTGTGCTGGAACATGCAAGTTTTCTACATGAAAGTGGTCCTAAATCCAGTGTTGGCCGCTTACAACTTATGCAGAATCATTGCCTACGGTTATGTCTTCGAATCTTTAATACTCGGGATATATCTATATACGATCTCCATGTTAGAACTTACATGAAAATGCTAAAGGTTAGACGTGATAAGAACTTATTATCTATGATGTATGATGTTTCTTGTGATCCAAACTGTGTCAAACTCCCTGCCAGGAACTTGCGCGGCAATGTTAAAAAACAGTTAAAGGTATCCAGATCCAGGTGTTTGACGTATGATAAGTCACCACTGTACAGGGGGTGTGTCCTTTGGGACAAATTGGATGCAAATACTCAGCAGATAGGCAGTAAGAAAGAATTCATGAACAAAATCTGAATGTATTTGGTGTATAACCGTCACTTGATAGACTACGCAATTATTTTTGAAAGATGTAATATACATGCTGCCTGCGGATAATCGACTTGTGCAAATCATGGTGATACATACAGCCCCTAAGAGGCTTTAGTTATGTCTTTAGTAATATCGTAATGATCTACACCCAAAATGATGCCTGCCTGATGTAACTTTGTACAACCTGATTGAGCACTACACTATTTCTTTCCTGTTGCCGTGTTTTGGCCGATCTGAAAAACGTACATGTATGATTTCTGCCAATAAACTTGTTAAAACTCAAAACTCAAACTCATAAAGGGAGTAGGCATCACACCCCTCCCCCTCCACATGCTATCATTAAATGGTTAACATAACGTGATATAATATTATATTTAAATGTCGCGTATTTATTTTTTTCAGGTGAGTGCTACCTTCCCCCTATGACACCTCTAGGTCAGAGGAGGTCAGCTGCCAGGCTGGCCACAGCCAGGGTCACAGGTAAGGACGTACAGACCTTTAAGGATCTGTGATGCAGGAGTGCATCATAGTCATTGGTTGGCATGATGCACCAATGAAGTGCTGGTGAAACTGCTCGCCAGCACTTCATTAGAGCATCATGCCAACCTCTGAGGTATAAACCCTGTAGGGTCGTCATGATGCATGAATGCAGCTCCGTTGAATTATTCACCAGGGATGCATTGATGCATTATGACGACTAAATGGACAAATGAAGCATTAATGCACCAGCGCCCCTTAAAGGGTAAAGGGTACCTTGCTATATAAAACAGGTATCCTCCATTATCAGAATGTTCCTAATGTACAAAGGCTAACATTATTTGTTACAGATTCTGCCCAAACGGTCTGCTGATTCAAACAATGCAGGGCTTAAGTAGGTAAAGGTTTCCTGTATGTAACCTATTTGTTAATACATGGTAAGGGCTGACATGTTTTATAGATGGATAGGAATGCTTGAAAAGTAGCCATATGCACTCCTCGGCTGTTTTGTACTGATATTATTAGGGATGCACACACAAGTTTACACTAGATTGAAAACGTTAGAAGACATTCCCATTTTCAAATACATACACATATATGACAATGCATTATATCAAAGATATATACAGCCACGGATGATTTTCATCTCTCTTTGAAGGGGGATCGGGAGTTATTTGGGGTACATTAAAGTCTTAAGCTTTGAGCAATGAAGATCCAAGGTCAGAATTGTGCACATAATGAAGTAGGTTAGTAACGTGACCTTTACGTTTCTAGCTGCCCTCTGGTGGGTAAACCTGTCACACTTCATTAGGTGTCACACCCAGTAACACCCGCCCACACCTGGGGGGAAAGGTGTAGGGGCCTTAACCCTTTAAGGGCTTGCTATGCATTAATGCATCATGCTCATTGGTCGTCATGATGCATGAATGCAGCCCTGGTCAGTAACTCATCAAGGCTGCATTCATGCATCATGCCGACCCCAGAGGGTTGATACACTCCTGCAGGGTAGGCATGATGCTCCCATGAAGTGCTGGCGTGCAGTCTTGCAAACACTTCATTGGTGCCTTGTGATGACCAATTGGCATGATACCTCTACATTGCCGACCAATGAAATGCGTCTTTTCATATTGCAGCACTAGCCCTCAAAGGGCTTTGAGTACTTGTACTAAGGGAGTGATAATTCTTTAACAACAGGGGGGGGGGCTGGTGGGTTTGCACGCATATCAGTTTGATTCCCCATTCCTGAGCTGTACACTTTAGGGAATCATTTAGTAGGGAATTTTGATTTTTTAAATAAACACTATAAGAATAACATTCATATAATTAATGACTTTTGTCATTTCGCGACACAAAACAAAATTTATATTTTTGTTAGAGAGTCAATAGTGACACAGTCTAACTCACTCTAAAATAAAACGTCGTTGAAATAATCCCAAAGTTGCTAGAGATCTGAAGTTATTTTCACAGAGATTCATTACCACCATACTGCCACCTGGGGTTTCTTGTAAAAACTACACTGGCTCCCTGCCATAAAATTTCAGTGATTCACTATTCAGATTTACAAGGATCCCTGGTAGATTCAATGGTTATTTTTAAAGTGCTTCCTGGGTGAGAGGCATCCTTGTGATTGACTATGGAATGTGGGAGATCTAAGCTATCAGGCCTTATGTTAGCCATCTAGCATATAACAATACTTTGACATTAGCCCTAGCCGTTCTTCAAAGACAACTTTCACTCACACTGTATCAACATTGAATCCGTTTGCCTCCCTCTACATCAAGCCTAGACTTGCTCAAGTCTCTCAATTTTAATGCAAGAGAATTGAAATAAATGATTTCACGTTTTAAACAGAAAATTGAGAAGACCTCTAGTGAGTTCAGCAGCCAGAGGAGGAGAGGCATGGGGGGACGTTGGGAGGAGAGCTCAGGGACTGCAGCCAGTCTACATGATGCCCTACCTCTCCCCAGTTCTCTGAAGCTAATGCTTGTTATCATTCGGCACTATCAGATTCCAACCACACAGAAAGGCTAGTGATGACAAATTCCTTCATGGAGAAGACCAATTTCAATTCAAAACGATGATCTGGAGTGTGCTCTAAATGAAAAGTGCTATACAGTCCAATACCATCGCATGCATTGCAGTTTGAGGAAGGGATGAAGTACAGATCTTTTAACAACAGCTGAGATGAGAGTTTGTAGAAAAGGGAGTGAATAGTTTCTAACAACAGTTAGGTAGATGGTGGGTTTGCGTGCAGATACGTGAAAACGAAATTGCCCACCCCCTCCTGAGGGTCCCTGGACGGGCCGAAAATCATGTGTGAGTGTTCCCTGTGACTAAAGTAACACATTGTGGAAAACATGTGAAATAATTTTGACAACCCCCTCAGAGGGGTTAAAGAGATTTTGCCCAATTCCGGTCACAGGGTAAAATAAGATCCACCCCCCCCCTCAAACCCACTATCTCCCATGCTTTTAAAAATGAATACTCCCTAAAGGCGTTATGAAAGAGCTGTTACCTATGGGAGGGATTCTAGGGGTGGTGAGGGACCCAGATATCAGTTATAGGCATCCAGACAGCCACACCCAGAGACATACAACATGTATGTAACCAGCAGGTAGATGTCTTCAGGATGCACCTTAACTCTTTTAACACTGTAAAGTCAGTAAGTATACTTAATGATTGTTCTAGACTATTGCAGCAGCTGTACCATCATATTAAAAAAGTGAGAAAACTGGTTCCATCAGTTTAATAGATGAATGATTATGTTATCATCAGTTCGGAGAAAGAGGGGGTAGAACAAAACAAGAGAAATGAATCCTTATAAACAGATAAAACATATCATAGGCTAGTGAAAACCACACAATATAATGCCTCTGGAGGCCATTTCTTAACAGGCTACGACTGCTCACTTTCAAGTCGTAGTGGTAACCCTTAATTTAGTGACATTACAGCCCAATAGTATTGGCCATGTAATGCCTGCAGCACTACGACTGCCCTACCAAATGCTATGTGATTACTACATAAGGAGTGATCGTACTGATCAGTCGTAGTGCATTCCCTACGATCACTGGCACTAACTTTCAGGTTGTGAAGTCGTAGTAGCTGTATGCAGTCGTAGTGGTTTAAGAAATGACCCCCAGAGCTATATACTAGTAGGTGTTTCTCCGTAGTTATGATGATCAGACAAATTGTCAAAGCAGAGGCGGATCCAGGATCTTGGAAAGGGGGGGGGGAGTCTACTTGAAGTCAGAATTCAGTGTGGGGAGTGCGTGTATCATGGCCAATTTCAGAAGTCAAATATAGCCCTGGTGAGTAACTCACCAGGGCTGTGTCTATGTACCATATCGACCAATGGGGTTGATGCACTCCTGTACCAGCAGTCTTTAAAGGATTTAACTGCAGACAGTCTAGACTCAAGGTGCCATGTTCAGTGATAGGAGAGGTGACAGGGGGAGAGTTAGCGGCTGATAGCAGTCCACATAAAACTTACACATCTCTTATATCTCCTCACCATAGGGCACTGAGGCTGTCAATGGTATCTGAGGTATCCCTTAGCCTTATCAAGAGGTATTTTTCAAGTATGGGCCATATATATATATACCTGTATTTTGTTGTACTTAATCCGAAAAAGTCACCGTCGGAGTGGTGCCGGAGGGCTCCTCGGAGGGATCTCAGAGATATCGGGAGGGATATCTCGGAGACTTCGGAGGGCCACACTGGTTCAGGCAGCTCTCCGATAAAACAGTGAGTCTCCTAATAAAAGAGAAAGTACTCAAGTGGATGAAGTCGTGTCTTTATTCAATATAATACATACTGCTCTCGAGGTATCATACTCCGAACGAAATATCTCCGACTAAGCATATGATTAGCGATTCACTACTATATATATATATATATATATATATATATATATATATATATATATATATATATATATATATATATATATATATACAGTCCTGGTGAGCTGTATCGTGCATGGATGCAGTCATGTTGATTGTATTGACCAGAACTGCATTGAGGCATCAAGATGACCTATTAGGTTAATGTAGGATATGATGCATCAATGTATTGTCCGTTCTTAAAGGACTAAACAAAAGAGAAGGATTCACAGAGAGTAAGCCCAACCACACACAGTCTATTATTATAACATACAGACAGAATAAAGGTTTGTTATAGTGATGCACAAAAAAACTGTCTATGATTATGTCACCTATCCCCTTCCCTCTGCTCCACATAGTTCCCCTTCTATACACCAGGGGGCAGACATGCTCCCTAAACCACAGACCCCAGAACGATTGGCTGCACACGGTGTATTCTACACGGGAGGTTTTACCTTATTGATTTTGCAAAAGAAAAAAAAAGAGGAAAGAAAAATAAATTTTAAAGAATTTGACCATTCTGACTGATCCCACCTTTCAGTCCGAGTATTAATCCACTCCGCCCTCATCGCACAACATTATTACATGAACCTATTACCAAATCATCAGCATTATATGAATGAAGATCTCGATTTCCCATTATTGCATTGATACTTCATGGTCAACAAATGAACATAGATTGCTACACAATTATAGCCAAAGAATTATGTTCAATCACTTTTGTGTAAATATAAGCACAGTATTGAGTTTATTTATGTGTTTCTGTCCACTGCAGTTTTTGAACAGTATATACAGGTAATTTAGAGCAAGAATCATAAAACCAGGTAACTGAGGGGTGCAGTGGGTAGCCCCATCATACGATACAGGACGTTCCGCGGTTTATGGAAATGGGGACTGCTCTTTATTTATATTTATCTCTTTTTCCTCCTAGAGAGAGAGACAAAGTGAGTGGTTTAGGTAGTAGTAGGCCTACTAACACTATAACAGAGTCGGAGTAGGGACTTAGATACCACCCACAGGGAATTTCATTCCTCTGTCAGTATCAGAATTAGCACCAACTCACTATAGGACTATGTGACACTATGATCCCATGAGCTGCTCATTGAGCCGCTCACTCCATAACTCACCTAGCTCATAAAGGTCGGATTACATGTTACTGGATATGTTCAACAAGGAGAGACTATATTTGATATAATCTTCACTTTTAAACAGGGACTCTGATCCTAGAATCAGATTTCTATGACCTTCTACAACTTGCTGTAAGGAATCAGTGCGTTATGTTGATGTGTCAGCTGTCCGTGGGATATTCATCAACACCTTAACATATAAATACACTTTATCATGAGCTGCTCTATGCCTTATAAGGGTTACCTTCAGACCCCCTTCCTACTGTTAATCATATCACAAACTGGCTGGTTAGCAGGCTCAATAAGTTACTGCCACAGTATGGAGAGATATAGAATAGAAATATGGCAAAACTTATAATAAACCGTGGGAATTCATATAAACGATTTACACCTGGGGGATTTATAAACTGCCAAAAATTGGAAATACATAATTAATATTACATTAGAGACTGGGTAGTACGGATCTACCACGAGAGTTTATTCTGAGCATAAAGACGTGTTTTATTCACCCAACACCAGACCGGGTGACCTGACCTAACAGGAGCAAAACACACCCAGTGTATATTCATAATCCACGTGCTTTGTTATCATGGAAGATCTCATGGAAGACGTGGAGGCAGGTCAGTAAAAGCTTCTATACTATTCCTTAAACATTTATTACACATTTAGATAAATATGTGGAGATATATAAACTGAGAGCGTCAAATTATGTTTGAAAGAGACGTGAGAATAATTCGTTAGAATAATCCTTAAAAAAACAAAAGATCATGAGGCACTAAAACATCACGCTGTGTCTTTAAAAAGCTATATTTATTAAACATGTGCATAATTTGAGTGCTTTATGTGAAATCCAAAAATAGTCCCTATCAATGCTCTGCTCTTGGTGGGCCTCTACAAATGTATTTTACAACACTCATCAAGCTGAAAACAATTATAACGTACATTGTTTTTAGTTATGTATGAACCGAAGTTTATGATATATGACAGCAACTTTGGGACTGGACTATATACTTGTATATAAATGACCCAGTCACATAAAGGGGGTGGATAGATGGACTAACATGATACACATGGAGGGAATTATACCCAGTCTGAGGACAAAAGAGTAACCATAATCATCCATCTGTATGATCCATAGGAACGTGTATACTATTATTGTAGTGTCACTCTTTCTGAACTTTCTTTTTATTTTCTCTACATTATATTGTTGTAGTATTAGTAGGCCAGGAGGGTGATTCATAAAAACTGACAACATAGAATTGTAATTTCTTTCGAGTCGACAGGTCATATAAAGAATTCTACATAAATTGGTGACTGATATTTTATACATCATTTACAGTGTCAATGAGGCGTACAATTTTCAATGATTATGAATGTAATATGAATTTATCATCCTCTTCCTTTCAAAATGGCTTACTTCTAAATGCATGGTCTACCAGGCCCGTAGCCAGACTTCACTGGGGGGGGGATCTCAAATAATTTAGGTGGAACTCGATAGAAATACTCGAGCGGCGAAGCAGCGAAAATTGCAAGCGAAGCGCAGCGACAAAGCTGGGGGGGTCCGGGGGCATGCTACCCCGGAAAAACTTTGAAAAAAAGTATTCAAACTAGGTGATTTCAGGTCCCACCCCCTGTTAGTTCCACTCGGCCGTGTTAAGTTCCCCCTTTTCATGCCCTTGATGAGTTCTGCCCTTTCATGCACTACCCCTTTAGTTCAACTTGCCCATGATGAAAACAAAACAAAAAAATGTGAGAGGGTGGAACTCCAGATAATTTTGTTCGGGGGGGGGGGGGGGGCCCGGGGACTCGACAGAAAGGTCTTCAGCTTTTATGAATGAACCTCCTGGGGTAATTTACTGAATAATGTTGATTTACACCATTCTGCAACCGACTCCTGGGTATACACATGTTGCACCTTCAATCAGGCCTAAAAAAGGTTCTGTTTCCAGTAACCCGACCGACCCAAGCAAAACAGGGTAAAAAAAAAGTGTTTTTTTTGGGGGGTTTTGAAAGAATTTATTTCCCCATCCATTTTCCCTTTTCTTTTTCATGTTCTTCCCCTCTTTCCCAGTTTTCAACTTTTTTCCATCATTATTTTGCAATGAAATAAAAGGATTTGATACATCCATTGGTATGTGTGCCCTAACATTTCCGATATATATGTAAAAAAAAGATAGATAGATATCCGACCTACCGACCCTGTCTTTTCAACTAATGTTACTGGAAACAAACATTTTTTTTGGTCTCATTTTCAAGGGGTTTCATTAGACATCTTAAAGTAAGTGTTAAGTCTAGTTGGTGGTCGGTCATATAATTGTTTGCAATAGTTTTACCTCATCAGGGTATTTGGGGATTTCGTTTTATGATAGGATGAAAGGCATGCCTTTACGATCATGGATATAGTATTGCATACACATCCTCTATCTTACATATAGAAATGGTTGAAAGATTCTCTTTATATTCCCATTTGTACTTTCTATAGTTACATTCATATTAAAGTTTAATCTCTCTAATTCGTACACCTTCAAATCATACCATCGATATAAAATAAGCAGTGCCTGCATATGGCTTAGCCGCTCACTGTGATTAAAGTGGGCATATCCGCTATCACTGTATGAAATCTGGGATTTCTCATCAAATGCCATCTAATCAACATTATAAATAATGTGCTAAAATATCTAGTGATTATATGAAATATTTCTGCTCCAAAACAAAGAAAATCTATGCCCTGTATTTATTCCTATCCTAGTTTTAAATTAGGTGTGTCTGATTTCATATAGAGGGAGCCTGTGTGCTGTGAATGAATATCCAGCCCTAATCCTCAAGGTGTACTAAACACTATGTAAAACCTGTCAGAGTAGCCAAAAGGTGGTGCTGTGGTGAGCAGCAATGTCAAGGGCCATCCAATGAAGTGTAGTGTGTTGTGATTAGACACTTCATGTTTCACCAAAGTTGCATGATGACTCAGTCAGGCTATTTTATAACAGGTACAAATCGATACACGTTTTATATAACACTTTATATATATATATAAGTTATTTCGCTGCCAGGGAATAATAAATACCAGTAATAACGATAATAATAATGTTGATATATACAGTGGTAATAATATACGAGAAGTAGTATAATAAATGATCATATCACAGACACATGAGTTTGGTGGGTTACTGACCTTGGGGCTATCAGCACCATACATGCCTTTATTAAAACAACTATAACAATTAGTTGACAAAGCATAGTCAGTAAAATGCATAATATAATAACAGTAGTATAGTAATAACAATAGTAATAACAATAGTAATAACAGTAGTAAAAATTTAAAAATCAAGGAAACACCCAGCGTGGTGTTACCTGTACAGGTGAATCAATCCAATTGACCGTTATCTTGAAACTTCTCCTTATATACTGGAGGAGTGTTGACCATGACGTCATGCTATGACATCATAGATACCAATGCGCGCTGCAAGTAGTCCCTAACCGTTCGCGAATAATTATATAAATATACACGAGTGTATATAGTTCCATAAGTTATTTCGCTGCCAGGGAATAATAAATACCGGTAATAACGATAATAATAATGTTGATATATACAGTGGTAATAATATACGAGAAGTAGTATAATAAATGATCATATCACAGACACATGAGTTTGGTGGGTTACTGACCTTGGGGCTATCAGCACCATACATGCCAAAACACATAAAAACAAGCCAAACACAAGTGAAACACATACCAATCAACAATGCAATTGAGATTGGCAAAGTCTATCTAATTCCAAAAGTTCATTTTTATGATTATGTAAATATGTAAAAACAGAATTAGATTTCCAATTTACCTTCTTTTTAATAGAATCTACACTAAGTCCTGCATCCTTTAACATAGTAGCACCACCATGCCTAAGTGAATGAGTGGAGACTGAACCTTTGATACCAGCACGTATAGATAGAGATTTCAACCTCGAATTAATATATTGGTACTGTAGAGGAACACCATTAATTTTGAATAATAACTCACTTCCACCCCTACCTGTGCACAATTTTCCTAGGTCCTTACAAGGACATAACAGTGAGGTATCATCCCTACATAAATACACATTAAAAGAATGGCAACCAAGCTGGTCCGTTTTAGAAGTTCTAATGCGAAGACTAGCATAACTTTTACATACTTTAACATCACCTACCCTTAGTGTATGTGGAGAAGATACCACATGTCCTACCCTGAGGACACCTCTGTAACATAAGAGAATAGCTAACCAAAATTTCAAGTCAGCCCTGTTGGAGAGATCCAAATAAGATCTAATACATAACATTTCCTTCGGACTCAATGGGTGAGTAACCCTAGAAGGAACAGAATAATTTCTCTCAATACCATCCAACACCTTTTTTAGCATGAAATTACCGCTATGGTCTAAGCCACCATTAATTTTTTGATGATACCAAATGGATGATAAATAATTTCTTACAGAAGAAGGTTTCATATAACTAGATAAATATACTGCATATGTAGCAGCCTGTGAGGGAGAACAAGGAAATTTAGGTAAATTAAATTTATTACAAAATTTTTTGTACCTGTTGAGTTGTTGTTTCCTTGCTCTCCTCGTGTTCTCTGACACACCCTTCGCTAAAAGACACTTTTTTCTTTTTTGTAACCTTTTCCATTCTGGAATTAAAGCAGCACATTTCATTTTCATGGAGAGAAGTTATACATTTGTCTAGAACACCCTTGTAAGCAAGTCTAGAAAGATGATTGGCCAGGACATTGTCTTCTGACTTAATATAGGTTGCATACACCTCCACATTATTGATGAAACAAAGCCAAAAAATTTCTCTAAGCCATTCCATACAAAGCTTATTTTTTGACCTACCGGTATTAATCATAGCTAGAACTTGCATATTATCAGTAATACAGTGTATTCTTTTATCTTTACAGCTAGATATCCAACGTCTAAGTCCCATAAGAAGGGGATACAACTCGTATACATTTATATTTCTATGGTGATTTCTCAAATTGTCTAGTATTGGAGGTTGTGTAAAATGACCACTACCTAGACTGAATTTATCGCAAGATGTCCAGTCACCATATAAATAATCTTTATCCATCCAAGCCCCGAAGCCTTTCATAGAAGAATCTGAGTACATAGGTGTATCAATACCATCATTTAGAATTAACCTCCTGCAGTTAAAAACTCTACAAAAATCCAACCACCACTGAAGGTCACGTCTGGTACATTCAGAAACCTTTATATAGCCCCTAGGCTTAGCTCGAGCACACAAATCGAAGACTCTCCTGCTGAACGTTCTACCACCCTTAACCACCTGTGAGCAGAACGACATGTAACCACCTATCCTCTCTAAGTTCTTTTTAGAAATAAATTTCTTATTAACGTTATCCAATAAGAGATTTTCCATTTTTTCAACTTTTTCAATAGGCAAAGACAGTTCCAACTTAACTGAATCTATGTTAATGCCTAAGAATTTACAAACTTGAGATGGGTCGGTCACCTTTTCTTTGGATACTTCAAAACCCATATATGTCATACACTCCATTAATAAATTCCTCTGTCTAAGACATTCATCATAAGTATCAGCAATTATGATAAAGTCGTCCAGATAATTTACAATTTTTCCTACACCGTAGAATTTTGCCACCTCCACAATAAAACCAGAGATTTTATTAAAAATATACGGGGCACATTTCAGGCCAAAAGTTAACCTGTTGCTCACATAATAACCCTCACCATGTCCAAAATCCCATCTGAAACCTTGCATGGTCGTGTGAGGTGCATACACATTTATAGACCTATAGGCTGACTTTAAATCCACCACACTCATGAAATCGTTCTTATTCAATTGAGCAGTCACCGTGCTAATATTATTATAAGAAAATGTCGAGCTAGTAGTATCCATAAAATTATTAATAGATATTTTATCAGGCATACTACAGTCAGTTATGGGTCTTAACTTGCCATTTGATTTTTCTACACCACCTAGGGCATGGATACAACAGGGTTTATCTACACTTTTAGAGACTAGACCAGCTTCTAGTTCATCTAACAATATACCACAGTACTCATTATAGAATCTTCCCTCGAGGATTGACTTATAATTTCTGCAATCATAAGAAGTATTGCAGTCAGGATCCACTATCCTGAACCCCTCAACAAAACCTTGCCATAAGAATAGCGCCTCCTTGTCATTTACATTAATAATACCTTTCTGGGTTAAGAAGGAGGCAACTCTGCAAGGTAAAATTTGGGAATTTTTTCCATTGATATAATGAACACATGTACATGTACCTTCTATACACTTGTCATATACCCTGATGCCGGGTAAATCTGTGACACTAACCGTAAAAAGCAGTTCAATACTAACCTGTATTGGGTTATAACCAATAACATGTATATTATTTTCCAACGAATTAAATTCTTTGAAAATACTTTGTTCTGCTACGGATTCAGTTGAAAGAATACAATCCTTAACCATCTCCGTATCATTCACCTCCTGTACTGGAGTTCGTGAGGGCGAGTCAATATCTACCAAACCTACCATAACTTGGTCCGGCATCAAACAAAAATCATTACCAGCTATGGGATATCGACCCCCTACAGTTTCCTATTCGTTCCTGGCCTTTTGGCATTCAGTTTTACCATGACCAGAAGAACTGCAAGTACTGCAAATATGTCTATACTTGCAGGGGTCCCTTACACAACCTTCTGCCCTATTAAAGGCATAGCAAGAATTATTTGAGACTTTTTGTTTGATACCATTCCTAGTCTTAGTAGCGTAAGCCTTCTGTGCTTGAACAGTACCATCATATGATAGGTGCCTAAGAATGTCAGAGTTTAAATATAAATATATATATATATATATATATATATATATATATATATATATATATATATAGAGAGAGAGAGAGAGAGAGAGAGAGAGAGAGAGAGAGAGAGAGAGAGAGAGAGAGAGATAGAGAGAGAGAGAGAGAGAGAGAGAGAGAGATTGTATTCTGACTGGATGGCTGTTATGTGAGCAGGCCTGGGGTTTCCCATTGAGGGATCAATTAGAAACCTGAACCCATAATAGGGTATGAAAGGGTGCTAAGAAATGACATACTGATAGCAATATCGTATGTAGAGGAATTGAACAAGACTAAGATATGTGTATATTATCGCAAAATAAATAGATAAATACCTATAATGATCATCCATTATGCATTTTCTTTCTTGGAGATGGATGATATTTTATCAAATCAAATAAGAAAAGGGCAACTAAGTGAAGCAAATTTAAGGGGAAAGGAAAACAATATTGTTGACAATTGAAATGAGAATGTGATTACAAGTAGACATTGACTACAGCTGGTGCATGGACAGACAATGGGAGGTGGGGGAGTAAAATATATATACAAAAACACAGTGTGTGGTCATGCACATTCACCACCCCATCAGTATAACTACAGTGTGACAGAGTGCATTATATCTGACTCACCTGATACCCCACGCCCACCTTAATGTATATGGAAATGTACCATAAGGGCTACTGGAACCACTTTTCTCATATACACATTACTGCTTCAATGATTTGTTTTCATTGTTATCAATGTCTTTTCTTCTATAGGTTGCCTGTCTTTGCCTATGTTATAATGTACAATTTTAAATCCGTGATTTTGAAGTCTTCAAACTCTTAGTGTCATGCCTAATCCACTGACTCCCCTCTCATGGCCTACACCTGAGTGATTCTGACTCAGTAGGTTTACCTGAGTCAGGTGGGACTGGGAGTCCCTCTATCTGCTCACTGCGGGGATTTCCACCCTCACACTGAGCTCCCCCCCCCCCCACCATCCGCCCGCCCGCAGCGCCACACGCGGCATGCTGCAGAACTAATCAATACTCAGGTGTGGGCAGGTGGCTGAATACAGCAGCACCAAAAAGTACAGGTGTGTAGAGATAGTGAATTTGCTTTTGAACGTTGATTAGTTTTGTGTTATTAAATTAATCAGTACAAGTAATTAGAAATGATGAAGTAGAAAAATGAAGGTTGTATGGGAAGAGGTACGCATGAAAACCTACACAACTTACGCTAACTAGAGTTCCAAGAAACTCTAAAGGTCGATTTTTGATCAAGAATATACGATGATAAAAAAGGGATTAGTCCCCAAAATAGTAAGATTAAATATACTAGTATTCTGGATATACATACATGTATGGATATTGTCATCAGAAGTCAGTCTCTTCTCCTAAAAGTGATACTTAGGTCACACCAAATTAAATAATTGGATTTTCTGTTTTAGGAAAAGAGGCGGGAGGGCGAAAAATCTTTTTTTTTTCTAGAAAATTTTATTTGTCTATGGATTTTGCATAGCCAAAATGTGGAGAGGGCGATTCTTCCAGAAAATGATGCGGGCGGAATCCATGGACCAATAGATTTTCTTAAAAAAAAATTAACATTTGTATTTTGGAAAATAAGGTGCGGGAAATCCATAGACCAATATTTAATTTTGCTGTGGCCTTACTTTTTAACGGAACTGTACAACTTGTGATGCATCCCTTTGTCACGCTCCATCCCTAACCCTCGTCATACAGGCCCCAACCCACACCCCCATACATGTGCTTGGAGACCTAGTCCATATGTCGTCACAGTAACAAACTTACCCATGTAGTAGACGTCTGGGGATTGGTGTTAATATTCATGCCTCACACGTGAGGGAAATACAGGAAAGGTAGGAAATACCCCAAAACACATCTAGACTGTCCACAGGGAGTTTAACATAGGTTGTTATATGCCTGGAATACAGAGATCCCAATTCTGTCCCATACAATCTATCACCATGCTGTGTGCGTGTACACAACCCTGCAATAAGGTATGTTTCACTCTATTTAATTAAATATATTTTTGATTAGGCCTAGCATTATTCAGAATATTAACACAACAATGAATTATTAACCCTTTACGGGCCGCAGAGTGCCTCAATGCATTTTGCCCATTACTTGTCACGATGCATGCATGCAGCTATGGTGAGTAACTCGCCAGGAGTGCATTCATGCATCATGCAGCTTGTACAGGGTTGATACACTCCCGCATGATGCACCAATGCATTAATGGTGAATAACATTGCTGTGGCTACTTTGGTGCATCATGCTGGCAAAATGGACAGAAGACATACGGTATTGTGCGACACTTATAAGGTTAAGTGAAAGAAAGGTCATTCATAATATTTGAAAGAAATTAGAAGAAATGCCCATAATCATATGTCTCCACTGTCTCACAAGTGCCTTGGAATCCATTCAACGTCCAATCTCATTAACTGACTACGACTGACTAACCCTTACTTACCTGCTGCTTTGGAATATGATCATATTGACCCTAGAATCTAGTCAGTTCTGAATTGGACTTTATATGATTTTATGATGTGGAGTCCACTGAGTAAATACCCAACAGTTTTCAAACAGTGTACTTCCAAACTAACATTCCCTGACTGACCACTTAGTCCTAATTTAACCAATACCGTGGTTATCATGATTCATGATTTACATCAACCTTTTAACTGTGGGGTTTTGTAAAAACACACACACACAAAACAACAACAACAACAACAACAAAAAAGAACAAAAAACAAAAAACGCATGGTGCCTGAGGGCAAGGCAGAGGACTTTAACACTTTATGGACAAATGTATGCATTGAGTCCCATCCTCACCTGGAGGGTGTTGCACATAGGGGAAAAGGTAGTTTTGCCTATAGGAAGTGCCTCGCCACCCCCTCCCCTTCACAAGCCTAGATCTGCCACTGAATGAAGCACCTTGATGGGTGTGGACCACTAAAATCGACTTGGCGACATGCGCTATTTTAGGCTAAGTGACTTGGGACATGAACAATTTCTTAAAATTGACATGGTGACATGAACAATTTCTTAAAATCGACATGGCAACATGGTCATTTTTAAAAATCGACATGTGACATGGGGGACCCCCCATCCACACCCCACACCTTGCTGTGCACAGGTTACAAACCTGGCTATGATATAAACTGACCAAAATATGGATATGTTCCAAAGCTGAGTGGCCTTCCAGCAGTTGACTTTTGTTGGGTACCTAGTTTAAGGTAAATTCAGTGGACAGGTTGAATAGTGCGCGTGTTTCTGAATATTATGAAAAAAAATACCAAAATCAATACAAATAGCTGCCACCCTCATACATGACAATGTGTACTTAATTGGTGACTGGACTCAGTGGTCAGGATATGCATACGTACAGTTGTATAGCTGTTACACAAATACATGACTGGACTAAGTGGTCAGTATGGTCTGACTAACCTGGCTCATTGTCAACTGATGAATAGTCATTTATTCTGACAAATGACGCCATGGTGGGCATGGACAGACCCTGTCAGTGTCTGTGAGGATGTGTGCTAGTATTTGTATGGAGGGGTGTCACTGTACGTAGTAGGTAGTGGGTCTTGATGAGTTGTCCTTTACCATTTTACAGAATAAAGATACCTTGAACCTTATTAATGGTTCTTCAGTCCTTTAAAGCACAGTCTGTACACATGCCTGTTTGTGTGCACGATGCAGTTATATAGTGTCATGTTGAACATTATTTCATGATAGGCCATTTCAACCTAGAACTTGGTCCGAGAAGGATTCTGGGTGGTTCTCAAATGAGATGAATGAGAAAACAGCATCTATACACCTAGTTGAGTTACTCGCCAGGGCTACATCCATGCATCGTGACGTACAATGAGCATGACACATTGACAACCACTGCCCTCTAGAGGGTTTTAAACCATGCCATTGTGTGCACTGCGGTGATTTGCACAGCCTCGCCACAGACTCCCAGTAGATTCTATCTCCAAGAATTTGAGAGTGGCTTAGCTGAACTGAAGAGCTGCTCAAGTAGACAAAAGTCCAGCAGCTCCAGCGGCAGCTTCCCCAAGCTCCAGGAGCAGCTCCCTATAGGCTCAATGTGAAGTGGTCACAGACAGATGTCTGTAAACCTGTGCACTGCCCCTTTTATCTCTTTAAGACACTCACAATCTGAGCATTAGTTTGGTAAAGTGTGTTCTTCCTCTTGTCCTTAACCCATCAAGGGCCCAGTGTCACTCAAAATTTAAAAATGCAAGGACAAAACGTCTCAGTAAGTACATTTTCAATGGTTTAGACCCAGATGTAATGCGGAATATACGGGTAGTTCAGGGTCTGAGACAGCACAGGATCCAAAGTTGTAAAGGTAATGAGAGAGTGAGGGTCCCGGGTGAGGGTCGACTGTAAATCATTACAATACTCGAAAACCAATGCAAAACATGCAAATTATTTGCCAACAATGCATTGGTAAATTTATGATAGTGAATGACCATGACTCCTCCGGAAATTAATCCACTGTTAAGGTCAAACTAGGCATTAGGCTGAGTGGTTTGAAGTTTTAGGTTCCAGGTCAAGGAGGTCCTTACTGTCCTGCCATTATGTCAATAAACATACTCACATAAATGTACCCTCGGGAAGTTGTTGGTGCTGTTAGAATTGGAAGATGGTCTAAACTACTTACAAGAGAGTGCTTATGGTCATATTTTAGATTGGATGCTGTCTTTGAGTTTGAATTCTACTTCATCTCATTCCTCTTTCCATCCCTTAAATCAGAGATTGAAATGTCTGTTTAACCCAGAACGAGTTTGGTTTGTTCCCCAATAACCTTGCGTCAGCACGAGGGGTTATAAGGTCTCAGTGAAGGAAATCCCGCAGAAAACCGGAAGTCATATACGATTGTGGTCAGAAGTGAATACTGCAGGCACACTGGATGGTCAATAACCATGTTGAAAATAATGCCAATAAATATAAAACCACTACACATGTTGTTGAACATTTGCTGCTTTGGATAAAATACCAGGAGGGCATTTCTCAAAGTGCTTACCCATTTTTCAAAGGTTAGATTGGAAATAGTGAATCTACATTTTATTCAGTGCAGATTTAGGCAGAATCAGGGTGTTTGTACGCAATAGTCCAGTGCTCAAAATTTTCGTGGTCAATTCATATTTTAAGTCAGCCTATATTATGAAGGAAGGATGTATCTATTAATACTGGGGTGATTTTTAGAAATTGAAGATGTTCCAATGGGTGCTATCGCGTTTCACGCTACATTAAATTATAGTGCGGAACCAATTCCTTCTCTGAGACCATAAACGAGTTTCATGTCTCCATAGAGTGACAGATTAGGATATGGGGAGTGAGAGGTGGGAACCCTGAGAGGATTGCACAGTAGGCTGTTGCTCCTATTGTAAAAAGAGCTGTGAGTATGTGCCCTCCTTTCTAAACAAGTCGTGCACTGCTTCACCTAAGTACTTGCACTCACCACATTAGTCTGAAAAGTCAACTGCCTTGTTTAAAATAGATAGAGCTGCACTACCAGGTACCTACTCATGTCACACACTCTATAGTTTATTTATAGTTTATAGTACTGACTGACTTCTCCCAACTAGGTACCTACTCAAATCCCCCTTTTTGAGCACCGTACTTGAATGACCACTTGTGAGCAACAAAAGGGACAAGTTATAGCTACATAAAAAGAAAGGACTGGAAATGAGGGCATTTTTAGCCAGCTCTTCCTTTTACTATAGGAGCAACAGCCTCCTGGGGTTGTACAATACAAATCACGGATTGTTGGGAACCGGATCCAGCAACAACCCACATGTGGAGGCTGTTAGGTAGACTACGAATAGATACTACAATTATCAAATGATGAAGCCAATTTACAAATACAATATATAAAGAATAATTTGTGGGAAGGTATTCAAAGAAATCTGCCACCAAAGCCATTTCACATAGACTGCAATATCCTGTGTATAAGGCGCGCCTTATACGTGAGGATGTGTCCCAGGTGTGCCTTGTAGGATTAGGAAAAAATGAGGGTAAAATTGTTATTTCATTCTAAAATTTTCTAACAGATTGACAAAGTCTGGGTGCGTCTTATATGCAGGGCGCGCCTTAGACGTGGGGTATTACGGTATTGTGTGATCTTTGTTGGATACAAGAACAGTCAGAATGGACATTTATACATTAAATTAGCTAGATATCTAGTTCAATTAAGAAGTCTGTGAAATTGTTTAAATGCAAACTTTTCAGGTGAAAACTGTTTTTATCAAGGTATGAGCACTAAAGTCCTGATATCAAGCAAACAGTCTAAACACCATGGGATGATATAGAAATGCGTTCACACCTGAATACATCCATCTCTTATATTTGGGTTATGATTCTTGGCATCTACAGGTTGTCCAAACCCTTGTCACATATAGCAGGTATTGGGGAAACATCTAGCAGGCCTACATGGGTACATGGCTGAGGTGGGTGATTGGACAGTGGCCAATATTGTTTTCACTCTCAGATAGGAGAGTTGTATTAACCAGACATCCCCACATTCTGTATCAGGATACACCGTATACTATTATGTAATGGCAGTCACATGCAGTGTAGCAGTGTAATTTCTACAATGGAGCTTCAGAAAACAGTCTACAGCAACCCACCGCATTACAAGGTACTAGTGACAACTGAATCCGGGATCTAAGGGCTCCCACTATATACGAACTAAGGGGTTGCAGTCGTTGCCTGTTAAGAAATAGCCTACATTATTAGAATACAGATACCTCACCCACCTCCAACCAGGTCAGTGTCTGAATTAACATAATTCTGTAACGCAACCATCAGTGATCCCTGTCCCTCAGACCTAGGCCCTCAGGAGGCTGTTGCAAAAAGAATTGTGATCTGATTCTCACTGTGGCTACTTGATCTTCCGATTTTCTGCTCTTCCCCACCCTGAGAATCGACTTCCCCAGAGAATTGGTTCCTACTTGAGAATTACACCCCGAGTCTGGACCACTCCTATACCACTCCTCTAACCAAATCCTTTTTCGCAGCACACGAGGGAATCAATTCCCTGGGGTGAGTGAGTTCCATTTTGGGAATAGCACTTTCGACAGAATCAGTTCCAAATCTTTTCGCAACGGCCTCCAGACTACACCACTGAGATATTGGACAGGATCCAACCCCATCCCCATACCCTAACCCTTTAAGTTGACGATCAATAGACATGATGCATTAATGCACATCGACCCTTAAATGGTTAGGTTTCCAGTGTGTCCCCACAGGAGACTGAGGGAGGCTTTTTGCGTCTGTTCTTTGATTTCAAAGCACCAGAGTGTCAGGAAAGATGGTGCCATGTCCTACCAAGCACACAAATGAGATGGAAATTGAATTATTCCAAGTTTATGCTCAGAGAATGTACACCACACTGACACACTACTAGAAAACAAAACAAACAAAAAAAAAAAAAAAAAAAAAAGCATTAGGACATACAACTGGAGGACTCCTTTTTTATCACTTAGGGAGGTGTCTGTATATTCATCAAGGGGGGATGGGCATAAAAACCTTTGACCCCTCCGGGTATAAAAGCTTTTGATCCTTAAAAAATGTTTGCCTCTTTTTCTTTTTTAGCAAAAAGAAGTAATACATTTGTGGGAAGTATATCTAGAAATACTTACTCCTTCCTCTATAATTTGAATATGTGTCACGTGGCCCTTTGGAGGCCAGGTGACAGAAACCGTTATAAGTATGCAGCCAATTCTAACCAGGTCCGTGTGCAAATGAAGAAGGGATCTATCTGTCAGACAACCCCCTCCCATCCATATTCTCTTAACAATACTTCTGGTAACTTGGCTAGCTCCATTTCTATTGCAAGATATCTATAGGATTAAAATCTGATAATATGCTAAAGTTTAATGACCATGTATACTGGGTTTTTATCATTGCAAGCACAGCTATGCAGACCTATTGTCATGGCTCTCCAAACTAGAAGAGATACAATGATAGTCTTTTAAAATTCCAAATAGTAGGATTTCACTCAGACTGTTAGACCCAATGGTGTAAGTGTAGAGGAATGATTTCCCAGGCTTCTCAGATTGTGAGAGGGGACGTTGGGAGGTAGATACGTATTCCACTTGTGAGCAACCAGTCTCAGCATACAAATGAAAATCAGCACCAAAGAGATCTAATACTCCTTATGGCTAGTAGCTACATGTAGGCCAGTAGTGTCCACAGAGTGGTCAGAAAATATGGAGACCCCCTCCCCCTCCCCCCACACACACAACAGTAACACACCCTGGAGGGGGAGGGGTGACGGTGAGGTCCACCTCCCCCCTTAGATTCCTGAATGAGTCACACCCTTATATACAACACAGAAGGAGCCTGGACTCTGTGTGCAGTCATACATAGGTCCTAAAAGAAGAGGATCCATGGTAGATCTAGAGTCACGACAGGGTAACAGTAGTGATTAGTAACTGCATCATTTGATATGGGGTGTTCATATCAGGGATAGATTAATGTTACACCTGTGTGGATATTACCTGTACTTTCTGCTGTGGAGAGAATGGTTCGTGACGTCCTTGAAGCACCTTATACAGTAGGATCCTGGGTAGAATGTGACAGTAGTGATTAGTAGAGTGCTGTAACATTTCCTGTACGATTTTCACATCAGAGATTATTTTTATTATTGGAAGATATTATTGCCACACCTGTATTATGGTTATTGTGTGCAGTGGCCTGCACGTGAGGTGGGGAACAGAGGATGCTGAGTGAGAGTCATTGACACATTGTAGTGGTGATTTTTGCGTCTTACCTACATCCTTAGGATCCACACAGTGCCACTGAGTGAGTTGACCAACCTGAGAATTTAATTTTGAAACATAGAAGCCTCTACCATGGATCTTTATGTGGGAAGTTATGAATCGTGGAGCTTTACCTACAAGGAGGTCTACCTTATTAAGTTAACACCCTGGGTGGAATAAGGCTATACTTTTATGCTACTTAATCCCACTTAAACCTTTGAATTTGCCAGTAACCAAGTTCTAAAACACTGTACATGGGAATCTAGTACTAAATAACAGATAAATGGAAACTAGAAATGTGATTTATCTATGTAACACAGAGAAACAGTAATTAGCAGTCTATACGGGAGAGTGAGACCTTTAAAACACCAAGGATACTATTGTGAACCAATCAGGATGTGGCTAACAACAATAGCCAGGATCAGGTGGTCAGGTAGGACAACACTTTATTGATTATTTCTGATTCTCAGTATTTACCATTTAATATCTGCTCACCAGTGCTGCATTCACGCACCATGCTTTAATGCAGTACTGGTGAGCTACTCACCAGTGTCTCCCTGGTGAGTTACTCATTTATTAAAATGCATCATGACGACCAATGGACATGATTCATTAGTGTATCAGCGGCTTTTGAAGGGTTATAAGGTCCTTTTTTATTTCATTATTTTCACAAAAAAAGGGGCATAGACATAGATGAAAATAGTTTTTGAGACTACGACTATGACCTTTTGATGTCATAATTCCAAGCAGCTCCACCATCGAGTATAGATTGAAAACACATTCAAAGAGCCATATCTTGATAAGTCTTCTAGAGTTAGAAACACCCATACCCTGTCGTGACACAATGTAACCCTCTCATAGATCCACATTGGGTTGGACAAAACCGTTCCAGCTGCTTTTTATCGTGGCATTAGTAGCACAATGATGGGTGCTGGTGTGGTGCTTGTATTATCAACAACCCAGTCCTGATTTGTTAGCATTTAGGGAGTGGTCATTATTTAACAGGGGGAGTGGTTGTTTTTTGCGCGGATGCGCGAAAAATTTTTATGCCCCCCCCCCCTCGACGGCAGTCAAAAAGGCGCGGTGAGTTTTCGCGCCCCTCTTTGATCTATAGTAGCACGCGGGCTTTTTTACTAAAAAGAGGGTGAATTTTTTTAGCCACCCCCTCAAGAGGGGTCAAAATTTTTTTAGCCACCCCCTCAAGAAGGGTCTGCAAATTTTACGCCCCCCCTCAAACCCACCACCCCCCTGTTGATAAATAATGACCACTCCCTTAGAACACTTGAGTGGGGTGCACTCTTTAGGCATATACATGTTATCACTCTTATTGCATCTCTGCCTTAAGCGCATACTTCTGGAGGCCATTTCAGCCCCTGCAATGCTATGTCTGATTTTTTTTTTGCATCATTAAAAAGCAATGCTAGGGGCCATCCACAAATGACGTCCTGTGGCAGGGTAGGGGGGGTCTAAGCCTCCCATGCATTTCGATAGTAAATACATGACAAAGTGAGGGCAGGGGTCAAATATGGTTTAAAACAAGGTAAAATATACCTACCATTGTTACCTATAGCTACTAAGCTAATAGATCATGGATATGGGGGCCCCACGGGCTGTATATGGTGTATATACCCTCGCCGCTCCGCGGCTCGGGTATATACACCATATACAGCCCTAGGGCTATGACCTAATAGGTTTATACCACCATTTCCTCCATTTTGTATCAATTTCTTACCTGAAATCCAAAGAATATAGCCAGGAGAAGACATTTTGTAAAAGCAAGCGATACGGCCCGTGGCCGCTCTGCACGAAGCCATTGTTTTTGTTCCTTGACGGGACAGGTACCGCCGTGTTTACAGTCACTTTTCGTATGGAATCCAGCCATGACACGTCTTCAAAATAAAACATATACATCCTTAGATAGTCTAGATGAACCCTCCATACGTATTATGTCCAATATATTCAAAATAAAGGAGAATCCATTGATTTTCCAATGTACGCGAGTCGCGGTCCGGCCATTCCCACCCGCCTCCTTGTTCGGCAAAAGTGTGTCAGTGGCCCGGATGTAGATATAGGTCATCCGCTCGCTGTACGAGGAAGCACAGCGGCCACGGGCGTACGATGGAAAAATCAATGGATTCTTATTTATATCGAAGAAAATGGAGAAAATTAGCACGTATTCCTCGTCTATGGATCGAAAACTTCTTGGGATTTCGATATTATAACATGAAAAGCTTGGATTCAGGACGAAAACTGATTGAAAACATACGACTAGGACTCCAGGTTAGAAGTTATTTACCTTCGCATTGGGTTTCATCACCGTTCAGTGTGGCGCTATGGCTAAGGCCTTCGCCTACCACCACTGCGGCCCGGGTTCAATCCTCATACGAGTTGGGACGATTTTTCACATTGAAATGGTGGCCAGTTTAACTTTGTATAGGCGCCATAATTTCCAAAAATATTCTAAGTCCAACTTGACCTCGAAAAAGTATATACCAAAAATTTCAAAAATGCACAAGGGTGGTATATGCAGAATAATGCACGGCTAAACTGCATATAAACCCACCGGAAGTCCCGAAATGGTGGTATAAAGCTCAATGAACACCCAAAATGAAGATTTTGTGAAAAACATACGTTGGGACAGAGTTATATATAAAACTACTGAGCACACTCTAAGCTCGCCTATCTCTGGGTGCAAAGTGAGCAGGGTACTCTTTGGTTCTGGGGTCAGAGAAAATCACACTGACCCATTTTTTCTCTTTTACATTTTATTCTCCCATTGTTACTCCTGTTCCCAACCTCTGAGCTTTAACTCTGATTTAATGCCTGTATCCAAGTGTATTGTTCAAATATAGACATGGTTCATGTTGTTAGCCCTGTTATTACATGAGCACGAAATAGACATTAGGGTATTTGTAATCTTATGGAATGAACTCCTTTCTATGTTTCACCATTCTTTTGGTGCAACATGGCAGTTATTAATAGATATTAACCCTTTAAGGGCCGCAACATGACAGTTATTAATAGATATTAACCCTTTAAGGGCCGCAACATGACAGTTATTAATAGATATTAAAACTTTAAGGGCCGCAACATGACAGTTATTAATAGATATTAACCTTTTAAGGGCCGCAACATGACAATTATTAATAGATATTAACCCTTTAAGGGCCGCAACATGACCGTTATTAATAGATATTAAAACTTTAAGGGCCGCAACATGACAGTTATTAATAGATATTAACCCTTTAAGGGCCGCAACATGACAGTTATTAATAGATATTAACCCTTTAAGGGCCGCTGATGCAGAAGTGCATTATCCTCATTGGTCATTTTGATGCTCCAATGAAGTGCTGGCAAGTCTGCTCACCAGCACTTCATTGGAGCATCCTGCCGACCCTCTGGGAGTGTATCGACCCCATAGGGTTGGCAGGATGCTCCAATGAAGTGCTGGTGAGTTGGCACGATGCTTGAATGTAGCCCTGGCGAGTTACTCACTAGGGCTACATTCATGCATCATGACCACCAATGGACATGATGCATTAATGCATCAGCAGCCTACAAAGAGTTACATAAGGGAGTGGTCATTATTTATCAACAGGGGGGATGGTGGTTTTGAGGGGGGGGGGCGTAAAAATTTCAGACCCCTCCCGAGGGAGGGCTAACAAAATTTTTGACCCCTCTTGAGGGGGGGGCTAAAAAAATTTACCCTGTTTTTAGGAAAAAAGCCCGCGCGCTACTATAGCTCAAAGAGGGGCGCGAAAATTCTCTGCGCCTGAGGTTTGGGGGGGGTGCAAAAAATTTTGACTGTCGTCGAGGGGGGGCGTAAATTTTTTTCGCGTGGCCGCGCAGAATCCACCACCCGCCCCCTGTTCATAAATAATGACCACTCCCTAAAGGCGTCATGTGGCCATGAGAGGGTTAAGATTTAGAGGAATTTCAGTCACCACAACATAAACATGTAGTTAAATATCAGGTCTACGTTTAGAAAGGCGGCCATGCATGGTGCCCTAACATTACCTCCCTCCTACTACTACCGTGCTGACCACGTGGTGTGTTTTGGTTTGAGGCTATGTTGTGTAAAAGGATATTCTCGTATATAAACACTGTTATCAGCTGGTAACATCTTCTATTATCTGATTTATAAGTCTTAAATTTACTCTTGGTATTAACTCCAATACCATTGATGATAATTCTTTCAGGTCACTGATATCAACATATAGGATTTCAAGGTTACTTTTTTTTTTAATTTATTTAGTTGTCCACAAATCAATGCCATAATTTCAGAGTTAGGCTAGTTACTTTTGAGGTCATAGCTGAAAAAAAGGAAATTATGGACTACCCCGCTAAATGTATAAATATGCACTTGATTAGACACATCAACCGTAAACAATGTGCCATTTACAAAAAGACCTACATCTGTAATATCAAATCTAGACAAGGGGGCGGTTTGGACATAAAGCGGTTTGGACATGAAACATTGTTGTAACCATACACCACCATGGAGTGAACCCTTTAACGGCGGTTACTCACAGCCGTCATCTAACCCTATAGAGACATTATATATCCTGCAGGTGCTCGCACAATAAAAACATCCCGTATTAGTGAGTTGCTCACCAGTACTATATATTTGTCTGTGTATGGTAACAACACCATTGAACCCCGGTTACACAAATTCAAAAGACCCCAAAGCCCAACTCAGGCCCGTTGACCTTTATTTGGATCCCAGTTTGGATCCCTCTTCCTTGACACAGTTTCCCTGCCCGACCCAGTGTTGTGAAGGGCTCCTCCAGGGCAATGGGAAGCAGTGACCTGGCCTACATGCTCACTTGATGGGAAGGTTGGGGGTGAGGTAAACTTTTACATGTGAATGGATACATGCTCTGTTTCGGTGGATATCACCCTCCAAGACACGTTAAGATGTAAACTGTCTATATGCAAGAATGTTTTTTTTTTCTTTAATTCCTTTTATATATCTGTTTTTTTCCTCTTCTTTTAACAACTACACATGTAAGCTTTAGTGCCCTAGATACTCAGCCGTATTAACTAAAAGGGCATGTCCTATCAGCAGGCACATTTCTACTTCAAGCCCATATCTCAAATAGAAATATGCACCACACAGAGATCTCAAAATTTGTAAACGGCAGTTTTTAGTGTTTATACAGAGGCTTTAGACACAGACATTAGCACAGCATCCTGTTGCAGGGGGCGTATACGTACATGTACACATTCAACCAACCATCCACCACACACATACAGCACCGCCCGCCAGCCCCCACCACCACACACACACAGCACCGCCCCCACCACACACACACACAGCACCGCCCCCCCACCACCACACACACACAGCACCGCCCCCCACCACCACCACACACACACAGCACTGCCCGCCCCCACCACCACACACACACAGCACCCCCCACACACACACAGCACCGCCCACCACCACACACACACAGCACCACCACACACACACAGCACTGCCCCCCCACCACCACACACACACAGCACCGCCCCCACCACCACACACACACAGCACCGCCCCCCACCACCACACACACACAGCACCGCCCCCCACCACCACACACACACAGCACCGCCCCCCACCACCACACACACACAGCACCGCCCGCCTGCCCCCAACACCACACACACACAGCACTGCCCCCCCACCACCACACACACACAGCACCGCCCCCCACCACCACACACACACAGCACCGCCCGCCTGCCCCCAACACCACACACACACAGCACTGCCCCCCCAACACCACACACACAGCACTGCCCCCCACCACCACACACACACAGCCCCGCCCCCCCACCACCACACACACACAGCCCCGGCCCCCCACCACCACACACACACAGCACCACCCCCCCCACCACCACACACACACAGCACCGCCCCCCACCACCACACACACAGTACCGCCCCCCACCACCACACACACACAGCACCACCCCCCACCACCACACACACACAGCACGCCCCCCCCTCCCCACCACCACACACACACAGCACCGTCCCCCACCACCACCACACACACACACAGCACCACCCCCACCACCACACACACACAGCACCACCACCCCCACCACCAAACACACACAGCCCCGCCCCCTCCCCCACCACCAACACACACACACAGCACCCCCCCACACACACACACACACAGCACCGCCCCCACTACACACACATCAGCCATATACCTCACCCCACAGTCAGGAAAAAGTCACTCTGAGATAGCTTACAGGCTGTAACTTACAGAGAGCAACCCTGCTATAGATTGAGAGGAAGAGAGAGAGAGAGACCTAGAAAGAGAGAGAGACAGCGAGACAGAAAGAAAGAAAGAAAGAAAGAAAGAAAGAAAGAAAGAAAGAAAGAAAGAAAGAAAGAAAAAAAAAAGAAAGAAAGAAGGAAAGAAAGAAAAAAAAGAAAGAAGGAAGGAAAGAAAGAAAGAAAGGAACCAGACGGAGGGTAGGGAGCCCACCCCCTCCCCATAAACCACCTCTACCACACCAATCTGTCACATTGAGACAGCTACCAACTACCGCAGACTGAGCAGTTCACAGAGCAGCTCGCGGCACCAGACACAATCATCAGACACTGAGGAATCGCCCCCACTACACACACATCAGCCATATACCTCACCCCACAGTCAGGAAAAAGTCACTCTGAGATAGCTTACAGGCTGTAACTTACAGAGAGCAACCCTGCTATAGATTGAGAGGAAGAGAGAGAGAGAGACCTAGAAAGAGAGAGAGACAGCGAGACAGAAAGAAAGAAAGAAAGAAAGAAAGAAAGAAAGAAAGAAAGAAAGAAAAAAAAAAGAAAGAAAGAAAGAAGGAAAGAAAGAAAAAAAAGAAAGAAGGAAGGAAAGAAAGAAAGAAAGATAGAAAGAAAGAAAGAAAGAAAGAAAGAAAGAAAGAAAGAAAGAAAGAAAGAAAGAAAGAAAGAAAGGAACCAGACGGAGGGTAGGGAGCCCACCCCCTCCCCATAAACCACCTCTGCCACACCAATCTGTCACATTGAGACAGCTACCAACTACCGCAGACTGAGCAGTTCACAGAGCAGCTCGCGGCACCAGACACAATCATCAGACACTGAGGAATCTCCCTGAGCATCCACAGAACCGTTACACACCAACCGTTACTGTACACGCCCATATCTCTGGTACATACCCTATACCCCCCCCCCCGTGGGATCTGTCCGCGGTTGGATCAGGAGAATGATTCTCTGGAGATGTTAAAAATCTATATATTGAGGACCCAGGAGGAGAGTGAGATATTATCTGCTGTAGTGCTGAGGGAATGTTTGCTGCAATCAAGTAGGATACTGAGCTAAATATGCTCCAGGTACATCGGAATTGCTCTTAGTGACACTAGATTAATTGGGAAGGATCGATTTCTCATTCAGGTTTTATCAACACTGAACCAATAATCTCATCTTCAGACAAGGATTGTATAATATAATTCTCTCAGACATCTCATCTGAACATCAACTATTCATCCTATAATATAGCATCATTTAGGCTTGGATATCGAATTCAATACAGGAGCCGGCACAAATATAGGCCAAAATCTGAAGAGCAGAGAGCAACTCTATAGAACTTAAAAAAAGTTCAAGAAAGAGTTTGGTCCTGAGACTATACCCATGGCATTGTCTGCACCCCTTTGTCTGCCTCATCGCTGAGATAAGAAATAACTAGCCTTTCTTATCAGCAAAGTTTATAATTACAATTACAAAATTAATCAGTGAGTTGCTCACGTCTAGACACTTTTATGAGCAGCAATGCCAACTGACCACGTGATGAGCAGGTCGGGGTGAGTGAGTGCCGGGGTGAGTGCTGTCACCTCGTGGTGGTTATCTGAGTTATTTATACACCGTGGGCAGCTCAGGATGAGTGGTGAGTTATTGGCCTCAAACTGGGTCAAGACGCGGTCACTCACAGTGTATGTGTATCTGTGTTTGCTGGACACCCCTGGACGCCCCCTGACGGACACCTACTTCTATGACCCCCATTACTCATGCACCAACTATCCCCTTGTAGTTATAGTAGATCGTTTTCAAGTTGGCTACAATGTCCTGCAATGAGAAGGGCATTTTCTATTGGCCACACCAACTATGATATGCTTACATATTTTGCTTAAAATGAGCTAACTGCCCAGTGATCTTTATGGTCAGAGTGCTATTGGTTGAAACGCAATCTCTTACTTACCCCCGGGCTTCCCTAGCCCACTTAAAAGGGTCTATATCTATTTTTTTCTATCCCCTCAGAATGTGTGTGGTGCACATATGCACAGGCACTGACACATTCCTCTGTGAAATTGTGTAATGTAGTTCTCGCCATGAATATGACCTTAGATGTCGAAATGGCGTTAAAGATCTATTACTCACTCATTCACTAAGTTACTTACCCCCAGTTAGGGAGTTATTATTTTTTAACAACAGGGGGAGCTGGTGGGTTTGAGTGGGTGTTTTTATACCCGTTGTCTAGGGGGTCAGAACTTTGTTAACCCCGTTGAAAAAACCTGTGCATTACTATAGGTTAAAATGGCACATTCTCATGTAATTTTCGGCCCTTCGGGAAGTCAAAAAAGTTTTAGACCCTTGAGAGGGGGGGGGGCAGAATTTTTCTCGCGCGTCCACAACTACAGATGATATAACAGTTAAACATTTGTGAGTATTCATGACTGAAGACCGTTGAGCCATTATTTGAAAATCAAGTTCTTCCACACACTGGCCGAGGTTACGGAAATGATTAGAACCCTTACAACTCATGGGAGCTCAAGTATAGTTCATGTATCTCATGTGGCCGCCGTAGCCACAGGGAGTTTGACACAAGTCGGAGGAGGAGGGGGAGGAGGAGGGGGAGGAGGAGGGTGCATGAGCCCAAGCTGAACATTGAACTCTGACAACTCTGACAGAGTACTACCGGAAAGAAGGACCGTTATTTGGTCTGACGGTTTGAAAACATTACAACTGACGTTCAGACTGGAGGAGTGTTGGAGAGAGGTAGACCAACCATCTGTTTATGTTTATTACTACAGTGAAGGAGGTCCCACAGGAAGACTGTGGACGTCTTGGGGTTCACAGTAAACAGACGTCTATAGAGTTACTTGGACCATCTGCTCGCGAGTTGCTCATTTGGATCTTTGTGTGGATACCATAAACAGTGAAGGGATTAGCCGAAGTGGACAGTAACATATGGACATTTAGGGGAAACGCAGCCACCAATGACTACAGAGATAATGGTGGAGATGTGATCAGTAAGGTCTTCAGGATATCTCACACGTGGATATTTCGAACTGGATCCAGGACTGGGTCATCGCAAGGAAATTGTCTCTTTCTTCTATGGTCGTCTCTAAGATTCTATACCCACCGTCTACTGTTGGGAGCTGCCTCCCTACATGTGATATTACATTTCCTATGAGAAGGGTACTTTGACCGTAGAGGCACTACCCATAACAAGTACACATACCTACGCCCCTATTGTGTGGGGCTATACCTCAACACAGGCAACAGTTCTACACTAAGAGAAGAGAACATTACTCTTACTCTATCTCAACGAAACAAAAGGACTAGCGCTATAGGCTATACCCTTGATCTTACTCCCTTCTGATAGGGAAAGGTTCCTTTCTAAACAGGCAGTTGGAGCTGCCGAAGAAAGGACTTGCTCACACAAAATACCTTTAGTGAGAACTACCCCCTACCTTTCTACAATGGGAGACGTGTCTTGGTTTCGGCAGACGACATTAGTGATGAGGTCTAACCAGACCAGACACCATCAGATACCCAATGTACACAATGTGCGAGCAGACGACATTTCTACAACAACAAAAACAACATCAATAACAACTCCCAGAATGCAGCGCCTCAACACCAACCACATCCTCAAGGCGTGGATGGAGGAGAAGATCAGAACCAGTCCTGGTAGGTGGAGAAATCACACATAGAAACTCGATTTGGTTGAACCCACTAAATATGGTATTATGAGGGTCCCTTATACATCATTGCATTATATACCAATTGGTCAGCATGGTGTACGAATGCAGGTGGGTTATATCTGCTTTAACCATGCCAACATTCGTACATCAAGCTAACTATGGTGCAGTTCTGATGAGTATAGACTTGCCAGGGGATCATGGCATAATGCATTAATAATCATGTGTCAGCTGGTTTCTTGTCTTTCACAAAACAAAAGCTTATGTGTCAGGTACAAGTCTACCCTGGGCTGAGTTGTAGAAAACAGAACATCCCCAAACTATTCTCGTCACAATATCCCACTGTAACCATGGTTACACACAGCATGTACTGGGGTTGGAAAGTCGAATTCTTCAATTCCATCCGGTCCTTGAAAATTCATAGATTGATAAGCACGTGTGGAAATCAGGTTATTAAGATATGCAGATGGAAAACAATACACATTGATGTAATATCACCCTATACTCAGCACAATCATTGTCCCTTATTACTGATAACATGACCCTGGAGTATCCCCCATGCTGATGATGGGACACGTGTATTTGACATTTACTATCTATTCCTCACTCCTAGTGCACCTAGACATCTGTGGTAACCATGGTAAATATGTGTTTCCATGGTTACAGAGGACGCTGTAGTCACATGTAAGGGTCCCAGTGTCTGTACCCGGTGTCTGTACAACGTCATTCACCAAGCTACATGCTCCACCCTCTGCTTCAGCCTAAATCAACACCTCAGGAGGGCGTTTCCTAATGAACTACTATTGCACACACAGTTCTACGACTGCAAGTCCCAGTGGGCTTCCTATGGCAAATTTGGTGGAACTTGAATGAAGGAACCAGTCATGCTATCAGTCTACATGAAAACTTTGTTTCCCTCATAGACCATTCAGTCGCACAGATTGCATTATTCTGCAGACCCGGATTGATTTTGGCAGGACCTCACACCTCAAGATTATTATTGTTAGGAAAGAAAACAGGAGTTAACTCATTATTCTAATTTAATAGTCCGATTTGTGAGACGTAAAACCAAAATATAGCCCAGGGTCCCAAAAGTACAGCAAGACATTTCAGAGGCGTAGGAAGCAAACTTATTGGGGGGGGGGGGGGGGCAGGGGGGCCTCACCCCAGCCACCATGAATTATCAGTTTGAGCGTGCTGGTGTTGATGCATCGCTGTATGTAATTTATATAAAAGGTTATTTCTCGATGGCTCATCTTAAAACAATGCTGCAATCTTAATGACATATTTGTCCAATTTGAGTAGTAGATAAAGAAATCATACATGTATACCAAGTTGACATGGTGCCTGAATCCAGCAGTGACGAGGTAGTCATTTAGCGCTACATACGTATAGTATAGGGGAACAAAACTGCACTTAAAGCAATATGCTGCCTTTACAGGGTTAGGTGGTGGAGGTGAGGTTGTGTTATGTCTGGTACATCTGTACTTGGTGAATCATGGAACACACATGGCTTGCTGAAATCAGTCACTAACTCACCTTCTCCATATGGTATGGAGGGGCCCATAAAGATGTCAAACCCAGGCCCGTAACGAGCCCTCTCCGCGGGGTGGTTCGATTTTCAATAAGGTGAAACTCATTCAGTTCAAGGGTGGAACTTACCAAACATTTCAGATGATAAAAAAACAATCATTTACTTGATTTGTATATCTGTAATGGTGTTGGGCCATGTGAGGTAAAATGTCCCCATTTTAAGGTTTACTCTCTAAAATCCTTAATAATTGTCCGATTTACAAGCCGCAAAAACAAACATCTAGCCTATCATGTGCACTTTAAGGATAGCTGGGGTGAAACCTTTTGGGTCCATCAGGGGCCTGGGGGGGGGGGGGGTGGGGTTCGTTCGGGCCTGAAACCGGGAGGCTATTTCACAAGAGTGATAAATTACCCTTTATATTTCGAAATGACCTCCAGGGATGGATCAGGTTGTCCCTGATTTCAGGGATTTTCAAGCTCCAAATACCTATAGATGCATTTCTATCAAAGCTACATCAAAGAAGCTCTGATTGAGCGTTTTCGTGGATTTTTTTTTTTTAACACAAGGGTCTATCCGTTATACACCGAGGAGGCGTGTGTGGTCGAGGGTAGGTTAGTTATGGACGTTAACACCTATGTGCACGTGACCACATGTCACGTGATACCTCAGGCACGTGACATAAAGACTGTAGTGATACACAGATTATGTCAGGCTGAAATATCTTGGTGTGAAGCAATTATGAATACCTAGGCTAATCGATTGTTGTAAAGCAAATCGTAATTGAATATAAAACATATTGCAATGTTCAAAAACTTGTGAAGACATTTAATCTTTTCAGCCCAATGGAGAGTACTACAAGTACATGTTCACGAACGAAAGACGAAAGGGACCGTTCAACAATTATGTCAGCGGTATTTAGGCATTTTTCAGGACACACCCACCCCCTTGTCACTGATTTTGTATGGAACATATAGAGGAACCCAAAGACCCCCCCCCCACCCCCTAAGCAGTGAGGTAATTGTTGAATGTTCCCAAACAACCTGGTACATGTACACTGTTTCAGTACCTCCAGATATTGACTCAGAGTCGCCCCCTAGTGCATCAGTGACACACTACCAACTGACTACAGGGCTATCATTTACTTTTACATGATATGATAGCATTTTTATATTATTTCAGTGGACATGCTTTCTCAAGTTTCTGTCTAATATTTGGGCTTCACAAAGATCTCCTCCCTCCTAACCCCCTGCTATAAATTATGAACAATAAAAGGTAATCCCTACAACGCCCAGCAATCGGTGCGTTATGGGGCCCATGGTGGATCCCCATGTCACATGTCGATTTTAAGAAATACTCATGTCACATGTCACATATAAATACACATGTCCCTTGTATCCTGTAGTCTAAGAATCATCAATGTCTCTTGAGATCGTGGAAATCACCCAATGTCATGTCTCTTATTTTTCCTCTGTCGCCAATGGCCATGTCACATGTCGATTTTAGAAAATGCCCATATCACGATGTGGAATTTAGTGGTCCCGACCCATCTCATTCTCCCCATGAAGTAACTCCATTCACTCCTACAGTTACTCCTGCCTCTGTCCTATTGGCCACTAGCTGGTCTCGAGCTGGTTCCTGGCGACACACACTGATAAGAACTGATAAGATGGGACCAGCATGTCCCTGGAAGTGGGTGTTAACCACGGACAAGGTACCCATCATGGTATGTCTTACCAGTGGATTTTAGCTCAACCAGCAAAACTAAAGATGGAGGCTCCACTAGGCCTCCATACTGAGTCCTATATACTATAAAGCTGGCCTCACCTGTCCATATCTCATACCTAGACGTAATAAACGCCCTTCTTATACTCCCACGCACCTCCCTCCTGTAATACCCCATCCTGGATGGTGATACCTGGGGTAGACCTGCTCCCTCCTCATATGTTTATTTGGCAATCAAAATCAATAAGTTACTTCAGAGTAGAAGTTTTAGTGAATTATGGGGCATCTATAATTCTGGTTTATTTTGAAAGAGATTATCCTCTTTGAAGCAGGTCGCATGATGGAAGTCTCATAAGCCATGCTTAGCTCAAGTAATAGCACTATTAGTTTATCTTCAATATGAAAAAAGAGCGAAATAGATATGGAAAAATAATCGAATAGAGACAGAAGTGAGGGGGTAGCATTAGGACAATTGTCGGTAAGAAGACTTGGGCTAGTCTAGATACCCCTGAGAAACTTCTACAACTCCCACTGCTATTATTAGCCCCCCTGAGTTAGCCAGGAACCCCAGTGAGTTGCTCCCAGCTTCCTGTTTCTGGGCCATGTATCTACAATGCAGCTCACTACTACCTTTACCCTACTCACACACGGCCCCCTGAGCTGCTCACCTAGAAGTGACATAATACACTGAGGGCTTCTATATTACACCTGTACCTATGGACATTGAGCAGCTCATTGAAGCTCCTCTGTGGTACCTGACACAATAGACTTAGAGCAAGAGCTGCTCAGGAACAGAAGGCCAGTGTAGATGAAGGTTCACTTCATGAAGGGATATTTAACAAGACTATTCTATCTGACAAAAAGGAGATATCTCTATTGTGTTATCAATGAGTGAGTTGCTCACCAGAGGTCAGCTGTGAGCGACCCCTGTGGTACCTGATGACATGGACTTACACCATGAGTTGCTCATACATAAAAGGCCAGTGTAGTAATAAATGTTCATCGGCAGCAAGGTTATCATTCCTCACAAATGGATATACCTCTATTGTGTTGTCAATGAGTGAGTTGCTCATCAGAGTCCATATGTGAGTGACCCCTGTGGAACCTGATGCAATGCACTTACACAGTGAGAGCTACTCGGACACAGCAGGCTCTGTTTATTATAATTGGTTGACATGACAGACCTGTCATAACTAACACACACCTGACATCGCATTGTTTTATTATTGAGATATGAGCAGCTCATCAAATGCCTTCAGTGAGAGACCTCTACGTCATCAGTGAGTGAGCTCTGTGACACCTTATGATATGGCCTCCTCATTGTGAGCTGATCAAACATGGGAGATTGGAGTAGTTTAATACACTATTTCTGAAACATGCCTTCATGGTAACGCTACACGGGATCATAGCATATACCAGAGAGTAAATCCTTAGGGAAGGAACATGACCTTATATAATAGTGATTTCAACCAAGGCATGTCTTAACTATTGAATCCACCAGAGAGCTAATTTACCCTTTGTAACACCCAGAATTCATCTCAATAACACACAAGGACGCAGGCTGGAGAAAGGACATTAGCTTGACCTTGTTCCTAATGAGGATGTCAGCAATAATGACCTTAGAATCACCATGACCTTAGGTTGCTGACCAAGTCTATATGCAGCTGGGAAGGACGTTAGAAGTGAATGTAAACACTGTTGTGTGTGGTTTCCATGGAAACCGAGATCCTGAGAAGGGATCAACCAGCATCACTTAGTAGGTACTGATACTGTGGAATCCTAAAGAACTTCCAGATATGCACTTGAACAAGAGCAATATGGTGAAAATGTTTTCTGGTGAATACCTTAAGATATAGAGTTGGATTTAGACTCAAGCTTGCTTTCAACTGGATGTTAGCAAACTTCTTTCATTTTTTTCTATTTGTTCATTATATGAGTTGAGTTCAGGGAAAGATGCATCTTTAGTTTTTTTTTTATATTAAAACTCATGAATGGTCTACCATCTGATCATATATGAATTTTGACATTAATACAAGCATTGATTTAAGAGGGTTCCTAGATTTTGTGTTTTAGCATACATTACTCTGAACCGTACAAGCCTACTGTAGCCATATCCATAGAACTCCTCTTGTGTATTGCCCCATATTGTTAATGTATTTGTGATGTATGCGCATGCGCGGTATTCTAGTCACGTGATGAGTCCGTCATAACCGTCACACCTCAGTGATCATATCTGCCGCCCCATCCACACACTCCCAAATCCATCACCGCCATCCATAAACACCTAGGGCTTCCATACCAAACTCAGCATTGTGGCCAACAGTTGGTCTCAGAAGCTATACTTTGAGAGCAAGGGAATGTACACGGATTTGTAGAGTGGAAATACCTTCAAAGTAGTATCTTTGTACTGATAACAATTTTGTTGGAGGGTTCCATTGTATCATACATTTTTTTGGAGGATATCTAAGCATCATGGATTAGATTATAGTTAGATAAGTGTTCCTTTTTGGAGAGTGATATTATGGATGGAGTATTGAGACAAATCACACCTGTTCGACTTTTCCAAGTTATCGATGACTGACAGGAGAATACCGGGACAGGTAGATGGATATCATAATTTTTATTATCGTTTTTCTTTCATATTTATCAAAAACCTTTAACCCTTTAAAGTGGACATTGTTAATGTCCATGTTTTGTTGGCATGATGACCCTTAGTTTGAATTTACCATGCTGGTCATTGATTGTATCAAACTCCTTGGGTCGGTATTTATATAATTGCAAATAAGATTCATTTGGCTGGCAAAAATATTAGTTTATTAAGTATATCTGAAGAATTTAATCATTTTAAACATTTGTTTTCTGTTAAAAGAATTCTGTCCAATCGAATATAATTGTCGCCATGATATTCTACTGGAAATAACTGGAAATATTTTCTTAAAAGATTAACATTATGATTTGTCTTGAAAGGTTATAAAAGTTTCCTCCTTGTAACAAAGGTCAATTATCAAGCTGGAATGTATTTGTACAGGATGTGTGTGAAACTATTAACCCGTTAAGGGCCGCAAATTCAGTAACTTGCCAGTGCTATATTGATGCATCATAATAACCCTACGAGGATGAAAATCCCTCGGAGGGTCGGCATGATGCCCCAATGAAGTGCTGGCGAGCAGTCTCGCCAGCACTCCATTGGTGCATAATGACGACTTATGGGCATGATGCACTCCTGCAATAACGGCCCTTGAAGGGTCAATGCAGAGATTGTCTGGGGTACGTTAAAACACAATGTGCACTTCTCTAGGCATTGAAAGGTACATTATGTCATTCAACAAGACAATAGCAAGACATGGTAGCAATCTTGAAATGCTAAAATATATTATGTGCTAAATTGAAACACATTCACCCCCACCCCAATAGAAATTATTGAAAAAGAAAGAGCGAACAATAGAATGCCAGAGAAGACTACCACACCCAAATCCCGGGTCATTTTTTTCTACAAAGCAGAGATTGAAGGTTGTGTCAGAAATCCTTCTCTTTGTGTTCGCGAATTTGTAATGTAATGAGGATGCAGTCATACTGTTACATGATCGGGAATGCATTTATCTGGTTTTATAACGGTATTAAGACTCCCAAGAATTCGACTGAAAATGTGAAAAATCGATTCAGAGAATCGAGATGTGGACTCTCTCAGCACTGTTCATGTATGTGCTGCCGCCTAGTGATTTCCGATGTAACTAACGTACACCCTGTCCATAGATCTATACTGAGCTATCAGTGACGATGGTACCAGACAAAGGTAATATACATATTACTTTTACAGATGTACAGATACCCGGTATAAAATCAAGTTATACAGATTGTTGATTTGCATTTTAAAGCTCGCTTTTAGAGATATATTGACATGTTATAAATCCTAGAAAATATTCGAAATATGTTTTTGGATGTAATCTTCACTGTCACTATTTTTCTGCTGATGTTTCCTTGTTATTAAACGGTTGAATATTTGTTGATTAAAATGGTTTACAATATTTATTTGGAGCTGTTGGCATTTCCTATGAATGAGATAGAAAAGGGACTATTACCCCCCCCCCAAAAAAAAAAACAAAAAAAAAAACGCATTGATTTTGAAGAAAAATCACCTATATTTTAAGCCGATGTTAATCATGTATTACAGTATATAGTTAATGTTATTGATTGTTGCTTTTAAGCCATTTAAGATCATTCATCTTATCTTTTAAGATAAATATGCTCAGCTATGGATGGCCGTGCGCAGAACAAAAATCTGATAGATTCTTGGTATGTTTTCCCCTTTCACCCCCCCCCCCCCACCATTATCCCTGACTCTTTTTGTTCATGTTTGAGAGGTACCATACAGACACGCCTTTTTAAAGTTAGAAATTCCATTAGGTAAAATTCCATTCTCATTCTCAGAGTGTGACAAACGCACATCAACACCCTCTCATGGTGATATCCATGTTCTTGGTACATGTAAATGGTACAATTTGCTGGAACTGTGGGTGAAACCCCGAGGTTCTGTGTGTTTGTATAGGAATCCAGTTACAGCTATGAGGGCATCCTTTGTCTATTGCAGATAGGTCTTCCAGAGGGGAGTTAAAGGCCCCTTTCAATGGGGCACATATATAGATAGAACTAAACGACCGTGGTGTACGAGGTGGCCGATCCACCACGAGGGGGGTGTCTCACCGATCAGCCACCGAGGACACCAGGGGAGTTTAGTTCTATATTTATTTTATGTTTTTAGAGGTTTAAATAAGGAAAAATGATCAAAATCCGGTACCGTAGTTCCCCGTACAAGCGCCGATCCGCCATTTTGAATGTTTACATGCACCCAGAATGAGGCTGCAGTGGTGGATCGGCCGCTGTGGTGGATCGGCACACGTTACGCCACTGGGGGTGTGCGGATCGGCCCTGCAATGCTATCTCTATGGGAAGAAGTTATTGACATAAAATAAAGGGATGCCCTTCACCTATTAACAAAATACTATAATACATGCACCTGTCTATAAAAGTCCCCTTGTGACCCTTTCCACTAACAAACTGCTGGTTGTACAAGAAATTGTAGACGCTTGCAGCTACAAATATATCTATAGTTTCTTCTTGTGTGTTTAATTCTTTATTTCTCTCTCTTAATTGTGGTTATCTCAATCATCCTATTTTCTTCTCCATTCCACCATTGAGTCCTTCGTAAAACTTTGTGATTCTGGTAATTTTCCAATCAATATTCACATCTGCTATTCATTTCTCTCTGTCCTATGCCGCTCTCTACCCCTGTCTCTCACTGAGCCCCCCCCCCCCCCACCACAACTATCTCAACGCCTTATTTCTACCTCAAACAGTACCAGTGGATTGGAGGTGCAGTTTTTCACATAAACAGCGTAGGGAAAGTGGCCAATGGATTCCGACAGCCGTTCAAATGAGTCCAATTGAAGTTTCCTGGATATAATCATTGGAATATCTAATTTATCTGTATCTGTAGGTCATACCACATTTATCCCAGTAACTGTTACACGTCCCCGTACTAATATTTGTAGGTGAATGATTCAGGGTAATTGCCAACTGTGTCCCCACCTACCCTTAACCCTAAACCGCTAGCAGAGATTCAAGATTCCATGTAAGTTGTTCTGGAAATTATAAAATGGGGTCCCAATTTGTCACAGTCACGAATATATATGCTTCAATATTTCCAACTGTAAAGGCAGCATGGCGTCTTTAGGGGATTTGACACCGGCCCTTGAAATGTTCATATTAGGGAGTGATCATTTTTTAACAACAGGGGGGGGGGGCTGGTGGGTTTGAGGGGGGGGGGTCAGAATTTTTTCAACCCCTTGAACGGGGGGGGGGGTCAGATTTTTTCAACCCCTCTGATGGGTGAGGGGGGTCAAAATAATTTCATCTGTTTTCAGTGGAAAACCATGCGTGTTACTATAGGGTAAAAGGGCACGTTCGCACGCAATTTTCGGCCCTTATGGGGGGGGGGTCAAAAAAATTTCACCCCATCATGAGGGGGAGGTCAGAATTTTTTTTTCGCATCAGCGCGCAAACCCACCAGCCCCCCCCCCCCCTATTGTTAAAAAATGATCACTCCCTTACTCTGCCAGAGATCATGGCCATCGGTTGTCATGATGGATGAATGGAGGACCGGTGAGTTACTCAATATATGAATGGAGGACCGGTGAGTTACTCACCATGGCTACATTAATGCAGGTCAGATACAATTCTCGGAAGCAGAACCCTGGTTGCAAGGACCTGGCACAGGGTCAAATTATATAGGCATGTACTAGAAAAAGTAGCCTTTTTGCTGTTTTCTTTGCAAATATTGGGATTAGAAAATAATGCATCAAGTATGAGATGCAAATTTTGAATATCTTTCTGATTTTAGAATGCATTTTGCTGTACAATGTCTAGATCTTTTCTGATAAAGGTTTTAACACCTTTTTCTAGTATATTTCCTATGTGAAATAACCCTTCATGAGGATTCTTATCAGTAGCGAGATAAGCCTGATAAGGGCCGCGCTGGTTGCTATGACGTCACTGCTACTCCCAAGAATATCAAAAGGTCGGCATGATATTATCAGTCTACACAACTGTCCTATATACAGAAATCATGGCAGGTGTTCTAAGCAGATTTAAATTATGTTCTACATGTATGGTTATTAATTAAACAAAAATCAGGCCATATGGCACTATAATTATCCATAGCATGCATGATGCTAGCCTTTTAGTTTGACCACCAAAGATTTACCAGCATTAGCTAACTTAAAGACGTGGGTCGGGGCGGGGGGGGGGGGGGCTGGGTGGTCACGCGCCCTCTCCTTTTTGCCTGTATAGTTGCGCGTTTATTTTTTTCTCTTTTGTGCCACAAAATAGGGGCTCAAACGACTTCTCAGTTTTCCCTCACTGCTACACACACCCGCATCTCTGTACTTGTTTTTATGACTTAACATCTACTTGCTATGTTATTGATGCATCTTCACCCCCCCCCACTTATTTAAATGACTGATGGCGGAGTTAACAATAAGTGCTTTCCTGTTAGCCTTTTAAGGGCCTCTGGAGGGCATTTGAAAACCATAGCTATAGATATCATTTTGAAATGTCCTGCAGATGCAGGAGTGTATCATGGTCGTCATGATGCACCAATGAAGTGCTGCTCGCCAGCACTTCATTGGAGCATCATGCCGACCCTCCGGGGCAGTATTAATCCTGTAGGATTATTATGAATGTATAGCCCTGGTGAGTTACTGCCTGGGGGGGGGGGGGTACTCACTCTATGATGGTCCCTGCCAACTACCAAACTACCGGCCCCCTAAATTTAGAGGACAGGACTGGTTCCCCATTACAGAAGTAAGCGACTGGTCCCTTATTTTCAAGGTCCTTGACCCACCGGTCCCCTGATTTCAAGGGAATGCTAAATGGAATGTTATAGGCCCGTCTTTGTCTCTATTCTCTCTGATCTACTAAGCTGGTACTGGTTGGAGGGAGGGGTTTACCGGTCCCTGTTTTTTAGGTGCACTTGGTCACCGGTCCCTGTTTTTGTGCCTGTGCATCATTTCACCCGTCCCGGTTTTGAGTTCCATTTGGCAGTGGGTACCCGATCCTTACTTGAGTACCCCCCCCCCGGGTTACTGTCCAAGGCTGCATTCATGTATCATGACGACCAATGGGCATAGTGCATTAATGCATTAGCGGCCCTTAAAGGGTTAAAGTGGATGCCTTTGTTCCAGCCCCCATAGTAGTGAAAATAAAGGAAAAGAGAATTTAGATAGCTTTTATATACATAGAGAGTAGAAGTAGATACTGTACTGAAAACTGTTTAAAATCAAAGGGCTGATTGTATAGGAATTAAGAAAAGAATCAGAAAACCCTTCACAGTCTACTATGCCTCCTCTATGCTGCTCACATAAAACAATAGAAAGTTGTCTTGACATTGTACATACAACGGTTTTGTTGTTTCTACTGAACCATGTCAGTATTCTTGCTTCTTCTGAATCCTACAACAGTGTAAATTGAAGAGGGAACAGTAGTATCAATAATTAATTCTGTGGAAACCATTTTCAGGATAAATAGCGTTTATTTCATGGGAATTACTCGTGTAAGAAATCAACAGAGAAAATCAACTGAGAAAATCCAGAAGCAGAAAAGATTATTCCACTAGAGGTTATATTTGGAAAATGTGTGGTGTTTGGGGTTTTTCCTTTTCTTTCTTTTATTATATTCCCTGGCACCTTCCCCTTCCCATTCATAGACGTGACAGAGACAAGGACAGTTCCCTGAATCCATGTACCCTGTAGCACGGGAGTGTTCATGTCCCACTATCTTCATGATGCATAAATATAGAGCTGGCGAATAACTCACCAGCATTGCATTGGTGCATCATATACATGTACAGGAGGGTGTTGCTCCTATATAGTAAAAGGAAGAGCTGGCTAAAAATGCCCTCATTTCCAGTCCTTTCTTTTCATGTAGCTATAACTTGTCCCTTTTGTTGCTCACAAGTGGTCATTCAAGTACGGTGCTAAAAAATGGGGATTTGAGTAGGTACCTAGTTGGGAGAAGTCAGTCAGTATAATAAACTATAGAGTGTGTGACATGAGTATAGGTACCTTGTAGTGCAGCTCTCTCTATTTTAAACGATGCAGGTGACTTTTCAGACTAATGTGGTGAGTGCAAGTACTTAGGTGAAGCAGTGCACAACTTGTTTAGAAAAGAGCGCACATACTCACAGCTCTTTTTACAATAGGAGCAACACCCTCCTGACCTCTCAGCCTCAGGATTGACGTGATGCATGGGACGTAGACTTTCTCTAAGCGAGCTGCAGGGGTAATGAAGGAGAGGGCTAGACTTTGGCCAGTCTAAAATGCTGCATGGATTTAGCACTGACTACTAACTTGTCAGGATTAAATGGGTTTTGATTCACGAATTGGCATATATGCCACTTCTGTCTTGAAAGACACCACTGCCTCTTCTCGAGTCGGCTCTGCACTTCCTGCAGTTTTAGTCTTGAAATACTAGTATTGAAATACTTAGTTAGTATCATAGTAGGCCTACGGTAGCAGAATTAGAGTTTATTTACATTTGATATAGATAACGAATTTAATGCCGTCTATACCAATAAGCGCAAACATCTATGAGAGAATTAACCAAAACAGATGCAAGCATAAAAATAACAATAAATATTATTGCTCGTGGCCAGAAACACACACACCTCCACACATACCATACCAGTTCCGTTAATTCCCGTTTCATCCGCTAGGGGGCAGTAGTGAGAAGACCTTGAGGCGGCGCTGTGAGGCAGTGGGTGTGTGGGTGTGTAGAGTATGGGAGGGTAGGAAGCATTCACTCACACACACAGGAGGGACCAGGGGAGAGGAGGGACAGGGGTGTGTATGTTTGTGAGGGTTCTCTGTCAGTCCTCCAGGATACTCCAGTTCCTAAGGACGACACTCCTATTTACCTCTCCCAGCCGAGGAGGGGAAAAACTCAAGAAGGTAGAATATCAACTGTTGTCCATTGTCAGATGGATCCAGTTTAGGAGTGACACCCACAGCATAGGGACCTGTAGGCTCTAGGAATACAACAGACACAGACAGGCCTTTACCATTTCTGTTGGCACCCTCCAATGCCTTCCACTCCCCTGTAAGACACCGACACACTCCACTGACCCTGGTCATGCAGCGCTCACACCCACAGGAGGAGGACGCCCTTTGAGGCTTTATGGACACCTGGGAGTGTGAATCTCAGTTTTACTGAGGTGTATTGATGTACTCCAGTGTGTGACAGCAGATTTCACACCTTCTGATACTGTGACATAGCTGGACATTGACCGATGCTGCTCAGTTTTGACAGTTCCAATATGTATACCTGAGGGGTCAAGTTGATCCAGTTCAGACAGCTGATACGTCTGGTAGCATTGACAGGCTTTCTTTTGATACCATTGGACGTTTATAGAGCCCAAATCAACTAACTTTAGAAGATCACCAAGGCTTCAGGATATAACCAAGGCACTAGTGAGACTTAGACAAGGAGATTCACCCCCTTATCCATACACATTCATCTCCTTTTGTAAAATTTGTTTAAATTCAAGAGGACATTATTCCACCAGCACTTGCTCACTTCAGTAACATTCTGCTGAAATTCCCCCATTTGAGACATTGTAAACCAATCATTTTGGTCCTAGACCAATCAATTCACAAAGATTTCCCACATTAACATTTGCCCAATGAAGATGGAGGAATTCCCGCGTATCATGGACACCAAGAAGCTGTTGGCTCTGACCTTGGTTCCGTCTGACAAGGTCAGTTGGTACCAGAAGAGGCTGGTGAGGATCAGGCAGAGTGTCAGTCTACTCAACCTTAACAATGGTAAGGCACTATTTACATTCTAAGTGACTCTTTAACCCTTTAACGGCTGTTATTGCCTCAGTGCATCATGCTCATTGGTCAGCAGGATGAAGTGCACCATGTCAACCACTAGAGTGTATCAACCCCATATCATATGGTCGCCATGTTGCATTCATGCAGTCTTGGCGAGTAACTCGCCAGGGCTGCTGCATTCATGCATCATGACGACCAATGGGCATGATGCATTCATGCATCATGACGACCAATGGGCATGATACATTTATGCTAAATAGTTCTAAGGGGGTTTAGGACCGCAGGTAGAGCATTGACGCATCATACCCATTTGGTTAGGATGATATATGGGGCCCTTGATGGGGGGTCCCCAATGTCCTAAGTCGATTTTAAGAAAAGCTTATGTTCCCCTGTCGATTTTAAGAAAGTGCCAATGTCCCATGTCATTAGGCTAAAAAATTGCCCATGTCGCAATGTCGATTTTAGGGGTCTAGAGCCCTATATATGAATGCTGCTCTGGTGAGTAACTCACAGGTGCTGCATTTATGCATCATGCCCATTGATTAACATGATGCATGCATGGAAACTGCATTCATGCATCATGCCACTCCTGTATACAGATTGATAGGCTCCTGAAGAGTCAGCATGCTGCTCCAATTCATTGGTGCATCATGGCGACAAAGAAACATGAGCCTTAAGGGAGTGGTCATTATTTATCAACAGGGGGGGAGGGTGGGTTTGAGGGGGGGGCGTAAAATTTTCAGACCCCTCCCGAGGGGGGGGGCTAAAAAAATTTTGACCCCTCTTGAGGGGGGGGCTAAAAAAATTCACCCTCTTTTTAGCAAAAAAGCCCGCGCGCTACTATAGATCAAAGAGGGGCGCGAAAACTCTCTGCGCCTCTGGCGCGGGGGGGGGGCGCTAAAAATTTTGACTGCCGTCAAGGGGGGGGGGCGTAAAAAATTTCCACGCGTCCGCGCGAAAACCCACCACCCCCCCCTGTTGATAAATAATGACCACTCCCTAAGGCATCATGCGGCCATAAAGCAGTAAGACACAGCTAGGTCTATTTCTTATTTAGGGTCCTTTATTTATAGCCGGCCCTGTTTGGTGCACGGTTCTTTTGTTGCTGATGTACTGCTTTACAAGTGTGAAGCAAGAAGCCCTTTTCCGGTATAGGAATACAACTTCAGAATTGATATTTTTTTTCTCATTGTGATGTCACTATTCTTCCTGTCTTGTGCACTTAATTTCTCTGTCTCTGCCTCTGTCTGTCTTTCTCTCTGTCTCTGTCTGTCTGTCTGTCTCTGTCTGTCTGATTCTCCGTCTGTCTCTCTCTGTGTCTGTCTGTCTGTCTGTCTCTGTCTCTCTCTGTGTCTGTGTCTGTCTCTCTCTCTGTCTCTCTGTCTCTCTCTGTGTCTGTCTGTCTGTCTGTCTGTCTGTCTGTCTGTCTGTCTGTCTGTCTGTCTGTCTCTCTCTCTCTCTCTCTCTCTCTCTCTCTGTGTGTGTGTGTGTCTCTCTCTCTCTGAGTCTCTCTCTCTCCCCCCCCCTCTCAGTATCAATGTTTCTGTTTGCAGCATATCGCAGCACTTACAACATGTACATTGTATTATATCTTTCTTGGCTACCCATTTCTCTATTCTCCTTCGATCGCCTTTCTTTGTGAATACACACGGAATGAATAGATACTAGGTCTATATGTGGACCATTTTCTCACCTACTTCTGCACAATGGGAAATCAGATTCATGGATAACAATGGGTTATTTCTGCATAGAAAACCCTTCTTTATGGGGCACATATCGGACTCTGGTTCATTGTATTTGTTTCATAGCATTCAGATAGAAAAGCCCATCACATAAAGATACATTTGTGCAGCAATTCAGAACATGTGTAAGAGTTTTCTTTTTCTTGTACACGGTCTACATTTCCTTGCTTCTTTTACATTTCTACAAAAAAAGCTCCATTCTTTATTAGTACGTTATTATGATATATGTCTGTCTATGGATAAGATATAATTTTTTCATGATTTTATTTGCTACCTAATCTACCCCCCACCCTGGTTCTAGTAGCATGGTTACTATCAAGGTAGAGGTCGGGATAGAGTTCGGTAATATTCTCCCTTTTATCAATCTAGGTTTGAAAAAATATTATTTGTAAACATGGTTTTATTTCTATAGATGTGACCAACCATTCGCATCTTATTCCAATACAAAAACAGTTGGATAATCCTTCAAGTGAGATTTCAATTTTTTTTAAAGAAGTTTTTTATTGGGCTAAAACCAATTTTTTCCATAGAACAAAAATTCCTTACTTTTGAAATCATCATTATCTCTTATTTTGGTCCAGTATTTTTTTTTTGTAGAATGAAACACATTTAACAGGTATGTGAGTAAGGTGATTCCTAATATGCAACTTATCTGGTAATTCCTTTTCTGCAGTTCCACATATCTTGCATCCCTTTTATTGATTCCATGGTTGGAGCACAGACAGATATACTCACATGTTTCTCATAGATACCAACTCTTCAAGGGCTCCATAGTGCTCTACTGCATCATGCCCATTAGTCGTCATGATACATGAATGCAACCCTGGTGACTAACTCGCCAGGGCTGCATTCATGCATCATGCCGACCCTACACGCCTGAATGGTCAGTATGATGCACCAATGAAGTGCTGACGAGCAGCCTCGCCAGCACTTCATTTGTGCATCATGGCGGCAAAGAATACAAATCTGTAGACATGACACAGCCCCTAAAGGAGTAAAAGGGTGGATGCTGGGGGTTGGGGTCATCCCAACGGTCTCTTATCACAGTCACAGTAACACTAGGCGTGCTTTCTGACACCAGGGTCAAGTTATTCCTTTGGCCACCTGATAAAAAAATAAACACAACCCCATCCCCAGATAAAGCATGATAAATGACCGACTACAGGTCTGGATCTGTACATGTATACCCCAACCCCTCTCCAGGCTACAAAAATGGGGTTAAAAATGAACCCCACGCTGGTGCCGACCGTGCAGAGACTGTCCTCTCATGGTACAAGTGTACTCACGAGGTACCAGCGGAACAGATGCACACGGACTCCCCGTGGTGGGACGCCCCATGGTTACACTCTCCAATGTCATATTTAGTGTTTTGTCATAATGATGGCAGACTGGTGATGAGCATGTCAATTGTATGGCTATAACTTACAGGGATTTTTTACAGCCCTTTAGTGGAGACATCATATTGCTTTGAATTTTGATACACTTTATACATGCCCCCTTGTCCTCATATCACATGAATGCAGCTCTGGTGAGTTACCCACCATTGCTTCAACCATGCATCATGCCAAGGCCAAATAAAAAAAGGTTTGTTTCCAGTCACCCGACCGACCCTAGCAAAACAAGGCAATTTTTTTTTTTTTGGAAGAATTTTGTCTCATTTTTTCATAATTTAAAGCAAGTTTTCATTACTTTTTGAGGATTTTTCCAGTATCCTTTTCATGTTCTTCCCCTCTCTCACAGTTGTCATTTTCCCATCATTATTTTACAATGAAATCAAAGAATTTGTTGCATCATGATCCAATGATATGTGGTCTAACATTTCCTATATAAATGTAAAAATAAACTAAAAAAAAAACAAACCTACCGACCCTACCTTTACAAGTCATGTTACTGGAAACAAACCCTTTATTCTTTTTTGGCCCAACCCTATATATAATTGATACACTCCCAAAAAACCTGCCTGAAGCACTAGTTCAGATAGGCGAGTTATTTGCCACGTGCATAATGATATGCATTGAACATTGACAACAAGTTATATAACTCGTTATTTGGTTCTTGGAGGGTTAGATCGGGGGAGGGGTACCAGAAGTACACTCGTGCTGCTAGGGCCCCCAGTAGTACAGGTGATAATGTAGTTATTATAACAATCATAGACATGCCACTGTCGACACATTATTTACCATTCTTACATCAAACATAATGGTTTTAAAGCAGGCTATTGTTAAACAAGTTCAGTATATAAGTCCACTTCACCCATTTTAATTGAATTTCGATCCTTGAATGAATTCTTAGGCCTATTAGATCATGTTATCTCAGTAGTCGTAATCCCAAAGACCGAATTAACATCCACTCAATTCAGCCGCTTCCTAATCTGAGGCCATTGCCAGATAAAACCTCCGGCTCTCCAACCACATCCGCCCTATCCATATTCATTATGCAGAAATTATGAATAATCTCAGAGCCCGGGGATAAGACAAGTCTACGGTCGTCCCCTTATCACCCGCTTACATTTCCTGCGTCTGACTCGCACCTCACGTATGCCCCCTGGTGAGCGCGTTTGGCATTACCATCTCCCGACATGCTGTGCGGTTTGAGGATGACTCAGCTTTTTATCATGTCACTGTAAGAGTTCAGGTGTGGAAGGCTGGGATGTAGGTGTGTTGTAGCATAATGGTACATTGATGAGATGTTCCATTGTGAATTTGTGATGGGTAGAAACGGGGATTTGTAATTCTGTACTTTACAGTAAAATGATAAAGGGGAATTTTCTTTTTTTTTTCAATAGGCCAGAATATGTAGGACCACGAGAGCAACATATAGCCTCTTGACTCTTGATTGTTAGAAACACAAGTGAAAAAGTAATTGAGATTTTAGGGAAATATATTTCACTTCTTTTGATGATTTCTTTATTTGCTATTTAGCACTTCTAATTCCCCGGTCCCCTCCCTTATGCTAGTAACACTAGATTGAGTGTATATAAAACTTTTTCTTTATTCAAACTTCTAAATCAAGCTCTTATGATTATAAATTGACATGTATGATAACCACTTGTGTAGAGGCAAGGAGAAAGGGTGCTCCGTGCTAAAAGTCAACTTTAAAATTCAAATCACTAGCTTTACAGTGATATATCGCATGAGAAGATACTCCTGTTAGTTTCGGAGGAATGGCTTGCTAAATATGGGTAGGTGTGACCATTTTGTGAATGTCAATAAGCTTTACATCTAATTGGTCATAAGATATATGTATATATATATATATATATATATATATATATATATATATATATATATAGCTAATTAGCATAATTTATGCTTATTAGCTAAATTAGCATAAATTTTTATTCTTTTGTCCATAACTTTTGATCTAGAAATGGTATCAAGGATAGTATAGGTCCTTGATGGACCAAAATAGAATGTTTTATCAAAAAACAATGAATTCTCCATAAAGAAAAGTAGCCTATAACAGTTTTAGGTATATTTTTTCCTATTCTAGCCCATAGTGGTAACCCCTGGTGGCTAAATCTGGTACTAAATCCCGCAGTATCTGCTCTTTCTGCTTGCTGGCTCACACTTGTGCAGTTTTTTAACAATACATATGAGGACGATGAACTGCGATAGAACATATGGACTCAGGCTAGGCACTTTTCATGTTGAATACCTTTGGGTTGATACTCTATTTCATTCTACATGATTTATGACATGATAATTGTCATAACATATCCTTTAACTTTGAAAAAAAAACACACACACAAAACATGTAGAGTTCATTGCACTAAGGAATGGTTTCTTTTGTTCACGCCTTACCTGTATTCTAAGAACTGCTTAGCCTCGTTGTTTCAAAATTCAATGTCATGTTTTTATGGCACCTAGTATTAGATTTACAGACCATTAGAAAACCTCTACCAGTGCTGACATTGTGGCAGAACTTGATACATTTGTAAAGCCGTACTAGACAAGACCCTCCAACTTATCTCATCACTGCAGCTTTTTAGTATTAACAACAGATTTTTTTCTGACACATTGACAGGGTATAGCACCCAAGGAAGAAATCTGCATAGAAGCCAGGCCAGGGAGCTTAGGATGGGGATAGGGGAGGTAGGGATGAAATAGACGCAGTGAACAGCTGAATAAGTACATTTCATCCCTATATTAAGGATCTTTGTTCCTTATATGTAATCTTAGCCCTTTAAGTGCTTAAAGTTGGTCTATTTGTTAATACGGTAGATGAATGAAGCCATCCAACCTCACATGCACTTTATGTCAAGGCAGAAACTATCGTTACTATAGAACAGTACTGGACATGCTGTATTTAATGGGGGTGATGGAATACACTATGTCCATATTCAATGACTGCCGATCATGTGACCTGCTGCAATGAACACAGCTAAATATAAGTGAATTTCTTCATTTAAAATCTTTCAAATCTGTGTAGCCATGACATAAATGCAAATGTCAATTCCCCTGTAATATTTTTTCATCGTACTCACCTCTGTGAGGCCTGTCCGCATTCAACTCTGCCTATAAGGCGTCGTTGAATACGGACAGCCTCACCTCGGTGAATATGATGCAAAAATATTCCATGGTCATTGACATTTGCTTATGTATCAATGCACTATCCTATCTCAATGGAGATTTGTCACATGCATTCATGTATTATGACGTCAAAATGGGCGTCATACAAAATGATGCAGTTACAGGGTTATATCAAGAATTAGTTCTGTATATATAGGGTCAGCATGCTGCATTCATGCAGCCTTGGCGAGTTACTCGCCAGGGCTGCATTCATGCACCATGACAACAAATGAGCTTGATGCACTGATGCATTTAGCGGTCCTTAAAGGGTTAAGGGTGACTTACACCCTTCAACATTCAATTCCATATGTCGTTATGATGCACCACAATGCCAGCGCTGCATTGGTTTTACGTCAACCATTTCTAAGTGCATCAGGAGGGTGTTGCTCCTATTGTAAAAAGAGCTGTGAGTATGTGCCCTCTTTTCTAAACAAGTCGTGCACTGCTTCACCTAAGTACTTGCACTCACCACATTAGTCTGAAAAGTCACCTGCCTTGTTTAAAATAGAGAGAGCTGCACTACAAGGTACACTGAAAACCCACCGCTATTGCAAAGTCGTCCTATATGACGAGTTTAGGGTCGTCAGAGGGTCGTCAGGCCTACATGACTACCCTAGGTCGTCACACTGACCACCTTGGCTTTACTAATTGTTTGGGTGTTTGCCATAAGAGGCCCCCACTATGCTTTTCTGTGATACAAATTATGTTAACTGAAGTGTATATAGGCTCATGAATATACATTGTTCTTATTGTATTGTTGCTATGAAAAGGGAAATATAAGGATCATTTGATAAAGATTTACCTGTAAAGAGGTGGAAAAGTTTAAATGAAAATGTAGAAAGAGTATTAGATCATTCTGTTAATGACACCTCTCTTATGAATAGTGCTGAGGGTATAAGTCCATATCTATTGAGAGCCTATGACATAGTATAAGGGTGTACTCACACAGCACTACATAAATTAGAACTGATCCCATGATAGTGGGTTCAGATTAGAAAAGTAAATACTGATTGATGGGTGAGGGGATCAGGTATATGTTACCAAAAAAAAAACATAATAAAAAGAATAATACTGGTACTGGGATGTATGTAATTTCTGCACAGGACAATATGGCTGTAAAGGGCACCTATAGTGACGACTTTAGGTCATCAGTGACGACCCAAAGTCGTCACCTATGACGACCCAATGACGACCTAAAGCTGTAGATTTAGGTATCGTCAACCTGAGGACCTAAAGTCGTCAGTATTGACGAGTTTTGGATCCTGTAGGTTTTCAGTGTACCTATACTCATGTCACACACTCTATAGTTTATTATACTGACTGACTTCTCCCAACTAGGTACCTACTCAAATCCCCCTTTTTCAGCACCGTACTTGAATGACCACTTGTGAGCAACAAAAGGGACAAGTTATAGCTACATGAAAAGAAAGGACTGGAAACAAGGGCATTTTTAGCCAGCTCTTCCTTTTACTATAGGAGCAACACCCTCCAGTTCAATGTGGACCGACAGGGTGCATGGGTACAACACTGACGAGTACCTCACTAGGGTTCCATTTATGTATCACAGCATTATAAGGGCCTGGCACTGTTTTCTCTACAGAGTTAACCCTCCCAAGGGTCGCATAGTCCATGAGAACATGGCATCACGCGGTCCCCAAAGATCTCTAAGAGTTAGATCAGCTGGAGCCTGATGGGACCCTGACCCACTGCCCTGTGAGCTACAGGCTGTAACTCAGTATATATGTGACAAATTACAAACATTTAACCCCACTGAACTGTGAGTGTCTAGTAGGATGTCACAAGTCACGAAAGTTCAACTTGGAGTTGCTGTGATTTTCTTTTATATGCTCTTGGGAAAATTTCTCAAATCAAATCTTGGATAAAGTTACTAGAGGTGGATAGGGGTGAGGGGAAGGCCTTTTCTCTTACTGGCTTTGTTGACGTGTAGTCCTACATGTGTACTTTCCTCGGATTGACAGGGGTAATGGTTTTGGTACCAAGACAATTCGACACCACCCTTAACTTAACCTTAATGACTGAACAGAAATTAAGAGGTTCAGTCCCTTTCCAGGTTTCTTCAAAGGTGTAAGAAATAGACAAATACAATTTTTTTTGTCATGCAAGTTTGTCCTTCCTTCCAGTACCCTGGGAGCAAAAAATTACCATGAGGCCCCAGGAATTAGCTTTCTGCAAGTATTAAAGAATGGGTCGGGTAGGACGCCCGGGGCAGGACGACTACCCCAAATCATACACAGTCTCCGTGTATCTACCCCTGGCTATAACTAAAGATTTATCTTCCTCTCCTGTTATAGAAACCAGGATTTTCTCATAGGAAGTAGGAAGGATGTTCAACAGGTGGTCAGTTTCCGTGGTGCTAAATATCTCACAGCCCAACCTAACCACCACAACTATACACATCCTCATCCTGCCAGCTTCTAATAAAACTCACTAGGGGGAGGGACTGTAGCCACTTCCGGATAAGCGCTTACCACAAACTGCCTTATATGTCGTAAAATCAAATATATTCAAATAATTCAAGGAGATATATGACCCCTTATAGCATCTAATCAAGTAAAACATGGTTTTGAAGGTTGGAGGAGAGAAAGGGAGAAACAAAGAGAATGACTATCGAGATTGTGAGTGGGACAGGAGTGATGCAGAATTTGATTGGTTTTCCAGAAGTGCTCAGTGTTGGTCAGAATTCTCAGTAAAAAGGCCCGTATGTGGATCATGTGACTGAGTCACATGGCCTGACGGTGTCCGTACTGACCACACAAGGCCCTTTATCCCCAGGATACAGGCCCTACCATACAAGTGGCCACTTCCTATACTTACCCTACTCTGTCCACAATGTCAGTTGTGGTGAAATCCTTTATAGACATGAGGTTTTACCCCCCCCCCCTCAATCTAATTTAGGGCTTGAAAACTAATTAATCACACAGTTATTGCGCCGTGAGAAGGCCCTAGCATCTCTGATTTATAAGGGCATCCAGGGTCAGTGGCTGAATTCCACACGTCCAGTTGAGATATCAGTTAGATACTAAAAGGTCCAATAAGTCTGCTGGATCCCTCAGATACCAGGCTGCCCTAAATCCAAGCACGGGGTCACGACTCGGGGGTTGAGAGTCCCCACACTTGAATTTGTCACCCTCTCTATCTCTCATTGGGTTACCCCCTGGATTGATTCCCTGGCCCCACCCTACATACCCCCCCTCCCCTTCTCCCCTCCTCCTCTCCCCTCCCGTCCTCCTTTTCCATACCCTGCCATTCAAAGTCTCTAATTCTCCCAAACAAACTTTCAAGGTCTCTACATCTCAAGTACATCCCACTCAATACATACATTTAGATCCCATCCTATAGACCCCCACCCGAATCCTTTTCCAGTCTCTTTCTCCAATCGTGGCCTTTCACCCCATGGTCTCCATGGACATCCTCCCAACTTTTTGGAAGTTTCCCCTCTCCACGTTCATGGTCTCTCCTCAATTCTCTATCTCCATGGTATTTAACCCCTTCCCCGCAGCCCCCCCCCCATGACTTCTAACACTTCCCATGGTTTCCCTCTACCCCTCCCACCCAATCCTGCCCACTGATCGATCCCTGTTGTTTGAACCCTAACTTCCCATGATTTCTACCACCTTATCCCCACTTCCTATGGATTCCCTCTTCCCCTCCCACCCCACCCTTAGTACCCACTGATCGATTCCTGTTGTCTGTAGCAATGTGGACAATGTTTACCTACAGTCCACACATAGCCACAACATGGTGGTTAATGGTCGGGGAAGGACACTAAGTATGTAATGCTCCATGCCCCATGCTGCGCTCAGAATGTGCCATTTACACTTCAGGGGCAGCATGCTATCTAGATTTTATGTTTATTTGTGGTCTTTCTCACTGACTTCCCTGGCACATCTTAAAATGCCCTTTATCTCCTCTTTCCCATATTTCCTATGTGCCTGGTGGTGCACATATGCAAGGGCACTGACAGATTCATCTGTGATTCTAATGTGGTTTTCTCACTATAATATGACCATTTATATTGGTTAAAATGGCATTTAACAACCATTTGGTGTCATGCCAAGGTTGTCATGATGCATCAATGCAGCCCTGGTGATTAACTCACCAGCACTGCAATGGTGCATCATGCTGACCCTAGGGGGATGTATTAACCCCATAGGGTCGGTATGATACACGAATGCGTCCTTAGGGCATGGTCATTATTTATCAACGGGGGGGGGGGGTTGGTTTGTTTTTTTGTGCGGATGCGGGAAAATTTTGTACCCCCCCTCGATGTCAGCCAAAATTTTTTGCGCCCCCCTCCGCGCCGGAGGTGCAGAGAGTTTTTGCGCCCCTCTTTGATCTATAGTAGCGCACGGGCTTTTTTGCTAAAAAGAGGGTGAATCTTTTAAGCCCCCCCTCAAGAGGGGTCAAAATTTTTTTAGCCCCCCCCCCTCGGGAGGGGTCTGAAAATTTTATGCCCCCCCTCAAACCCACCACCCCCCCTGTTGATAAATAATGACCACTCCCTTAGCAAGAGACTCACCAGGTCTGCATTCATGCATAATCATGATAATGATCCAGTCCTTAAAGGGTTGATGTCAAACATGTTTCAGGTGTTGGAATTTCACCAATAGCTGGGATTGTGTGGTATTTTATTCAGCTGAGTATCCAGTGTGTCTGGACTGTGTCAGACTGAGGGAGGGAGGATAGACCTCCTACTGCGGTATGAGATGTACATGGATTCTGCTGTCATCATTTAATGGAGTCATGCTGAAGTCTTTAGTTAGTTGACACTAAATTGTATCAGGTTACTATTTCTAACTACTCAGACAATTCTGCTTGGTTGGCGTTCTCCTTCAATTTTAAATCTTAATCTCCTTCCATCACTCCTGCTTTAATCATTTTTCTATGTCCTACCTCTCTCTTGGATATGCAATGTCACCCTCTGCATGCTTCCTTTCTCCTGGGTGTGAGGCAAGGGGCGAGGACCCCCCCTCCCCCAGCCCCCCCCCCTCCATCTTAAGATCAAATCTCAAAGGTGAAAAGCCAGACCAGAAAAAAGTCTGCGTTCAGTTTAAATCGAATTTGATTCTAAATCAAATTACAAACTAAAACCAAAGTCCCTAGCCCAGGGGCACTGAGGGTACTGAGCCTCGGTTTGGGTACCAGCTGTGGTACCGACTTCCCCCTCCACATCCTTATCTCGGCTATCCCTCAGATACATCGTTCATTCCTCATTCCCCCATTAAGTCCTCGCAACAAAATTCCCAAGCTCCAGACGTGTTAATTAATGTGATGTTTATCCAGGGCGCGCGTCAAGATCCCTAAGTATCATCATAGACATTACACAGACTACCATCTGCTTATATTATCGCTCATACGATCCTAACTTCCGGATTTACTCAATTGCCCTGGATTTGATGAAGAGGCTCCCATTCCATGCTAAAACCACCCCATCCTGCCCTCCGCTACATATGGACAAAGTAAACTGAACACATACACTTGTAAGACTACACATACTTGCCCCACCTTCATGGTCATAAATTTGATAAGGATTGAAGTGGACTTGAATGCCTCTTAAAATGATAAATATTCTCTTGAGATCTCATCCTCCATGTATTGGTTTTTGTGGGTCTAGGTTCACAAGGCTAGTGGCCAAATCGAAATCCTGAGTAGGCCTTCTGTAAACACTGAATCCCTCCCCAGCTTGAAGGAGATGTACACAAGTTATCTAGAGTCATAAATCATAAATGTTTAATATAATGATGATCCATAGCTGTATAAAATTGATAAGTTTGATGGGGTTGACTCTGGAGTGTGGCAGGCGTCTGGTAGCATAAATGCCTGCCTGATGTTCTCAGCATCAACCATTCCCTCCCCATCCACCCTTATCACCTAGTCCTCCCTATAGCTAGCCCTTGCAGGACAAGGGAATGCTATCAGTTCAGTTGCAGATACAGGGGTATTAGATAGAGGGTGCAAGATAATTTTTTATCTAACATGGTGTATTCTGGTGCATTCTGGCATACTAAATATTAGGTATCAATCTTTTTGCCTGCTTGTCCCTTCTTTTGTTCCTCCTCCCTCTCTCTCCAACCATCTATTTATTTATTTTTGGATCCACTACTGATGTTTGTGTTCCATTTGTCATTATGGTGCACCAATGCAGTCGCAGGAATCAAGAATTTAAGTACACCCCATTACCGCTGCATTCATGCATCATACATGATAAATAGAGAGAACCAAACGACCGTGGTGTACAAGGGGTGTCTCCCCCTCGTTATGGATCGGCCACCGAGGACACAAGAGGAGTTTAGTTCTCTATTTATTTTATGTTTTAGAGGGTTTAAATAAGAAATAATTAGCAAAATCCGGTACTGTAGTTCCCCTTACTAGCGGAGGTCCGCCATTTTGACTGTTTACATGCACCCAGAATAAGCTGTAGTACCAGATCGGCCGCTGTGGTGGATCGGCACACGTTATGACACTGGGTGTGGTGATCAGCCCTGCAATGCTATCTCTACAGAAAGAAGTTATTCACATAAAATAAATAAGGATCGACACGATGCACTCACCAGGGCTGCATTCATGTATCATGATGATCAGTAAAGTATTGACCAAATGACAACATGCGGCCCGTTAAAGGGTTATCTAATCAGTATATAGCACTCAGAGTAAAGAGGTTTTAGAGGGGTTTAGGAGGTGACACATGGGGTCTTACAGGGAACAGACAAGTTGGTAACCACATCTAAAAGCTTCATTTAGATAACTCAGAATGGGATTTACATGAAGGAGTCTGCATGGGTACCAGGGATTCATCATTGTATTGGTGGTGTGGGTGATGGGCTGTAGGGTAGATTCCCCTCAAGTCGGCTACACACATTGAGTCAGCCAGCACAGGAATGAGAATTATACACGAGTTTGCAATGTGAATTCAGCATTATACTAATTTTCAAGGTAGTCCAGATATGTTGTCAAATTAGGGTGAATCTACCCTGACTGTTACTTCCTGTGTTATGAGTATGAGGGAGACAGTTGTAACCATTACTGTGGCCATAGCGCCTCGGTGAAATAGCACATGATTTCAAAGACTCTTAAATACAAGATAAAATCTGAACAATGATGTAATGATTCGGCCACATATTGACAAAGAAATGTTAGGAAGCCAATTTCACCCTACCCTCGGTATATAAAATACTATTAGGATTTATTGAAAATAATCATCAGTAGGGTTAGAGAGTTGGCTCTATACATGTCATAATGACCTTTGGTATATGCTGCTTGGGGTACAATACTACCCCGGGAATACTACCGGGATACTACCATTACACAGAATACAATTTATTCTTAAGTGTGCACAGGCCCAAATGCATATAAGACTTATATTAAAAGCTGATTAAATGCGATACTGATGGGTCTCATCATGTGATGTCTAAAACCTGCTTATACCACGATTTCGGCACTTCCGGTGGGTTTATATGCAGTTTAGCCGTGCATTATTCTGCATATACCACCCTTGTGCATTTTTGAAATTTTTGGTATATACTTTTTCGAGGTCAAGTTGGACTTAGAATATTTTTTGGAAATTATGGCGCCTATACAAAGTTAATCTAGCCATTTTCCTTTGTGAAAAATCGTGCCAACTCGTATGAGGATTGAACCCCGGCCGCAGTGGTGGTAGGCGAAGACCTTAGCCATAGCGCCACACTGAACGGTGATGAAATCCAATGCGAAAATAAATAAATTCTAACCTTAGGTCCTAGTGGTACGTTTCCATTCAGTTTTCGTATTGATTCCAAGCTTGTCATGTTATAATATTAAAATCCCAAGAAGTTTACGATCCATAGACGAGGAATGCGTGCTAATTTTCTCCATTTTCTTCGATATAAATAAGAATCCAATGATTTTTCTATCGTAAGCGAGTCGCGGCCCGGATAGCTCTGTGCGAAGCCATTGTTTTTGTTCCTTGCCGGGAGGGGTACCGCCGTGTTCACACTCACTTTTCGTATCGAATCCAACCATGACAAGTTTTCAAATTAAAACATACATATCCTTAGACATCCTAGATGAATACTCCATGCTTGATATGTCCGATATATTCAAAATAAATAAGAATCCATTGATTTTCCAACACGGTCCGAAATTTTCGGCGTCTTCCTCGTACAGCGAGCGGATGACCTATATCTACATCCGGGCCACTGACACACTTTCGCCGGACAAGGAGGCGGGTGGGAATGGCCGGACCGCGACTCGCGTACGTTGGGAAAATCAATGGATTCTTATTTATATCGAAGAAAATGGAGAAAATTAGCACGCATTCCTCTTCTATGGATCGAAAACTTCTTGGGATTTCAATATTATAACATGTCATGGTTGGATTCCATACGAAAAGTGAGTGTGAACACGGCGTAACCCTCCCGGCAAGGAACAAAAACAATGGCTTCGCGCAGAGCGCTGACCCGGGCCGTATCGCTTGCTTTTACAAAATGTCTTCGCCTGGCTATATTCTTTGGATTTCAGGTAAGAAATTGATACAAAATGGAGGAAATGGTGGTATAAACCTATTAGGTGATGCATATCGGGGCCCCACGGGCTGTATATGCTGTATATACCCTCGCCGCTCCGCGGCTCAGGTATATACAGCATATACAGCCCTAGGGCCCCGATATGCATCATCTATTAGCTCAATACCGGTATATTTCTCTACACGCTATCCTAAGTCACGTGTCTATTAGGGAGTGGTCATTATTTATCAACAGGGGGGAGGGTGGGTTTGAGGGGGGGGGCGTAAAATTTTCAGACCCCTCCCGAGGGGGGGGGCTAAAAAAATTTTGACCCCTCTTGAGGGGGGCTAAAAAAATTCACCCCCTTTTTAGCAAAAAAGCCAGCGCGCTACTATAGATCAAAGAGGGGCGCGGAAACTCTCTGCGGCTCTGGCAAGGGGGGGGGGCGCTAAAAATTTTGACTGCCGTCGAGGGGGGGGGCGTAAAAAATTTCCGCGCATCCGCGCGAAAACCCACCACCCCCCCCTGTTGATAAATAATGACCACTCCCTTAGAGGATCATATCCACCACACCACCCTACCAACCCTCAGCAGACCCCAGTTTCCATGGTTACAGATATAATCAGAAACCCATCATAAGAACCCTCTATAGTAGAGATACAGAAGGCCCTGTTATGTCATGTTAGCCTATTCCTGTATAATAACATGAGGCTGGCATAGTTAAGTGTTGATCAACTGGTGATTAATGGGCATTGGTTAAGGTATGCAATGTAACACAAGCTGGTCAGTCCTCTTTACATGTTGACCTCTCAGCTGTATAACCAGACTAGATAACGTCTGGGATATGTTTCAGAACGACTAACGATTACTAAATGACCCTACGACCACTACTTTCAGAGTCTTGTAGGAAGCAGGCCCTCTAGACGATCACCAATGAATTGTACAATGCAAATCGTACACGGTGATTTTACATTAAGCCTACACAATGTACAATAGCACTACTTACTGTATAATTGTAGATAGTCTGTAACCTTGTCCAGGAATTTGTACGGTTTTGTGTTGTGCAATTAAAACTACGATCACAGTTGTAGAGATCTTATGATTATGATAGTAGAAAGCTCCGTTAGGGGCAAATCGTTAAACATTCTGAAATAGACCCCAGGCAATTCTACTCGTACACAGATCTGTGTACGAGTGTAGCCAACATGTGGGAATGGAGTCTATAGAGGATGATAATATGATGTATTTTTTACAAAACCAGTCACATGCAGCCAAAAATGCATTTTAGGATCATGATATCATCTATCACAGAGGTGAAAGCTTCAATGTATATATTTCAATCCATCGAGATTTATTCCCCCCTCACCCTTTAGCGATATCAAATGTGTAACATTGGTAGAGAAAAATCATCAGCAATAGAGCAATAGAGCTGTTTCTCTCTTTGAATACTGGTCTGGGATATAGATCTAGTTCTGGATTTGAGTACAAATGTGCTCCACATTCCTATCCTCAACTTTGACTCTCCAACCTTTGTGGTTGAATCTCTTCTTGTGTTCAACAAACACAAATCAAAGACCTCCTGTACCCCCTTCATCCAGCATGAAGACCCATTGTTCTTGTACAACAGGTGGGTCAATATTTTAAATGTGCCAACAGCGTAGTAGGAGCCCTTATTATTTTTGGATCATATCCTTGGCAGATTCCCCTGTACGTAGCCCTTTAACCCCCTCCTCCCCATAAAGCAGGATTTGCACGCAAATTCCATAGAGTAAAAGAAATCCAGGGGACCATATGGTGCCTATAGGAATCATGCCTTTGCACTTCTCATCTTGAACAGGTTTGGTCCATGTTTAGGCCTCAGGACATTTCATTTCACTATCATATCTAATCATATTAATCCTTATGAACATTGCAAACGCTGCATTAGGGAAGGGCAGTGTGTTTAATGCATGATTGCAGCCCTGACCATGCAGGGCTGCAATCAGACCATATGAATTCCTTAGGTTCCTGAAGGGTCGTCATGATGCACCAATGCAGTGCTGGCGAGTAGACTCACCAGCACTGAATTAGTGCATCATGACGACCAAAGTACCCAAACTGGGAGGCATCATATGGTCCTTAAAGGGGATACCATGAGAGGGTGCCAAATAACAGGGGTACAACATGTGTTTTACCCTCACTGCCCCACTGCCAACATGTGTACCCCCAGGGGTTGTTCTCATTGTTTTTCTTTACCCAACCTTTAACACAGATATATGTATCATTTAATACCTAACACAGTTCTTGATGCTCTATCATTTAAACTAATGTCTTAAATATCCTAGCTTATCATTATGCTTCAGCGGTCTATGAAATAGCTCTCTTGAAAAAAAAATGTGGTTCCTAAACAAGCCCCTCCCCTCCTCCAGTAGCATGAGAACAGTAGGCAGTCCATTTATTTTTGTAATAGAACAGGTGGTTGATTTAGGGGGCACCAGGCCTACTCTCCATCCCATGTTCCAAATAGATCTAGAGAGCCTTGTTTAATAGTTCCCATGGAAAGGAGTGATGGGCCTAAATCATAAGGTCCATACCTTCATTATATAGCGAACAGCGACTCAACTAGATAGAACCAGATCTAACTGGATTGTGTGGCCATGATATATGGTTCTAACATTTCTATATGACGACATGATACCTCATTTTCTCAGTTTTAAATTTGTCATCATAATGTGTCCCAATAATGTGCAAAATGCCAACGTCCCACAACAGTATAAGACTGTGATGAAACGTAAATGTAGCACTGGCGAGTTACTCACCAGGTATAACTTCCATACACCATCGAACAATGAGGGTTAATGCATTAAAACAGCATGCTCTTCTTAAAGGGTTATAAGGTAGAACATTACCCCTAGGGTGACCCAGGGGTGAGTCAGGGACACCAGCCCCCAGGACCTCACCCCCTGGACAGACCCCATACAGGGGTGTCAGCAGTAGGCAGTTGTACTGCTTCAGCCCTGGAACTAATTTCACTTTATTTTATAACAATAGAAATACGTTCTAGATACATGTATTGCACTGACCAACCAGCTCCAACTGGATCTGGTTTATTATACCAAGCCATATACCTTTGCCATATACCTTTGGGTCTTTACATATGTTATGACAGCATTGAGCTGTGTATCTCCCTAATAATGTCTCAGATTTCAGTAAAATTGTAAATCGGTAGTAGGCAGACCCTTCATTTAGACCGACAAAAATCCTGCAAAACCGATCTCCTTGATGATGGTTCACTGCAGATCTGCTAGCTATAGATATCATAGAAGTGTCTCACCCAAGGTCATTGTGAGGTCAGTAGTCTTACAGGTGGTCGCCAAGACGACATCGTGGGTGGTGACGTCGATATGACGTCAGGACGTGACGTAGCTGCATCTGATTAGTGGATAAAGGCCTGGTGTCAATGTTTGTCAGTGTCTGACACTGCCCCACGGTTCACCTTTACATTCTATGCCCTCTATGGACCTCTATGACTCCTTAGACTTACCATTGACACATGTTATCCCTAACACTGACAGACAGTGCACTATCAGTTTCCTTCCTATTGGCAGAAATCATGACAAATGTCACTTTATGATGACCTTTTTGAGAATTTGAAATTTCTGATTAAAGCCAGACTATATGTCTATTTTGTACAAATGCTATGTGGATGTTTTGTCCAGTTCTTGGCTTTGTTTGATATCCAGTTCTTGGTTTTGTTTTATATTTTGGTAACGAAACGAATATATAATAAATCGCTGGATTCATTGCACTGTATAAAAAATGTCGTCGAAATGAATGACGGAAACCTTGTCCCAATGTTGCCAGAGATCCGGTGTTATTTTCACAGAGATTCCATGTACATTTTTGTACCACTGTACTGCCACCTGGGGCTTCTTGTAAAAACTACATTGGTTCACTGCAATACAATTACGGTGGTTCACTGTTCAGTTTTACAAGGATCCCTGGTAGATTCAACAGTTATTTTTTTGCAGTGTGCCTTACATTATATGTAGTAAATCTCAATGCATTGGCTAAAAGGAACCATTAGGCTAGCTTATTAGATCATATGTTAGACCTATGCATTAGGTGTCAATCAGTACAGTAAAATGACTCATCATTAATACACTAACTATAAGCAGGCCTCTCCAATAAACAAATGTATCCTTATACATATATCACTAGCAGATGTGGATACACCTTTACCAAATGATAGAACTATGTAGTCCCTATGCTGGACAAAACCATGCACCTTCTCATTTGATATGTTGGTGGGATCCTTGCAGTAGGATATTGGACATACATATTCTGGACTTTTGTTTTAGAATATCCTGCTAATTGCCATGGGAAACCAGAACTGTATAACCCTTTATACCAGAGTCATTAACAGTATAGGTAGGTGCTGGGACATGTAGATGAATTACTTACAGCGAATTTCTATACATGGACTAAGGCCGTTAAACTTAATGAGTGTATACTAGCTAAAGGAATTTTTATGGTCATTTACAGCCACAGTGCACTGACTATTCACTGTTTGCAATTAACTTTTCATGAGTGTATGGACTAAATGTGATAGGTTTGGCATGATGCATAAATGGAACTGTAGCGAGTTACTCGCTGGTGCTGCATTTGTGCATCATAATGGCACACCTTACCCGTGTACTGTCCTTGTTCTTACATTGACATATGAATTATGTACATCTTTCATCATACATTAATTTGTATGCCCCACCTTCAATATTTGTTCCCATGGCCGTAGGAAAACATTTGCCAAGGCCCATGATAAAAAGCAAAAATTCCCAACTATTTTCCCCAGATTTTTTGAAAATCTGGTAGGACACTGGGGAAAATTGGGAGCGTGTGAGTTGCCAACTCCGGGAACATCCCACGTCAAAGCGGACAACTTCCGGGGTAGCCGTTTCGGTAAAGTTAGTGGAATCATATATACGCATGAATAAGTGTCAGCACACGCTAGCCGATAAATTATGATTGGTGTGACGAGGTCCTCCTGTCCCGCCTCCTGGGCACCCCCAATCAAGATTTGGTTCCTACGCCTCTGGTTCCCTCACAGTATTCTCATACCTGTCTTTCATACACCATGTATCGGTGATCACAGACCTATCCCTGGTTACCATGTTACTTGACAACCTCACGTGTCCTAGATAGCGTCTTAATCACCATGGTAACCATGGTGTTCCACAGCCATAAGTCACACACCATTAAGATGCTACAGTCAGGGGTATTACATAGATGACCTCAGGGTCAGAGGTCAGGGGGTCAACCCCTGACTTCACCTCAGCTCACCCTGTATTAGCATTATGTAGCAGTTAGGGGTGGTTATGGCGATTTAGAAATAATTGGTAATTATATTAGGTTTGTACTACCGTTGTGTGTTGGCATTTGGCATCTCGGATGAGTGTTCATGCTTTTGGTCTAGGGACTTGTAGGTGTGGCAAAGAATAGTTCTTAAATATTTAATGATTTGATGTCAGATAACAGTCTTTGATTCCATAGCATGTGACTGTGAGAGTTCAGACTTGATTAGGACTAAGCCCCAAGATGAGTAAGCATTACCAGTGCCTGGTAAAGCTTTGCTCTGAATTTAGTAATTAGACTTATTTTCCATTTGTTGGAGTAGTTTTGATAAGCTTTGATATTGAAACTTAAGAGATATGCTAATCACACTAGGGACATCAAAAGCAATAACTTTGCTTGTATATGTATTGTCAGCTAGAATGATTGTTTGTCTGGGATATGCGCCCAGCCTTGATATGAATCTGTTGCACAAGGAACAAAAAAGAATGACATAAAATGTGATATCTTGGCTGCCACATAGGTTTCTGTGGGGGCATACAGGAATAAATATGAGACATTATAGCAATGTGACATGTGATATACATAACTCCTCCAGCATCACTGTCTGAGTCAGTATACAGCTCTACTGCTATCTTGTATACATCCTACTAGGTCTGGGAGATATATCTACATCACTAAGAGGAATGGGAAATAACTACAATTAGGAGTATACCATGTTATGGACAAGTTAACATCATAATTCCATAGGAATATGGATGCAACATCACTGTGATACAGAGATTGAAGTCTTCAGGGTTTCCCTGATCTCAGGGACTTTCAAGTTCTAAAGATGTACCCCTGGCAATATAATATACCAATTCTTGGATAGTGAAGCTTGTTAAAACCTTCTTCCTAATACATCCGTCACATCGAGCCAAATATCAAGGAAAAGAAAAAGCTTTGGACGATTCAGGGCCTCAATAAGCTTCTACATTTATGTTCCCCCCCAAAGCCATTATATCTTGAGAAATGTTTCAAATGATCAGTGTGGAGGAAGTAAGGGTGCATACATTTGTATGCAGACTACTGGAGCATTGCTATTGCAGTATTGGGTACACTCTGACAGCATTTCTGGAGTCTGCAGCTATATGAGACATGCGTGTAGGTCTCTGTCAACAGCTGTCACCAGGTGTCAACAGTTGTACCACCCACTCACTTACACTGCTGTCAACAGCCCCACATTGTGTCATGGACAGCATTGTTACCCACCCACCCACACCATTTTTATAACTCCCTCCAAATGTCCCCTGTCAGCAGAATCATTGAAATACCAGGAAGTTCTGTGGTAACCTAAGAATGGAATGCAATGAACACATCTAACTTTTTTTTCTTCTGGAGGGTCATAAAATTTTCTATTAGGTATACGAATGTAATCACCTTTCAATCCTCCAAATAAGAATAGTATAATACCTTGTTGCAATAAACAGCATAATAGACTGGGCAATAGATTTTACTGATAAAGTTTTCTTAGCCAAGAGGTACTTAACTGTTGATAAAAAAGACCAACCAGCCCTAGAAATGTACCGGGAAATGTACCCAGAATCCAGAAGTGCTTAGCACGGTGTATGTATAATTTGGTAAAAGGAAAAGAGGCAAATTCAGTATTTGTAACATACAAGTAAGCATCTTTGTCTGACCTACACTGTATGTAAACACAATACCTTCTGCCACTTAAGGAATGGTTTATTCGTCCCTGGTATTTTTTGTTTGTTTTCGTGTCTGTTATAGAGCCATGTGACACTTACATACAAAAACCCTGGTTATTAAAATGGCCGCCTGGTGTGAACACATGTCAGCGTCCATTGGGGAATGCTGGGTGATATGGGGGTAATTCTATGACGTAATAGTTTACATTAACGATGGATTAACGTACTAAATGCCACATCGCCCCCCCCCCTCCACACACACACACTCATACGTCGAACAGCTCTAATAATGAAATGATCTTCTCCAGATTTTTCAAATGCATATGCCAATGCAGCAAAGGACCTTATTATTACCATGGCACAACATGAAATTACCGTCTATGCCAGAGAGGTTTATTGAATTTCACACCCATTCTTGTCAGAGAAATATTCTCTGTATGTAAATCACATAGAGAAGACAACAAACACATGTTGTCTATACTGATGCCTGGTGGTCAGTTTAGGTCATGGTCCTGTCTATTTGTCTCTATCTATCCCTCCCTAGGTGTCGCCACCGTCAAACACAGCCTCACTGCGCATGCCCTCAACCTCATCCACCAATCAAATAACTCCCTCCAAGGTCGGCAAAGGTCACTGACCACATGGCGTCCTGTGCCTTCTTCTGGGGCCTTCTCAGGCCCTTCGTCACCTTTGGCCCTTCATGGGCAACATGTAATGCCCTCACGGTCCCATAATACCCTGGCATAAAGCAGCATTAGCTCTAGATCCTATATACATGTTTATAGGGTAACATAAGGGCGGTCCCCCCCTAAAATAAAAAGGAAGAAAATTAAGAAAGAAAAAGAAAGAAAGAAAGAGAAGGCGCATCTGCGCCCCTCCTATTACTGTACCCTGCCCCATTTTTCTATTATTCTGGACCCCCTCTTCCCGTTCACCCCTTATATATCTGCACTATTAAGCGTTTAATGTATGTTATGGGTACGCACGAGTGGGTTTATGGGTTAATAATCCACGAGCCCGAAGGGCGAGTGGATTATTAACCCATAAACCCACGAGTGCGTACCCATAACATGCATTAAAGCGTTTATCGAACATATTTCTCCATTTTGTATCAATTTCTTACCTTATAATCCAAGATTTAATCCAAGAGAAGACATTTTGTAAGTACATGCGATCGGCTCGCTTTGGCAACCCGCCGTGGCCATGTTGTCACTCGACGACATAGCTCCACCTTTACACTCATTTTTCGGGTATAATCCAAGCATGTCAAGTCCAATACTTCTAGCAGCGTCAAATATACGATCTCTAGTTGGTGTTCGCTTACATTTTGTATCCATTTTCTTCGAAATAAATAAGAATCCATTGATTTTCCATAACGATCCAACACACACGGCCCGGTACACGGCCATTGCTTCTTGTTGACAGAGCGGGGAGGTGCCCGGATGTAAGAACTAGGTCAGCCACGCGTCGAGCAAGGAATGGCCGGACGGGGCGGGTCCCGACTCGTATCGATGTGGAAAATCAATGGATTCTTATTTATTTCGAAGAAAATGGAGGAATTTGGCATGGCATGTTCATCTAGGATATCTAAGGATGGTTCTCTGTTAATAACTCCACCATGCTCCATATATTCTAGGCTATCGAGGTGTTTAAACTTCAGGTATGTCGGAAAACTTTTTCAAATCCTCCATGTGCAGTGGTTTTATAGCACCGGTCGGCTTGGTATAGTGGACAGCGAGCTCGCCTCCTGCCCCAGCGGCCGGGGATTGATTCCCCGTTGAACCTAAACGGTTTTAACAGGAAACGTATGGAGGAGTTGACATTGTATATTCCTCAATTTATTAACATGTCCGGATTGAAACTAGCAGCCTCTTGAAGACGAAGAAAAGGTCTGAGAGTGCGTTATGGCTGGATAACGCACTGGGGTTATGAGCAAAAAAGCACTCCTGAGGCTCAGATAGTTAGATAAAGATGCATACTACACCACATGTGTGGTTTGAGATGCAGCCTTTGAGTGCATCATCCATGACTGCCCAGGGCAGCAATCACACATCATCATGATATGTACCAGTTTGGGCACAGTTCTACCCTTACAGGACAGTTTAAAAGGTCATCAATGGGCACCAGGGGTGAGATAGATGGCACATTAAAGCATGTGGCGACTGTTTGAACTCAGCAGGAGAAACAATTCTATCTGTGATTTACTGTATAGGAATAACAGAACCACAGAATTAGTCAACAGCTGAATCTAACTGTATGGATTGGTAGGAGTTGAAAACCCAGAATTTGAGGAAGGGGGGGAGCAATATTGTTATGTCATAAGAATATTAACACCTAAATATTAAGTTCACCAATTGTGAATACTGGACTCTGCATTTCATCTTCTATATCATTGTTTGGTATCATGGGCCAAATAATATAAATTTAATCAGGACTACATGGAATAGGAGCATTTTCCACCATCTATCCCATCGCCACCTGGTGGCCAAAAATTGAAACTCCTTAATTTTACCTAAACTTATGATATATGCTTATATCCCTTTTGTATATGCTCTAACTTATTACTATCAAGTGGTTGAATATCAGACTTTTGCATTTAAGATTCACTATTGGCCAACTTCATAGATTTCTGAAATTGAGGAAAAAGATTTTTTTTCATAAATCTGTATCTTCTAGATTCTGCCAGTAACCTTCCAATTCTTTGCTCACAAAATGTTCATACTGATTGTATCTTAATCCCTGCAATGTCTGGTGAACAAATTCCTGCCAGTTTTTTTTTTTTCCGGTAATGAGAAATGTAAGAAATTCCAACACTTTTCATTTCCGCTTTTTTGCTTACATTATTCATTGCTCTTTTGTTTGTCCAATGACTAGGACCCTAGACGGGTAAAATCGACAAGGGGACAAGGCCACTTCTTAAAATCGACAAGGGACATAGGGGTGGGTGACAAGGGACAAAATCACTTCTTAAAATCGACAAGAGGACAAGGCCATTTCTTAAAATCGACAAGGGACATAGGGGTGGGTGACAAGAGACAAGACACATTTCTTAAAATCGACAAGGGACATGGGACCCCCCTGTCTAGGGCCCTATGACTAGGCCTACCTATTTTTTATTGGTTGGTCATGGTACAAGTTATGTCTCCTAGACATTATGAGAAGTTTAGTTAAGATATTGCTGGTCAATTTTTCAATATTTGAGAAAATGATGAAAAATGGGGGTTTCTCCCATCAGCGGCCATAGTGAAGGATTTCTCGTCTTCAGAAGTCAATAAATCTGAAACTAGCACAATTAACCATGGTTTTTATTGCTTCAACTATTTCATAATACATAAAACTAATATGATCCCAAGTAATTTGGAGAAAGTGGTGATAGTTTAGGATTTACCGAATAGTGGTAAATCCTTTGAAATCTTTTGAGAATATTTGGTGGTCGTGGTTAGAGGGAACCAGACATACTTCCTTACTTTTGAGAATATTTAGACAGTCATTGAGATGCAACATGTCAGAATCTTTGTCAGATATGTATGCTATAAATGTCTGTTGGATGCTTCAGTCTATCAGTGCTACAATTCCACATACTATCGGCATACCCATGCTGTTACTACATCTGCACATATTATATAGATGTCCCTGACATGACATCACCCTTACATGTGAACACCCAAACCCTAAAGGTGTTCTAGGAATTCCAGGCACCTGGAAGCTCATGTTTACGTAGATTTTAATCTCTCATGCTGGGATAAGATTGCGTTATAGAATACCTGAGATGAACGGCCCTGTCTGGACGAGGTAAAAGATTTGGGTGGAGAAAGATTCTCCAGACACAGTATGGGTGGACACGTGACTGGTGTCAGTGACGCCCCCTGGTCGCGGGAGGCGGAACGACAAGGTGTCTCACATGGGGCAGATTGAGATAGGATAGACAGATTAGGAAGTGATCATTATTTAACGAGGCAAAAATGCATCCCTATTTAATCGAATTAAATACTTTAGAATGTATTTTAGAACTAAACTCTGTGATGAAATGAATAGTGATCGAGGAGGATGCAACCTTAGAGCCACATGTGCATTGTGACTGAGGTTTTATTTGAGGTTTGCAGGGTATGGTGATAATTAGTGAGACTAGAAGGTGTCAGACAAGGGTAAATGAGATGTCTGCATTCCACATCCTCCCCCACCTGGTCTCATTTAGGCCTCAAAAAAGATGAATCGTGTGGGGTTTTTTCGCTTCCCTTTTTTTACACAAAGGATCGATCCAGAGTCCCAAGACACTTACACTTTCACTGCCAATATGCCAATTTGTTGCATGGAAAAATTGAATTTACTGAAACTTTTCTTCAGGCTTTTCCTCTTTTTATATCGTCACATGTGAGCACAATTGATAGTTTGCAAATTGTAAAAGGTAAACCTTAAAACACCTATATGCTAATGATATTCTAACCTGAGCTCCATCCCCCATCCACTCCACTCCAACCCAACCGTACATACCAATAGATGAACAATGAGTTGAGCAGACGACATTTGTCCAGGTGTCAATCACACTACATCACCAGTAGTCTGTTTGAAGTGTCATGTACCAGACGACATTTAGTTCTGCTACAGCTACAACAGCCCACTGTACACATGTATGAAGATAACTGGTTATCAGGCTGTGGGTGTAAAAAATCATTGGGTTTGTCATATACTTATTCAGTAATTGAAATAGCAAGTATTATAGAGGATTTTGATCATTGAACATTAGCTGCCAAGTGACCACATATAGAACATTGGCACAATATTGAGAGCTGGTTGATCAATCAGCTTTCAATATTGAGTTAATCCTCTGTGCCCACTCGGTGTGGTTCCCATTTATGAAGTTCAGTGATGTTATGTTAATTGTAATCAATTAATTATAGCATCTTTACGACAATGTTTTGAAACAGAAAAAAACAGTACCAAAGATTGACAGTTGATGTAGATCGCAGATGGCCCAGGCTTTTATGAGTTGAGATTATTATGCTATCTACAATCTATATTTAGATTATCTGGAGCTGCAGAAAGCTGTAATTCAAAATCTCAGTTGATTACCCAGCCTTACATAATTGATGAATTTTTTAAAAACAAAACAGAAAAATAGAACATCACCCTTTCAATTTTGATTAGGATAATGCCTCTAATTCAAAATGATCATTTTTCGATTATAGCCTCACTGGCCAGATGTGCCTAAACTCATTGAAGACCGTAGAAGATGGAAGAGGGTTATCTCCAGGTTGAGCCCTAATTACAAAAACATTCAAAGGCTAAGCAACAAGTAACCTGTCCTTTCCCTTATCTCTTATAACCCTCTAAAGGTTACTAATACAGGAGTGCATCATGCCCATCAGTCTGTGTGATGCACCAATGAAGTGCTGGCCATCACTCCATTGGTGCATTAAACCAACCCTCGGGGGGGGGGGTAGGTATCAACCCCGATAGGGCTAGCATGAAGCTTGAATATAGCCCTGGCGAGGGCTGCATCCCTGCATCGTGATGATCAATGGTCATTGGTGGATCATAAAGGGTTTACCACCACCACCACCACTCCCAACACAAAACCTATGTTCACCTGTGCTTAGCGTTTTGTTCTGACACCTGACTCTACCCATAAACCTCCCAGACACAGATGACAAAAAAAAAAAACTAGAAAAATAAATGTTGAAACAACGTCAAGAAAAGACCAACATCAAGAAACAAACATTGAAGTAAGTATAAGATAATGCTGTGACATTATTGCTAATTAAGGACAAAGGAAGGTAGACATGGCAATGTAAGCCTCTATTCTTATTTATTTATTTTTTTTAGTTTTAACTATTCATTTAACTATTTATTCATTTTACAAAATTGTCCAATTGTACACTGAAGCAAAGTCACTGAAAAAGTGAAACATTGACATTCTAAAATTAACATTGGCTTAATTTTATTGCCAACGATTCTCATATCACAGAATAGATAGATTTGTGCCTTTGGGCCACTTACACAGTTTTGGATGAATAGAGGAGGTTTATACAGGTTATCAGATATAGATGGAAAATCTAACCTACCTCTGTGTTCCTACAAAGTAACCTGAAACAATTTTTATCATATTCTTTGCCAAGCCTTCCATCCACACCTCCTGTAGGTAAGGTGTAGACATATACATAGACACCTTGTACCAGGGAGACAAGAGGGGGAAAAGGTATAGCTGACACAGGAATCCCTGTTATCTTTAACTCTTTAAGGACCGATACTGCATTAATGTTCATAGGTCATCATGATGCATGAATGCAGCCCTGGGGAGTAACTCGCCAGGGCTGCATTCGTCCATGATACCGATCCTGTGGGATTTAAATGCCTGGAGGGTCGGCATGATGCATCAATGAAGTGCTGGCGAGCAGACTCGCCAGCACTTCATTGGTGCATCATGCCGACCAATAGGCATGATGCATCCAAAGGGTTAACCAGGAAGATGACTGTTGACAGACCTGCTGCTTCTTCCCTAGGTATGAAAATGATAAGAATAGAGTAAAAGGGAAATATTCCCTACCTACGGGTGGTGCTAATTGAGTGTCTGTCTGGGGTATGTTGGTTTGGGTCATTGATACAGTTAACTTAAGTAGTTTTAAATTGCCATTGCTCTCCCTTTTTAATGTGGTGTTCAAAAAGCTCCTATGGCTCTTGACGCTAAGGATACCTGAGCATTGCAATGGAATTAAAAAAAAAGAATATTATGCTTACAATTCAGATAGGCTGCTATTGGCTGCTATTTGATTTCAAAGCAATTGTCAAGTGAATATTCAGCATATTAATATATATTTTTATGTAGACCTGTGATGGTTTGCTAATGCCTGATGAATTGAAGTTTAAGGGGCATTTACATGCATGCTAGCTGGTCTGGACCTTCGCACCTAGACACAAGTATGAGCCAAAACAGACAGAGAATTGCATGCATGTGCAACCTTTTTATGTCTTGGGTTAGATTCAACATTTACCGGTAGGTAACCTTTGATGTATTATATTAGACAAAGCAAAGAACAAAGGTGGTCTATAGTTTAAGGTTAGAGAAGAGGATACTTAGATAGGCAGAGCATTTTCTTTTTAAACTAAATAATTCAATATATCATGTACAAAGTTCTTCTTTTTCCTCTTTTCCTTCTTAGAAAAAAATCATTTTGGTTTTATTCTATTTTAATTTTTTTCTTTTGAGGTGAGGGTGAGATTTAAATGCCTCTGATGTAGATATGGGTGGGTACATCACAGTATAAATGACTGATTACGTGAACAGGTGGGAGGGACATACACCTTTAGTTAAGGTGATTGGGTCTGTTATAGGACTCTACACAGACTCAACTGACAACCACTCAGCCCATTGGTTGAGCTGCTTGTCACTCCCCTAGCAGATTCCTCGCAGGATCCCCCATAAGCAGTCCCATACACTCAGTGCTGTCTGGTGGAGGAGGTTGTGCGTGGAGATGGTAGTGTCTGGAGCAGGTACTGAGGCAGACGCTGGAGGACACAGAGACCCCTGGTGGGGAGTCTATCAACCATAGATCTGGAGGAACACCTGGAGAAGTCCTACTGTGTACAATGTGCAAGCCATGGAGTTATCATAGACTCATCCTCTATACAATTCATGTAGATGTTTATGGATTCAACATACTAGTTCCTGGAATCAAGCTGAAATTATAAACGTCTTATTGAGAACAAGTGAATATAATTATCTCAGGGATTAATGCGCTCTGGATATGTGCTTTGTAAAAGAAAGGGCCAGGAGGAAATAATTATAGGCCTTTTCAGAAAAGACGGATGGATTTATCAAAATAAGAACAATGGCAGTGACAAGAAGCTGGGAATGGGCCAACAAGAGGTTGACTCACTTACTAATATGGATATAACAACAGTAATTTGTCAACCACCTGAACCATGGCTATACTCTTATACCCCTGCCAATATCATACACCACTGAGCTCTAATGTACCTATAAATGCATGAAATGGTGAATGAATCACAAGTAACAGGACTGAGCATTCAGACCCAGGAATAATAAGTGGATATGAGGAATATTAAGGAACCATGACCCTGTTTATTGAGGAACCAGGGACCATGACTTATTCTTACTAAATACTCTGTGGCGTAAGTAGCTCCAGAGCAAAAGCATTGTATTAATTTTGCTAGACACAAAGGAAACTGTAGGGGAAGTTAGAAAGAAGGCACAGTAAAGTTCAAGTCTAGAAAATCTCTTTAGTATTTCTCCAAGTTCCAGAACATGGGATGCCCATTCAAGCTAGATCATATGATCTTGAATGACAGTGGATATGCATGGTCAGGCTCTGAAAAGGATACAGATAATGAAATATTCGGTATAATATCAGGGAATTATTAGAGTAGTATTAGACTACAGTATAACCTACACCATGTCGTCCCTAGCATGCTGCACTGAAAACCCTCCAGATCTTTAAACTCGTCAGATTGAGGACCTATGGTCATCAGAAGAGGTACAGAGAGAGGGCAGCACCTTACAGGGAGTGAAATCCCTTAGTCTACATCTCCCCAGTATGAGTCTATGGCATTCTGTTGACAATATGTAACAAATACACAAGGTGGCAGGTATGTGCCACTCATGTTTGATAATTAGGCCTTCAGTTTTCAACTGAAGGTCTTCACCGCTGAGGACTTTAGGTGCTCAAGTTGACGATACCCAAATCTACAGCTTTGGGTAGTCAGATTGAGGACCCAAGGTAGTCAGCACCAAGGTTGTCACTCTAACAACATTATGTAATCAGTTTGACTACCTTGGATGAGTGTGTTGACCTAAACCCATCAGGTTGGCTACCCTGGGTGCTCAATCTGATGACCCTAGGTTGTAGATTTGGGTATCGTCAGTCTGACGACCTTGGGGCTTTCAGTGTGGAGTAACAGGGCCAAGAACCTCCAGAGGAAGAAGGAGCTGGAGAAGAGCAGGGGTAAGAATAGTCAAAAAGTAAAATGTAAAAAGTAACATCTGATAAAAAAGTAACATCTGACACCTGGTATAATGTGTAATGTATTGGTAATGGCTGCTGTGTACACAAAGTGATGGCTAATGTTAGTGAACAGATGGCTGAGGGGGATTTTGTTGGCTGATGGAAGATGATGTAATCTAAATGCTTATAAATGCTATTTACAATTCATTCAAGGATTATGGAGTTATAATGATAAAAAGACTATGCAAGATGTATAGAGACAAAAACAGACGTTTGTTTATGTAAAAATAGGAAAGAATTAAAAATTTTATATTGATTTCTTTTAATGAAAATTATGCATTGTTATAAAACCACCTGCAGATCTCTCTATGTTACCAGGTACCACTAGGCTATAGGTTTTATCCTCATCTGTAATGATTTGAATTGTTTTGAAGTGATATAATACAGGAGTAAATTGTTCCTGTCTAGAATGATATATAGCCCTAACTATTGATTTGATCTTCAATTGTAAAATCAGAATCAGAGCTTTGTGAAAGTTCGCAAAAAGAAGGATTATGTCAGATAAGTCATTAGAAGAAGAGCAAATGCCTCTCCTTTGTAGCCAAGGGACCTGAGACCTAAATATATCTAATATCTGAATATGTTTAACCCTTTAAAGGTTTCATTATGTTTCATTGCAATATATTCCTTACACGCCATGATGCACGAATGTAGCCTTAGAGAGTAACTCGCCAGGACTGCATTGAAGAATCATGACGACCTCACGGATTGGATATGAATTTCAGCTACTCTACCCCATCTTATAAAGGGGTTTGTGAATTTCTTTTCTGTCTCCTGGCTGGGGCGTGAGCATACATCGATCCATCAATTCATGACTTATGTCGTTTTCTCGTAAAAGAATATGACCTAAGTTCGAAATGGCGTCAAATAACTATAACTCACTCAGTCAATATGACTTTTGAAACATTATGCAATTTTTGAAGGGTTAAATGTGCACAGAATGATATTTAGGGACGTACCCCTGGTGACCTCAAGGTGTCAAAGCCGTGTGAGAAGAGAGTTAAACATGAGGGAGGTACAGAGGTATGGTCACATCTCACTGGGTCGCGTGAGAACCAACGAGAGTCTCGTCAGATCTCGTGAGAAACTGCGAAAATTACATCACAGTTTTTGTGGTTAATTACTCACTGCAACATGCAAGTAAACACATAACGGCAGTTCTTTTGTAGTATTTTCACATATAGCATGTATTCTGCTTTTAAAATACCTTATGAAATTAAAAGCCAGGCATTCCTTCAAACCACTCGACTGAGAAAGTAGGTCTAATGTGTGCGAGGAGACAAAGAGGCTTCTTTCCAACCACATAGAAACGTTTCGCGATTGATGATTATTCATCAGCTGACAGGCTAAGGACTTTTGTTAGATTACCTTCGTTTTAAAGTTATTAACTCCACAAACCCAACACATGTAAATGTGTACTTTCAGTCCCTTTCCTAGACTCGGCCTCGGTGTACACTGAGTATATACAAAGACGAACAAAGCCAGGTAAAATATGTGCAATGTTAACTTTAAAAGTCCTGTTTCTGTCTTGAGTAGACTGTCTTTTTATTATATTCCCCACCCCTTTCTATTTTCTAACTCAACTTATTTCTTTTGTGAAATTCTTTCCTTCTGTATGTGACAGTGGCTTTCCCACTAACCAATCATGCCAATTGTTGGTCCTATACTTCTCCAGTATTACTGTCGATAAGGGGCTGTTTACTGGGCCCCATGCTTGCCCTATTTTGGTCCTGGTTGTCGGCTGACATGTGCCTAATAATACTAACCCTTTACTCGATACCTCCAGTTTCATGTTCCTTGGTGGTCATGACCAATGCAGTGCTGGGGAGTCTGCTCGCCAGCACTGCATTGGTGCATCATGCCGACCCCTTTAGAGGGGCACCAAGGCATGATGTATCAAGGCATGATGCATGGATTTACATTCATGCATCATGTTGGGAATCAAAGGACATGAAAAAAACAAATTCAAAGTACTATGCGACACATAAAGACCTAATGGAGATACAGTAAATATCATGATGTGCCATGTTGTACCAGACACAATGACATATCATAAGGCTGCTGTGTCTGTTATATAACTACTGTTACCCACAATAATACACAGTCTAACTTTATATCAATCCGGCCCTTTTTGCCGTTCATTCTTAAGAATGAACGGCTATAGGAGGGGACCCATTCTTAAATACAAGCTCTCATAGTGGTGCTTCCTCGCTCTCCATGTATAATCCTGTCATAGGTACAGTATTGAGTATGCCTATACCTGGATTAAAATCTGCAAATCAGTCAAGCATAGAAGTGGTGGCAGTGGTGGTGTTGGTGGACCTGTTATTGTAGACCCTGGGGACAGTGGTGGTAGCCCTGGACACCAGGCAGAGCCATGGTATATAGTATATAGAGCCCCCCCCCCACCCACCTCTGAATGGTGGTGGTGGCTGTGCTCCTGGGGTGGCCCCATACCTGCCTGCCACCACCTCCCCCAGCACCATGTGGTTCTCTTCTGCTGGTGGTGCGCTTCTCAGCACCACTGACTATTAACCCACTAAAGGCCACCTACATGTATATTTATGTATACATGTACACATAAGTATGATGCACTTTTTTAGGAGTTTTAAGTGGCATGATGAATTGATGCACATTTAAACCTTTATGGATGGCATGATGCATTGATGCACACTTAGACCTTTATAGATAGCATGATGTATTGATGCACACTTAACCCCTTAGGGATGTATTGATGCACACTTAACCCTTTATAGATGGCATGATGCATTGATGCACACTTAACCCTTTAGGGATAGCATGATACATTGATGCACACTTAACCCCTTAGGGATGTATTGATGCACACTTAACCCTTTATAGATGGCATGATGCATTGATGCACAATTAAACCTTTATGGATGGCATGATGCATTGGTGCACACTTAGACCTTTATGGATAGCATGATGCATTGATTCACACTTAACCCTTTATAGATGGCATGATGCATTGATGCACACTTAACCCTTTATGAATGGCATGATGCATTGATGCACACTTAACCCTTTATAGATGTTTTGATGCACACTTAACCCTTTGTAGATTGCATGATGCATCGATGCACTCTTAACCCTTTATGGATGTATTGATGCACACTTAACCCTTTGTAGATTGCATGATGCATTGATGCACACTTAACCTTTAGGGATAGCATGATGCATTGATGCACAATTAAACCTTTATGGATGGCATGATGCATTGGTGCACACCTAGACCTTTATGGATAGCATGATGCATTGATTCACACTTAACCCTTTATAGATGGCATGATGCATTGATGCACACTTAACCGTTTATGAATGGCATGATGCATTGATGCACACTTAACCCTTTATAGATGTATTGATGCACACTTAACCCTTTGTAGATTGCATGATGCATCGATGCACTCTTAACCCTTTATGGATGTATTGATGCACACTTAACCCTTTGTAGATTGCATGATGCATTGATGCACACTTAACCCTTTATGGATATCATGATGCATTGGTGCACACTTAGACCTTTATGGATAGCATGATGTATTGATGCACACTTAACCCCGTTAGGGATAGCATGATGCATTGATGCACACTTAACCCTTTATAGATGGCATGATGCATTGATGCACACTTAACCCTTCATGGATAGCATGATGCATTGATGCACACTTAACCCTTTAGGGATGTATTGATGTACACTTAACCCTTTATAGATGGCATGATGCATTGATGCACACTTAACCCTTGAGGGATGGCATGATGCATTGATGCACACTTAACCCTTGAGGGATGGCATGATGCATTGATGCACATTTAACCCTTCATGGGTGGCATGATGCATTGATGTACACTTAACGCTTTCGGGATGGCATGATGCATTGATGCACACTTAACCCTTTATAGATGGCATGATACGTTGATTTACACTTAACCCTTTAGGGATGGCATGATGCATTGGTGCACGCTTAACCCTTTATGGATGGCATGATGCATTGATGCACAATTAACCCTTTATGGGTGACCTGCTACATTGATGCACACTTTAAGCATTATAATTAACCATGACAAAATAAATCACCACGGCTATGCCGTGCTTAACTGATTTCCTTAATCCATCAAATACACGCCTCCTAGTTGTTTTCCATGTGTGTCGGCCATCTTTGTTTTAGGAAACACAGGGATCCAGCTCATATATTGTCAATTTTAATCTTCAAAAGTTATCAGATGGATGTTAGTGACCATTGGGACACCTCAAGTACCTAATTTTATTGTTTTCCATGTGTATCGGCCATCTTGGTTTTCGGAAACACAGGGATCCAGGTCATATGTGGTCAATTTTGATCTTCAAAAGTTATCAGATGGATGTTAGTGACCATTGGGAGACCTCAACTACCCAATTTTGTTGTTTTCCATGTGTGTCGACTATCTTTGTTTTAGGAAACACAGGGATCCAGGTCATACATGGTCAATTTTGATCTTAAAAAAAAAGTTATAGATGGATGTTAGTGACCATTGGGACACCTCAACTACCCAATTTTATTGTTTTCCATGTGTGTCGGCCATCTTTGTTTTAGGAAACACAGGGATCCAGGTCATATGTGGTCAATTTTGATCTTCAAAAGTTATCAGATGGATGTTAGTGACCATTGGGAGACCTCAACTACCCAATTTTGTTGTTTTCCATGTGTGTCGGCCATCTTTGTTTTAGGAAACACAGGGATCCAGGTCATACATGGTCAATTTTGATCTTAAAAAAAAAGTTATAGATGGATGTTAGTGACCATTGGGACACCTCAACTACCCAATTTTATTGTTTTCCATGTGTGTCGGCCATCTTTGTTTTAGGAAACACAGGGATCCAGGTCATATGTGGTCAATTTTGATCTTCAAAAGTTATCAGATGGATGTTAGTGACCATTGAAAGACCTCAACTACCTAATTCTATTTTTTTTCAATATGTGTCAGCCATCTTTGTTTTAGAAAACACAGGGATCCAGGCCATATATGGTCAACTTTGATCTTCAAAAATTATCAGATGGATGTTAGTGACCATTGGGAGACCTCAACTACCCAATTTTATTGTTTTCCATGTGTGTCGGCCATCTTGGTTTTAGGAAACACAGGGATCCAGGTCATATGTGGTCAATTTTAATCTTCAAAAGATATCAGATGGATGTTAGTGACCATTGGGACACCTCAACTACCTAATTCTATTGTTTTCCTTGTGTGTCGGCCATCTTGGTTTTAGGAAACACAGGGATCCAGGTCATATGTGGTCAATTTCGATCTTCAAATGTTATCAGATGGATGTTAGTGACCATTGAAAGACCTCAACTGCCTAATTCTATTGTCTCCATATGTGTCGGCCATCTTTGTTTTAGGAAACACAGGGGTCCAGGTCATATATGGTCAACTTCGATCTTCAAAAGTTATCAGATGGATGTTAGTGACCATTGGAAGACCTCAACTACCTAATTCTTTTGTTTTCCTTGTGTGTCGGCCATCTTGGTTTCAGGATCACAGGGATCCAGGTCATATGTGGTCAATTTTGATCTTCAAAAGTTATGAGATGGATGTTAGTGACCATTGAAAGACCTCAACTACCTAATTCTATTGTTTTTCATGTGTGTCGGCCATCTTGGTTTTAGAAAACACAGGGATCCAGCTCAAATATGGTCAATTTTGATCTTTCAAAGTTATGAGGTGGATGTTAGTAGTCATTGGGAGACCTCAACTACCCAATTTTATTGTTTTCCATGTGTGTCGGCCATCTTGGTTTTAGGAAACACAGGGATCCAGGTCATATGTGGTCAATTTTGATCTTCAAAAGTTATCAGATGGATGTTAGTGACCATTGGGACACCTCAACTACCTAATTCTTTTGTTTTCCTTGTGTGTCGGCCATCTTTGTTTCAGGAATCACAGGGAGCCAGGTCATATGTGGTTAATTTTGATCTTCAAAAGTTATCAGATGGATGTTAGTGACCATTGGGACACCTCAACTACCTAATTCTTTTGTTTTCCTTGTGTGTCGGCCATCTTGGTTTCAGGAATCACAGGGATCCAGGTCATATGTGGTCAATTTTGATCTTCAAAAGTTATCAGATGGATGTTAGTGACCATTGTGACACCACCACCACCAATACCACCACCACACTACTCCCAACCCTCACACACATTCCTTATTTGCATATTTTAATCCAGGCATAGGTTTACTCCATACTAAAGCAATGGGACAGGATTTTACATGGAGAGCGAGGAAGCACCACAATCAGAGCATATATTTAAGTATAGGTCCATTCCAAAGGCCATAGAGTTCATATATAATGATCTTTTTTCCTTGGATCATAATAGGAATATGCACTGCATTCGCCATTGCTGTGTTTACTTTCCTGAAAATATGTTATAGATTAATAAATTGCAAAACACACAACATATGAAGGGCTTTTATATTCCGTATTAAAATAATATTTGTTCTGAAAATTTTGATCTAAGATCATATTAAAAATGTTGTAAATCAATTCTATACTTCTTAGAACATGATATGAATATGCACGGCATTACAGCTTTGCTGTGTTTACTTTGCCGAAAATATGGGATAAATTTCTAATCCGGGAAACGCACTGCAATTTAACTGCTTTTAGAATTGATATTAAACTCAGAATTGATCGTCAAATTTAAATATGAAATCCTAATATCTTGATCATAGATGACAGATCCTAAATTCAATCCTCTCAATTGCATCCTTAACACGGGCCTCTTGATCATAGATCTTAGATCCTAAATTTTCAATTGAATCCTTAACATAATCTCCTAACCATTGACCCCTTGTTTACCCACGTTGAATGGTCTCAGCATCTGAATGACAAGATCTATTAAGCTAATAGATGATGCATATCGGAGCCCTAGGGCTGTATATGCTGTATATACCTGAGCCGCGGAGCGGCGAGGGTATATACAGCATATACAGCCCGTGGGGCCCCGATATGCATCACCTAATAGGTTTATACCACCATTTCCTCCATTTTGTATCAATTTCTTACCTGAAATCCAAAGAATATAGCCAGGCGAAGACATTTTGTAAAAGCAAGCGATACGGCCCGGGTCAGCGCTCTGCGCGAAGCCATTGTTTTTGTTCTGGCCGGGAGAGGTACCGCCGTGTTTACACTCACTTTTCGTATGGAATCCAGCCATGACATCTTATAATATTAAAATCCCAAGAAGTATTCGATCCATAGATGAGGAATGCGTGCTAATTTTCTCCATTTTCTTCAATATAAATAAGAATCCATTGATTTTTCCATCGTAAGCGAGTCGCGGTCCGGCCGTTCCCACCCGCCTCCTTGTCCGGCGAAAGTGTGTCAGTGGCCCGGATGTGGATATAGGTCAACTGCTTGCTGTACGAGGAAGACGCAGAAAATTTCGGACCGTTTTGGAAAATCAATGGATTCTTATTTATTCTGAATATATCGGACATATCAAGCATGGAGGGATCATCTAGAATGTCTAAGGATATGTATGTTTTAATTTGAAAACTTGTCATGGTTGGATTCGATACGAAAAGTGAGTGTGAACACGGCGGTACCCCTCCCGGCAAGGAACAAAAACAATGGCTTCGCACAGAGCGAACCGGGCTGCGACTCGCATACGTTGGGAAAATCATTGGATTATTATCTATATTGAAGAAAATGGAGACAATTTGCACGCATTCCTCTTCTATGGATCAAAAACTTCTTAGGATTTCGATATTATAACATGAAAAGGTTGGATTCAAGACGAAAACTGACTGGAAATGTAGCACTAGGAGCTCAGGTTAGAATTTATTTACTTTCGCATTGGATTTCATCACCGTTCAGTGTGGCGCTATGGCTAAGGCCTTCGCCTACCACCACTGCGGCCGGGGTTCAATCCTCATACGAGTTTGGACGATTTTTCACAATGGAAGATGGCTAGACTGACTTTGTATGTCCGCCAAACATTTCCAAAAATATTCTAAGTCCAACTTGACCCCGAAAAAGTATATACCAAAAATTTCAAAAATGCACAAGGGTGGTATATGCAGAATAATGCACGGCTAAACTGCATATAAACCCACCGGAAGTGCCGAAATCGTGGTATAAACAATTGATATCTATTGAGATATTGCATATGTATTAAACACCGTTTACCATTTACATATATAAATGTGTTCAAGGTGCTGCGTGTGTCTTTTTCCCTCCAAATGTGTGTGGTTTTATCATTTATAAATATTTCCCATATCATATGATAGCACAAATGAGTCTGAACCACACTGTCAGATATGAATCTCCATGAAGTGATCACCCTTTTTGGGTAAATCTCAGTAGGTTAGGGCTGACATGTGAGCATATTCATAATATATTAGTGTGTCCTTCTTTAGACATGCAAATGCCAAAATAAATCATTGAGTGTGTATTTATATTTGTATGTATGTATGCATGGTAGGGAAGAATATTACACATAGCATGTACACAGGACATCCTGACCCAGTTATGATATGACACCACCCCCCCCCCCCCACCCACACACCTCACCCACTCTCTATCTGACTGTGTCCTCACTAGGTTTCCCACTCACCTACACACGTACATACAGAGACAGCAGTGTGAGTGACACCATACCTGTGTCTAGTGTCATCTTCTAGTTCTCTATTTCTCCCATATGGTCTCTTTAACAACCCAGGAGCTCTACTAAACCCTTGTCACTCTAGACTAGTCCTACTTGGAGCTAATATTGGATTTTACCTCTTCCTATTATATTGGCTTTGGACAGTGAAGGGAGTGTTTGGTAGGTGACTGGTTTCTTCTATATGATATTATCATATAAGGGGTATGAGATACAGGCATTGGTAGTACTTGCTAAGATAGGATGGGAATATGAATTCAACTGGCTTTGATTCCATGCCAGGTGACTCAATACCGTTTTCATGACATTGGTACTCTTTTTATTAGATATGAAGTTATTTCTTTTGTAGGATTTGAACGTCAGAATGAGAAGGCTTTACAAATACATGTGTGTAGCATAAAAAGGTCATTTGACAGTTACACTAGTGGCGGGTATAGCGTTGAATGGGGTTTCCACATGAGTGCTTACCACATCCTCCAAACATTAAACCCAGTAAACTGTCATGGTTACAGGTGAAGTGTATATGGGGCAGTACGTTATATCTTAGGCAACATTGATTTAAGGGATCTGCTTTGACGTAACTCTAAAGTATTGGATATACATGTAGTAGATATAGTAAACGTCAACCTGGTTTCCCTTTACATATCATCAGATACTTTATTGATATTGTTATTCAAATGATTAATTCCATAAATGAAGTGTTTTATGTTCGCTTTTTGTAAAAACTGTGTATGACATAATTCCCCATGTATGAAGATGATAGTAAAAGTAGAAATAAAAAGAGTCAGCTTAGACTTGTTGCATTGTCTACTCATCTTCATGATAGAAGCACCAGGTCAGTGGCAGTGAGTTACAGACCTCAGCAGGTCTTCATGGGTGCATCATGCAAAACCCTTCAGGTCTTTATTGGTGTATCATGCCAACCCTTCAGGTCTTCATGGGTGTATCATGCCAACCCTCCAGGTCTTCACGGGTGCATCATGCCAACCCTTCAGGTCTTCACGGGTGTATCATGCCAACCCTTCAGGTCTTCACGGGTGCATCATGCCAACCCTTCAGGTCTTCATTGGTGCATCATACAAAACCCTTCAGGTCTTCATTGGTGCATCATGCCAACCCTTCAGTTCTTCATTGATGCATCATACAAAACCCTTCAGGTCTTCATGGGTGTATCATGCCAACCCTTCAGGTCTTCACGGGTGCATCATGCCAACCCTTCAGGTCTTCACGGGTGCATCATGCCAACCCTTCAGGTCTTCATTGGTGCATCATACAAAACCCTTCAGGTCTTCATTGGTGCATCATGCCAACCCTTCAGGTCTTCATTGGTGCATCATACAAAACCCTTCAGGTCTTCACGGGTGCATCATGCCAACCCTTCAGTTCTTCATTGGTGCATCATACAAAACCCTTTAGGTCTTTATGGGTGCATCATGCCAACCCTTTAGGAGTGTATCAGCCCCATGGGGCTGGCATGATGCATGGATGCAGCGGTGTGGAAATGACTCATAAGGGCTGTATCCATGCATCATGAAACAATTATAATACCACATCAATGCCTGATGTGGAACCTCAGTATATATGGTGCCCAAAAGGGATTTGCCCAGAAAATTCTGTATGACGAGTAGGATAGGGATGGGTACAGCTGAAACAAATCCCACTTTTAGTCCATCATCCTCCTTATTCACACAGTACATATGTAACAGGAAATGGTGACTGGTGTCCACTAGGACAGTTATTATGATGATTAATAATGCATGAGGTCACCAGACCTCAACATGAGGTCACTGGACCACTGGTGTGGCCCTCCATCTCCCACCTACAACCAGGGACTTGTCATAGATGGTTGTGGGCAGGACCCCAGAAGGAAGAATAGTCCAAACCACAGCATGCTTTGCTGCTGGTCTAGACTAAATATGTGGGGGGTAGGTCGGCGAGGATACTACCATAGATGTTTTGAGTGGACGCACAGATCTTTTCCTTTTGCCCCCCCCCCCTCCCCCTGTGAAGTGGCAAAATCTTTAAACCTTTCTGCCCTGCCGGAGACACGGACAATTTTCCTTTCTGAAGTATACTTATGTGCAGGCTCTTTTGCTAAAAGAAAAGGAGTAAAATATTTTGGCTCCTCCATCACACCAACCCCACCCCGCTGCCTGGCGTACATCTCCTGTTGGTGAATTATACTTGTAAGTCTACTCTTTCTTACATTTTGTCTCAGAATTTGGTTTGCCACACCACCAGAGCTGGTCTTTACCAAGGAATTAAAAATATGTCTATGACTTTAAGCTGCAGCGTCTGCATGCAGAAGCAGAGCCCCTCAGGAGGCATTTCTCAAGATGGTACGACTAGGCACAGCCTTCCTGAGCTAAAGTGGCTGTGTCTAGTCATACCATCTTGAGAAATGCCCTCCTGCAGTTTCTACATGCCGAAGTAGGGTTCCTCCTGTAGAGAAGGTGTGACATGGCTGTGTAGGGGCTGGATGTAGGCGGTAGGTGGTGTTGGCCAGACAGACAAAAACACAAAGGTACACATAGGACCAAGGTACACAGCAGTGGGTGAAGGAGGAGGCATAGACTTGTCACTTAGACAGAGTCTATTTCAAAGTAATGTTTTATTTATCTCTGCTTTGAAATAAATGAAACAGTATCTAATACAACTCCATGATAATCTCCCCATTAGTAAAAATAAATAAATAAATGGATAAATAAATAAAAGAAATAAAGAAAGTGTTACACTTTCTGATCTCCAGGATCACACTTCTTTCATATTTACAATTAAATATTAATGTACCAGAGTAAGTTTATTTGAAGGACACTTATACACATTTAACTCAGTATAATCAGGTGATACTCTATAAATGTTAGCCTCAGTAGATCCTATAGGGTCTATTTAGAATCTTTTAAATGCCTTTCAAAGAAGTTAGTGTACTGGAGTTTTTCCTTTTGGATTCCTTATATACATTTAACTCAGATTATTTAGGCAATCCTGCATGGTATTCCTAAGATATTTTGCGAATCATTCAGAGGCTTTCCAAAGAAGTCCCTCTAAACAGAACTTGTCATTCAGAATTATATACATTCCTTGTATAAGACCTGCAACTAGTCTACCTTATGGCTGCAGTAGGTGGCCCTTTTTTCTTACATCCAATTCCAAACAATGACCAATTTGTAAAACCACATGAAAGAATGACATGCGGATTTCCCTCTGACAGCATGGCTTCTTTTTTTCTTTTCCTGAGAAAGTCATGACATTCAAGGTGTGCACACATTCCATCCATGATGGGTGATTTAACTTTGCATACCTAACATTTATGCCATTTATTTGGTAATCCTTAGTAAACTACAGACTTCCTTCCTAGATACCAAAAGGCCTGTCTACCTGTGACACCACCCCCTCCCTTCTTCCACCCATATATGGGCAGTGAGTCCATTCCCACTCAGTGAAGCCTCAGATGTTCAAGGGAAAGTAGTGAGTGTATTATTATTAGCCTTACCTGAGTATTGACTGTATCTTATGTGAGCATTTCTTCCCGAGGACCTGAGCTGAAAGGTAGGTAGACTACTAAAAAAAGTACTTATTTCAAATTCAGGAGTTTACTAGAAGCGCCAGTTTACCTGTTTCAATTCTATTTGCATTTCCAAGATATCCTACATTCAAAACTCTGTGGCTATAAAGGGGCATACTAAGGCAGGTTAGAACATAAAGTACCTGGATTACAGTAGCTCATCAGTCCCACATTGGACCTAATCCATTAGTGAGGCCACCTGGGGGAATACATTAGAGGCTGAATCTATTAATACTAATGATTTGTCCTTTAATACCAAACTAATGTTTTGATTAATCAAACTTGTTCCTTGACTGACTTGATGCATAAATGCAGTAACTTACAAATGCTGCATTCATGCATCATGCCAACCCTCCATAATCAGCTTGATGCTCTTATGATATGCTAGCTTTAAAGCAAGTACTCTCTGCTGATGCATGTCTTCATAACTGTCAATTACTGAACATGGGTTCTTATCATGCGGACTTAAACGGGTCAAGGATCCAAGTGTCCAGTCCCACATACCTCTGTCACCCATACAGTGTGACCCATCAGCACCATTGTGGAATACCGGTAATGTATCAGTAAGAGACACCAGGTCTACCAGCACCTTGTATCATAAGGATATAGGATTACCGTGGGATTACAGAGTGGATTGGGTATTATATACCAGATATAAAGGGATTACTGATGTAGGGCTGATAACTGGGATTGCCATGAATCATGGCAGGACTGCTGGATGAGATTATGGCTTATCTTTGTGACCCTGAAGGTAGGTTGAGATGGAACTTTCTATTCCACTGTCTGGTCGGGGGGGGGGGGGCAGGGAAGGGAAAAGCATTCATAAATCTGTCTTTCTACTGATGGAAATGTGGTATTATATTGATTAGAATTAGACATGGAAAAGAGAGGGTCGGCAGGTATACAAAATTCGCTTTCTCGAACCTTGATCATGTTGTTTCTCACTTTGCATCTCTTAATACTCATAGCTAGATGAAAAGACACACAGAAAAAGTCCCCTAGAGTCTTAAAATCTAATTGTTATCTATAGTGAAAGAAAAAAAAAGGAATTCGTAGAGACATCTACATGAAAACAAATTGCATCACACCTCTCCTTTTATTCCCACGTTAAGGCTCTCAATGAGATACATGAGATGAGGTGTGTGTGTGTGGGGGGGGGGGGCAGACAGACATACAGACTCCTTTATACCTGTTAATGTCTTCACCACCTCAGTGACCCCCCCCTCCTTCTCCTTTACAAAAGTCTGACCACCACCTGTGGTCTTGTATATGTCCTATAGTTCATGTGTATAAATTCACCTATGGTACCTCCCCTTCTGTGTATATCATCGTGCATTTTGTACACTTACATGTACATAAACTGTCTCACCTCATGCTAAACCCTTAACTCACTGGTCATCATGATGCATGAATGCAACTAAGGTGGTAAAAACGCCAGGGCTGCATTCATTCATCATTATGCCAACCTTACAATGGTTTCAGATGCAATACCGAAGGGTCAGCACAATGCACCAATGAAGTGCTGGCGACTAGACTTGCCAGCACTTGAGAGATGCATCATGCCGACCAATGGGCATGATGCACTTCTATATTCGCAGCCCATAAAGAGTTAATATATACAAGTCTGTGTTTATGTCCATTCACAAGGTCATAACAAGGTCATAACGGACGTGTGACCTTTACTGTGACCTTTTGGTGACTACCAGTGACCCTGGGTGGTCACATGTACAGTAAGGGGAACAATTCATTTATGTCTATATTGATATGTATACCTACTCATAGTACCGACTCACCTTAGTAAAGCTTTAGGGGGAGCTTGGTGCTCAAGTGACCTCCGTTCCTCAGCCGATAGTGAGTGACTATTAAGGCCAAGAAAAGGGGTGTGCTTCATGTGTTACATTGTCTAAAATCGTAGGCTAGGTCAGGCGATTCTTTTTTATTTGTTTTTCTTTTCTTTTAAAAAATCCATGATTGGTCCTAAAGAGGTCCTACTTGGAAAAGGAATGAAGTTTTGGTTTGAAAAAAAAAGAAAGAAAAAGAAACATGTCAACGAGCGTTTGACTTTTTCTTTAACGTAGAACTTCTATTCTCTGCTGAGTGGGTATAGCTTTTTGACTTAGAATTATCAACCTTTCTTTCAAAAGTTCAATTAGGAAAGCTTGTGTGCACAGCTGTACATTATAGCCTGTATACAGTAATAGTGTGCAGAAGAGTTTGTACAAATGTAGTACTGAGCCCCAGAGGTTGACCTGTTGCCTAATTTGGTATTTACAAGTTCTGGGGCCTGCATAATACTCTTAGTCTAGCCCTATTCCTGCCATTATCTGTTGCTTATTACTGTTACAAGGCTGAGCTGGTATTTAGGCCACTGCATTTACTCTAGATCTCTAGATATATTAGTGGTACGGCCTTAACTAGGGTAATCCCTGTCAGATAGAGACCAATATATTAGCTTGGTGTCTTACCGTCCCCCCTTACTGTCCCCTAGTTTTAGAATCCTGAGATCAAGGTACAAGGGCAGGTCAGATGATTTTTTGCCCCTTAAATATGGCATGATGCCTCAAAGCATTATTGTTGTTTCCAAACATGATGTATCAACGCATCCCCTGTGAATAACTCCCCAGTGCTGTACTTGTATCATGCTGACCCTACTTGATCCTAACCGCCTTGATACATTTAAAATGGCCATGAAAAAAAAACCACACATGACATCATTAATAGAAGGCCCTTAAAATACATGTCCCTAGAGATGGTCTTTAAAGGAGGAACTAGAAGGTCTTGGAAACAAATTGTTATAGGTACAGGGATGGAAGTCTTCAGGGATTTCCCTGATTTCAGGGATTTTCAAGTCCCAAAGCCCTATACTTTCTTATACAAAATCAAAATTTAGATGGGTTTTCGTCCCAGTCCCTGCACTTTCCATACTACAGGTACACAACCTGCGTTCCCAAAAGCAGGAAAATAGAGTCATTTTTCACTCAATTCCAATGTCCCTGGAATCAAGAAAAGGGGGGTCTTTTTCCCACACGAACTCCAATGGGCACACCTCAGACGTCAAGCGGGTGGGTTGTAGCATACCACAGGGCTCTGTGCTCGGCCCGCTCCTTTTTCTTGCCTATATCAATAGTATATCCCTGGTAATCGAAAACTCGGAGTACTATATGTATGCGGATGACCTAGCAATTGTTACTTCTGGGGTGGATCCCATTGAAATTAGTAATAAACAACAAGATGACTTGAATAGAATTGCAAGATGGTGTAATACCTTCAAATTAACTGTCAATGCTGAGAAAACAAAGGTCTTATGGGTGCACTCAGATAGAATTATACCTGACCTCGCTGGCTGTGATGTCAGGCTTGGTGGGGAGGTCCTAGAACGGGTACACGCATTCAACTACTTAGGGGTCATGGTGGATAGGTGTCTTGTTTTCTCTGATCACTGCAGGAAGGTTGCCACCAATGCACGAGGCAGGTTGAAGCATCTCAGAAACCTTCGAAAATATATTAATAAAGACCTGGCCCTACAGCTGTACAAACAAATGATCCTGCCCATACTAGACTATGGTGACCTGGTTGTAGATGGATCACTTGTTGATAATGTAAAGGCATTGCAAACAATCCAAAATCACTGCCTGCGTACATGCCTGAAAATCAAAGACCCTAGAGATATTAGCAGGAACAGGCTTCACGAAGTATGTAATTGTCAAAAACTGCTTCACAGGCGTAATGAGCATCTCCTGTGTGCTATGTACCGCCTTTCCTGCAATGATGAAAGCGTTGCTCAACCACCGAGGTTACTGAGGGGTAATGATGGGGTCCGTCTTAGGGTGGATATGCCCCACTGTGCACTGTTCAGGAGCAGTCCACTGTATAGGGGCAACCTTCTCTAGCAGACCTTGACAGCCCAGCAACAGAAGGCTCGTGACATAAGTAAATTCAGAGATGGTATTAAATGAAAAAATGTATTGACATGTGAAGCGTTGAAATATTGGACCCTATGGAATTAGTCATGGGTTTCTCATGTAATTTATCTGTATTAACTGGTCTAGGTGGAAGGCTGGTGATTCATCAACCAACCACTAGACCATATGTTATATTATTATTTGAAAATATTTAAATGAGTGTGGTGATTTCATTCGCTCAACCGGTAAAAGGCAGAAGCACCAAAAGCTGAGTTATTTGGCCATAAGTCTTACCAATTGGCATGAACTGTTGTATATGATTGGATCCAGAAATGTACTGTTATATTCTTTTTGTTTATTTTATGGTGTGAACAAGTGTATTTTTTCACTAAGAATGTCAATTGAATAATAATCATGGTAATTTTTCATATATTGTTATTAGAAAGATAATTCATTTCACATTGATCATCATGAAAATAGCACTAGTATGTGTGTATCTTTTTGATCAATAAAATTCCTTACTACTACTACTACTACTACTACTACTACTACTACATGGATTAGAGAAAAAAGGTGTAGTTTTGGGGGCAGACTCCATGATCTTGGAAGTATGGGTATTCCACTCAGGGGATCTCCATCTATATTTCTTTCATCAACAAATAATCACACACAGATATGGAATTTATACTGTTTAAATAAGTTCACCAAATACTTGCAGCCTGTAAAAATAGTGCTGCTAAAAATAATGTCCATGTTTTATCGAAAAAAGGGGTATTTTTTCGCTGGAAAAGTCAACACTTTTCCATAAAAAGGGGTCTTTTTAGCATAACACTCTATGGATATGGGGTATATTTTGGAAGGAGGGAACGCAGGTTGTGTACATGGGAAGTGCAGGGACCGGGGTTTTCGTAGAGTATTTCAGGGATTTTCGGCCTCAGTGACTTTCATGCCTGTAAGTAAGAGACTACCGTGTGTGTGGGTTTGGGTGCAGTCCCTCATGTCTTTGTTAGCTACCACAACATGCACAGAGTACATGTTACAGTCAGCATTAGCATGTAAATGAGTAATCCTACTTTTTATCTTCTGTAACATGGGACATTGTCTACCATCTGGGTTAAGCACAGTAGTGACTCTGAAAATAACATCAATTTAGCAAGATCTTCTTAACTCATTGCGAAAGATTCATCTTGGATTGAATTGTAGATACAGGTGGCTTGTATTCTTCTTTGCCCCCTTTTTTATCTTTTGATTTTTATCACGATTGTTCTTATTTCTATTTATCTTTCCCCATGATTTGCCTAGGTTTTGATTGTTTAATCGTACTTTTCCCACTTAAGGTTTTTTTTTCTCTACAGATTAGAACTTCTGAATGATAGAGGTTTGGGAAATACATGAACCACGGATATGAAATTATGTTAAAGCACTCAGTGACCCCATGGTAGGTCACGTGTCAGGGGGTATAGAGGAGTGCATGCCGGGAGTTTAGCACAAAGACATTGTATGTATACATAAATATACACACCATAGGTGTCATATACACATTTACATACTAGTACACATATACACTCACACACGTACAGTAAAACCCTATGTATAAGCCACACCCGCACAGAAGCTGCACCCTAAGTTCATCAAGTTGAGAGATGGTTATTTTAAAGCTGCAGCCTAAGGTTAGAATGGGGTAATTTGTTACTTTATAGGGGCACGGACGCAATCTACCCGGCCTACGAACAGCAAGCTCGCAACGCGTCTTTAGATATCCAGCCGCTTATGACATTAAAAATAATAAAATAAATTCAAAATAACTGTATTTAACATTTATGGCCAGTGTAGTTCTACGGCGTAGGGACAGTATCACTAGGGTTGTTGTTTTTTTCAAATTCTATTAGATCTTGAAGCATGTTATCATGGTTTTAACCCCATCTCTAGATTTCTATTTTTAGAACTATAAGGGGCCCCCAGTCGGCAAAGTTCGTAGACCGGGTAGAAACGTAGCGGGTCCCTTTATAGTGCTAAAGCCCTGTCTATAAGCCATAACCTGACTTCAGGAAGACCCTGTAAGCCGCATTTGACATCTGACAAAGGTGCAAATTTTCTATATATACCAGGAATTCCTGGTCTCTTATAGCGATTTCAGGATTGAATCATTTTAAATCTCTGAGAAAACTTGTTCAAATTTCCCCCTGTTTTTGCCAGCCAGTGAGTGACATATCTGCTCTGATATATGGTATACCGGCCATGAAATTGAGTTAATTTCCCAGGAAGAGATGTCCAGCATTTTGAGTGTTCCTGGTTTTTGATCTGTATGGTCTACAAGCAGCGGCTTATACGCGGGTTTTACCGTATACCCTGCACATGGTGGGTGCATGTCACTCACTCTCCTGTATATTTTACTTATGGTGGTATGTAGGGAGAGTGTACACAAATCTGGGTTTGTGTGGTCTGGGTGCATGTTGTGAGAAAATTGTGGGTGGTCTCAGGGTTAGGGTCGATCCTCCCTGCCATTTGGCCCGGGCCTTTGGCACTTTTCAGGGACTGTTGTGCCACCTTTCTGTTTTGTGTTGGCCAAATGAAAAATGGTAAATATATATGTATACAAACTTCGAAAACTCTTCTGTATAACTCCTCATTTTCCCAACGGCAGATGATGAGATAGTTTTGAAGGAACTGACTCAATTGGGAGACATTCACCAGATATCCATATACTACCATAGTTATAGCCCGTGGATAAGACGAATCTTGGCTTCAGGTCAATCTATAGTATAGGGATAAGGAGCATCCTAAGTTATCTATAGTATAGAGATAAGGAACATCCTGAGTAATCTATAGTATAGGGATAGGGAGCATCCTGAGTAATCTATAGTATAGGGATTAGGAACATCCTGAGTAATCTATAGTATAGATATAGAGAGCATCCTGAGTAATCTATAGTATAGGCATAAGGAGCATCCTGAGTAATCTATAGTATGGGGATAAGGAACATCCTGAGTAATCTATAGTATAGGGATAAGGAACATCCTGAGTAATCTATAGTATAGGGATAAGGAACATCCTGAGTAATCTATAGTATAGGCATAAGGAGCATCCTGAGTAATCTATAGTATGGGATAAGGAGCATCCTGAGTAATCTTTAGTATAGGGATAGAGAGCATCCTGAGTAATCTTTAGTATAGGGATAGAGAGCATCCTGAGTAATCTATAGTATAGAGATAGAGAGCATCCTGAGTAATCTATAGTATAGGCATAAGGAGCATCCTGAGTAATCTATAGTATGGGATAAGGAGCATCCTGAGTAATCTTTAGTATAGGGATAGAGAGCATCCTGAGTAATCTATAGTATAGGGATAAGGAACATCCTGAGTAATCTATAGTATAGGGATAAGGAACATCCTGAGTAATCTATAGGATAGGGATAAAGAACATCCTGAGTAATCTATAGTATAGGGATAAGGAACAGCGTGAGTAATCTATAGTATATGGATAAGGAACATCCTGAGTAATCTATAGTATAGGGATAGTCATATTTTGATCACTTTTGATTAGTACTGTTCTATGTTGACATTTGTTTTGCCCTTATTGGCAGACCCAGAGAATTTCAAAATGGTGGACCCAATGGTTTTGGGTCCAGACCCCTATGATACTTAACTGCCTCATGACCTGCCACTGCTGATCCTGAAACACTCGAAAAGAGTCAGTAGTTGGGTATCACAGAGATATAGATTAAACACGCTTTACTCTAGGGGAGTTAAGCCTATAACATGAGGATTTAGAGTTGGGCAGTGTTATTGTAGAACAAAGTGAGGAATGGCCACACATGTCAGCTCTCAGGATCTAGGGACAATCCTCTCGATCTGGGTGTTTTCTGTTGTTCTTGGGAATATGTCTCAACAAATAAGACTACCCCACCTTCATTGTCACATATCTAGGTCTAAACCACGCTGGTTTCAGTGGTCTTGTCTCAATTAGCCTTCCCTAAAGTTAAGTTGTTATGAAGGTCATGAGTCTGTCAACAATATTTAGTGAGGGTCTGACTAAATACAATGGTTCCTAAAATGAGCTATCAGATTTTCTTTTCTCATGTATGATGACCATATCTACTTAATCTATTTTGCTACATTGATCAACGTCCAAGCATTTCTTTTTGTCGAAAAGCTGATGTTGGTATCTTATAACTTTGGCAACTCGAATTTGCCAAACATAGTAAACAGATTTAATTACAGCTTATATGGACACGAACAACTGTTCTTAGAATAAAATAGCCGCGCAGATCCAATGTTGATACCCAAATATCTTAAGAAAATAAATAGGATATTATGATGATAAAAAAAAGCATGGTTATATGGAATAGGGTGTTTTCGAGTAGAAGTTTTTCACCAAGGATCTCCAAGTGCACCATTGTGTGACTGTCAACTATAGCTTTCTGTTGCTGTCAATCAGTTCAGCCCCAGCTGTGACACTTATCTAAAGGACAAGGTCCTTATTGTCCCAGGGTGTGTTTATATATGGTGACTGTCACAACAATACCTGTCAGTATGACTTGGCATCCAAGTGAAAAACTTTACCCATCCAACTCTTTTGTTCTTTTCCCTGCTTCACTTCCTCATGTTATCTTATTACCTTCTGGATATGTGAGCATTATATCTGTAATATACTGAATTCTCCCCTCCCCGCTCTCTTTTCTGTTTATCTCTTTCTCTATCTCTCTATCTCTCTCTGCGTCTGCCCCTCTCTATCCCTCCCTCCCTGTCTCCCTGTCTGTCTCTGTCCCTGTCTGTTGTTCCTCTCTTCTCTCTCTCTCTCTCTCTCTCTCTCTCTCTCTCTCTCTCTCTCTCTCTCTCTCTCCCCAGGGATGAAAGTCACTGAGACCAAAAATCCCTGAAATGCTCAATAAGAACCCACCGAAATATTGGTTTTGTATACGAATGTATAGGGCTTTGGAACTTGAAAATCCCCGAAATCAGGGAAAGCCCTGAAGACTTCCATCCCTGTTTCTCTCTCTTTCCTTCCATGCCCCTCTCTCTAGCTCTCTCTCTCTCTCTCCCCCTCGCCCTATCTAAACATGTAAGCCTGCATTAAACCATTGCCTGAAGCTTTCTGGTAATTTGCCAAAATGAAGTCCCTATGCAGTAAATTATACTAGTGAGCAGCTCAATGAAACTATATTGGTGCATCATGCTGACCCTTCATGAGTGTATCAACGCCTAGAGGTCAGCATGATGCATGCATCATGGCGACAGGGGGCATGATGCATTGAAGTACCATGTCACCTTAATTGTTTCCTTGATCCAATAGTGTTCGCTATGACCCGTCAAATCTCATTGGGCCCCTTGATGGGGGGTCCCCATGTCCCATGTCGGTTTTAAGAAATTGCCATGTCCCCATGTCGATTTTAAGAAAAGTTCATGTCACCATGTCGATTTTAAAGAAAGGTTCATGTCCCATGTCACTAAGCCAAAAAAAAAGGCCCATGTCGCCATGTCGATTTTAGGGGTCTAGAGCCATCTCATTCCCTTCGGTACCAAACACCCAATGTCTATCTCCTATCCCCCAGCTCAACTGACATGCTCCTATCCGGATGGGTTAAAGATAAATGACGACGACATGTCGTGAAATCAGTGTCCCTTCCAGTTCCGGTTAATCGCCATGACAACAGAATGAGTCAGGACTTTTGGCACGTCCCCTGTCCTACCAAACATATGTATTACCCTAAAACCCTTAAGGGTAGCATGAAACTTCCAGCATTGGTGTTTCATGCCGACCCTTAAGGCATGTATTATGCCGACCCTTATGATAATTATGAAGCACCAAATGTTTTGTCACAATGCAACTCTTAAATATTTTACAACTTAAAGGGGGGCTGGCATGGAAAACTAACAACATGGGTACCGATTCAAACAGCGGTCATAAAATCGCGGTAACCAGTGGAAAAATTGCGACGCCCTGATTGGTCAAGGGGTGATCACGTGACTTTGTAATGCGGGCATGCATTACCATGCCAGGGCCCCTTTAAATGTACTACAGCGTGTTCAGGCACCGACACCAGTGAAAACTGAGGCATGCACGTTTTTATTGTGTTATAATTATGTAATGACTTACTTACAAAGATTGTAACTATTGTAACTGTTGACACTATTGAACACAATAAAAAAAAAGAATCATACTTCACCTTTCAAGACTGTAGCAAACGTGTGGGGGTGATATCTGAATGTAGCCCTGGCACGCCCCTCACTAGGGTTGTATTCATACGCCAAGACGACATTGGGATGGTGCACTTCTGCAAACTCATTTAAATCACACCATTAGTTCTCAGGTATATAAATGATGTAAGATGGATATGGATGTTGCTAACAGGGATATGGTCCTTTAACCCTTTCAGGACGACTGATGCATTAATGCACCATGTCCATAGGTCGTCATGGCGAGTTACTCGTGCGTCATGGCGAGTTACTCGTGCGTCATGGCGAGTTACTCGTGCGTCATGGCGAGTTACTCGTGCGTCATGGCGAGTTACTCGTGCGTCATGGCGAGTTACTCGTGCGTCATGGCGAGTTACTCGTGCGTCATGGCGAGTTACTCGTGCGTCATGGCGAGTTACTCGTGCGTCATGGCGAGTTACTCGTGCGTCATGGCGAGTTACTCGTGCGTCATGGCGAGTTACTCGTGCATCATGGCGAGTTACTCGTGCATCATGGCGAGTTACTCGTGCATCATGGCGAGTTACTCGTGCATCATGGCGAGCTACTCATGCATCATGCTCACCCTACAGGATTACATCAACTACGTAGAGTCAGCATGATGCACGTGCATCATGACGACCAATGGGCATGATGCACTCCTGAATTAGCGGCCCTTAAAGGTTTAAAGGGGTTATTCCTTACTGAGCTGAGGTAATATGATAGAGCGACCAGGCCTTATCTTCACCATCATCTTGGTCCAGTTCTCATCTCGCACATGCTCCTTTGGCACATGTATGCTTCTTTACATGTTTGGTCACATGTTGAGTATGTCTTTGGGTGACAGATTATACAGACCTCAGTTCCCTCGGACCCTACACCATGGGGATGATCTCATGCTTTGTGACATGGTAGATGGACTGATTATTAATAACTTCCATATGGGAATAACCATGGTGATACGTAATGTTGAGAGCTTGTTGTCATGTGTGGTTCGTCTCTCACCCATATTTTCCCCTCCTTTCCTCTCTCCTCCCATCTCTCTCAATCTCTCTCTCCCTCTCTCTCTCTCTCTCTCTCTCTCTCTCTCTCTCTCTCTCTCTCTCTCTCCCTCATTCTCTCTCATTCTCTCTCTCCCTGTTTGTTTGTAATTCTTTTATTTATACAGGTTTTATAGGGGGTCATACCCTTTTTTTTACATTAAGCCTGTTTAAAGGCATTTTTACATTCATATACATAGTCAACTATTCTCATTGTGTAACAATCTCTCTCTCTCTCTTCCTTCCCATCTTATCCCTTTCCCTTCTCTCCTTTCTTTTCTCTCCTTTCCTATCACGGATTATCACCCCCTGCCTCCTCTGCTCTCTATATCTTATCAACTCTCCTCTCTGCCTCCCCCCCTTCCCTTCTCGCCCTCTCCCTTCCCCCTCACCTGCTACCTCTTCCCCTCCCCCTCTTTACTCTCTCATCCTCCCCCCTCCCTTCCCCTTTCTCCGTCCCCCTCCCCTTTCATCTCCCTCTCTCCTTCTGCCACATACTCTATCTGGTTGTTTCTCTCTCCTCCATCGAATCACAATACATTGTGAAAGATCAAGATGCATGTACCTAGGGAATGCGTCTTATCTACGCCTTCTTGTATTTTATATATATATATATATATATATATATATATATATATATATATATATATATATATATATATATATATATATTATAACACAGACATCTCTAGTACATATCAACATGTAACTGGGGGTGGGTTGTTAGTTATACCAATATATATATATATATATATATATATATATATATATATATATATATATATATATATTGCTTCATATCTATCAGAGATTTAGAGCCACATGGCCTACAAGCCCTGCGCGCATGGTGTCTGGTTGGATAATGTTATTTGTTTATATTGAAATGCATTTAAATTGGAATTGTACGAATTGCAGATTCATAAATATATAGCTTCAGTAAAAATAAAAATATGCAACAACCGAACAAACTGATCTTAATACATAGTCTTATGGAATATGTATCAAATCAATATATATATATTTGCCTTGGTATATGCATTAAATGTGCTATGATAGTTATGTCTCTATTAAAATACACCAATTATGAGATATGTAATTTTAATTTAAGTTTTTTTTTGTCTTTCAGCCACGAGTAGTGGGACCAACTCGGCGGCTACAAGTCGTGAGAGTCAACCCAGACCGGGTATCGTCAGCCGTCAGAAGGCCAGCTTCTCCGCCTCTTGTAAGTTATATCTAACACATTAAACAGAAATGCCACTTTTTTCTGAGCAACCCGAAATTTCTGTTTCACAGGGAAATAGGGAGGTTTTCGCAATGATGATTATGAAGTAAATTATTAGAATAATGACCCACATGACCTGTATGTACATGTAAGTTTGGGTTGTAAGCCTTGTTTTGTGTCGTTGACAACAGAGCTTTCCTTTTCATTTTCTCCTCAAATTGACTTGATTTGTTTGATTGCCACCTTTGGTCTATTATTTGCACATATATATGTTGCCCATCTGAAAACCACCTCAAAATCAACCCCAGAACCAATGTTATTAGCTATGGAGATTTTGAGAAGGCGGAGAATGAAGGCAGAATATTTTGTAATTTTGTAGATTTTCTGCGGAGATTATCCGGTAGGTATATAGTAGAAACCTATGACCCTTGCATTGAACCCCTCCCCTTGGTTGAGGTCACCCCAATTTCAAATATCCCTGGTTGTGGTTCATATTTAGAACTAAATGCGTTTAAATCCCATAGGCCTATGTTGAAAGACCCTTTAGCGATGGTCCAAATGATAAAATGATTCAAAAAGAAGAGAAATAAATTGAATTTTTTTCTTGGATTCTTTTCTCCTACTTCGTTAGTTCTCCTAAAAATATACAACAACATAATAAATATGCCCTACATCCTTTGAGAGGGAATCGACATCCCCAGACAGTATAGAGTTGATTAGAAAGTATAGGGTCATTTTTTCTCATGGTCCACTAATTATTGAAGAACCGCTTTTACCCTTCCCTCAGTGTTGGTGTGGAATTTGCTTTTTATCTTTAAAACCATATGTAAGATATTTATATGTCTCCCTGTACCCATGTCTTGCTTTTGTTTGTGTTTGAATTTTCAAGGATTCTGGATAGACTCCGGGTGTTTCTTTTACATTTTGTTAAGAATACATTGAAAATATCTTGCCGTTATAAAGGCATAGCTTATATGTGGATGGGTCCCACCTGCGTCTTATACATTTTGTAATATGACCGAACTCAGTATGCGCCTTATAGGCGGGAACCATTTGATATAGAATAGCTCTAACCTGACCAAAATCAAGCCTTAATAGGTGCATTTAATGTATGGTATCCTTGCCTATAAGGCGCACCAAATTTTGTTATTTTTATGAGCACAACGGGTCCATCCGCATGCGAGGTATGCAGGTTAAACCCTCTGAGCAAGAATGGTATAGGTGCTTCGTGCTCTGAGGGCCGCTGATGCACCAATGCATCATGCTCAGGCCTAAAAAAGGTTTGTTTCCAGTTACCCGACCGACCCTACCAAGATAGGACCAAAAAATTTATTTATTTTTTATTTTGAGATTTTTCAAGAATATTTCGTAATTTTCCATAATTTTTTCCCCATTTTCCATAATTTTCTATCTATTTTTCTATGGGTCTTGAGTTAACAGTTTCATAAGGCATGTCTTTTCTATATTTTTCACATTTTTCATATACGATTTGTATTTCTACAGTAAAGTCAAATAACCTGGCATATCTGACCATACATTGATATACAAACTCAAAAAAAAAAATCAAAAAAGATCAAAAATCCGACCTACCGACCCTAGCCCCTTGAGCTATGTAACTGGAAACACACCTTTATTTTTTTTTGGCCTCATTGGTCGTCATGATGTATGCAGCGCTGGTGAATAACAAACCAGGGCTAGTTATTCACTTGGCTGGCGAACTGCCTGTATGCTGGGGACATCATACAGGCAGGCCATGTCTAAGAAGTTGCTGTCAATCATCCCCTGTTTAACCCTTACTCACAAGAGAACACCCTAGCATCCCAAATTTTCTACCTGTACAGATGTTTGGAATATAAACTGTGATTGGAGAATATGGATACTCCCATCTAGTGGAGTTCAAGAGTACTTCTCCCCAGGATCTGGGGAAAATGTCATCAGACATGGCCTGCGGGTATCATGCCCTCAAATACCTGCAGGGGACCAGCGTAGTTATTCACATGTTGATCCTATGAGGTGAATACAGTCCCGGAGGGTCGGCATGATGCTCCAATGAAGTCCTGGTGAGCCAGCCTCAGCTCGCCAGGACTTCATTCATTGATTCATCATGAGTACCAATGGGCATGATGCACTACTGCATCAGCCATGGGCATGATGCACTACTGCATCAGCAATGGGCGTGATGCACTACTGCATCAGCCATGGGCATGATGCACTACTGCATCAGCAATGGGCATGATGCACTACTGCATCAGCCATGGGCATGATGCACTACTGCATCAGCCATGGGCGTGATGCACCACTGCATCAGCAATGGGCATGATGCACTACTGCATCAGCAATGGGCATGATGCACTACTGCATCAGCCATGGGCATGATGCACTACTGCATCAGCAATGGGCATGATGCACTACTGCATCAGCAATGGGCATCATGCACTACTGCATCAGCAATGGGCATGATGCACTACTGCATCAGCAATGGGCATGATACACTACTGCATCAGTAATGGGCATGATGCACTACTGCATCAGCAGTGGGCATGATGCACTACTGCATCAGCAATGGGCATGATGCACTACTGCATCAGCAGTGGGCATCATGCACTACTGCATCAGCAGTGGGCATCATGCACTACTGCATCAGCAGTGGGCATGATGCACTACTGCATCAGCAGTGGGCATGATGCACTACTGCATCAGCAGTGGGCATGATGCACTACTGCATCAGCAATGGGCATGATGCACTACTGCATCAGCAGTGGGCATGATGCACTACTGCATCAGCCGTGGTGCATCATACACTACTGCATCAGCAATGGGCATGATGCACTACTGCATCAGCAATGGGCATGATGCACTACTGCATCAGCAATGGGCATGATGCACTACTGCATCAGCAATGGGCATCATGCACTACTGCATCAGCCATGGGCATGATACACTACTGCATCAGCAGTGGGCATCATGCACTACTGCATCAGCAATGGGCATGATACACTAGGACTCTAGGACTGATGCTGCCCTCTGGCAGCTCTATTCCTATGCATAGCCATTGGTGACAGAGGTGAGGGGGGACTTTGCCAAAGTCCCCCCTCACCTCTGTCTTCCATGGCTATGTGTATAGGAAATAGTTCAAAGGATATCTGCCAGAGGGCAGCAAATGTCCTTGAGTGGCCAACCCTCTCTTAGTATATGGATAACACATACACAGACTCAACTTGGTATTAAACTAGTACACGCCCATGGCATCAGCCACCCTTGAACATTGAACATTTATCATGATTCACCCTTCTCCCTCTGTGTCCATGCTAACAGCTACGACAAGCACCAATGGCCTGATGTCTCGGTCCAAGAACACCAACCTGGCGGCCAGTACCACCCACTTGCCCAGTGCCACCAGTACCCTGGGTGAACATCATGCCGACCGGAACCGGAAGGGCTTCTCGGCGAGCACCCAGAACCTGGCACTGCCCCGCAGTCAGCAGAACCACATAGGTGGGTATTTTTTATATATTTTTATTTTGAAGAAATTATTCGTTTAGTCCAAATAAAAAAAAGGTTTTGTTTCCAGTCACCCGAATTTTTTATCGCTTTTTCATGAATATGATATTTGGGTTACAGTTAACAGCTTCATGAGGCATATCTTTTGCCTATGTTTTCACATTTGTTATATGTGTTCCGTGTTCTTACTGTAAAATCAAAGAATCATATATATCTGCCCATACATTTCTATATAAACTCACACACAAAAAAATATGAAAAGAAAAAACAACCAACCTACCGAACCTGGGTCTCTGAATAATGTTACTGGAAACACATGAATTTCCCTTGGCTTTACATGGTATTCCATCGATTTACAACTGAACTGACTTAATGAACTCAGTGCCAATACTGAACCTAAATTTTCTAAAATTTCGGATGGTAAATATCTTAAGAGTGTATGTATATAGCATAGCATATATATATATATATATATATATATATATATATATATATATATATATATATATATATATATATATATATATACTAAACTATAGTCAATGTATTTCTCTATCTCTCCACATCTATTTATCTGGCTGTATGATAGTAATGTGTGGATGTGTGGGGGGGGGGGGGGGCGAAAAAGGGACGTATGAGGGCGAATGATGCATACTTGGTAGAAAAAGGACGTTTTTGATTTAAAGAAAATACAACAAAAAGGTTACTTTGACTTTCAAGTTTTGTGAAAAGGAAAAAAAATAGCTGTGCATTCAAAATTGAATAGAACAAACCAGTAATACAAACACGTTTTTCTAGGGTGAAACGTGACTCTTGACCCCAAAAATGTTTTTGACATAATGAAAAAGTCCTTTTCAAAGAATTTTTAACGCAATTATATAACGTTACAAATAGGGTTTTGGATACTAGTAATTGGAAACCTATCAAGTTCATGATGTACATTGTCATCACATTGTCCTGGTGAGTAACTCGCCAATATATATGCGAGGTATTACATGTTACTGATGTATGACATAAGGCAAAAGAATTGTTTGTTTCAGGTAACTTAACCCTACCAAGCCAAACAGGGCCGACCCTAATTTGTTCCTTCATTTTTGGAGGTATTCTAGGTTTTGGGGCAAATTTTCAGCCCATTTAGTCATCCCTGAGTCCCCACGTCTCATACCGGAGTCACCTTGCCTCATCGTGAGTCATTGTAGTATGTGTAGTTAAAAGATTTTTGCAAAATAAAAAAAAAAAACCGACCTACCCTACCTAATTTTTTTTTCAGCATGTTAACTGAAACACACAACTTTTTTTTTGGCCTAACACAAAAGTTAATTGCGAACAACTTTCCCCCTTTCTTATCAAACAGGGGGCAGCACCCAGAGCCTGGCCCTGCCTAATGGCACACACTCCATCCTGGAGGAGGACGGGGGTACAGACAGCAAGGAACTGGATGCATTAAAAAGTGAAGTGGCACTCCTGAGGAAGGACCTTAAACGGTGCCGTGAGACGATCAGTAAGATGCAGGACAGAGAGAAACACATGAAGGACAGGTAAGGACTCTTTATAACTCTTTATCCTTAAGAGAGGCTAAGGGAGTGGTCATTATTTATCAACAGGGGGTGGTGGGTTTAAGGGGGGGCGTAAAATTTTCAGACCCCTCCCGAGGGGGGGGGGCTAAAAATATTTTGGCCCCTCTTGAGGGGGGGCTAAAAAAATTCACCCTCTTTTTAGCAAAAAAGCCTGCACGCTACTATAGATCAAAGAGGGGCGTGAAAACTCTCCGCGCCTCTGGTGCGGGGGGTGCAAAAATTTTGACTGCCGTCGAGGGGGGGGTAAAAAATTTCCGCGCATCTGCGCGAAAACCCAGCACCCCCCTGTTGATAAATAATGACCACTCCCTAATGCAGTAGTGCATCGTGCCCTGTGGCCGGCATGACACAGGAGTATTTTTCTCTTAAAATTTCTGTGGATTTTGAAGTAAAGGATTATTTTCATCCCAATAATTATAATCAGTGGATTTCAAAATAAGGGGTGTTTTTCTTTAAGATTGTATGTTTAACAGAAATGAGTTTGTTGTGAAGGAATCCCCTATCCGTATGCACTGTATTGTGAAAGTACTAGTGAAGTACCTGGTAGGCCTATTCACAGAATGCTGCATGCTTATGGTATTATAGACTAACAAACGGACGCCTTCAAAAGACTAAAGTATGTCAGCGTTTTCAAAAACAAGGGGTGTTTTTAGGGCTACAATGATCAGCGTTTCGCAGGATATCGGCTTTTGCCGGGAAAATCACCCCCATTTTGTTTTTTGCCGCTTGCAAATCTGACCAATATGAAGGTTTATATAGCCCAAAACAAAAGATATTAGATCTACTGCTTGTTAAATTTTACAGAGTTAAATGATTCTTGTTTCTCATTATTTGTTTTCTGATAATGATAATTTTGAGGTATTCAGTCCGGCCCAAATCAATCCAGGCCTGAAGAATGTCTAAATCTGCGGGACCGAATGGCCTGCAAGGGTAAAAACTTTCCATATGCAGAATGCACTAAATATAGCATTGATTTTTTTCCCCTTTTTTCAAATCCATGCTTGACCAACCATACCTTCCATTCCATTTCCATTGCAGACTTTCGGAACATGCGCTGAAGCAGCTCGAGGCTGGATCCAAGTTTGAGAACCTCAACCTGGGCGATAATAGGCCGACACAGCTCATCCGTCGCTATGGCAACCTGTACTCACAGACCCGGGTGGAGGCATTTGATGCCCTTGACGACCTCCCAGAAATGGCCGAGTTTGATGATCTCAAGGGGAAGCTGCTTTTCTCTGTAGTTGTGGTAAGTCTTTCTCTAATCAACAGCACCTTATGAATTGTGCCCATGGAGGTAATATTATATGGTCACTAAAAGTGGTGTACATGTATATATTGTGCTGGTCATGTTGAAACCCCAAGGGGCTATCCATAAATGATGTCATCAAAAATTTGAATTTTTTTGCCCCCCCCTGTCATGTTTTTTTTTTTCAATGCTGAAGGTATAGGGAAAATAAATTCCGTCATACCCGGCCTGACCCCCCTCCCCCCGAAAATGCATGAATGCATCAGTGCAGAAATCATACTGATCTCCTATCTTTAAACTTTTCATAAAGTCTGGGATTGATGCTATGTCGAAATCCACATCGTTTTCCCCCTATTAATGCAATGCCATTTTGTGATAGGCTGGAAGAATAATCAAATTTGATATTGGTCAAAAACATTAATATGAGTTGTAAATTGTTTTAATGAATAAATTTGTAAGGGGCAGAATATAGTATTGATGGTGTGTGTGTTTGTTGTGATTATTTGTAGGCGTTTGTTATTTTAGTCAATATATCTGAGTAGCTGGGTTGTTGTTGTGGGGATTTGCCACTAGATGGCACTACAACTACAATTAGTTCTACCCCAAATCCCTAGATGGCAGCACCAAAATGTATTTAACCAAACCTATTTCCATTCAAAAAGATCTGCCACATTTGCAAGCAAATGATAGCAACCTGACGTCCTTCTTGTTTTAGTGTTTTCCTTGTATAACCCCTATATCCCCATGTTATTTCCAGTTGGCATTCCGGTCTGTGCAGCATTCCGTGCGGCAGCTGCGGGCACGTGTGCGGCATCTCCTCTACCTGCCGGACCCCCGCAGCAGAACGAGCCCCGAGCCAATTGCACGCGAGATGGAGGACACCATCACAGTCTACCTCAAGAAGACAGTCGAGAAATATGACCTGTCTAGCAATATCAAGGTAAAAAAAAAAAGGAATTTCATAAGTCTTGTAAAGATCAACTTTGAGACGTCTACATATTGGACGTCAGTCGTCCATCCTACAAAGTGACCATGGCATGATAATGGGGTTTTGACTCAAATAACATATTGCTTGATCAGTGAGCTTAATGGCTGCATATTGGTTTCATTAATTATAGCCAAAGGCCAGCATGAGGCGTGAATGTGGACTGGTGATTAACTAGCTAGTGCTACCTTCATTCATCAAGCCAAATCTCCACTATTTACATCTTTTTTTTTATCTTTCACCAAACCTAAATGTATGATCCACATAGTCCAAATAAAATCCACAGCTTTCATCCATTGAATCACTTTTAACTGCAGTGTCAGAGTGGAGTAATTTTGGCCCAAGAGTTAGCTAACTCACGAGAAAACTTTTGGTCAAGAGACAAGTTTGCATCTGCTTGGACCCTAGCATTTACTATTGTTTCAATCTATTACTTTCCAAAGCACTCAAAATAAAAACTAAATAAAATTCAATAAGAGAAATCCAAACTCTAACCTATATCATCATCCTTTACCTTTGCAGGAGGTCAGCCAACAGGTGTGGGCGACCCTTTTCGACTACCCGAGTCTGAAAACCTGTAGTGGACTCAAGGTGTACATAGAGGAATGTGTCACCCTGGCCTGGGCAGTGTCGGTGCAGGTGCCCCAACTCACCATAGACTATGAATGCAGAATGTTCGACCCGGACTGTCACACTCGCTTCCACACGTCTGACCCGGATAGCGAGCAGGTGAAATGTGTGTTGTGGCCTGCCTTGGTAGAGGCAGACAGTGGAAGCTGTGTGCACAAGGCTGTGGTACTCACGTGATCAAAACAGCTTGTAACATGACTCCTGATTGGCTACTGGCTGTGCTGCCTTTTGCAAGATGGGGCATAATTGGTCGATAGCACTATCAGCTATTGTACGGTGGGACATCATTGGCCAATTGCACTATGCCCCTTTGTAAGGTAGGACATGATTGACCAACAGCTGCTTAGTCACCACAATCTCTTTGTGCTTGTCTATCCGACACCCCCAGGCCGATACCATAGGATGGTGACTGATTTGCTTCAAGCTGTTGAAAGTACCCATTTGCCACTTCAAGTCTTCTTACCAATCTCCTCGGTCTCCATTTCCGGGATTGCATTTTGTCCGGAGGAAGGTTCCTGCCGCTGTGATCATGTCCTGGGATCAGGAGTTACCGGTATGTGCAGTTCTCGCTCACCCTGCAACTATCCAAGCATCCTAGGGGAACTACTATGATGCTGTTCCAGAGAGCAGGTCCCAACACAATTATGCCATAGGTGATACCTCTGGACAAATACCAGATGTTTCCTCGAGGTTACGTGGAACTAATTCCATTTCCTCTATGTTTCTATATAGCATAACACATAAAAACAGCCCCCTGTAATGTTCGTTGGTAATATTTTCGACCATAGCAAGATTAAACCATCTCTCACACACAATGTGTTAGAATATAGGATAGGCTTAACCCTGAAAATCTTAACTAAGGGAGCGATACGTACAGCAAGTGCCATTCTACCCTATTTTGGGCCTCAAAACCTCCATTGGCCAGATGAACATTTGCAGACCTGATAAAATCCCCAAACCTTGGCAAAATATAAAAACTCATCTACTGTTCCATTTAGGAACTATTTGGGGTCACTTGTGATTTTTTTCATAATTTTACCAATATTTCTTGCATATGATTTCTAAGCCAATCAGCACCCAGATCACCTTCAGTGCAGGCCTGAATACCATATGACTCACGAGAGGGCAGCATTTACGTCCATGTAACCTTAATTAGGGGTAGGGTCTTCAGATAAAACTAAAATGTTTTTCCTATCAAACCTTAGGGTCTGTCCTATAAAATCCTAAAGTTTGGTGGCAACAGCCTTTCTCAATGTTATGATATGAGGGGATTGATGTGTGCAATTCACACTGAAATTCCTACCAGTTTTCAATGTGATTTCCGAGCAGCGACTTTTATCATCAAAGATCTATGCACTGCACAAGCAGCAGTTCTAGAGCTGTCAAATTGCATATTTGAATTGAATTCAGTCACCTGATGATGAAGGGGGCATTGATTTTGCAAAATATTGTTAGGATTTTGCCAGAAAAACTCACAAAATCATGAAAAACATGATAAAACTGGTGAAAAATGATTAATATTAGGCCTATAATTAATCCCACCTTTTACAGATCATATCTTACCTGGGGATCATTTTTTAAGGCATGCCTTTTCTGTTACATGCATCAAGAATACCTGTTATCAATATTGTACTAATATTTGCACTGGGGGATAAATTACTACTGGTTAATTAAATAGTTGCGCTCTCACTGAAACTTTGACGAAACACCGCAAACCCGACCAAACTTCCAATGGACCCTATGGTAGGCCCTACATGGATATCTGTGCATCAATAACCCTAGGAAGATTAAAATCAGTCTAAAATGTCATTTTCTGCTGAAAATTTCACCCTGTAGGTGGTTTATGTCCAGAAAAAGTTATGTTTTGGGAGATTCATAGAAACTGCAATATTTAGTGAATTACCCTACCTCCGCAAGCAAGGTTTTCCTATTTTTTTTATTTACACACCATTTCTGTGACTAATTTGGCCAGATTCCTGTAAAACCATCCTTGCTGTAACAGAAAAATGACATTAAAAGGGCATTTGAAATAGGCAGGTCAAATGTCCAATCATCCTATAGGTTACGTGGAACTAATTCCATTTCCTCTATGTTTCTATATAGCATAACACATAAAAACAGCCCCCTGTAATGTTCGTTGGTAATATTTTCGACCGTAGCAAGATTAAACCATCTCTCACACACAATGTGTTAGAATATAGGATAGGCTTAACCCTGAAAATCTTAACTAAGGGAGCGATACGTACAGCAAGTGCCATTCTACCCTATTTTGGGCCTCAAAACCTCCATTGGCCAGATGAACATTTGCAGACCTGATAAAATCCCCAAACCTTGGCAAAATATAAAAACTCATCTACTGTTCCATTTAGGAACTATTTGGGGTCACTTGTGATTTTTTTCATAATTTTACCAATATTTCTTGCATATGATTTCTAAGCCAATCAGCACCCAGATCACCTTCAGTGCAGGCCTGAATACCATATGACTCACGAGAGGGCAGCATTTACGTCCATGTAACCTCGAGTATGTGTGACTGTTGAATAAGATGGGTATTTACACATCACTTGTAGCTTATACCCCTGAGATACCAGAGTAACCAGTGCTGAGGAACTACTTTTCCTTGGTTATCTGCATACCAGTGATAATTCATGGTTGTGGTTGCCATGAGGTCATCAGTTTGCCTTCCCATCACTCCAAATGATCAACCGGCCCCAAAATTCCCACACTCCAGTGATGACTCCTCGGAGTGGCGAACATGGGGCCAGCTTGCACTTTCGTTACTATGATACGCCTTATGTGGTAATTTCGTAAGATGGTTTGTGATTGGTAACTTGCAGTGGCTATGTACAATAAGTAAGCTGGATTATCATTGGCAGATGGAGTAATAGTAGAAGGGTGTCTTCTGGGACTGAGGGGAACATATCACATTCTATTGACTGTTATCAGGAAACAATTGAAACATTTCCAATTCACTACTCACTTGTGTGTATGTATATATATATATATATATATATATATATATATATATATATAATAAGAGCAATTGGCCTTTGTGCCATCAACTTGAATCATTCAATGTACCAGCAAAAAGCTTCAATGGTAAGTACATCTACCATTACACCCAAACAGATGAGGTAGAAACAGTATTTGTCAGAGGCGTAGGAAGCAAATCTTCATTGGGGGGGGCCTGGTGAGGGCACCATCGCGACCACCTTGAATTGTCGGCTGATGTGTGATGGCGTCTATATAATGCGTATATAGAATTCATATAGAAAAGTAATTTTTTGGTAAATTTTGGATCTGACTTTAGGCTCAGACCCCCATTTTCCCTATGACATCACCATAATAATCTAATTTGAGATGTAAAGTTTTAGCTTCTTTTCCATTGTGTTTATGAGTTCTTGGAAAATATTGGGGGGCCCAGACATACTCAGGCCCCACCTCCTTCATGATTGGCCCCCCCTTTTCCTACGCCCCTGTTTGTATGGCAGTTTCCTACAGGTGAAATCCGTGGGACATGAGTATAATAAAAGAAAAGAAGTTGATAAATTACAAGTAACCTGATACTGATATAATGATATTCACCTAGGCTGAAAATATAGATTCACTGCCTAGGAAATGGAAGGAGTGAGTGGGATGTAGTCATATTTGTCCATATTGGATGTTATAACTAAAGCACCAAATCTATCATGAGAGCCAAAGTGGGGAGACATGCATATCGCTGCCATTCATTGTATTCATTTTCATTCATATTGTTTATACCTGCTTGTAATGTATATAAGGTTTAAGTGAAGCTGATATTGCATTATTGTATATTGACTGTGCTACATGAATATATCTATAAATAGATAGAACTAAACGACCGTGGTGTACGAGGTGGCCGATCCACCACGAGGGGGAGACCCCCCCGAGGGGTGGATCAGCCACCGAGGACACCAGGGGAGTTTAGTTCTATATTTATTTTATGTTTTTAGAGGTTTAAATAAGGAAAAATTATCAAAATCCGGTACCGTAGTTCCCCGTAAAAGCGCCGATCCGCCATTTTGAATGTTTACATGCACCCAGAACGAGGCTGCAGTGGTGGATCGGCCGCTGTGGTGGATCGGCACACGTTACGCCACTGGGGGTGTGCGGATCGGCTCCCTAATGCTATCTCTACGGGAAGAAGTTATTCACATAAAATAATGGCATCTACATGCATAATGGACTAGGAAAAGAGTATATTAAAGTAAGGTGATCCCAGAAACCAGAAGCCTGTGTTATATTGTAGATTTACTCATATTCTTTTTTTTTTTTTTTTTTTTTTTAGAAAAGTGAAACTAGGTATTTCTTATGAGATCACTACCAATACCACTCAGCAATGCATAAATCAGTGCAGTTTGTAAAAACAAAAATATAGGAAATTAGTTACTGTTTTTTTCACTATATAGAAGATTTATACTGATTTTTACCACCTATGGACAGCATGATGACTCAAGGTTTCATGTCCATTTGTTATAGGATGTAGAGAGTTGCAGTGGTGTTCCATGCTAACCCATCAAAAGGGTATCAATCCATATACAGTCGGTCAGCATGATGCATGGATACAAGGCTGGCAAGTAACTCAACCTGAAGAGTTACTTACCAGAACTTCATTCAAGCAGATAAAAAGGAATTGCACAATGAATCAGCTTACATCCTTAAAGTGTTAAATATACTTAAAAGTATGAGGTGTTATTCTCATGAACCTTGCTTGGTTTACTTTTTCTTTTTAAAATCCCCTGTACATAGGCCGTCTATATTCACATCTCATGTATATATGCTTAATTGAAATGTGTTATTTTACCCTATCTATGAAAGGTTGGCATTTAAGAAATAAACCCCTGGCAGTCCAAGCCTGGTGCTATTAAATCTATCGCTACACTGTGTAGTTGAGAGTCATGGTCACATGTCTAACTAAAAAGGTAGCAGGCCATTGTGGGACCCAGCAGCCATATATGTGAATTGTATATTTTGTTACACAATATCATCTCTAAAACAAAAGGCAAATCCATTACATATTCATGAATATTTCAGAAGTCATCTGCCATATTGGAGAAAGGTATATATATTGGAAATATAAGAATAAAACATCTCTCTTGGCATTAGATGATTCACAAGTAAGTATGTGATCTGCTGACAAATGTACTTATTATGTTTCATCATTATTGAATCCAGAGTGTAAAGAAAAAAAAGTTATTAGTATAATTACATGGGTTATAGGCCTTACCATCTCTAATCATGGCAAGGAGCCATCTACTGTGTGTTGTCCTGCGGGAAATCCAAAATATCTGCTGGGAGAGTAATTATTCCATTGTATACCAAGTAAAACCTGAAACATCAGCAACAGGCAGAAAACATACACAGATGTCATATGCCATTAGTTGTATATTTTATTATTATATCAAGTTGATATCTATAATCATATCTGCATCACCTTGAATTCTTTAACCGCTACCAATTTTCATATCAAATGGCATCTTCAGTGTTGTCAAAAATCGCAAAATATTAAAAGTGCCCTGACCAACACCTTCTGAGCCAACATATTCTTGTTTTCTCTGTGGAATTGAGGATGTTTTGATGTGTGTTGTTTCTGATTTCGCAGGGTACATTGCTACATGTATTAGTATATGTGTAACTCCCTGATGATGCTTCCACACATCTGGAAGGCATTTCTCAAGAAGGTACGACTGAACATAGCCACTATGATTTGAAAACCTCAAAATTATATTTAGTAATGCAGTACGACCGCTCTGTATGATCAGGACATAATGCAACAATTATATAGGGTTTGGATAGGGCAGTCGTGCCAGTGCAATTACTAGTGACCACTAGATACAGGGCTGTAATGGCATTAGAGTAAGAAACCCCACTTCGATTTGGACAAAGTCTAGTCGTACCATCTTGAGAAATGCCTTCCAGGTGTCTTTTCATTGTCAAGGGTACAAATTGGTCAATAAAAATCTTCTTAGTGGATATATAACCTGGCAAATATATCTCACTGAGACATTGATAGTTCATGCTTATCATTCCTGATATGTTGTGAATGGACTTTTAATGGTGTTAAATTGATAAAACTCATCTCCTACTGCATATTTCCCATAGAGATTTAATTGGTTAGCAAAACCTTTCCCGTAAACTGTGAGCACGCGTCTTTTACATGATTAGGGACTCTGAACATGCAAGCAATTTCTCTAACCCAGGGTTGTAGAAAAGAAGAAAAGTATAAGCACAGAAAGAGAGAGAAAACACCAGTTGTTGCAGATCATTGATCGACAATTTTGTCATGAAATCCATTAAGTCCATGCTGAATGGAGTAGAATCAAATGTAAATTTACTGTTGATAAATCGTTAGATTGATATCAGCCATTTATGATGACCATAGTGAGTAAACGTGTGGACATAAACGGTCTAAAATTGTAAACACAAAGTCAAACCTAGACAAGGGTATCACATTGATATTTATTCATTTTTATAAATGCTATTTGATGTGAATAAACTACAATAATTACATATATTCATAATCAACCTCTTTGAGTTATCCTTTGTGAATACAAATATGGAATACAAACTTATAACGTTCCACACGAAAGGCAAGGAGGCAGTGGCAAGACTGAGTACCATCCCTTCCCATGCTAAGCAAATAATTGTTTAGTATACTTGTCTAGAGTCTTTTGATTTCACGTTCGGAAGATTTGGGTAAAATTTTGAAGCCTGACAGAAAGAAAAACAGAAAAAAACAAAACAAATTAATATATAGGTAAACTTCAAGGGATACAAATAAAAGAGACAAATTACTCCTATCTATAATATTCGCTGATAAAAAGAACTGTTGAATCTATCGGGTATCCTCATAGAACTGAACAGTGACCCACCATAATCATATTGCAGTGACCCAGGTTGCAGTACCGTGGCTCAAGTAATCTGTGTGAAAATAATTATGGATCTCTGGCAACCTTGGGACAAGAATTCCTCTGTTGTTTCAAGAAATTTTGTTACAGTTTTGGTGGATTTACAATATTCAAAAGTTATATCATTCGTAGCACTGATCAAGGAACCTTAGACAACATTATTTTAGTCCATCGTTTAAACGCTAGAGGGCAGTTCTGCTTGATAACGTATGGACTATAGGCACACCGGCCTTTTTCCAGGTATCTGGCTGTTAGACGAATACTAATGCAGAATGCAAAAATTCTGTAATATTTCTAATACCTTTCTGCATCTTCGCCATGTGGCTGTTTATAGATGAACAAATTTCAGTGACAGATTAGGGATTTGGAAAAGGAAGAGGTGGGGGGGACCACTATATGTTTCTAAGGATATTTTGGGAGCCAAATTATGCAAATAAACACTTAAGTCCTGTGAAAGAAAAACATGCAAATAAGGTGCATTCTTGATATAAGATGCACCCAGACTTTGTGGCATTAAGTGAAAAGATATAAAATGATTTATCTTCTGTTCCATTCAATGGACCACCTTTGAAATCCAAAAGCTTAATAGGTAGCTCAGGGTTCCGAAAGGTCATGGAAAGTCAGGAAAAATAAAATGGTCAGGGAAAATCAGGGAGTTTTACAAATCCGTGAGTCAGGGAAAGTCAGGGAAAATCTGCCTAAATGTATCACTTGTGTTTAATTTTAGACAAACATTCCCAAAGGGCATTCAAGTATCATTTCTAAAGACCCCATTTTATTTCTGAAAGTTAGGTTTTGACATACTATTGATAAATTGCACTAACAAATGTACCCAGCAAATTGGCATCAGTCTTAGTCAGCATGTGCCACCAAGTGTGAGCAGGTTTCGCGTGATAACACAGAGCGTTAGCTCGAGCCACCATATGTCAATAGTCACGATGTGTGACATATTGTGACATAGTGACTCCAAAAGTCATAGGATTATGCAGGGTGAGCATGCACCAGTCTGTGTCAGTAGTCACATTGACTGACTCATGGTGATGCATTTCATGATTCGTGTGAGGTGAACCTGTGTGAGCATGCACCAGACTGTGTCAGTAGTCACACAGAGTGACATTTGCTCACATATTTTGCTATCCGTGTGAGGTGACACTTATGAGCAGGCACCAGTCCATACCAGTAGTCACACAGAGTGACTTATAGTGACACATACGGATATTTGTGTGAGGTGACAACATGTGAGCATGTGTCAGTCTGTGTCAGAATTCACTCAATGCCACACATATTGACATATTTATGAAGGCATGAAGTGACACATGTGTGAGAATGTGTAGGTCTGTGTCAGTAGTCACAACATAGGTGTCAGGTCTGAGAGAACTTGTTTGGATTCACTCTATGTGTGTACTTTGGGGCAGGGGGAAATCAGATAAATGCTGATTCAACTATCATTGCCTAATGTGTTTATAGGTGATATGCATTGATATGTATGTAGGGAATCTAATGATACCTGAAAACATGAATTTAAATTTGGCTTTGGCATATTAAAAGGTAGTTTCATTTGTCTATGGGACTTAACACTGAATTGGAATCATCAACATCTCATGTAGAATGGAGGCACAGATTTGTCTTGGTTTCATAAATGATCAATAGTTTGATGCACAGTGATCAAGAAGGTGGCATGTATTCAAGAAAGATGTGTAAGAACTCTTGATATAAGGACAATTAAGATTGTGCATTGGCTGATAATAGGGGCAGTATGCTGCATTTGATCCAAACATGAAAGGTTCTGACACATGTGTGAATATGTGTCACTCTGTGTCAGTGCTCACACATTATGACGCAAGCTGACTTTCAGTGACACAACCTGGTATTTCCTTCATGGTGCGTGTGTGACCATGCGTCACTCGATGTCAGTTCTCACACATTGTGACGCACACTCACTCACAGTGACACATCCTACAAGTTCCATGAATTCTGATTGGTCAATTAGCCCCTGATTGGTCCATTTCAGATTTCCCTCCTTTTCCTAGTTCTTTCGCTCTCAGCATTTGTAACTTGGGTTTCACAACACACAGGCACAGGAGGCAAGGACAGCATTTACAAGGTGAGTAGTCTTACAGTCCTAGTACAGATTCTTCTTGGAATTCCAGAAGACCTGCAGTTCTACAAAAGCACATCATGATATTGTCTTTTTCTTAATCTATAAATTCCTGGTTGATAGCACATTTCATGTTGGTAATTTCCAGGCTGTATGGGTTGAGAATGCAGTACATTTTACTCCATTTCTATTTCATGGCACATAAGGGAGTGATATTTTTACAACAACAGGGGGGCTGGTGGGTTTGACAGGGGGGGTAAATTTTCTTTATCCTCTTGTTTGTGCATTACTATAGGCTAAATGGGCATGTTCGTGCATGGTTTTTCAAGAAAAAATTCAACCCTTCTAGGGAGGGCAAACTTCTTTTCAGTGAAAAAGCCTGTGTGTCTCTATAGGTTAAAAGGCACAATTGCACACTGGGGGGGGGGACAAAAATATTGACCCTCTCAAGGGGTGGGGAATTTTTTTCAACCCTTTGTGGGGGAGGCAAAATAATTTACTTCTTTTCAGGGAATAAGCTTGTGCATTACTACTGAGGTTGAACGGACGTGTTCGTGCAAGATTTTCCAGACGTCGGGGAGTGGGGGGGGGGGGATTCGACCCTCCTTGCTTACACATGAAAATCCACCAACCCCTGTTGCTAAAAAAAGGATCACTCTCTTCTGGGGGAGATTCAGGTGTATAGAAATATATGGTACTGAAAATGTGTTTATGCTATGCTTTATTGAATGTTCATATCTGTTGTCTGTTTTATATTTTGACAGGTATATGCATGAAGAACACCTCAAAAAATCATCCATGGAGAAAGGTCATACAAGATACCCATACAAATCAAAAGGACATGGAAACAGGATGAATTGATGATAGTTGATTTTGAATAAAAGAACCCCCTCCCCCATTCTAAAGGGATATTGAAATGTCAGTATGTGTGAGTGTGAGTTAGTGTGTGTTATGGCACATGTGTGATAATGTGTCATAACTCAGGTGTCAGCTCTGGTGAGGTTGCGTTATAACACATGCGTCAACATGTGTGAGGCCATGTGTCATAACACATGTGTCAGTATGGGTTAGTGTGCGTCATGACACATGTGTCAGCATGGGTGGGGCTGCTTCATGACACATGTGTCTGTTCTAAATAAAAGCATTTGGTATAGATTTGAGTTTAAATTTTTTTTATAATAATCTTTATTGACCGATCCACTACATGTCGTAGTGATAATAAATGTCAGTCAACTGTGTGGTTGTAAAGATAAATCAAGTGGCATCTCATGATAAGGAAAAAAGAAAGAAAAAAGGACAATATTCTGCCTGGTATGAAAGTCCTAAATCACACAATCAAGGTCATTTAGGAGAAAGATGATATTTACAATGAACGATGAGATTATTTTGTCATCTTTTTGATAGTTATTTACTCAATCCTTATGTGATTGAGATGTGATTTCTGAAAAGCACATAGAAAAAATGAACAAAGTACAATAAAATATATACATTACATACAAGATTGTGGCCTTTAAGACCCTTCCCAGCAAATCTGAGTGAAGATGAGTCATGGTGAGTGATGATGTGCGATAACTTTTGTGTGATAACGAACTGTGTCGTCTTGTGTCATACCAAGTCAACTCTCACTCAGCTTGACAAACCATTACTCACTTCAATAAAGGTGATAGGAAAGGTTGGGTGAATGTTCGTCAGCATGTGTCAATACTGGTCAAGTCTCACTCAGTTTGAGGAACAATCACTCACTGTGATAAAGATGGTAGGGGAGACTGCATGAGCATGCATCTGCAAGTGTCTACAGTTGTCAACTGTCGCTCAGCTTGATGGACAATCACTCACTTCAATAAAGATGTGGGGGAAGATTGGATATGCATACGCCAACATGTGTAAATAGTCGCTCACTCCCACACAGCTTGACAAACAATCACTCACTTCCATAAAGATGTGAGGGACGACTTGGTGAACAATTGTCAGCATGCGTCAATAATTGCTAGCTCTCACTCAGCATGACTCAAATTCACAATGACGACTATGGAATCTGTATGAATTCTAACTGCTTTTACTTTACAGAATGGGCCAATTGTTTGAATGTCAATATGATAGATTATGTTGCATATAGCAGTTTTCTTTATACATGATATGAAATATACATAAATCAGGAACATAATGATACCATAGAATATGGAATTCGGTGCATATATAAAGACAAAAAGATGATTTGTTTTGTCTATGGGACTTAGCACTGAGTTGGACTTATCTGCATTTTACATGTGATCTATGCATCTGTTGGGCCTGGTTTAGCGGAATATAAAAAGTTTAATGTCTAGTGATCAGCTAGGTCACATATGATTAGGGGAAATAGATAGGACTTTTTAATATGATGGTAAAAATGGTCTGTATTGAGTGATAAAAGGGGTAGATGTTGTATCCAATATGGGTATAACAGACTCTGTCAGCAAGCATCAACCTATGTCAACTTCTGTGAACTCTCACTCATTATGACAAAACTTCACACAAGGTGACACACTACATAGTATTCTGTGTTCTGATTGGTCCATTTTAAATTTCCCTCCCTTTCTTTGTTCTCCTCCTGAATTCAAACAGACAAGTAGAGACAGCCAAGGAGGACAGATGTGCTGGTAGGTGGTCACACAGTTCTAGATTAATTTGTTCTTCAAATCCCAGGTAATAGGTATTTCTACAGTAATAATATTGTTATTACTGATTATGTCTGACCATGCCTTAACCCAGTGGGCACACAATGTTGCATCAACATTGACAACCAGTTGATGTTATGTTGATGGTGTTGATCAACCTGTTTTCAACACTTTTTCAATATTTGTATTTCAACGTTGTCAACCATCACCATTTCAACATCCAGTCAACAGTTGACATATCAATGTTGAAATATTGTTGTCAACTCAACATTGATTCAACATTGATTTGTCAATGTTGAATCAACAATATTGATTTCAATGTTGATACAATGTTGATTCAACATTGATATGTCAACAAAACAACTGTCAATGTTGTTTCAACATTGTTGAAACAATGTTGAGTCAACATAGAAACACAAACATTGAATCCGGGCTGATGGTTAGATGTTGAATCACAGTTGATTTTGAGTATGTTGTTTCAACTTTCAATTTCAACTCTATTTCAACCCTAAATCAATGTTGATATGCAAACATTGCAAACATTGTTTCAACGCTGAATCAACATTGATGTGCCCAGTGGGTTACTGCTAATTCCAAGCAATACCCCAAGATAGTAGAAGATTTAGAACTATGAGTAAAGTCTATGGAAATTTAGGGGATTCAGAATGCTAAGTTATAAGTTCTGGTATCTGGGGACTAAGTGAATGACCATTCATTGTCAATATGGGTGGGACTGGGGTGGTCTAGATTTAGACTGTTTCTGTTTTGTGTTTATGATTATTTGTTTTGATTTGAACAGGTATTCCCAGGAAAACTACAAGGAATCATCTATCAACACCACAACCATCCATTTCCAAGGGGAGTGGTCAAAATATGATATTGTGAGGAAAGATATCTTCACATGGAAACAGGATAATCAGATGAATTGATGTTCACAATAAAGCCAAAAATAAAAATTCACAATCCCCCCCCCCCATTCCTAGTCCCCCACAAGCAAAAATTGCGTCATCATGTGTGATGCTGCGTCATAACCCATGTGTCATTGTGCGTCATACTGCATCATAACCCATGCGTCATTGTGTGTGAAGATGAGTCATAATGCATGCGTCAGTCTATGTGAAGCTGAGTCAGCCCTGGCAATGCTTGACACAAATAAAATTTCCAGGAGCACACTGTGTGAAGGCTCACACACTTCCACTCAACTTCACAAAGATTTGCTGGGTTTGGATCACTCAAAAAGCATCTGCTTGATTGACTGTCATTTGATGACTTACACAAAAATACAAAAGTACATAGATTCCAATACTAACAGAACTTGATATTGAGTCGAAACATTTTGGAACTGCAAGGGACCACACAGTTGAGACACTTAGAACCTGTCCTTGAATGACTGGGTCCATCCAATTAATGTACTTGATCATAAACTAATAGCAGTGACATGTGGTATGTTGTACAGAAAAGTTTAATTTTTAGTCCTCAAGTAATATTGAGTCCTGATGGCTTATATGGATTTCTGTAATTTCTGCAACAGTAGGTCATTTACTTTTTTTGTGTAGATCTTTTATCCGTGAAATACGGCATTTGAACTGTTGTTTTCTCTGACATTTTTGGTACCATTCATCTAGGTTATCCCAATTAAAGCTTGACTCCTCTATATAGTGGTGATCTTTTGTAAAAGTTCCTTTAAGGCCTTTTTAAATTGAATTTTACCTTTTGGGAACTGCGAGTGACCCTTTCTGTATTTTCAGGATTGTGTAAATGTTTGCCAGTTGCAGAACACTTGTACATTATTGAGAGATGCATCTCATCTCTTCTTCTTTCCAGGTAGGGTACACCACATTGTTCATGTAATTGATCGATACTCATATCACGGACAGAACAACGCAAGCAGATTCTTAGCCCACGATTTTGCAACCTCTGCAGTTTAGCCAGCAGGTCTTGATTTGCTCCTCCATGAAGGAAACTGGCATAATCAAACAGACTTAGAATTGTGGTTTTGTACACCAAGATGGCATCTTCTCTGCTGAGATTTTGCCTCATCTTGGCAAATCTAAATAACCTATGATTCACTTTGCTAATAAGGTCCTTAATGGCCTCCACCATGGTTAGAGTTTCACCCATGCGAATCCCTAGATAACAGTAGCTCTTAACCCTGTCTAATTGTATTCCGTCAATCTTAGGATTCATACCCAGATTTGTCCCTGCTTTAACTTTATCTTTACTCCCGCTTAACATGAATTTTGTCTAATCACTGTTTATTGTCAAACGTAGGTCAAGACATTTAGAGACTACTTTGTAAAGGTCTATTTGAAACATTGACAACCAGTTGATGTTATGTTGATGGTGTTGATCAACCTGTTTTCAACACTTTTTCAATATTTGTATTTCAACGTTGTCAACCATCACCATTTCAACATCCAGTCAACAGTTGACATATCAATGTTGAAATATTGTTGTCAACTCAACATTGATTCAACATTGATTTGTCAATGTTGAATCAACAATATTGATTTCAATGTTGATACAATGTTGATTCAACGTTGATATGTCAACAAAACAACTGTCAACGTTGTTTTAACATTGTTGAAACAATGTTGAGTCAACATAGAAACACAAACATTGAATCAGCGCTGATGGTTAGATGTTGAATCACAGTTGATTTTGAGTATGTTGTTTCAACTTTCAATTTCAACTCTATTTCAATGTTGATATGCAAACATTGCAAAAGTTGTTTCAATGCTGAATCAACATTGATGTGCCCAGTGGGTTAAGGTGCACTTTGCATCTATCCTTGTAAGCCACGCCTTATAAGCAGGACATTACGGGTTAAGAGTCTCTGACGAAGGAGTGCATCATGCCCACTGTTCAGTGCATTATGTACCAATAGAGTCATGACAATACTGCTTGCCAACACTTCATTGGAGTATACAACCCTTTCGTCAGCTTTGATATAGCAGATGGCGCTAGTGGCGACCATGTCACTTTGCTACTCCAACAGGGTCATGGACTCCAGTACCTATAATGGGTCAACATGTTTCTAATGATCTGCCTTATGTTTGGCTCATTATTTTCTTTAACTATTGATGGTGATTATTACCACACTATTTCTCTGTGTCCAGCTTTAATTTCTAAGACCTACATCTCTATCTTACATTGCAAATGTGTATTCTGTTCAGGGGTGTCTGTGTATTAAGGGTTAACCTATGGAGCCCTTGGAGTAGACGCTGGACATGCCCATGTAAGCAGTGGGGCTACTGGAGCGCCATCTAGTGTATCAACTTGGTAAAACTAATGTATAATGCCGACCCTCCGGAGATGTATCAACCCCCATAGGGTCGGCAAATCCTGGCAGGTAACCCACTGGGGCTGCATCCGTGCATCATGACAACCAAAGGTCATACTGCATTAATGCATCAACAGCCCTTAAGGGGCCATAAAGGACACCTTCCATAAAAACATTTTGGCATGTAAAATAAGTAAAAATCAGATTAAACCTGGGCTAACATATATGGTTGGAAGCGTATAATATTATGCTACCTTAATTGATTTCATTCCATTATGAAACTTTTTGTTGTCTATGGAATGTGAATGAAAAATAAGGTTCTTTTTTTAGCTTCTTTGGCTTTGAACATCATTATAGGATAGAAATATGTCACATATATGTTGCTTCTAATGATTTCAGGTCATTTTTTTTTCCTAAAAATGACACTATTTGAGTGACAACCCAACTTTGGAAAGCTCGGTAGACCTTAATATATGGAATAGAGACAAACGAAAAAAAAATGCCCTCAGAAATCCCTCCAAAATTGTTTCCCAATAATCAAAACTGAAAGTTATGATCATCTTCTATCCAAAAATGCTGTTCAAAGCAAAAGAAGCTAAAAAAAGTTTTTGTTCCATTCACATTCCATAAAGTATCAAAATGCTAAATTATGGAAGGACATTGATAAAGGCATTAATTACGCTTCCAGCCATGTATTATAATATGTACAGGTGTGATGTTGTTTTTTTTTTCATATGAGAAAGTGTTTTTGTGGAATCTCCCCCTTACGACCCCTTAAATGCCCTTAACATCTCTTAACGCCCCCCCCCCCAATCCCCCACATGGGGTTAAGACATAATTCAGTTAAATATATACTACAGTAGCCATGGCGGGAATAGCCTTTCCATTTATAGTTGGTCTCCTCTGTCTATAAATATTGTCTTAACCCTTAAAGGGCCGCTGATGCAGGAGTGCATCATGCCCATTGGTCAGCATGATGCACCATAGAAGTGCTGGTGAGACTCGCCCGCACTTCTTTGGAGAATCATGCCAACCTTTTGGGAATGTATCAACCACATAGGGTTGTCATGATGCCTGAATGTAGCCCTGGCAAAATACTTACCAGGGCTGCATTTATGGATCATACCGACCAATGGACATTTAGGGAGTGATCATTTTTTAACAACGGGGGGGGGGGGGGCTGGGGCTGGTGGGTTTGCGCACGGACGCGCGAAAATAATTTCGACAAAAAAGCGACAAAAACCGCGCGCGAACGTCCCCTTTTAGCCTATAGTAACGCGCAGGGTTTTCCACTGAAAACAGGTGAAATTATGTTGACCCCCCCATCAGAGGTATTGAAAAAATTCTGACCCGCCCGGTCAAGGGGGTGAAAAAAATCTGACCCCCCTCAAACCCACCAGCCCCCCCCTGTTGTTAAAAAATGATCACTCCCTTAAGCATTAATGAATCAGCGGCCTTTAAATGGTTACCCTGTCTACCCTATGGGGTTTATCTAGATGGGTGAGAATAGGTACACACTAGAGCTGATGAACCCCGCCCACGGTCGACCCTGGTCAGCACCCCAACACAGGATTGATAACTTCTACATTCTACAGTGGAAGAATTAACATGTCAAGGGAGAGAACAGAGGCAAGAAATCCTTTTCTATCTTAGTCAGAGCCATGCACACACAAAATGTAGAGTTGCTAGGGTCTTCTTATTAAACAGCGTAAAATAAATGAGTTAAAACCTGCCGGATTCTAACTTCTCAACTCTGGAACAGACTCATCTTGATCTGACGATACTTAAGTGAAAGTTATATTTGAAAGGTTTTATTTTATACTATTAATTCTTTATGCAGGAGACAGATACCATATTTTACATTATGTAGGTTTGAAGGTACATAATAAAGGGACCCTTTTCTATCTCGTCAAACAATATCCCATATGCATCTGCATCACCTTGCCTTCCTGGGGATCACATATATTTCATTATCATTGGTGCTCATCATTTGAATTCTTTTCTTTACCTTTAATTTCAGATAGAAGATGCCTGCAACAAGTTCATATATAAGATTCCTGTGCATGAGTGTATTCATCATAGTTGTATATGAAGTGGCATTTCCCATTTACTATGCAAGGCAAGTACGCCAAAATCTGTACTCAACCTTCCAGTATGATTCTAAAGATCAATCCCCTGAATACAGAAACCCTTGAAACAACACCCCGGTGAAGAAAATTGTCTTGTGGAATAAGTTCTTTGGCAGGGACGATTGGTGGCATGTATTCCCAAAAGGTTCCAGGCAGAAACAGATAAGTTGCTTAAATGATCAGAGCAGATGTGTTTTGTCCATAGATAGGAGGCATCCACTAGATTATGATGCAGTTGTGTTCCATGGGCGTGATGGTTTCTCCATACCCAAACAGCGCTCTCCAAACCAGGTGTACATCATGTACATGTGGGAATCACCTGCTTACAGACTTGGAGCATTCAACTGGAGGCCAAATTTTTACAACTGGACCTCAACTTATTCTACTAAGTCAGACATCACTATGAAACACGGAGATTGGTTTAGATTGCCACATAGGGATGAGAATGCAGTGAATACACTACCTCAGGTGCAAAAACCGAGGGACAAGAAGCTTCCTACAGTTTTATGGATTGTCATTAATTGCAGAGCGAACAGCAGGAGATATTTTTATTTACAAGCACTGAGGCGCTACATCAAAATAGATGTATTTGGTCGTTGTGGGAAGAGATGTCCTAAAGGCACAGGTGGTAATACTGTGAGCTGTTTCCGAGAATTAGGGAAAACTGGACGGTACAAGTTTTATCTTGCTTTTGAGAATTCAGCATGCCCAGATTATATTTCAATTAAGCCTTTCAGGGCATTAAATAGTACTATGGTTCCTATAGTCCTTGGCGGGACTAGCACAGAGCAATACAAGGGAAATCTACTTCCGCCGAACTCTTACCTCGATGTCAGAAACTTTACATCACCAAAACACCTTGCTCAATATCTACATTATTTAGATGCAAATGATGATGTGTATTTGTCATACCATGAATGGAGGAAGAATTATTGGGTGTACCCGAGGTTAAGTCCGGAGACTATGTGTCAAATTTGTGATGCATTGTACAATACTACAAAGACAAAACCAAAGAATGTTAATTGGAATGAGTTCTGGCATCCTAAACAATGTGAATGGGATCTTGTGCAGAAACTTATTGCACCACCCAGACAGGTGAAACACAGACATTCTACCAAAGGCTAACCATTATTTCAGTGAATTATAGGTCAAGGACGCAAGGAATCTTATCTTGTTTTTAATCAATTTGGGGATATAAAATCTGTAGTCTAGGTGGGAGGTAGGGGGAATTACTATTGTTGAGCATTGTCTTTTTCCGGGGATAAATGTACATACGTTAGGGTGTTATCTGATTACCTTGTCTCCAGTACCACCAATGTAGTGGGCAGTGATATCACCAGAATCAGAATCTAGTGCCTGTAGCTAATTGACCAATACGCGCTCATCTGTACTAGTCACAGAGCACTCGTGAGAGGTTAAGTGTTAATCACATCTTTATTACCATAACCACAAATACCAACCAGATGATTCTGAACATAATATGATTACCAAATAGTCTGTAATGTCCATGGGGAATGCACAGTTACTATACTCTCATCCCAATACATGCCAAGTCCAAACACAGAGTCCACACTAGTCTCCATAATTATATAGAGTGTCCAATGCCGTTGAGTCACAGAGTGGCAATCTCACAATCACTATCTCCATATAGTTCCTAGTGAGCATATGTGAGAATAATCCAAGTTCCTCTCCTGTCATGGTGTCAGTACTGCCTCCAGTCCCACAGAGCAAATGACTACATCCTTCCTCTGAGCAGCAGTCTGCCCTAAGCTTATAAAGCAGAAGGTCAAACCACCAAGTCATGAACCCACAGGTCAAAGTTAGTAGTTCATACTTGGGTCATACCTGTGTCATTCAGGGTTCATACATAAGCAGGATGAGCTCACCAGGAGCAGAAGGTCAAAGCTCCCACTCATGAACTCATAGGTCAAAGTTAGTAGTTCGTACTTGTGTCATCCCTTGGTCATCTAGGGTTCATACACGATCAGTATGATCTCTCTGCTCATCACTCACTCCCGCTGCTGGGGAGCAGTTCATCGGGTGCAGTTGGTGCACTTGTCATCAGCATAAATTATGTTCTCATGTACTGTGTATTCTCTGTGCATTCCCATATCAGTGTTTCTTAGTATATAACACAATTATATACATGTATGTAATTAAGCATTAGTGTGAATTGCTCTACCTTAATAAGCTCAATCCAAGTTGTGTGTGAGTGAGTATTCCTGCTTCTCACACATCAACACATGCGTGGGCTTTTTAGTAAAAATGATTTCATAAATCATTTTTAATTGCCTTATCTATTCGATTCATCTGATAACAATACGATTTCTCTTTCACTCATCTACTTGATGTATCTACACCATTTCTTGTTCACCAGTATAGGAGTTACTTACAAGTTGCTTATTTCATTTCAGTATTTTAACCATGAGTCTCTAATTAGATATACCCAGGTTCTCCACCATATGTTGAGCATTGTCTTTTTTCGGGGATAAATGTACATACGTTAGGGTGTTATCTGATTACCTTGTCTCCAGTACCACCAATGTAGTGGGCAGTGATATCACCAGAATCAGAATCTAGTGCCTGTAGCTAATTGACCAATACGCGCTCATCTGTACTAGTCACAGAGCACTCGTGAGAGGTTAAGTGTTAATCACATCTTTATTACCATAACCACAAATACCAACCAGATGATTCTGAACATAATATGATTACCAAATAGTCTGTAATGTCCATGGGGAATGCACAGTTACTATACTCTCATCCCAATACATGCCAAGTCCAAACACAGAGTCCACACTAGTCTCCATAATCATATAGAGTGTCCAATGCCGTTGAGTCACAGAGTGGCAATCTCACAATCACTATCTCCATATAGTTCCTAGTGAGCTATGTGAGAATAATCCAAGTTCCTCTCCTGTCATGGTGTCAGTACTGCCTCCAGTCCCACAGAGCAAATGACTACATCCTTCCTCTGAGCAGCAGTCTGCCCTAAGCTTATAAAGCAGAAGGTCAAACCACCAAGTCATGAACCCACAGGTCAAAGTTAGTAGTTCATACTTGGGTCATACCTGTGTCATTCAGGGTTCATACATAAGCAGGATGAGCTCACCAGGAGCAGAAGGTCAAAGCTCCCACTCATGAACTCATAGGTCAAAGTTAGTAGTTCGTACTTGTGTCATCCCTTGGTCATCTAGGGTTCATACACGATCAGTATGATCTCTCTGCTCATCACTCACTCCCGCTGCTGGGGAGCAGTTCATCGGGTGCAGTTGGTGCACTTGTCATCAGCATAAATTATGTTCTCATGTACTGTGTATTCTCTGTGCATTCCCATATCAGTGTTTCTTAGTATATAACACAATTATATACATGTATGTAATTAAGCATTAGTGTGAATTGCTCTACCTTAATAAGCTCAATCCAAGTTGTGTGTGAGTGAGTATTCCTGCTTCTCACACATCAACACAATACCACCCCATTGTATTTGCATAAAAGCCTGATATTAACAGTGTTTCACCCTCCTAAGGTTCACTGTACAGTATATGGGAAAATATAGGACAGCATTTTGCAATGCAAGTAACTCGAAAGGGCACTTAATCTCTTCTTTTAGGCCCCTTCTGATACTAACCTCATGTTTTCTTCGAGCATTTTCACTGTCAATGGTTAAGTCTACAGAGAATGCATCCATTATCGCTCGTATGTATCATTGGCAAATAACTCCTTTCCTGGCGAGTTAAGCATTGCACAATACCAGCATAATGAATAATGATCCATATTAACCATAACAACACATGAGACAGTGTAATTCTCCTCCATTTTGTTATAATCCAGCAGTTTCGATGGCACCGTGAGTCGATCATCTCGCTGTCCGCCATTTTGGATTTTGGTTCTATCTGCGCATGCCCGACCCAATTTCCATGGGGATTTGGGTCAATGTGCACCACCATGGCTTTGTGATGTGAATTAACGACAGGGCGAACTTGTAACTTTTTTCATGTTTTTAATAATACATATTGATTCAAATCATATACTTTGGCAATTATTTATCACATTTCTATAATATAATTTACAAAAAATCGATATCCGCCATGTTTGTGCCATAATAACAACATCTTGCATGCGCGGACGAGATGTTTGATGGCAAATTCCTCAACGTTGGATCAATTTTTTTTACCCTAATTGCAATGGTCCACACCATGTCAGTCCAAAAACGTGGGAAAGTTGATTATTTGCACTTCCTATGGGGCCTTAAGCATTGGATACACAACCGTCTTAACTGCAATGGAGGGCTATGCACCCCTACCCTTACCTGTTTTGATAAAGATTCTAGCTAATCTGCTGCACATAAAAATACAATCTTTGTATCAAGGTAAGCCTAACGTATTTAACTACTTTTGTATTAGGAAGATTGGAAAAAAAATGCTTGATTTTACCCATATTTTGCCAAAAAGAAATTGGTTTGTCTCCTCATTTTTTCAACCGGAAGTAGAGACTGAAAATGACCGATGTTTAACCCGATGCATATAACTCTTTTGAGTTAATTAACAGGACATTACGGAATTCTTTTAAGTTCTGTAATAAATAAAGTCAGAAATAGGGATAACTGTGATTTATGGTTTTAGCCAGCAAAGAATAGTGCTGGGATGAACAGCACAGCCCTAGCCTCTATTGGTAAATCAGTTAACTATCGTGTCGTATCTGCTTATGCCTTGCATTCCTATGACAGCCTGATAGTGCATCTGAGGCGGCTCATGGCAAAACCATGTGCTCAGGGTGCTGCTTATAAATACATGTGGTATCCTTCAAACACCTTTATATCACAAATTTAGAAATAAAACATTGCAAATACCAAATGGGAAAGGCATTTCATGTCAAGATGACAGAACTATGAAAAAATTTATAAACAATTGGAGTTGGAGGTGATCTCACTCAACACTTAACAGGTAGAGTTATTTTTTTGCTGATATATATATAAATATATATATATATATATATATATATATATATATATATATATATATATATATGTGGTAGTTTTCAATTTGACAGGCAAATCGATTCATGATAAACAAATGACCACCAACCAAGCAGTAGTTGATTTGTCTCTCAACAATTAACAGCCAGATTTCAAAATTTTAAAATTGGGAAAATGGGAAACTCGTTTTCTGTGTGGTACAACTTGAAATATGTGACCAACGTTCGTTGAGTAGGGAGACAGTTTCTAGCTCACTTGCATTCCATGGTAAATTGACTCAGAAAGGCTACTCTATGGGCAGGGCCATTTCATTTCCTTTTTTCTTCTGGGATATAGATAGGACATTGATTTTTAGTTTAGATAACTATATAAAATACCCCAAGACATTCATTGTTAATTGAATTACATAATTTCATGTTTAGAATAGGACCTAGAATTCTAACAGTATGTGTGTAACAAGTTTGAGTTAAACATGTTGTATCAGCATGAGAAACAGCATACCATTACAAATGTTTTCAGGTCAGCCAAACAACAGATTCCGAGGTCAATTCAGTTCATTGGTTTGTTTGCCCGCAGAGGCCTATGTATATAGGAAATAGTCATCTGACTGGCACAGGTTGTAATGGTAGTAGCTGGTCTATATCCAAAGACAGACATCACATTAGCGTTGCATAGCGTGAGTAAAAGATGTAGATTTCCTCTCTATATATAGGCCTCTGATTGCTACTATTTATGGGTCTCTGTGGGCAAACAAACCAATGAACTAAATCGACCTTTGGGTTTATGTCAGGTAAGGTGACTTTGCCTCCCATCGGTAATTGTCTTATATACAGTATGGGGATCCTATCTCTAGGCCCTATTCGACATGTTAGGCCATAATTGTTATTCCTTCAGTAATATGAGATACCAGTACATAAAATATACAGGATTTGTATAATTCTCAAACAATAAACCACTGAGGGGTTCCTACTCATGATGTAACTACGTGTAGGCAATGTTACCCTCACAGCTAACCACCCTGTGACATAGCATAAGTTACAATTACTAATTGTTACTATTTATGGGTCGCGAACAAAACAATGTATTGCACTGGCCTTTGGGTGGATGTCAGGTAAGGTGACTATGTTACCCATTGGTAATAATAAGAAAGTCGGGATTCTTTCCCTCAGTCCAAGTCCACCTGTTAGATCATTACATGTAATTCATTCACCAATGAGATCAATAAAATAAACGTTTTTCTTTCTGTATTCACGTCTTGCCCCCTCAAAACCACGACTACAAAAGTGCCCAGAGACCACTTGGGAGAGCCCAAGTCACCAGTCTAGCCTCATTTTGAGTTCCACTCTTTTCTCAAGTGCCAAAGCTACAAATCTATTGGTTCATCAACTATCAACTCCATGCACACTGACAGCTCCCCTGTCAGTTTGTGTGTGTGATCCTCACTGACTGAGATTAGGTCCGAGTCTGTGAGTGTTGAGAAAGTGTAAGAAATAGCACGGTTGTGTTTATTTCTGTACAATATATAAGCAAAGGTTCACGAGTTGGAGGAATGTCGGGGGGTTATCGCACACGCTGATCAGGTGCCGTATCGCACGACGCCCGCAGGGCGGAGTGCGATGCGGCACCTGATCGGCAAGTGCGATAACCCCCCGACATTCCTCCAACGAGTGTGCCTTTGCATTTATTTCATGTTATTTTCATCTAAATCAGATAAATAGAATCAAATTTACCAGAATGACTCCCCGTGCGCACTGTTTACATCGCCATCTTGGACCTATGATGTCATCAAATGGTCACGTGACCTCGGCGTGTGATATTTTCGCGGGTTATCACACGGGGGGTGCGCGATACGGCCCTCGAGTGCTAGAGCTATGGGCTGTCAGTATCTCGGGCATATCAAATAAAGTATAGTGTGTACAGTATAGGTGTGTGTGTGATTGGTAAGCTAAGGGTAGTGAAGTGCATTATCTAAATGCCCCACATGTTAATTTATTCTTCCAAAGACAGGATTTTTTATATTCATCTAACCGTGTATTATCTAAAAGGTATTCGTTATTTTGAGGGGTTCCTACTCATGGTATAGCTACCTAACCAAGTGTAGGCAATGTTTGCCCGCAGCTAACCACTCTGTGACGTATAGCAGGAGCCTTACTGTAACTCACGCTACAGCAGGTGCCTAACTCATGCTACAGTGCCAGGAGGCAGCAAGTGACTATAGGGGAAGAAATCTAGGTAAGAGTACCTTGTTCTTAATCTCGCCAAATGATTTTCCATTTCATAAAGACAATTTATACGGGACTGTACTGAGAGGTATGTTCTTTGAGTTCAGTGCATTGGCATCACTACCAATATTGTCCTTAGCCTATTTCCGGCAAACTGTGCACCATTTACATGGTAAATTGTGCGCCATTTACATGGTAAACTGTGCACTATTTTCATTGCAAACTGTGCGCCATTTACATAGTAAGTTATGCGGCATTTACACGACAAATTGTGAGCCATTTACACAGCAAACTGTGCACTATTTACACGGTAAATTGTGTGCCATTTACACGGCAAACTGTGCACTATTTACATGGCAAACTGTGCGCCATTTACATAGTAAGTTATGCGCCATTTACACAACAAACTGTGTGCCATTTACACAGCAAACTGTGCACCATTTACACGGCAAACTGTTGCCTGTTGACGCTGCCAAAATACGTGACGTTGCTAAGTGATCTTATGATGCATCAAAAATCATGATGGCAATGTCACTCTCCAAACAGATTCTGTCCCACTTCAAAATTTTAGTGTGGAATATCTGAATACCTTTAACTTTTTTCAACACAAAACTTTAGGAGAGGGTGGCTTGGATACAATATCATGCCTCACTCATCTGTTAGCTAATACAGAACAAAATCGTTGAACCTAAAAAAAGTTCTGCCTCTTCAGGCTCTTGTTGTTATGAGTAGTATAGTATGTATCGGAACGGGACTATAGCTAATCTAAGGATATTACTCACTGGGCATGCAGCCAATCAGAGGCCTCCATTTGGTCACATGACCCATTGCCATGGCAACGTGACCTACTTAGAGGATTAGCGAACACCTCTCAACCAATCAGAGGCCAGCATTCTGGTAACCATGGTAACATGACCTAATTAGGGGATTAGCGCAGTCACATGACCCCTTGTTTGTAAACAACAACAAGTGATGCAGTCACATGGTCCCTTGTTTGTAAACAAAGGGGTGTGGCTAATTATGTAAATGAGATATATCAAATGCATTTCATTTTTTTTATATTTTATTTTATCAAAAATATAAATACAAGTATATACATTTATCTTTAATCATAATCCAGGCTGTACATAGTGTTATCTTTGTATACGATTTTTAAGCAAGCGTTCTTTCGAAATGAAGGAATGGTGTGAGTCATACCCCCTGTCGACAATTTATCTAAATTACAATAGAAATCCGCTGAAGTATAATACCAAGTATGCCATTCAGTTTGTGCGGACATGACACTTCTCAGTAGAGCGTTCTGTATATTTTCAAAATGAAACTCTCTACAGAGCACACGATCTAAACACTCTTGACAGAAGGTGTTGAATATTCTCTCAGAGTTATGACAATACATATCCCATATAAAGTCTGAGTTTTCCTCAAGAAGAATTATCAAAAAAAAAAGGCAAAGCAACAAGCTTTGCCCAAATAGTTAAAGAAAAAGGCAAAGCCAAAACTTTGCCCAAAGAAGAAAAAAGATTGCCCCCCTTTATTTATTTTTTATTTTTTTTAATAAATAATTTTATCAGAATCAGGAGTCTGATAAAATATTTTTATGGATATATGACATGTGTAAAATTGAGTGAAAATAAAATCAGGTGTCTTAAAATGTAACAAGATAGAATAAAACTCGCTACGACTCTTTCCTGACGACCACTCGTCACCGAGCGTTCGACTGAGAAACACCACGACCATAGTAGTAGAAGTCGCCACCACTTTTTTTACTACTACTACTACTACTACTACTACTACTACTACTACTACTACTACTGCTACTGCTACTGCTACTGCTACTGCTACTGCTACTGCTGCTGCTGCTGCTGCTGCTGCTGCTGCTACTGCTACTGCTGCTGCTGCTGCTGCTGCTGCTACTGCTACTGCTACTACTACTACTACTACTATTACTACTACTACTACTGCTATGACCGCATAACGACCGCTGAAAAATGTTGAGTGGTAAAATCACAACCTTCACGGAAATAGATTTTGATCCCCGACTACAAGGACCCTTAAGTTGCATCATCAGTGGTCCGTCTGGTAGTGGAAAATCATGCTTGGTGAATTGATTTCTGAGCGACGTTAGCAATTTGGTCACACTGCCAGAGGAAAAGGTCTTTTACCATTACGGCGAGTGGCAGCAGCTCTTTGAAAAAATGCAAAAAGACTACGGAGTGGAATTCAGAGAAGGTCTTTCCAGCAATGAAGACATAGCGGGAGAAGAAAAAGAAGAAGAATTGACCACCTCTCGACCACACACTCTACTGATATTGGGCGATCTGATGAGCAGTTCCAACCAGCAAGTGGTAGCCGACATCTTCACCAAATATTCCCATCACTGGAACATGAGCGTCATATACATCACTCAGAACCTGTTCCAGAAATCACCCGAATTTCGAACTATGAGTTCACTACATGATCATTTTTAAGAACCCTTGCGACATGGGTCAAATAGGCGCTCTGTCTCGTCAGGTGTTTCCCTCCAAGGCGGGGGCCCTCTCTAGTATATTTACCCATGAACTCAAGCGTCCTAACTCATACCTGCTTCTGGACTTCAAGCAGACAACACCGGACGACCTAAGAATCCACTCCTCCCTGACGTCCATAGACGATCAGATCGTGTTCGTTCCTCTAGACAAAAAGAGAAAGAGAAAGTAATGGCTACTCATCGACTCATATGATATTACGGCACCCTTAAACACTTAGCAAAGTGTTCGCTGGAGGATTGCGAGCATTTAATAGGCTCTGGAAGCGAGGATTTGGTCACGACGTTGAGCGAAATCTGTCAGAATTTACTGGAGGGAAACATTCCGCTCACCGAGAACCAACTAGAAAGTCTTCAAGAATGTGCTGACGTGTTGAGGACAGTGAGCAAAAAAGCTACCACCATCAAAAGAAAGAGAAACGTCTTGGTTCAAAACGGTGGTTTCCTCATTCCGGCTCTGATAGGTCTGGCCTTACCTCTTATAAAAAGCTTTCTGCGTATATAGTGCTCCTCATTCAACACCTCACCACTGCAGCTGCCTCGAAGATGGTGGACCCCGAGGAGTAACACTACAAGCACTTGGCTCTCAAAATTACGAGGACCACCTGATGTCCCCATAGCTGCTGCTGCTCCTGCTGGTGGTACTGCTGCTGCTGCTGCTGCTCCTGCTGCAGATGAGCGTGAAAACAAGAACCCCTCCTCTTTTGCACCGCCGTATCCCCACCCTCCAATATGGCTTATTACTACAGACAGGCAGAACAAGGTCTTCATCCCAACGCCACATTACACCAGGTGCTACAGTTTATCTACAGGGACTTGGACCTAGTGTTGAAAGACCCCACTTTGAAATCGCGCGAAAAAATGCTGAAATACAAGAGGTTGTTGAATAGGTTACAATTCTTTCTCGCAAATCCAAACAATCACAAGATTCCTGCATCCGCTCTCGTACCACCACCGACCCCCCGAACTTCCCTCCTTGAGGTGTTGCTCGAACAAGTTTCACAGAGGAAACGCAACACCACCACCAAGCTGTTTAAGAGACTGCAAAAAATCAGACTTGGTCAAGTGGAACGACAACGGTTCGGTGAGCGAGATGATGGCTCGAAAAATGGATCCCGCCAGTCGAATAAGCAAAGTGGACTTACTGAACGATGCCAGCAGGTTGAGGAAGACGCCGTTCAAGGGCGTGCTGAGCATGGAAGATCCCACCGGCTCCTTGATTGGAAACCAAGTCTATAAAGCAGGTGCTCCTAACAAAGCTTCGGACAGAATACCTGCTGGTAGAGGGAGGAAACGAACGAGTTCCAATGAGGAAGAGGAAGAAGACGACTATTACTACTACGAGGACGCCACTTCCCTCGTCTGCGCCGCCACCTCCCGTCGGTAGGACGTCGACTACGATGACGACGTTTACAAAACTCCGACTTCCAGCGGGAGATCACCTGCTACACCTTGCCCTTCCTCCGTCAGGATGAGTAATCAAAGCAAGAAAAAGAAAGGACGCAGTCGCCAAGTGTAATCAGACTCCGACTTACCGAGATGGCAAGAAACTGACCAAGAAGGAAAAAGAAAAGAGACGAGTGGTGGCTAAGTACACCGACGTCAAAGCAACATCTAGTTTCACCAGCGTCACCAAACTCAAGAAATACCATTTCCGCGATTGAAACTCGGCTTTCATCCGAGACGCCTTGGGATCTCTGGACGCCTACACTAAACATAAACATCAGAGTCTGTATTGGGACCGCTCTTGTTCATACTATAAATAAATGATGTAAGTGATGTTCTTGCTGATTGCAAACATTATCTTTATGCAGACGACTTGGTAATATACAGCTCAAACAACAAAATCGAAACTATAACCAATAGGTTACAAACGGCATTAAATCGACTACAATCCTGGTTTGTAACCAAGAGGCTTACTGCTAACACTGATAAATCCAAAGTTGTGTGGTATGGTTCATGCCAAAAGTTACCAAAGTCCAGGGGCCAAAAACTATATTTGTATAACAAAGAACTTGAAACCCTGAATAACTATTGCTACTTAGGACTAAAGTTAGACAGTCTATTGAGTTTTGAACCTGCGCTAAAGGACTTAAATAGTAAAATTAACCACCGTCTTTTTAGATTCAGTAAATCCAGAAACATGTTATCTGAAAAAGTTGCTGTAACAGTCTATAAAATCACCATAATGTCCGTGTTTGATTACGCTTTTTTTGTCTACGAAGGGGCTAATGAAGGCCTGCTAAAAAAGTTGGACAGAATGCAGAAGAGAGGCCTTAAAATTTGTTTCAGAGGATCTTTTGGATCTTAATGAAGAAGAGCTCCATGAATGGGCTAATATTCCACTCCTGATGAGGAGACGACAAGGACTATTGCTTAGCTTCATGTACAAAATATCAAGAAATCCAGATTGGGTCGATGAGGAAATCAGAAGGCCAGGTATGAGGTCTGAATCAAAGATCAAGATAGTCATTCCCAGAGCACGTAACATGGGATTCAACAACTCGCCGCTATATAGAGGAGTTGAGTTATGGAATAATCTCCGAGCTGATGTCCAACACAGTGAAAGTAAACTTAAGTTTAAAGCAAGAATTAGGCAGATACAAGACTTATCCAAGATGATGTTAATGGGTGATGAGCCGAATGAGCTCGATGAGTAATATGAAAGAGATACAGGTTAGGGAGCTGTTGAAAGACTACACCTTATCCTGATTGAGTAGAGGGAGCTGTTGTTTACTGACTACACCCTCTACTAGACTTTATTCATGTGGAGCTGTTGAAAGACTACACTGCATGAATTTCATCCATGAGCTCACAGTGACTATACTCTTATGCTGTATATCTCTTGATAATCTGTTTAAGATATGTTTTGTATCTACTCATCTGTCTATATATATCCTGCTGGTATTGTATAATACATGCTAGTATAAAACTTGTGGATAGTAACAAACTGGTGTACCATGCCTGCTTCCCTTCTTTTTGAAATTTTATTGTAAGATTATAGAGCTTGCTACTTGTGTACATAGTACATACTGTTTGTTATATACATTTTATCTTTTCTGTTTATATTATTGTTCTCATCCTTCATTGTATGAATTCCCATCTTTATTCATTGAACTATGTGCAAACAACCATTTCATGTAATAACTGAGCAAGGATTCACATTATTGTCTAATTTTACCACTTTCTGTATGAATAGTGACTTGACAATAAAGCATTTTCAAACCTCAAAAAAAATCCCATCCGGAGAAAATTCGCAAGGAACAAGACGATAACCAGGGGAATCGATCAACAGTGGCAGTTAGATCTGATGGAGCTGTGTCTCACAACGATGGGTTCTGATACGTGGTCACGGGCATCGACGTTTTCTCCAGGTACGCGTGGGCGGCTCCCGTCAAATCCAAAGGTGGCGCAGCTGTCACCAAGGCATTCGAGGAAATGACTGTCGAGAGACATCCGCACTCCCTTCAAACAGACAAGGGGAAAGAATTTCTCAACAAGACCTTCCAAGATCACCTCAAGAGGAAAGAAATAGAGTTTTTCACCAGCGAAAATGAAGACATCAAAGCTAGTCTAGTGAAGTGTTTGAATCGAAGTCTGAAGGAGAAGCTGTGGCGCTATTTCACACACAAGCGCACATATCGCTACCTAGACGTACTGGATAAGGTGGTGTCTTCTTACAATCACACTTACCACAAGACGTTGAAAAAATATCGCCTGCTGACGTCAGCGCAGAAAACAGCGAGACTGTTTTCTACAGACATGACCTCCCTACTAAGAAACAAATCCAGGAAATATGGAAAAAGACGCACCCTGGACGTTCTGACACCGACGTCATCGTTCCAGGCGACAGAGTGAGAATGTCGAGGGCTAAAGGTCCCTTCGACAAAGGTTACGAGGGAAACTGGAAGGAGGAAGTGTTCAACGTCGCTAAAACGTTGGGCAGCAGAGGGTTCGAGCTGAAAGACGACGCCGGGGAGGAGATAAAGGGGGTGTTTTATCCAGAGGAGGTTCAGAAGGTCTCCAAAGGTCGTTACGGCAAGACTTACCTGATAAGGTGCTGCACTACAAGACCGTCAAGGGCAAACTCTTAGCTTTCGTGTGTTGGCTAGGTTACGGTGACAAGTTCAACAAGTGGATTCCTGTCAAGAGAATCTCGTAGGACAACTATGAACATCACCCTGGCTAGCAACAGTTCTATGGAGTATTTCCCTCACAGAACACCCTGACCTCTTTTCGAACCTACTTCGACTCACCCTTCCTCCTATCAGAGGACCACGAAGCGGCTCTCAGCGAAATCATCCTCCCGACAGAATGGAGCAACGTGCGAGACGACTACTTGATCATGATCGTTCGTCTGCGCACAAAGAACTCGCTGGCTGAGGCGAAAAGAGTTTTCAAAGAGAAAAACACCTTCAAGAAAAAACCCGAGGTGGACTGGAAGAAGGTGGACAGAGTGATCAACCTGCAGAAGATAATCCAAAGCGCTAATCCTCCGACTAGAACGGAGGAGAACTTTGTCGACGAACTGACACCGGAGCTGGTAGAAAAAGAATTGGAGGTGCAGATATTGAAACCTGGAAATAAGTCAAAGCATGTCACGTTGACACACGAAAACTCGGCCCTGTACAAGCAATACCTGACGACGTCCAACAAGAGGCGAAAAATGAGGAGTATGGCACACACCATAGTTCAAGACATGGAGAGGAGAACGTGCGTGCTGACGTTGCTGCCGAACATATTCCCCGTGCCACCCATTTTCACGGGAAACAACGCTCAATTCATCGAGCGCTTGAACCTGCTCCTGACAGATAATTTAGAAGGCCAGAACTTTTTGGAAAATTCGAAGGCTGTCTTCTTGTATGACTCGCTGAAGAGACCTGTCACCATCAACATGCCCAGGCACACTGATGTGATCGTCACTGAACATCTGGCACACATTCTAGGATTTGGGATGAAGACTCATTTCCTGACCACGACCACCGGCGTCTACATCATGGACCCCTTCGGAGACATGTACTCTGTGTATGTATACAGCAACACCATTCAAGACAGACGACTGGGTGACACGCACGTCCCTCTGTTATGCTGCGTCACAGTCGACAGAAGCGGATGGCGGAAAAGGGGGAATGCAAGCTATCAGTTTTCCACATTTGGATTATTTTCCCTTGAAGTCCAAAAGGTTGGACGAGGTCGGCATCTACTTAAGAGACAGAACCGGGCGATCCATACCCTTCATGAGAGGAGAGGTGACGGTGACACTTCATCTGATGCCCAAGAAGGCGGGGGGCAAACGTCAGCTCCTCAAATGGGAAACGGCTCTTGCAAGAGACAGCGGGAGGACATTTTCGATCGATAGGTAGGCGACCTATAAATGAAAGGATTAGAGGTCACCGGCGTCAGTCTACCACCAACGTGAAGAGGGAGCACAATGGCTAACGTACACGAAAACAGCAGTGAGTGCGCGCTCTCTGAGCGCTCTCTGCACGCCGTAGCGCCAACTCAAACTACTATCCTAAAGTTGACCTTTGTCGGGCTAGAAACAAAAAACTCTTTGGGAGACGGGAGCAACATCAATTTCACCATCAGTATGTCCCAAGAGTACATAGACCTGAAAGAAAATTACCTCCATCTGGAATGCCATGTGGTGAAACCAATGGCGACGCACTGGACGACACCGACGTGGTGGCTCAGGTAAAAACAACTTAGCTCACTCGCTCTTCAAGAATGTCCAAGTCTCCATCAGAGGCTTCAAAGTGTCTGGTAACATCAAGACCTACCCGTACAGAGCTTACCTGGAAGGTTTACTCAACTACGACAAAAAAGCGTCAAGAAGAACATCATGAGCGTCCAGGGTTGGCACCAAGACAGGGCTGGTCACTTCGATGCCTCGACCAACGACAACCCAGGGTTCAAGGCTCGACAGAAACTCATCTCCAACGGACGCTTTTCGCTGATGTCGAGACTCCACTTTGACCTAGCTCATCAACCAAAGTTCATAGCTGGAGAGACGGAAATCAACCTTACTCTGAAACAAGCTGCCCCCGGATTCTATCTGATGAGCGCGGGCACCACCGCATACAAACTCAAGATACATAAAGCTAAGCTCTATGTGCGTCGAGTGGTCGTAGCTGATTCTGTGATGGAAACGCACAAAAAGGCAGTGATAGAACATGGTCCCTTCAACTACTCAGTGAACAGAATGGAGGTGACGACCTACACCATCCCTGCGGGCAACAGAGATCACAACTGCACACACTCAAACACGGGTTAACTACCCAAGTCCATGATGATTTGTTTCCTAGTCCACGACGCCTTCAACGGAAATTACGCCAAGAACCCGTTCAAACTGAAACATTGCAACGTCAACTCGCTTCAAGTGATAGTGAATGATCAGAAGGTGCCAAATGACGCCTACGTCCTTGACTTTGCCAAAAGGGAAGTGGCGAGGGAGTACCTAGCACTACACACGGAAACGGGGATGTACGATGATTTCCTGAACGGTTACACCCTGTTCCCCCTGGATTTAACTCCGGACAGATCGCATGACGGGTGTAGAGTGAACCTTATAAAGGGGGGTCAGCTGAGAGTGGAGCTCAGTTTTGGCTTGGCGCTGACGGAGACCACAACGGTACTGCTCTACTTGGTGTACGACAATGTTGTCAAGCTGACCAGAGATCGACATCCCATCACAGACTACCACATGAACTGAAGAGAAGGAAAAAAAAGTGCATGAACACACTTGAAATAGACAAAGTGTTAAAGGATAACATTCACACAAAACACCATTTCCTAGGTGTTTTCTCTTGTGACACTAACCCTGAGCACCCTGTCAAGAACACTTGTTTCGTGAGTAACACGGATCCTCAACATTTACCAGGTCAACATTGGGTGGCGAGGACAGGAGAGGTGTACTACTTTGATTCATTCGGCTTACCTCCGCTGAGCGCAGAGTTCTTAGCTTTCCTGAAACTTTCTGCTCCGTTCAGGTGGCAAAGAAACCACGTTCAACTCCAAGACACTACTGCTGACACCTGTGGCCCTCATTGCGTCCATTTCCTGATTGAAGCATGTTGAGCAAGAAACCCCAAGAAATGCGTCATGAGAATGAGCAAAAACCCAAAACTGAGCGACTGGTCGGTGAGTCAGAGGCTCGCGATGATGATGATGTGAAGAATTCGGAAAAAAAGGAAACGGGATGCTGCAAGCGTCTACAATTCATGCAGAGAGTCAGTGACTGTGAAACAAGCAAAGTGAGACTTTGCGGTCTGTTCGGACGAAAGAAAAAATGATTGATTAAAAATTCATAGAAATAAAAAATGAAAATGATTTATTTTGTTGTGTTTTATTTCATACGTATAACTTTATTTAAAAAAAACAACTAGTCGAGTTATCATTATTATCACGCGCAAAGAATTCAGAAGTATCTCATTTACATAATTAGCCCCGCCCCTTTGTTTACAAAACAAGGGACCATGTGGCTACACCACATGTTGTTGTTTACAAATGTAGGGGCTCGTAGATCGTGATATAGTGTGAGCGTCTCCCTCGAGAGGGCGTTTCGAGCGGTGCGCCCATCACCGGTAGTCACTAGAGGTCTCCTTGACCCCTGGTCTCTGCGGGGTGGTGGCAGCACTGTTCGCCTCGCTCCAGCTCCTACCTGGGGCCGGGGAAGGCGTTAGTCTGGCTCTAGCTGCCAACGGAGTCGAACCACTTTTACCTGAGCTTACACTATAGCTAAGCAGTACACTTCGAGGTGGATGTAAAACATATACCGTAATAAATACGTGCCGGTTGCACTAACCCGAGATACCTTGTCTGGTTTTCACTTTGAGCTAGTCGAGACATCAATCCGAACCACTACACTGGTGCCGTGACCAGTCCTTGGTGTTTATGCGCGGCCCTGGAGGCCGAACACGAGCACGATGGATCTCGAGATGAAACATTGAACATCTCGAGATCCACACCGAATGACACTGCTCATGCTAATGATTTAAACCGAACACAAATGAGGGGATATACTTCCATAACTGGACCCAAAGTGGAGAGGGTAGTTCGAGATCTCGAATCAGAGGAGATGCCCACTCCAGCCGTGAACCATACATACAGGTTAAGCACCGAGTCTACAGAGACACTGCCACCAATTATGATGATGACCCTCGATGCTCAACGAGCAGCCTCGGCTCGAGCAGAAACAAAAACAATGAGTCCTCGCTGATCCCTAGACGACGTAGACGTCTCGGTATTCGACATAGGAGGTTCGAAAAGAGTTACTGAGTCGGCAGCAGAATACTTGCGCGAGCAGGCCAAGTTGAGTTTCGACGCCATGAATAGAGTTCGCCTATATCAGGGTTTACCAAAGCTAGAAGACTCCGAACATAAAGTTCTGAGGCTTAGAAATCTGGAGAAACAATGTCACCAGTATGAGACCGACAAAGAACGAATGATGAATGACATGAAGAAACTCGAAGAAGAAACCGAATTGAAAGAGAAAGCCAATCACGACCTCCAACGACAGGCACACGTCATCCAAAGGAAAATAGAACTCGCTAAAGCTGAGTGGGAAAACGAGAAACTTAGAAAGGAGGTTGACCTGGAGGAACAAGAAGCTTGCTCCACCATCACGAATCTCGAATTAAAGAAAGAGGCCGAGCAGATAAAGGCCGAGATGGAACAATATAAGTACGAGGCAAATAAGTTGCTGGAGATTCGGGACCAATGTATATTGAAGAATGAGGACGTGATGGAATCCATTAAAGACAGCAATCAGGATCTATTCTTGAAGCAACAAGAGCTATGCCTCGAGATAGCTAATCTGACGAAACGAAAGATAGCCCTCGACACATACCTGTCGGGAATAGAGAATGATGACCAGATTGATAAAATAGACCCTGTTGTGGGGGAGGACAAATCTTTCGAAACAGACACGAGTGCATCTGTAACACAGTTGGATATACTTTATCAACAAGGATTATCTAAGAACGAAATACCTACTGATGCTACGTTCATGAAGGGGCCCCCACCTTTAGCAACATCAACGCCAGCCGAGGCTCTAAAGAAGCCAGACCGATACGACCCGTTCGTAAACAATAATGCCGACGCTCATGTTCGAAATGACGGTGTCTATGACCCGACGCATGAACCAAGGGCAACTGAACCCGAAAAACAGAGAATAAGATTCAGTGTCACCACTGCCTTACCGCATAAAGAAACTGAACATAGCACTGCAGATGGACAGGAAGGCCACTTCGAGTTGTCTTACGATGACAACTCGGTGGACGAGTCCGAACCTTTGGCCACTGGGAACCAAGGTGCGGTAGGGGGTAGTGCATCGGGTACTACCCAAGGACCAACTGCACCCCCTCCCGGGGCTGGGGGCGCTACCGGGGGACCTTCGAGGCGCCGATCCCGAAGTAGCATGTTAGAACACATGCTGAATCAATCAGCTAACACCTCGAACACTGCACACAGTGAGGAGACCATTCGGGAATGGAGTGTCAACCAATGCCAAAAATTGGTATGGACGAATAACGCAGCTAGGCGTCAGGCCATTCTACCTAAGATTTACAAGGGTGTAAAAACTTTCATGCTCTTCAAGAAACGAACGCAGAAACCACAAGAATCATTTCGAGCCTACGGATTGCAATCCCTGTTACAGAGGGCGCGGCCAGGAACCAATCCTTCTGATAAATTTTTCCTGAATGACTTGTTACCACAATTCGTAAGCGGACTTCGAGACGAGGATCAGCAGCAAGCAGCTTTGGATGCTTGGAAAGGACGAAATCCTACGTTAATGGACCTGTTCGAGGGAATTGAATGCTGGACAGTAAAGAAGACCCTAATGGCGGGAAAGGTAGAAATGAAAACCTCAAATGCTAAGGTTTGCGCGAGTACTAATACTAGTACAGCTTCTATGTCAGGGATACACCAACCGATCAAGGAGGAAGACGGCAGTATCTCTGGAGTACAGGTAAAGAAAGACGTGAAACGCAAATATATCCCTCGACGGATATATAACCGACGGGCTAATGAACCTCGAGTGGAAACAAGGCCCAACTCAGACAGCCGGGCACCTTAGATGGCTGTTGCTCGAGCACCAGTGTTGCCCCCACCTAGAACTACTGCTCCAACCGAACCTCTAGATATGATGAAAATGATGGAGGATTTTATGAAAACTTTTGCCGAAACAATGTATGCTAGACCCGCACGTCGGAGAGTAGATCGGAGCAGACTACGGTGCTACCGTTGTCAAGAAATGGGGCACTATGCTCACGAGTGTACAGCCCCAAAACCTGTACTATCCCAAGCTAATTATGTAGAAGAAACGCAGGAGGAGGAAAACTAAAGAGGGTTGCATCTATGGCAAGGGATGTGATCCGTGATTCGAAAATCTGCCAAAAAGCCACCGCTGGCGAACCCGAGCTGGTACAGGAATCAACACCCTCCGGGGGACTGGTACGTGAGAAGGATCCTCTCACCCCAGCCCGGGCCGGGGGCTTCGACGGGGAAGGGGCAGATGTATGCCAGGACCCTGGGGAGAAATCCTACGTCGAAGAAGAGGGAGGTTGGGTTGAAGAGTTGACGCGTGTGAGTGCGGCACACCTCCCCCCGAACCATCCGTGTTAACCTTCTTGAAGGGTTTCGGATGGGAGATCGGTGATTCCAAGGAACAACTCCGATTCGCCCAGAACTCCCCACCTTTGGGGGGAAACGATGGTACATTGCTGTATCGGTGAAGGGGTGGACCGGGGAATTTTTGATTGACACAGGTGCCAGCCATTCGTGTGTCTCGAGAAAATTCTTCAGTCTGGTGTCCGGCAACCATGAAACGCTACCTGTTGGTGTTGCTTGCACGGCCGACGGTAGCCAGATGCAGACTTTTGGCAAGACTTTCATACATATTGGGATGGGGGGCTACGAGTATGTAATGAGCCCTACTATAGCCGAGATAAGTGATGATAGGATAATCGGCCTGGATTTCGCAAGTTTGTATGGCGCTGTGTTGGACCCCCGATTCGGGATGTTGAAAATCAGGCAACCCTACAATTGCGAGATCCCTTGCATATTGAGACATGTATCCTCGGTAGCCACCGTAGTACAAACTGTGAAAATTCCGTCAGGAATGACTTGTGACGTTTTGTGTTCTTCGAACCATGCATTTCGAGGCTCGGACGCTGTCTTCGAACCTAATTTTGAAGCCCTATCTAGCTTACAGCTAGATTCAGTTGACACTTTAGTGGGAAGTGGATCTTGGACAGTAGTCCCAATTATGAACAGAGGATTGAAACCTGTGTATCTGAGAAAGAATGAGAAGATTGGTGATATGTTCCTAATAGAACACGTCTCGGAAGCTCGATTTCGAACTGATTTACCCGATGGGGCAGTTCGGGGACTACCAGATGACCTAAGGAAGTTGGTTGATGACTCTTCCCTGAGGAAGAATTCAGAGAAAGAGAGACTTCGAGCCCTACTTGCTACCTACAACGATGCCTTCGGGAAACCTGGAGGCGCGGTAGGCCACACTAGCAAGGTACTACACACGATTGACACCGGTGATTCGAAGCCATTCAAAATACCCTATAGGAGATTACCACTGAAAAAGAAAGTGGAGGCGGAGAAACAAATTCTCGAACAGCTGGGGAAAGGGGTCATAGTGCCGAGCACGAGCCCTTGGTCTAGCCCAGTGTGCATGACCACGAAGAAGGATGGGTCTATTCGATTTTGCATCGACTATAGGAAGCTGAACGGCTTGACGAAGAATAACTCCTATCCCTTACCAAGGATAGATGAGACCTTAGACTCTTGGGGGGGAATAAATACTTCTGTACCCTCGACCTTCAGTCTGGGTATTGGCAGATCGGGATGGACCCAAAGGATATGGAGAAGACAGCCTTCTCGAGCCATATGGGCCTATTCCAATACAATGTTTTACCTTTTGGGCTGTGTAATGCACCAGCCACTTTCGAAGCTATGATGGAGGAAATGCTAAGCGACCTCATTTGGAAGAGTTGTCTGGTGTACCTCGATGATGTCATAGTTTTTGGAAAGACTTTTGAGGATTGCATGAGCAACCTCGAATTAGTCTTGAAGAGAATCCTAGCAAATGGTCTGAAATTAAAAGCAAAGAAATGTAATTTATTTAAATCATCTATTACATATCTCGGCCGCATAATAACTCCTGACGGCGTAAAAGCCGACCCCGAAAAACTCCAGACAGTGTCCGAATGGCAGAAACCCCTATGTGCGAAGGAAGTAAGATCCTTCCTGGGCTTCTGCTTATACTATCGTGACTTCCTCCCGAATTACTCCAAAGTAAGTTATCCCTTACAAATATTGGCACATTGGACCCCAGGTCGAGCAAAAGAACGTTTTCCATGGGGAGACGAACAGGATATAGCCTTCGAGCAAATAAAACACTTGTTTGCTAACACACCCATATTGAAATATCCCACTGCGGATGACCATTTCATACTGGACACAGACGCTAGCAATGATAGTATTGGTGCAGCCCTGTCGCAGGTCCAGGACGGGGTCGAAGTACCAATCACCTTTGCTAGTAACACTATGAATAGGGCACAATGAAACTATTGCACCACCAAACGTGAGTTGCTGGCTGTGTTGGTGTTTACCAAAAAGTTTCGACACTTCCTATGGGGTACCGACTTCACTCTTCGAACTGACCACTCATCCCTGAGGTAGTTACTTAATTTTAAGGACGCCGAAGGTATGATTGGCCGTTGGCTGGCGCACTTGTCAGAATTTGGGTTGGAGCATAGCCAGATCCAACATAGACCGGGCTCGAAGCATATCAATGCGGACGCCCTTTCCCGGAAGGCCTTTTCGGAAGTGCCAGAAAATCGATTGTGATGATTGTGGGGCTCACAACGCGGTGGTCGCAACGGTTTGAACTAGACAGTCGACGCCGTTACCTAGCGCCAGTATGGAAAATGTTATAGAATGGCCAAAAGAAACCATCCTACATTTCCAACAAAATGAGAAACCCGTAAATTTCTAGCCCAATGGACCGAGCTAGAGATTCGAGACGGTCTACTGTGTCGATGGAAAACCTGTCCTACAAAGGACAAGGTTCTACAGATAGTGATTCCTACGTCACTAAGACGAGATATTATGTTTTATTGCCACGGGCATAAAACAAGCAGACACTTCGGGAAGAAGAGGACGTTAGAACGCCTAGCCAGGAGATACTACTGGCCGGGGATGCACAACAACATCATAAGGTGGGTGATGACTTGCCCCGAATGCGGCAGGAATAAGCCCGGTCCAGGAATGGGAAAGATGCCCCTAATGCAAGAGCTATTCAGAGTTCGATTCGCCAGAGTAGCCATTGACATCATCAGCAGAATCGAACCCACACCCCGGGGCAATACTTGCATGACGGTAGTAACTGATTACTACACCAAATACACTCGAGTATATCCTTTACCTGACCACAAGGCAGCCACTTGCGCTATTGCCTTCGTGAAAGGATGGGTGTTACACTTAGGTGCACCATTAATGATGCACAGCGACCAGGGACGAGAATTCGAGTCCAACCTGTGCCAAGAAATGTGCCACTATCTGGCCATTTGTAAAACTCGAACCAACCCATACAGACCACAGTCTGATGGTCAGGTAGAAAGATTCAATCGAACATTGATACAAGTCCTTAAACCCTTGGTAAATTCTTGCCAAGACGACTGGGACGAGCAATGTGACTTCGTGGTACATGCTTATAATAGCACTGTGCACGCCGCAACAAACTGCTCCCCCAATTTATTAGTATTTGGGGAGGATATCATAATGCCCGCTGATCACGTATATGGTGTTATAGGGGTAAGCCCCGAAGCCCCATGTACTGTAATGTTTGTAGAGTCTCTCCGAGACCAATTTAAACGAGCTTATGAAGTAGTTCGAAATGAACTATTAAAGAACGCAAATTGGCAAAAAGTCGGGTATGATACCCACCTAAAGCCACAACAATTCAGTGTGGGCGACTGAGTGTTTAGGATGCATGAATCTTTAAGGTGCAAGAAGTTGATCTCGAGCTGGGACGGACCTCATGTGGTCACCCGAATTATATCTGAAAGCACGGTTATGCTTATGAGTCTAGCTACAGGCCGCATGAATAAGTCTAACGTGTGTAGGTTGAGGAAATGGAGAGGACGAGATGCCGCCAACTCTGAGTGTGAGGAAATTTCCAAACAGATGAATGAACAGAAGGACGAGATCCTGATGAAGACCAACGAATTGTTGAGGAAAATGAAGGGTATGGCCCCGAAAAGGAGAAGAGGCTGACCTGCCAAAGTGGCGAATGAGAAAAAGTCGAAGAGAGGACGACCCCGGAAGGTCGAAGCTGACACGAATTTAAAATCTAATCGTGATAAAATTGTCTCGGCGGAACGGAGAACTCGAGGTAGGGGGAAAGCGTTGGCACGTTCCACTGGACCTTCTCGAGAATCTCAGTTGAATAACCAAGGAAGAGAGGTGAGACGCAGTCCCAGAATTGCCGACGGACTGCCGTTACTTAATGTTCCGAAATCACAACGAGTGTATTGTCCTGTTTATGTGTCTTGTTATGTGTTTTGAGGTTGAGACACCTCGAGTACAATTCGAAATACAACCGCACCGGATATTACCACCCTATTCATGGTTCCTGTGGGTGGCAGACAGCTTGGCTGACGTGTACGCATGATGCTACATGTTATTCTGCCAAACTCCTGTTGATATGAGTAGCGGAGGGGGTAATTCCACCAACGGCCTATGGAGAAAACCAACCCCGACCCCAGGTTATCCGGGGTAGTACGGATGCCTGCCACGAGCAGGAAGGGGGGCCCTAGAGAGCGGAATGTCGGAGTGGCGCAGTGCAGTGGCGCATGCGCAATGGTTCCGCATCGCTTGTTGTGCCTCTAATATCGCTCACAGCACGCGAACCGTCTTACTGAGGTAAGACGTGCCGCTGTTTTCTCTGCCACTTATAGTGACATAGTTCTTCCCAGCTGACTGCCATTGACTCCTTCTGTTCCTTGAACGAAGGAGGACAACCCCCCGAGCCGTCTGAGCCCGAAATATGGCTCAGTCGGAGGTGATGGCGACCGTAACGGCCAACCCCGAAGGACACCCGACTCCACTTCGAGCCCAAGACGAGGCACCCCGAAGTCCAGTAGTGGAACTAATGGACACCACCGAAATGGAGTCATCTATCCCCGAATCGGCTCCCGACACCCTGAGCATCCCAAGAGGTGCTGAACTGATCGGCCCGAGAACACCACGCCCGAGTACGACTGAGGGAACCACCCCTTCAGTCATCGTCGAGGTTCCCGTGACTTTCACCGACCGACCACCAGCCGTCGGGTACGTGAACGTGACCAAGGGATTCATCCGGACGGCCACAGGCAAGAATCGGTACTGCCCACCCAAGTACCTGGGCCTTAAAGGCGAACCACCACGGCTGATACCCTATGATTTAGACATCTGGTTCGAGAACTATTTCGGACTGGCTGAAGCAATGTGCATCAGCGATGGCCTAGTTGCCGTTGTTGACGCCATCTGCGAGGACGACCGAATTAGGTCACAGACAGCCTACCCGCTGCTGTATGGCCTAATCGGGTTCGAGGAGCGCCTGCCCAGCATCCACTCCCGCGAAGTCCTCCTTCCACAAGGACCACCCCGAGAACGCACCTACACATTCATGTCTGACTCGCAGAAGAACTCTCTTGTTCGCGAGGAAGAAGACGCTCTGTTAGCAGACCCGGAGCTCGAGAAAGAAGAGCAGAGAATGGCTAACGAGACCGCTCGCGACGGAGACGTAGCCAGCAAGATTCCAGAAGCTGCCTCCAGCCTTGAGGGTGGAGCTTGCTACTCCACCAAGGTAAACACTGCCAAGGAAATGAGCCTCAAGGAGCTTGATGCCCGTCAAGAGGCCATTGAGAGAGAGCGCAAAGACTTAATGAAGCGCAAGTCGAAACTTAAGAAGGAGGTGGAGAAAGCCAAGAAAGAGTCCACGGACAAGCCCGAAGCCAAGCCTAAATCGAGCCACCGTAAAAAGAAGGTGGTAGAGGAGAAAGCTGAAGAGAGCCACAACTCCGCAGCCTCGACTTCATCTCGAAGCTCGCGGAGTCGAACCCGGAGTGGTAAATCTATAAAGGACGAGGACGCCCCATCCCCCTCAAGATCTACCCAGACGAGAACCTCTCGGAAGACGACCCCTCTTGCCCCCGAGCCCATCAGTAGCACTTCGGTCGAGGAGGAAGAGATCCAAGAAGAAGGCAATGGAGACCGCGACCGGCAGGTTGCCGAAATGAGCCGGCACCTGCTGGAAAACATCAACTCGTTAGAGGAACCCCTGGGGGACGCCCCTGACGAAACCTGTTTGAACAAGTGGGTCAATGCCTGAACCGGATTCCCGGATTACACCCCGAAATGCTTCATGGACTGTCAGCGTCACACTGAGAGCTATTCGATTCCTCCAGCCACCAATCGCGACGGTGATAGTGACGACGAGGAATGGATGAAAATCCTGAAGAAGGCTCGAGGCGGACATCGAATCCTTTGGATTCATGAGCATGGCCACCCCGAGAGCCTCCGCCAGCGCAGGCGCGCCACCAACTGGACCCGAGAGGGAGTCTGAAGGTGCCACTGCTGCTCCGATTGCCACCCCGACTAGACAAACTGACGTGCCAGCCTCTACCCCCGAGGTAGCCACGGTAGCCACAACCCCTGCCCAAACACCAGTGGTCCATAACCTGATAAGTTTGGACTCCGATCCGGAAACCCATTCTGGGGAGACGGTAATGGAGACGGACTTGTAACACTCGATGTAAGCAAATACAGGTACCGACCCTGTCTTTCATATGGGATCCTTGAACACCGAGACTGTGCCCCGAACCCGAAGGATGTCCGGACGGATGCAGACCCACAGAACCCAATGGACGTATCTACATCTTCCCATCTTGTTCAGGGCACACCACACAGCGACGCGGCTTGCCACTGCCAAGTCCATCATTCGCCAAATGGATCTGCAGACAAGCAGTGAACGACCCCGAAGACACCCTGAAGTTAATTCTTATTGTACAGCAGACCCACTACACCGGTGGGCTGCTATAGAACCATATTGTACATAATTTAATTAACCACTAGTCCTCTCACCTTACGCATAAATATATTGTTCCTGTTCTAAAATTTCGATCCTAACGTCGTCCACTAGGACCGATCTCATAAAATGTGTCTATTTGTTAACAGTAAAACAGAATAATTTGTGCTATAAACCTACAAGATCTGTTACCGTAATGCTATTTAATATTTCTCAGGTACACACCAATTGTGTTCATACTTCGAGGTTAGTAGTGGTATAGAGATATATATATTCGTATAATTATAAAAACCCACAGTTATTGTAAACTGTGCATAAAAAAAAAACTAGTATATAGTGTTCATGCGTGAACAACGAAAATTTTCTTTTCGGGTCATGCAACTTAGTATCACATATAATTACAAATATGGTATATCGTTATTTAACATACATTTAAAATACTCTATGTACGGACTCGAACATGTTCTTCCGAACTTGTTTCGACCCATATCTCTCTTTAATCCTATTTCATAGTGTATATGTACGTTTACTATATCTAAAACATTTATATGTGGTCGACTCCTACTATTAAGACGTCACACAAATAACATATCACCTTCTACTTCAAACTCTCGTTTATTACTTCGAGCCCTTATTTTTTTTAGAATAACAAAGTTGTCACTCTGTTAAAATATGTTATTTTGCACACCCCTTTCCTTATTCTGGTGGGGGTAGTGTAAGGGCTCGTAGATCGTGATATAGTGTGGGCGTCTCCCTCGAGAGGGCGTTTCGAGCGGTGCGCCCATCACCGGTAGTCACTAGAGGTCTCCTCGACCCCTGGTCTCTGCGGGGTGGTGGCAGCACTGTTCGCCTCGCTCCAGCTCCTACCTGGGGCCGGGGAAGGCGTTAGTCTGGCTCTAGCTTCCAACGGAGTCGGACCACTTTTACCTGAGCTTACACTATAGCTAAGCAGTACACTTCGAGGTGGATGTAAAACATATACCGTAATAAATACGTGCCGGTTGCACTAACCCGAGATACCTTATCTGGTTTTCACTTCGAGCTAGTCGAGACATCAATCCGAACCACTACACAAACAAGGGGTCACGTGACCACACTAATCCCCTAATTAGATCATGTTACTATGGTTACCAGAATGCTGGCCTCTGATTGGCTGAGCCGTGGTTACTAATCCCCTAAGTAGGTCACATTGCCATGGCAATTGGTCACGTGACCAAATGGAGGCCTCTGATTGGCTGCATGCCCAGTGAGTAATATCCTTAGATTAGCTTTAGTCCCGTTCCGATACATACTATACTACTGTTATGCACTGAGGGCAGAGATTATGTTTTAAAAGCTACTTTTCTCCTTCGTGTATTCATCACTGGGAATTAGGCCTAGTCTGATAGGAGGAGTAAACATTATCATATACTTATCCAAAATATCAAAGATATTAAATTTGGAGCGAAAAATAAAAGTACATACTTCAATGTAGACTCTTTTGGTTTATATGTTCCTAGCAAGTATTCTTGCTTATTTCAATGGGGTATGACCCAATGATGCCTTTTGATAATAGGGTAATAATAGGTTCATATATGGGACCTTCCCATCATTCCAATCACTGTTGGGTTGGTCCAGGCCCGCTGTGCCCTTCCTATTCCCATATGATGGTGCATCATGCCAACCCTAAGGGGCTGTTAAACTCCCAGTGTGCCTTAAAGCCTTAAATATCTGTATTAAGAGCCATTCATTTTGTGTGCTGCCATCTGGTGTTGGATTTACAGCTGGAATTTCTTTCCTGGGAAAGAATTATTTTGTCATTAGGAATTGATTGTTTATGCATGTTCAACTTATCAAATGAAGCAATGAAGCATATGCAATGTGCCAAGTGACCACACGACCCCATCATACAAGATAATGCTGATAATAACATTTTTTCTGGGATGTTATAAATACCGATGATAAAGAAGAAAAAAAATAAACATGTTAAACATTTGATTCAACCAGTGCTCAATTTGAACATTTGAAATCTTCCTTTTATCTGTATTTTCAGATACAAGATGCCAACAGCAAGTTCAAATCTAAGATTCCTTTGTTTAGGAATCTTCATCATAATGGTATATGAGGTGATATACCCACATAACAATATAATGCAGCTATACCAAAATTTATACCCATCCTTCCAGTATGATTTTAAAAATCAACCTTCTGAACACAGAAACCCTCATAACAACACCCCAATGAAGAAAATCGTCTTGTGGAATAAGTTCTTTGGAAGGGATGATTGGTGGCATGTATTCCCAAAAGGTTCCAGACAGAAAGAAATTAGTTGCTTCAATGATAAGAGCAAATGTGTGCTTTCAATAGATAGGAGGAAACCACTAGATTACGATGCAGTTGTGTTCCATGGGCGTGATGGTTTCTCCATACCCAAACAGCGCTCTCCAAACCAGGTGTACATCATGTACATGTGGGAATCACCTGCTCACAGATTTGGAGCTTTTGACAGGAGGCCAAACTTCTACAACTGGACCTCAACTTATTCTACTAAGTCAGACATCACTATGAAACACGGAGATTGGTTTAGATTGCCACATAGGGATGAGAATGCAGTGAATACACTACCTCAGGTGCAAAAACCGAGGGACAAGAAGCTTCCTACAGTTTTATGGATTGTCAGTAATTGCAGAGCGAACAGCAGGAGAGATCTTTATTTACAAGCACTGAGGCGTTTCATCAAAATAGATGTATTTGGTCGTTGTGGGAAGAGATGTCCTAAAGGCACAGGTGGTAATAGTGTGAGCTGTTTCCGAGAATTAGGGAAAACTGGACAGTACAAGTTTTATCTTGCTTTTGAGAATTCAGCATGTCCAGATTATATTTCAATCAAGCCTTTCAGGGCATTGAATAGTAGCATGGTTCCCATAGTCCTGGGTGGGACTAGTGCGGAGCAATATAAGGGAGGTCTTTTTCCACCTAATTCCTACCTCAATGTCAGGAACTTTACTTCACCAAAAAACCTAGCTCAATATTTACATTACTTAGATGCAAATGATGATGTGTATTTGTCTTACCATGAATGGAGGAAGGGTTATTGGGTGTACCCAAGGTTAAGTCAAGAGACACATTGTCAGATTTGTGATGCATTGTACAACACTACAAGGACAAAACCAAAGAATATCAATTGGAATGAGTTCTGGCATCCTAGACAATGTGATTGGGGTCTAGTGCAGAAACTTATAGCACCTCCAAAACTTGTAAAACCAAAGAAAACATTGAGAGGATAAGAGGTTGGCAGAGGGGGAATGGGTGGGGGCAAAATTCTTTTGACTAGCAAGGAAAACCTTGAACATTATTACATTTTTACATGGTTTGTTATTGAGCCTGAGTTCTTTATATAACTGTTATTCCTTTCGTCTCCGACAAAGGACTTAAATCTCAACGAGTGATAGAGAGTGAGGTTTCGCAGCTCTATCCTGGGCCGCAAAATGTTCCAGTCGTACAGGATCAAATCCCATCGTCAGCCGACGGGTTTAGCACCAGGCTCCTGGCTTTCCAGCCACGCTGGTTTGAATCCTGTCATCCGCAAACGTGTTTGGTCTTGAGCCATCGTGCCCGGAGTAGTCAAATTTTATCTCACCTCATGCCTTCCTTACGGACGACACACAAGGGTGAGAGGTCCTGCGGGTTGTATCCACACCCAAATAAGATTACCTTTGTGGTGTTGTGCCCAGACCCTAGTCTAATGGGGAGGGGGGATGATGGTGAACGAATCTATGGGAAGGTAGAAAGCATGCCCCTACACATTTACCGAGTCAATGGTTCTTTAACATCCGTCACTACATAGGCATAGTGACAGATGGACAGGCCTGTTTTAAGTCATTTGTCTGCCATGACCGCTGAGAGACTTTCCAGCACGGCCTAGCCAGGGCAGGGAGGAACTCAAATGACACCTCACGGCGATGTTTGGAGCCGTCACTGTGCCCCGACCAGGCCGGGAATCAAGCTCACGACCTTACGGCCCCTGAGCGGATGCGCTGCCGACTGCAACATGCCTCCCTGCCCGGCCGGACTGTATGTACTAGGCATATCATTTCCAGAATGCCACAAATAAGGTGTGAACAGATTCAGACATTTCTTTGATATTTTGTTATTGTTATTTTTCTCTGTTTGAATATTCCCTCATGATTGTAGCATCTAAGAGAATGAAAACAAATCATCACATTATTCAAACAAAATTTAAATCTCGTTCTTTTTAGTTATCTAAGTTCTTCTCTGTATTGAATATATAAGAATTGCATAGTGGCGTCATCTGGTGTAAATCATATAAACCATAAGAAGGTCTTGTACGTGTAAATGAAATGGAAATGCTCCAAACACATTTGGATGCAGAGACAAAGGCAAGAGCTTGCTCTACATCCTCAAACTCGTGTGTATAGTGGTATTAGGATGAAGGAAAGAAAGCTAACCCTTCCAACAACCATATATAACCTGGTATTAGTGATGATTCAGGCAGTCTGACTTAGATCATATATAAAAGCCGGACAGTGACTTTGCGCAAAAATTGGCCACGTCTGTAACCCTTTTTGCAATAGCTACTATGAAAAAATGTGTTCTGTGTAGGCCCTAGAAGGCAGCCTTTTTGTATGATAGACATGTTGAAGACAATCTGTGTTGATTTTATGTACAATAAGGCAGTATTGTGCATACCAGGGTACAGATAAGACTTTGCATGAGAAATTGTTGCTGATTTTCACAATACTGCTTTACCGCGAGGCTCATATTATTTTTTGATACAGTTTATTTCATGAATTCTTCAGTTTATTTATGGACTATGGTTTATTACTGAATAAACAGACTGTGTGAAGCTACAGACAAGTTTTAGAAAGAAAGTAATGTATATCAATGTGGTATTTATTTTGGTAACGAACGTGACATAATTCTGCTTCAATTACTTTGACAAGCCATAAAACTGAGCCGATCAGGATAAAGCAGTATTTTTAAGTGTTCTGAATAGAGGAGATATGCCTTTCCAAATGTAATAAAGTTCTACAAAGAAATTAAGAATTTTGTCAAATTTGCCCTGTAGACCTGAAATCTACTGCTTTCTGGTGACCTGACCTATATAAACACACGGTAGATGGCGCCAGTGTGGAGCAGGTCAAATTGCTCCTGCTACAGGGGCATGGGTAGTTCCTCTGTTACTCACTAGATGCTGCAACTGCCACTAGTTAACATTAGAGTTGTAGTCTGTACAGGGTACCCAAATGGCTTATGATTTTCCCTAGTAAAGCTGTAATTTCTAAGCATAAGCCATCATTCTTCTATTCAAAAATTGCATAAATGTGAGAGGTGAACATATCCCAAATGTTCGTTTCTATCAATAGTCCTGGACAGGGAGGCAACTTAGTACCCCTAATCAAAGCTCATTCGGTGCGTTCAGAGTACGGCCAAGGGATCAATGCTGGTTTGTAAGGCCACCCCCCATTGGTCCTCCCCATGTAGGTCAATGTTGAACCCTGAGTCAACTTACTACCCTCCCAAGCATAGTTAGGGGCTGGTACCTAGCCAGACCTGGCTGGGGGGGAAGGGGGTGGAGGCTACCAGCTCAGGTGGTGTAGTTAGCGTTCGAGGTCACCCCTACCCATAATGCACTGGATCTAGTCAGAAAACTGTACACCGAACGCCTCGACCATGGTGCAATTATACCTCTCTGCAGGTCATGTGGGTGCTCTGTATTGGTGTGGAGACCATGTGTCACCCACCTCAATTTGATATATACATACATAGTGAACAAGTAATCAATGGATAATTCATGACAAGTGTGTGTTAGTGAAGGATAATTACACAAGGCCGTAAGCCGAGTGTAATTAGCCTTTGCTAACAGACACGAGTCATGAATTATCCATTGACTACTTATTTTATACCACAAACCAATAAATAATCAATAGAATACTAATAAATTCAAGTTGAAAACAAAAATTATTCCCCCTCCCCGGGACTCGAAGCCAGCCATAGTGTGTAGAGATCTACAGGTACATGGGTCAGGTTGTCAGAAAGTGTAAGATTTTGCCCTTGAAGGCCTTGAAAAACTAATTTTCTAATTACCTTATATAACCTTAACAAAATTGTCAAGGTACATCTCCTCAGCTCAGAAGACAAAAAAATACCGATCTAGGCCATCCGGTTCCATTTTTATTGCTTGTTTTGTGTCATGTAACGTCCGGTACCAAAATAATGAAATATGGAGGTAATTGAAGTTGCTCTCAGTAATATAAGAATGTCCCATTATGCATAACAAACACATGAAATAACAAGGCCAATATGTCTTTTATTGACCTCAATTACAGAATGGAACAAAATTTGAGTTATGCATGCACAGTAGACTGCCTCCTACATGATGATAAAAGTACCGGATGTTACGTAACGTCCGGTACTTTTATCAGAATCATTTCACATAAGCTGCTCTCATATGGAGACAAATGCTGTTAGACACACAATTTCTTCACCAAAGTGATAGGGCCCTTCATATGGGTAATAACAAAGATTTTCAAGCTTCATTCCTTCCATGTTTTATAACCAATTTAGATTTAGGTACCGGACGTTACAAATTACAGATTTCCATTTTGAAAGACACATCATGAAAAATTCTCACTTAGTAACATGTCTCCAAACCTTATGGAAATGATACCTATGATCATATACAATACAAAAAATAACTTTGGGATACTCTAAAGTCTTTTTTATTCAATACAGGACACTTGTAAAAAGTACAATAAGTATAAAAAAGAACAAATTTGTCCGTTTTTCACTTCGGCAGGCTATAAGTCCTAAAGTCTTTGATGGATGACCACAAATTTACATTTTTCTGATAGCCCTAAGTGTTCTCTATCAAATGAGTCTATGTAAGACAAGATTGGTTCACAACTTCTTTCTCCAGAGCCATAAAAGTCCAAAATGACCCAAAAACACAAAATCTACTGCTTTCTGGCGACCTGACCCACATACACTTCGTCGCCCGGCAGTGGACAGTGACAGCGCCCGTCTCGGCTCGGCTTGGCAGCGGCACACACACCTCGTCACCCAGCAGCGGACAGCTAAAGCTTTGAATCCATGGATAACTGCACGGCATGCGGGTTATCCATGGATAACCGCACGCCTTACAAAATTGATGTTACAGCCTACAGGGTGTGCAATATCGACAGGTATGTGCATGGGAATATCCAGCAAAAAGCACTTAGTAACCCAGAAATCGTGGTATAACTTGCTTTATATGATGTGTTGAATTATCATTTACTGATCCTTTCTCATATTCTAATCAATTGGTGTATATACAGCAATACAAGTCAATAAAAGAAAATCTGTTATCTGTTATGTGAAATTTATCCTACCACTTAGTGTTCTCATAGTAAATCTACCCTTCCATGTCGAGTCATACGGCACTTTTGAATGTCCCATATATACAAAAATAAGGATGGTGATATGTGGTTTTCTTTTCGTTTTCCATTTGCACATAATCCTATCTATCATTATCTTAAAGCATTTTAAAATAGCAATAGAGGATCATCATCATTGATGTGCAAAATTAAACTGACAAGGATTCATGATAGTCTGTAGCCACGGGCGTGGACTGGTTACCAGGCTTAGTCTGTGTAGGTGTTATCCATATGTTATCTAAGGGTGAGAAACTATAGGGAACAGTGCTGCCCCCTGGTGCTTTTATTTGCTATGCACAGACCTTGATTACATAGGTGAGTGGTGACTTTGCCAAAGTAACCCATCACCACCTTTAGTTTCTCACCCTTCTATAGCATATATGGATAACACCTACACAGACTAAACCTGGTAACCAGTCCACACCCGTGTCTGTAGCAGTGAAGACTATACTTTCATAATTTGCCCTTCCCACAGAATTGAGTGCACTTAGTGCACTAACATACCATTTTCCTTATATTTCTCACTTATTTATATATCATGCTAACACGATGCAAAAGGGTACTTGAGATCAATGAGCCTACGGGCACTTACTTAGTATACAGGCCAATAAGGTAGCCCGCGGGTCTACTAGGTCGCCATCTAGTGTATATGAGTGGCAAAACTCCAATAAGTAATTAATGGATAATTCATGACGCTGCGCCCTCATTTAATTATCCTTTGTTAACACACACAAGTCATGAATTATCCATTAACTACTTATTTTATTACAAGAAAACAATAAATAATCAATAGAATATAAATAAACTCAATAAAAAAAACTACGAGAATTCTATTGCCAAGGGCAGGGGTCAAACCCATACCCTCCTGGTTGGAAGACTAACTCTCTATGCATTGCGCCACAGGGACTGACGAGAAGTGGATGGCTAGAACCAGGTCTCTACAAGTCAATGATATGATATAAAGCCAGGGGAGGTCACTCACATATAACTAGTATACATTCAATGTGTGAAAATGTCCTGCAGTCTGGGTTGTGACCCCCCCCCCCTCCACCCATCTCTCTGACAGCTTGCAGTACTGTGCGCGACTGGCCTAATTATGGGTCAAGGTGCTGGACGCATTCACACTACACTACTGCTGGGTTGCTTTATATCATAGAGACCTGGTTCTAGCCAACCACTTCTCGTCAGTCCCTTCGGCGCAATGCATAGGGAGTTGGATTTGGCATCAGTAGAGTGCAGGTTCGACCCCTACCTCTGGCAGTGAAAATTTCATAGGTTTTAACATGTAACATAAGACATGTAAGGTGTGCATGTTATCCATGGATAACCACACTGGGTGCCTGTTATCCTTGGATAACCGCACACCTTACAAAAGTCATGATGCATGCATCATGCCATGCAATATCCACAGGTATGTGGGAATATTCAGGAAAAGCACTCAGAATCACAGAAATCGTGTAATAAAAACATGTGATAGTGAGTAGCTCACCAGGGCTGTATCTACCGTACACTGTTAATAATTTAGCATGGAAACTCCGTAAAATCTTATGGTGATTCACAATAATGGTTATTTCCCCTCCACTGTACAGGGATTCTCTGCAGTTTTCAATGGGAATTCAATGTATCTTTTTGGAAATTCACTAGCAATGTGGGTGCCAGTGAATCACTGTTTTTTTAGTGATTCTTTTTTACTGTGTATCATCGTCTTCAAGTGCCTCGCTGGCCTCAATTCCTTGGTGCTTATACAAGAAAGGTGCTTATACAAGATCCAGTTTTAGTGCTTAAGAAATGTTTCAGCACCCTTTACCCCAGGGGTATGTTTCATAACGTCGTACAATGACTAAATGAGTGTACTATCACTAAAATCGTACAACAAACACAGAATCTGGGTAAATCGTAGGTTCTAGATGATAGCCTATAGAGAATTATACCAAGCACTAGCATAGGATTCTACACTTCTACTATTTCTACTATTGTTATGAACAGTCTGCAGAGGCGTAGGAAGCAATTCTTCATTGGGGGGCCCGGCGAGGGCACCATCGTGACCACCTTGAATTGTCGGCTGATGCGTGATGGTGTCTATATAATGCGTATATAGAATTCATATAGAAAAGTAATTTTTGGTAAATTTTGGATCTGAATTTTTTCCCTATGACATCACTATAATAATCTAATTTGAGATGTAAAGTTTTAGCTTCTTTTCCATTGTGTTTATGAGTTCTTGGAAAATATTGGGGGGCCCAGACATACTCAGGCCCCACCTCCTTCATGATTGGGGGGGGGGCCCCTTTTCCTACGCCCCTGGTCTGATGTAATTTCCCTTGTAGTTCAATGTTTCATTGTGGTCCAAAAGGCAGCATTATGATTATCAAGCAATCGTGCAATTTCAAATCGTTTAAGATACAAAATGTGAGTCAAATCATAGCCTGTTATGAAACATACCCCCGGTGCTTATAGAAGACAGGCGGTTATTCAATGACCTACTCTGAAACATGACAATACGGTATGCATCATGACGACCAATGGAAATTATGCATTAATGCACTATGTTGTCATTTAAGGGTGTATGTGCTATAGCTATCAGGATTAGTCATAAAAAAAAACTTATATAAAGTGCTAAAATGTTCATCTCAGCAGAATGAGATGGGGCTTCAGGGAGTCCAGGTAATCGCGATCCCAGTTTTCTTACCTGGATTTCTACAGGTAAAAAAACATCCTCATTGTGTACGTGACCATCCTCACCATGTACAGGGTGCTCACGTGTGGTACACACTGTATAAAATGCTTCCTTGTTACAAAACTAGGAACATAGGACTAGATGTAGGAATAAGCAGATAAATAACTTCCCTGTATGCCACCAGTTCCAAGTCTATCTTTCTAGTCATCTTCATTAATCTTGCTTATATTGTTTTATCTCCCTCTCTTTAAAGATATAAGGACTGTTATGCTGACTGTGGAATTTTCATCTAACTTGAAACCACCGTATAAGCCGCAGCTCACATACCATTCAAGGCGCCAGATGTGGCCCGAACTGGAGGTGGAGCTCTAAAATCTTTCCAATGTTTCCCATAAGCGCCAAAAATTACATTTCCCCCATAGGCCCTTAGCTAAATCTTCTTTGCTCTGCTTAGCGAAAGAAAATAAAAATAAAAATAGGGACACCAGGAGCTTTTAACAGACGAGCATAATCTTGAGACTATGTAGTTCATGTTCCCCTTCGCCGAGGTCATGGGAGCAGTCACTTATGAAACAGGGCCTGTCCATCAATATTGGCCGACATGAGATTACAGTGGCGGATTTAGAGGGGGCGCGGGGGCGCCCCCCCCCGCGCCTTTTCCAGTACTTAAGAGTTTACCTAACTTTTTTTACCCTAGAATTTTGCCAAAATTAGGGGCTAAATGAGGGGCCCCCCCTTTTCAAAATCCTGGATCCGACACTGACAGATTCAGTAATAGAGTTATTTATAGAATGTGTATTTATAAATGTGTGTTGTTCTTTAGGCCACTTTTCTTTTTCTATTCTATACTTTGAGTGGTTGAAACGCCTTTAGGCGCTTTAGAAGTGATTTGTCAACATAATATTATGTGGTATTTTTTGGTGAAACTTCCCGTCCCTCAACCTGTCGGTGGGAGGTGTAATTTTCCGCAAAAAAAAAAATCAGTTTGGTCAGGTTTGGGGAACCGCCGTCGTCAGCTGAACCGCCCGGTTCAGCCACCGTCACAATAATAATATTATGATGATTTTATGCTATGGTGACTATAACATCACTGCAAGCTGCATCAAGGAGTTGAAGACTGCTCAGTATATACATGTTGGCATAATGCATGAATACAATCCTGGTGAATAAGTCAACAGAAGTGCATTAATGCATCATGCCTCCAATGCACCATGGCAGCTATAGGACATAAAGCATTAATGTGAAGTCTGTCTTTCAACCTAAAGGGTTTACTATGATACCGCGCCAATGTGCGTCACCTTACAAGAATTGTGCTGACTCTTTTTTTGTAACCATGACCATTGACAAGGTGCTCATGTCTGTTTTACTGCACGTGTACTTATAGTTCTTCTTGTATTAGAACTATATATAAGAAGGTAGGCCGAAATAACTATGAATTGGGGGAAGCAGGGGGAAGCAGTGTCGCTTTGATCCGGAAGTACATATGTGTTGTTTTATCATGTTGATGGTGCATTCTGCCTTTGCCATGATCCATAAGTATATTGTCATTTTAGTGTGCCCATGGCACAGTTTTAAGTTATATGAGGTAATTTCCCGGTGCCATGCATGATAGGGAGAAAAAAGGGAAGGAATCTCACCGACCAACACTAGATTTTGCTTTCATAGTTAAAAACATTGTAGTTTAATACATGAAAAAATATATATCCTCTTGTTTCCCATAACCTAGTATAACGGTTTCATTCCCTTTTTACTTATTGTATTAAACCAAAGGCATTCTGTATGTATGATCACACATGAAGACTTTCCACGTGTAAACACTTACAGTCCTGCTTTTGATGTCTCTCTTTTTTATGTCCGCCACTACCGCTCCCCTCAGATCTTATCAATTTTGATCTACAGGTTAAGGATCGTGTATACCCCCCTCTCTTTTAACATTTTCTGAATATTTAATTAATTGCCTATAGTTTCATGAAAATCAATCTGAGATTAACCCATTATATCTCATCTTTACCACAGATTTTATTTCTTTCAATTTCCTGGCAGTAGAAGGTCTGTTGCTAGGGACGGAATGCTAATGGAACAAAAAACGGCCATATAGGGTGGAATATCATTAAAATTGATGATTCTAATGATTTAAATGTAATCTAGAGATGATTTAGCAGGGAAGGGTGTCTTATTTATTGGAAATGTCAATTATTAAGGTCTACAGGGGTTGGCAACGGAAGAAAATCCCCATTTTTTCAGGATTTTGTGAATTTCCTGATTTTGTTACCTATTTTTCTACTTTAACATTCTCTAATAATTTACTAGGGAAGGGTGTCCCATTTTGTGGATATTCCAATAATTAAGGGCTAGAGAAAAGCCACTACTGCCTCAGAGTAGTACTAAAGGATTGATTAAGGGCAGCAGTGCCACATCATGGCCTCCTAATATCAGCGCCCTTGTCAGCAAAGTAAAAGATTTTGTTGAAATTGTACATTTGATACTCAATGAACATTATTTTAGAGCAGTATATTATGCCCATTCTGCTGCCCTAGGACATAGGGCCTGCAGTTAAGGCTCCAATCACTTATTTCAAGGGCCAGTAGTTAAAGGGCTAGGTGATATCATTGCTTGAATGATTCATCAACTCTCATAGGCAGGTAGAGTATGGATACAGTAAAGGAGAGGCTCTATGTGGCCAGCCTGTTTATTCAAGCCACGCAAGCTGAATTAGCCAAAGGAAGTCAAATGAATGTGAAATAGAAACAAATACATTGTAGGTTATCTGGGAGTATAACCCAGCATGTACCCACTTGGCAAAAAAAAAGTGTTTTTTAACCAATTTTCAACCAAATAACCAATAAAAACGTTTTTTAACGTAATAAAAACGTTTTTATTCACTGAAACAATATTAGAGAAGTAGCAATGTATATGGCATCAGACTGGTGTAGAGGTACTTATTGTATGACCATAGTGTTGGGTACCGTCTGACGTGGCGGGTGAGTCGCGTCGTCGGACGTTCCTTAGGTTCCGGATAGGTGGCAGCACCGATCCGGGTCTGTGGGGACATCTGACGACGAACACCTGGGTCCTTATATAAAGCCCAGGGCTCAGCTGCTATGTCAGAGGCCCTTCTGGCCTCCAAGTATGTAAGACCATCCCTTAGTATCTGTTAGCTGCCCTATTAATAACTATCGGTAGCCGTGAGTGTGTATTTTAATAAAGACTATCCATTGGCATACACTTGAAACACCGTCTTACTCTTTCTTTCCCGAATCGTAAGACCCGAACCCACCAGGTCCGTAAGACCACGAACCATTACACTGGTGCCGTGACCAGGAAGTTCTGGTGTATAGCCCGGACGTTATAACGTCCGAACGGCTAGTACATGGGTTAGATAGCCTCGCCGAAGCTAACCCAGCAGGGCAACTAGTTGCCCAGGAGAATGGCAATGGATCATTAGTGATCCAAACCCATTCGAACTCCTGAGATGCGGAATCTGCATCTTGGAGAGATCCCAAACCTCACTATAATGATAGTGAGGAAAATTTACCAGACTCTGTACGACGTGAACAATCCATACAGAGGCAGAGTAATTTGATAAGTCAACAATCACTTGTTGACGAATTGAGTAATTCGATGTTCGAAGTTGATTGTAGTACTAACCCAGAACATCCAGCACCGATGCCAAAAAGGGTAATGTTTGAAGAACTACCTTACAGTGTACCCAGACCCGGGCTACCAATATTAGATTACAGCGCTATAGACGGCGACGTAACCTATGCGGTACCGGAAGGTGAGGAATTTAAACGACCGGATGTCCTGTTGTTAAATGAAACCTATGTAACTTTGAACGAGAATCTAAATACCTTGGTCAGAGCTAAAGATGAAGTATTCAATGAAAAACTTCAGTTGGAAGATGACTTGATCGGCATGCGAAACGAATTCGAAGCCAAGAAGAGTGAATACATGAAGGAATTAGAAAGTGAAGAAATAAAACTTCAAGAGATGAGAAAGTCATTTAATAAAGAATATGACAACAGACACATTCATATCCAGACGTACATAGATACGAACGATCAGCTAAGTCTTGATAAGGCAAATTACGAATCAGAAATATGCCATTATCAAAGCGAATTAGAAAAATTGAAACTTCAGTGCAGTAAACAAGCTGAAGACATATGCTAACCCCACCGTCATATTTCTCTCAGCCCGGCCATAGTACACCAGCAGGCCCAAGATTGCCGAACCCGCCTTCAAGTCAAAGCAATGGTCCTAATGGTGGACGTTTTCCCAGCTCAAATCCACCACAACCTAATGTTACCGGTGGTACGTACCAACCAAGAACAACTTCCTATGGATATAGGCATAATTATAATCCGGCAGGAAGTAGTAATTACCAAAATGGTAATAACTATAATCAGGGATGGAATCAAAATAATTCCTACCCGAGGTATGCATCTTCCAGAACAACTGGAAATGTAAACTATGGAGGTGGATACCCTGGTGGTGCTTCTGGGAACTACCCTAGTGGTGGTCCCCCTGGAGGTAATCCCCCGGGTGGCCCTGGTGGATCCGGATCCGGAGGATCAGGATCGGGAGGAGATGGCAGGAAGCCCAATAGAAGAACTTCCATGCCTGCAGGGATGCAAACCATCTTTGAGAAAAGCCAATGCATTCAAAATTTGGGCATTGACTGCTACCGAAAGGGAGCACACGGCATTGAAGTCATGAACTGGAGCATGCGAGAAGCAGATAGACTACGCGGATGTAATAATCCGGCACGTAGACAGGCACGGATACCCCCTCCTTATGATTCAAATGATACTTGGAAGGATAGGTATCAAGCTTTTGTTGACAAGGTCAACTGTAGTGGCTGGACAAAAGAAGAAGCTCTACCTTATTTGATCTGCTGGTTGAATAAAGGTGGAAAAGTAGCCCTCAATCAATGGAGAGCCGCATACGGAATATACGGCACATATGATCAATTGGTCGAGTGTGCCACGTACCTTTTTGGTTCGATCATTAGAGAAGATCCATGGGTAAGCTTTAAGAAAAGGACACAAAAACCTAAAGAATCTCATAAAGTCTTTGGTTTGGAGCTACAGGACTTGCTATTAAAAGCACGTCCTAATTGGGCTCATGACGATGACTGCTATCTGCAAGAATTGTTTACACAATTCTACAATGGATTGCGGGATCCGGATCACAAACAAGTAGTTTGGGATTCTTGGAAGGATGATACATCCTTCAGTGACTTATTCATATCAATCGATGGGCATGATATGAAGAAGAGATTGGTAGGTCTAGGACTGAATCCAGTCCGAGCAGCTCCATTGCAATACGGAGGTACCTCTGCTCAGGCATTTGAAACTTCACAATTAGCCCCTGTTGACCTACAGGAGGCTGATCAGGAAGACGAATATGTCTCTGATGAAAATGGAGAATATATTGGATCAGTCCAGGTTGCTGGAAAGTATTACCGACAAAAACGGTATAGGAAAGTACATCCGAAAGGAAGGGGAGGGGCCGTAGCTAGTAATATAGCTTCCGGACCTATTAAATCTGGTAGTACGACCACTACGGTCACTCCTACCGTAGCAGCCACTGCTACTCCGACTAACATGATGGAGACATTAATAGCCGGATTAACAGAAGCTCTGAAAAGACAGAGAGTTGATAAATCTCAAAGGAGATGCTTCAGATGCCAAAAGTTAGGACATTATGCTTCCGAATGTATGGCTGAGAAACCTGTCACTCGTAGACAGGAAGGTGTCTCTGGAATAAGTACAGAGGAAAACTGAGGAGGGGTCCCCCGATGGGCAAAGAAGGGGATCCCAGTGACAAATCTTGCCATGATATCACCATCCGTGACGACAGTTCGCATATAGTAACAAACTCGCCTAACACCGAGGTGGTTGTAGACACCCGGAAGGTTAGGGAAGCTGATATTACAGGTGCCCAGGGAGCACAGGGGAAACCCGATATCAGTAACGAGGTAGGCGGCTATGAGCTAGCCAGGGTTGGTAGTGCCCACCTGCCCCCAGGTCATCCTTGTCTGGAATACCTGAAAGGATGTGGATCGACTCCAGGTGTGAACAATGATGTTCCGATCGTCACGGACACGCCCTCTGTTCTGAACGGAAGGCGGTGGTATGTTTGCCTCACTGTTAACGGAAGATCTGCCGAATTTCTTATGGATACGGGTGCTAGCCACTCCTGTATCTCCAAGAGGTTCTATGATCTTATCCCGGATGAACACGATACTCTCAAATCGGGAGGAAGTGCTCAAACGGCCGATGGCAGTACCTTGCAAATGTATGGGAGAACTTGTGTGAAGCTGCAATTGGATGGAATACATGACTATGTCATGAGCACCACCGTTGCGGATATAGCAGATGAGGGGATACTCGGGTTGGATTTCGCATCCCTGTATGGGGTGGTGTTGGAGCCCCAATCAGGAGTGTTGAGTGTGAAATACCCGTATCCTGTAAAGGTTAGGTGTGTACTGAGACAAGTGAGCAGTATGGCTAGTGTAGCACACACTGTGCAGATCCCTCCGGGGGTAGCCTGTGATGTGCTTGTAAGAAGTGATCCTGCAATGCGCAATAAGCCTGCAGTGATAGAACCGGATGTAGCTACTCTGTCAAGCATCGGATTAATATCTGTAGACACTATAGTAGCAAATGCATCCTGGTTGGTAGTACCTGTCTCCAACACTGGAAACACTGGAGAGAGGTACCTATTGCCTTTGCCAGCAACACACTGAGTAAAACCCAGCGCAATTACTGCACAACCAAAAGAGAGTTGTTAGCAGTGGTCGTATATACAAAGAAGTTCAAACATTTTTTATGGGGAACGAACTTTACTTTACGTACGGATCACTCCTCTTTAAGATGGCTATTGAACTTCCGAGATGCTGAAGGGATGTTAGGCCGATGGCTAGCCCATTTATCCGAATATGGGCTTGAACATCACCAGATTCAGCATAGACCCGGAGTTAAGCATTTAAATGCTGATGCTTTATCTCGAATACCAATTCGGAAATGTGATAATCCGGATTGTACTGATTGTGGAGCTCATAGAGCAGTGCTAGCAGGGATTTGAAGACCATTCGAACCCCTAGTTGCCAGTATACTGGATTGGTCTATGGATCACATACAACGTTTCCAGGAAGCTGACTTGATAACTGCACAGCTACTGCAATTAGTACCGAAGGGTATACGTCCAGTTAGGCCGGAGGTCTCTCTGGAAAATCGAGAAATGAGAAGGTTTCTTGCTCAATGGACAGAGCTTGAAGTCCGGAAAGGCGTGTTATACCGTTGGAAGCGATGTAAAAATGGTGAGAAAATCATGCAAGTGGTAATACCACATGCCATGAGACATGACATTATGCACTTCTGTCATGGACATCGGACCAGTGGTCATTTCGGAAGGAAACGCTCGTTAGCAAGACTTTCCAAGAAGTACTATTGGCCTGGCATGACACGGGACTTGCAAAGATGGGTAACTACCTGTCCGGACTGTTGTAAAAACAAACCCGGACCCGGGATGGGCAAGTTTCCACTATCCCAAGAACTTTTCGGAGTTAGAATCGCAAGAATCGGGGTGGATATCATTAGTGGACTGAATACAACCGCTAATGATAATATCTGTATGATGGTAGTGTGTGATTATTATACGAAATACACCAAAGTATTCCCACTACCGGATCACAAATCAGTCAATTGTAAAAGGTTGGGTACTGACTTTTGGTGTACCATTATTGCTACAGAGTGACCAAGGCAGGGAATTCGAATCGAATCTCGGGCAAGGTATGTGCGAATACTTAGCTATCCACAAAGTGACGGATTGGTAGAAAGGTTCAATAGAACCCTTATTCAGGTCCTAAAGTCACTCGTCAATGAACACATGGACGACTGGGATGAGCAATGTCATTTTGTGACACATGCTTATAACAGCACGGTACATTCAAGTACTAACTGCACTCCGAACCTTTTAGTATTTGGAGAGGATCTGATAATGCCTGCAGACTTAGTATTTGGAGTCGTAGGAATGGACCCGGAACTACCTTGTCATGTAGTTTTTGTCGAATGCTTAAGAGACAGATTCAAAAAGGCGTATGAGTCTGTCCGAATTGATTTAGAGAAAAGTGCCAAATGGCAGAAGGTTGGATATGATACCGATCTAAAACATCGGAAATTCCAATCCGGAGACAGAGTTCTGAGACTACATGAACCACTTAGACACATAAAATTAGCGTCTAATTGGGATGGTCCCTTACTGTAACACAAGTTATCAGTGATTGTACCGTAATTATCAAATCAGACCTTGGTCGACTCTATAAGTCAAATGTGGCTAGACTAAGGAAATGGTCTGGGAGGGAGACCTCCACAGAAATGTATGGTGAAGGTTCCGGAAAGATCCTGAACCGGAATCGTATAATAGACCAGGTAAAGAACACTACAGTGAAGCGAGGCCGGGGTAGGTCTAAGAAGTGTTCCGAATCAGTACCACCCACGCCAACACCGATTAAGCGTGGGGGAGTTAAAAAAGTCTCGGCAGGTGAAGACAAAAAGAAGAGGAAAGGTGTTTCGGAGGCCAAGAAACACCCAAAAAAGGCTCTTCAGACTGTCAGGTCCGATAAAGAACTATCCAAGAAGGGGATATATGTTCGCCGCAGCCCTCGAATTGCCCAGAGGACTGCAGTGACCTAACCTGTATACACAACGAGTGTAATGTTTACATTTAGAGGAACGGATGACAACTGACCTGAAAGGCTTATTTGTCGCCGCCATATGATGTACCAATGGGTAGTGGACGGATAATCCGGTGGATTTGCTTAAGCTTTCTATAATCTCCACTTAAATCCCCAGACGAGTCATTGGCGTGAGCGATAATTACCTAAAAACAATCAGTTTGTTGATGTTCCGCTTGTAGCATGTGCGTTTCCGCATGACATCACCGCATCCAGTCTTGACTGACCTCTCGTGACCCCGCGGACTCGCGGGGAAATGACGTCACGAAAGCTGGCTTGTCGCCATATTGTTTTTCGGTAGTGTTTGGGTCGGTCGGGTCACCCCTTTCGCCTTAAATTCTACCGTCTAGCAACTCCCTTCTGCACCCTCAGAGTCTGTCTCTCAGCAGGCAGGCTTCGTTTGTGTCGGCCCCGGTGCCGTAAAAGCCGGAAAAAGGAGTACTTTGACTCCCGTGCCGATTCCCCAGTCATGGCTGAGGAATCCGTTGCAGCCAAGCTATCCGGCGACCCGGATAAGCTTTGTCACCTGTAACACAGGCAGAGAGCGAGCTGATGGAAGTGGAGGAACCCAAGGATCGCTCGTTCGAGGAGAAGTTGGCCTCATTCTCACTGAATGAGCCCGAAAAGATGTCACCACTTCCGTACGAGGGATCTGGAGACGCTGCGAACCCTGAACCAGCAGCAACTGGGTCCGAGACTACACAAGTCGATGGCCCGAAGGATCAGTGGAAGCCAGCAGTGGCTGACCCGTTTCCAGCAGAGTACGACGGTCGGTACCTGTACGTCCATCCAGAGCTACAGGCACAGGTGACCTACGCAGACGGTACACCGGTTAGGTTGGACCCGAAGGTGAGAATGGCTATCGAGGGCATCATGGCTCCCGAACAGCTGGACAGGACGCCCCCCAAATGGCTCTGAGACTGGTCGTGGTTCCAACGAGGACTCATGGGGGACACTGCATTTTGCCAAGTAGTGTATGAGACAAACAGAGCCTTCCTGCTCGGAGCGTATCCGAAGCCGAATAGGTCTCTGTGGAACGTCAAACAGACCAACATCAATTGGGTAGGCTGCGTCTCGGAACCCGAGGGGCAAACCTACCCCCGTCCTTGTGCCACCCGGCCCCAGTACCGGACCATAAAGGAGTACCGTGAAGCCGCTAGCAACTTCAAGCAGTGGGACGACGGTTATTACATAACCGAAGCAGAGTTAGTCGACGTACAAAACAAGTCGCTAACGGGTTTGGACAGGAGTGCAGCCCTTCGGACGGTCCTTGTCCGTCGTATGACTGCGGAACAGGAGGCCCTGGAAGAGGCTAAGAGGGAAGCGGAAGTACCCGCACCTCCTATCCCTGACCTGAAGCATGCCACCCGAAGCACAGCCGGTTCTGCTACAGCCACCGGCAGTACTACCGAACCAAGCCCGGTAGAAGCCTCGACCTCCAGCGCGTCCGGAACCAAGGACCCGGAAGAAGACTGGAAGGTCAGTAAGAACAGGAGGTCTGCTGCGCGGAAGCTCAAGAATCTTCCGGATTCTGCTAGAGCCGAACCGAAAGCCAGCACCTCAGCCACTGGTAGTACTGCCATGGAGGTTGTTTCCTCGGACGAGGAATCAGTGCACGAGTCCTCGGTGGAGTATGATGAGAAAGCCACCCTATCTACTCAAACCGAGGCAGAACGCTGGGCTAATGCCAAATCCGGATTTAAAACCCGGATCCCGACGTGCTTCTCCGACTCTGCTTACGGAGTAAAGAAGGACGGCTCTACCCTGTACGCCTGCCCGGACTCTGTAAACAAGAACAACGAGTCAGATGATGAAGATTGGATGCGTCTCTCGGACGAAGACCCCAATCCGAGCAAAGCCTATCAAAAGATGTGGCTTATGCTTAATCATACTGAAGGGTATTACACCTATACCCAGAGGCGCAAGCTGCGGTGGGCACTTGAGAAGTGGTACGGTGACGACCAAAAGTCCTGTCCCTTCTCCATCTGCCAGGATGCCAGTGATGTCTCGATCCGGACCTGGAGCACTTCAGCCCGGTTCCAGAGACATCTAGTGGAGGCCCATTTCCACCATCACCCGGTTTACATTTGTGATCCGAGTTATGTATGGTAAGAAGGGCAAGAAATGCACTACGAAGGTTCAGTATAACCGACGTAGCGATCTGGCCAGACACCAGAAAAAGTGCCATGCGGAAGGTTTAGATGGGGCTCGCAAACGAATCATGGAGCTTCATCAGGAACTCATGAAGGAGTTCGATAGCTTGAGTGAAGATGCTTGGTCGAAGAAATGACCAGGGGACCAAGTCTTCTGCGAAGTTCCGAAGACCAAGGATTCGAAACTCCGCGCCAAGATTGTCCTGACTCCCGGAAAAGGAAAATTGGACATGCATGAGTCCCTCTGGCAGAAGTGTGAGGAGTCCGGAAAGGAGGGAAAGAGAGCTCGTGAGAGGAGCAGAAGAGACCAGAACCGTGGTGGTAACGGTAATGGTCAGACCACCACAGCTACTAAAGCCAGGGTAGAAGATCGCTCCAGGTCTCCCTTGGCACGTCATCCACACGAGCAGGTTCAGGGTACTCCCGTCTTTAAGAGACCCGAATCTGCAGGATACGCAGGTGCTGTATCTAAGCCGGGGAAAGTTAACACCCGTAACTTTCCGTCCATGACCCAGGGACCTGGACCTGAGAGCCAGACCTTGGTCATTGGAAAGGGTGGTCGACTTGTCCCCAAGAAGACTTCAGCACCTGCTGCCGCTGGATCCGCAGCTGTTGCAGCCGCTCTACCAGCAAACCTCACCCCAGAGCAGATACAACTGTATATGCAGATGGGGCTGAAGCAGAATCCAGCGCCTCCCACCTACTGTGTACCAACAGCAGGAGTATCCGGAAGCCCTACATCCGGAAGTGGTCCTCAGGCAGTGTCGACTCCCCCCAAGGTTGTCGCACCACCTGAGAAACCAAAGGATGCAATTACCAATAAAACCAGTAATGCAGAAATCTGGTTCGAGAAGTCTCGCCAGGGGGAAGCGGATGTCCAGAAGGCCATCTACACCCACTGGGAGAAATGTGTCCGCGACAGAGCGCCTGACTTCCATCAGGGTCTCCTTAACGATACCCTGTTATGTATGAAGGAGGTGGCAGATGGCGAAAGACAGCGCCTCGAGACCCTTATTTGGGACGATGTAAAGGCCCAGGAGGATGAAGCCTTAGCTGCCAAAGAACAGGCAGCTATGGACGTACACGTTCTGGAGAAGCGTGTTAAGGAGGAGATTACCCGGAATACCAACTTAAACACTAAGTTTATGAGGGTATTCGGAGTCGATATCGATGAGTGGGACGGCACTCCCGAATCGGCTCTAGATTTTCTTAGGAAGAAGCATGCTAAGAAGTCCACCTAAGCATGCTACGGGTTATTGTTCTATATATATTATTTTTCTTCTCCACTAATAACCAGATTTAGTCTTTGCGGAACACTACACTTCTGCAAATGTCTTCTATTAGAATAATGAACACCTGCTCTTTGTGTTCCGGGTTCCATTTATAACCAGCTAATTGTATGATTCAGGATGTATAACCCTTTATTATATCCTGAATAGTCTATTCGGATTCGGAACTACACTTATGAAAAATCCGATAGTAGACTTGCTGCTGTCATACGTATCCAGATGCTGGTTCCTGACTCCTGCTGTTACCTGTTGCTGACCACTATATAAGGATGGACTATACGATTCTATGCTACCTCTACTCCCGAATGGATTAAAACTACATACTACTACTTCCGGACCAACCTACTTTGGACTCATACTTATGTCAACTATACTTAAATGGATTACGTCAACTATACTTAAATTGGAGTTACTTGCCACATAGCAGCCGGGGGCGCAGCAACCGTAGCAACTTAATTATGCTTTCGGTTTGTCAGTGACGTCACGGTCACCTTGTAAAGCAATTTGTGATGTCATACATCGGCCGTGACGTCACATGTCGGCTGCAGAGTGGCAACTCCTAGCCGTGGTCCTTGCAACAATTTTCTTGTTGATGGGGAGGTGGAGGGTTCATAGCACCAGTTCACCTCTATAACAGGAAAACTGTGGATCAGTCATTCAGATTCAGTTTGATTGGCATAAACATAAGGGGCTATAGAGGTCTGACCCTTGCCCCTTTTGGTAAAGGGTGTTGGGCCTCCAATCTGCTATTCCTTTTCTTTCTCTGGGACAGTTGGGTTTTAGGATTCCATACTTCTTTATGGTCTTAGTCAATTCTTGGGATGCCTACATCCAACTCCTTTGTTAGTTGAATATATTAGTAGTGGAATGGAACACTTCCCCCATTCTTTCATTAAAAACATGTCTAAATAGGCCAAATAAGTAGAAAAGCTGACTTTTATCCATTATATGGCCAGTGCCAGCTTTCTGAGAACTCTGGACCATTGCTTTTAGTATGTCATGTTATGTCCACTAGCCATCATCAAAATACAAGCCCATAAGTTTTTCAACATACAGGACTGAATGGCTTACATGGTGAAAACATGCTTATTTGGATATCTAAGATTTCAGGTAAACCTTACATAATAGCAATGCTTGTTTGTTTAATGCTGAAACCCACTAATAGTGGAATGATTTATGAAGATATTGATAGCCATCACAAGTGCAGCCATAGCATAACAAGGCTGCCTAGGCTACATCTACCAGTAAGGTGTGAATGTCTATATGTATATAGCTTCAGGTTCTTCAGTTCTTTTTGTTGGGGTACAGGGCAGTCAGCTACAGCTGAGCTTTATGGCAGCTATCACTCAACACAATGGTTTGCTTAAGTCCAGTTACAGTGGATCTGTTTAGGCTTGAGGGGAAACACCTATCTGCCTCACCATTGATTGTGTAATGGTTCGTATTGACTTATATGCTGGCTGGCTCTTTGGCTCGCTTACCACTAGAAACACCAACACAACACGAGTAGTTCGGGTTGGGCAAAGCCCCAGAAACCCCTACCTCTCGGGTAGGACTTTATTCCACTCTAGTCTACAGGTTAAGCTGCGCGTCTGGACTGGACTAGGTCCAGTCACCTTCTGCCGCTCGTCCGGCTCCTTAGTAGGAGCTGGACGCGAGGCATGGTGCCGCCCCCTCTTGTACCAACGAGGTATCACAAAGCGACACCTAGCTGGCATAGAAGGAACAGGCACCATACGAACACGTCTCTCGGATGAACGGCACTAATATATACACGACGATACCGGCCCCTACACCACCCCCACTAGACTATACCTAGGGTTAGGTGTAATTAACAAATACCTATTGTTAGCTTTATACAATGATATCATACACAAATAGGTAAGTCTATATATACAGTTCGTATAGGATATAGAACATCTAGGGGCATTATAAATAATATGTACAAATTAAGGCATCGTCGCATATAACCCGAAGTAATTATAATTAACAATAACAAATAGGAAGTGGCGCCTTATGCACCATCGACCTATGGTGATATATAGTAACAGTGTTACAATAATGTTATTATTATAAAAGAGACGCATTAAAAGTTGTAGACGAGTAATCATATGATATGAATAAAATTTTACAGTATTAACTAACCGACCCGAGGTGGGGTAGATAACCCGAGGAAAATTTTGTTTGTTTTAATTATAAGAATATAGATATGGTATAAAAATATATTTATATAAAAATAATAATAATAATACTGATAAATATAGGTGTCCTACCAGGGTAGCAGGATCACCCTTACAATATACCGGACTTCCGGCGAATCTGGAACGACTGGTTTCTGCAGCTCCATCCGGCGACATATGTGTGGTGGCAAGCCACGTTGCTGTTATGATGTGCCCTGATGAAGATGGGAAGATGGAGCCCCCGGGTAGGTGTGGTAATCCTTTTTGGTGTGTCGGGTTAGCGTCCATCTTCACTGCAGGTTCCGTTCCAGATATAAGGGTCCAGCATAAGGAACAGTGCCTCTGGCATATTAAATGCTTTTACCCTCGGGTACAAGGAAGACACCGTCAGATGGACACTTAAAGATCCTCCGGATCCGTGTCCATCTTTTCAGCCGACTCCACTGAGGCAGATGGAGCCGAGCTGCTACAGCTGCTCGTAGAGAGTGCCGCGGAAGCCTCGCTGGGCGTATCGCTCCCCAAGCTCAAGGCCCTCATCACCGCGGATGGACTGTCCATTGCCTCGGATGCAGGTGAAGCAACCGTGGCAGTTGGAGCAGTCCGGGTGACAGTAGGGGGCGGGAGCAGGAGAGCTGCCGGAACTGGCGGAGCAGCCGGGACCGGTGGAGTGGCCGGAACCGGTGGAGTAGCCGGGACCGGTGGGGCATCCGGTGGGACATCCGGTATGAAGATAAGGGACGACGGTAAGCCGTCCCACTCCTCCAGATGTTTCCCGAATGCCAGGAAAAATTTGAGGTCAGCCTCCTTGAACCGGTGAATGTACCTGGCGTTCTCAGCTTGGTGGAACTCTTTAAGCTTTTCAGCTTCCTTCTGTTGACGCCGGCAGGATTCGAGAGCCTCCTGGACTCTATCCTTTTCCAGCTGCCTGATTTTATCTTCCTCTCTCTTCTGGACTTCGTATACCAGATTGAGGGTGGCTTCAGTCATCACCCGCCAGTAGTCGACTGACTTCTGGCGGTGCAACGCCTGCCACTCTGCCATCAGTTCGTTCTGGATATGAACCGTTTGGACATCCCGGTGGTCAACAAACGTGTTCGGATCCTGAAGACCTGACAGCGTATCCGAAATTAGCTCCATCAGGGGTGCCCGAGGGCCCGTTGGTGGAACTATGACTGGTGGAGGCGCGGTGGCTTCCACTGAGGCAGGTGGAGTACCTGCTGGAGGAGCAGACGGGCCCTCAACCGTTATCCCGCCCCGGCCTCGGCCACCACCCGGGGAAGCTCGGGTGGACTCTAGCCCACCACGGCCTCTACCACGGGGTTTGGACCGGCCCAGGGAGGTAAGGACCTGCGACTCGGGTCCAGCTGGTCCCATAGCAGGGAACTTCGCCGCGTACTCACTATACGTGGGGCGCTTGCCGGAAGATCCCTCTCCAGCCCAAAAAGATGAATACCCGGATGGGGGAGCGAAGAGTTCGCCCCCATCATCCTGGCTGCCAGAGGCTTCGCCCGGGCGTTGTTCCGCGGGTGCAGGTGTAGAGGTGGCTGGTGTCGCCGGTGGAGCCGCCTGGCTAACCGCCCTATGGGCCTGGTTGCTGGGCATATCCAGAGCCGAGACTGCTTGTCCCGACTCGCGACGATCAGCTGGGTTTGCTGGTCTTGGCTGGTCCTTGCCACCCGAAGGGCTTACGGACCGGTCTGCTCGGGTTCTTTTGGAGGCACCGGTAGTTGTTGTTGTGCCTCCGCCGGGACCCTTCGAGCGGGCCTTGGCCTTCTCCCGCTTATCGTCCCCTCGCCACTTTTTCACCTTCAGGTGCACCTCACTGGGCATCCCGAACTTCGTGGACGAGAAGTTGATTTGGAAGAAGGTCAACAAGTTGCCGCTCTTCCATGAGCAGAATCCGGTCTCGAATGCCTGCTCCTTGACGTCTTTCACGCTCAACGAGGCCCAGTTAGCTAGGAGCTCGTTGAAGCACTTGATGGCTCGTTTCCTGGTTTTCTCCAGGCCGGTGCCATGGGCCTTCTGCAAGTGCAGAGCCATGTCCCGGCGCCGGTGAGTGCTAAACGAGCCATCACACTGTTTGCTCGGGCGGTCCCCAAGCACACACATCATCACAGGCTTGTGGTGCATGTGATGTTCTACAATGTGGCGAGCGAAGCGAGGCTTCGTCTCGAACATCTTCTCACCCGTGAGAGCCAGTTGGCATGACTCGAATGGGCACCGTCGGCGGTTGCCGGTTGGTCCCCATTGGGTCATTGCCCACTGGACTTTCGTCCGGGCCTCGTAGCTGTAAATCGACCCCAATTTGGATTTCAGCTGATCAATCCAAATGAGGTAGAATTTACCTACAGGCATATGCGAGGGGCCGGATTTCATCCACTCCTCGTCATCGCTGTCGCCGTCCTTATTGACGGCGCCGGGACACATGTAATGGACCGTGTCGTAGGCACAGTCCGCGAAGCAGCGAGGAGTCCGTTCTTTGAACCCCTCGGCTGCATTCTTCCACATCCATTTCTGATTGTCGTCCTTTGGGACATCCGTGGTCATCTCTTCCCACGTTGTCACGGACTCCAAATCAGATTTGGCCGACTCGGGCAGTTCTGGATCGCTGTCGCTATCCTCACTGTCCGTGTAGATACCGGCTCCCCTACGGCTGGCTCGGCTGGTGGTAGTGGTACCAGCCGAAGCCTTGGTAGAGGACTTGGCGCCTTTTCCGCTGGTACTGGCAGTGGAAGCTGCAGCCGAGGTGGCTACTGTGGTGGTTGAGGTTGTGGTGGTGGAGGCGGGCGCCTTCGGCTGGCCCTTACCCCTCGGCTTGGTCGGGGGCGTGGGCTCTGCCGGAGACGCTTTCGCTCCGTTCTTCTTCTTCCGGCGCTGAACCTTGGTTGGCTGCGCCGGCATCTCAGGACTGGAATCCGACTCCCGTGGATTCCTGTCCTCTGTACGAGGGCTCCTCCTTCCGCTGACAGGGGAGTCAGAGTCGGAAGAGACCTTAGATTTTTGTTGGGCCTGCTGCTTGCGATGGGCCCGGCGAGCTGCGGTGGCTCGCTTGGCCTCCACAGCAGCCTGCTGGCGCGAGATGTCCTCTTCCGAGATCTCGCCAGGTGCGTCCAGAATGTCGGCAGCTGGGTCGGCCTCGGTTAAGGACCTCTCGACGGCGATGCGAACATCCTCAGCCTCCAGGTCGCTCTCGGTGAGAGGACCCTTAGGCGCAGGTTTGCGGGTCAATCGCTTGACCCGGTCGGTTTCCACCGAGGACAGTGTGACTGTGGAGTCTGTATCCATCTCGGATTCAGACTCTCTTAACTCCGAGGCCTTTCGGGTGATGCCCTCGGAGATCAGCACAGCTCGGGCCAGACTCTCGTTGACCGCCATCTTCTCCGCTAACTTCAGGTAGTTGCGAAGCCAAGAGACTGGCATATTGTCAGCCAACTTGTCACTGCACGAGTCCATTACCAGAGTCTTGAAATCATCTGGTATGGGCTCGGGCACGCCTTGCTCCACCGCCATCGGTCCGCATCCGAACATGGAGGCGTGCATGGGGATGTAGGTCCCCCAGGAAGTGTAAACTACACCGGCCTCGCGATCGACGTGTGCCATACGTTCGATCCGAGTCTTGAATCCCGGAGGATACATTGGAATGTCCAGGACATCCACTTTGCCACCCGAAGCGGCTGCTGTAGACGAGCGCTCCGGGCGTGGTGGTGGTGGAGGTGGCATCCTCTCCCGGTCGGTGGCATCGGCCATAGCCGAGAGCGTCCGGGCGGCCTCCTCTGTCGAAGAATCCATAGATTCCTCGACCCGAGACGGGACCTTCGGGTCCTCGTCTAGTTCCAACAGAACGTTGGCAGTCTGACGCGCTGCGTCGATCGTCCCCTGTGCCATGGCACTGAGGGCGACTTCCAAATTAATTGGCGTCTGTGTTGGACTCCTCCCGAAGGATTCGTCCAACAAAAGGTAAATGTTAGGCAAGCTAACCGACAGCTAGGGGCCTGTAAACTGCCACCACTAACTAGAGCAAAAACGGGCGGCGTCTAACCACCACGAGTCCGCTCTAGTTATGACCAGTATGACGTCACACATCTCGTCTCGCGAGATCCCGCCGTGGCTATCCGGTGACCTAGTTCCGAGCTTTCCCGCCGCACCCACGGCGCCACCTAGGGAACTAGATCCGAACTAACATTCGACTCGACATGCGGGACGCGGCCTACCACCTGGGTGCTATCTGCTGGAGTTTGGCGGTGTATACACCGCTTCAAAGCGAATGTACTGGTTAATCCGACCGCCGCTCACGGGATACAGCTACCCGGGGAGGGCACGTTCGGCATCTCCAGCCGTGGAACGTATGTTACCCGCCTATGGCGGACAACACGCAGCAGCTCGTTGTGTACTGAGTTAGGTTACGGCAGACCTCAACCGGGGACTGCGTCTAACGCCTTCGGTTAGCCTTTTATTTTTCCCGGCTTTACGTACGGTCCTTTCCGGATTCCGCTTAGCCACTGCGGGCACCTTCCCATACGTAATGCCTTCACTCAGCGAGACATTTTTCCTTTTCTTACGATTAGGTCGTTTCCTGGCCTTCGTCTTCTTTTTCACCATACCCTCGTCTCCCGGCGTCTTTCTCGGCCGGCCTCTAGGGCGCTTCATCGGTACTACCACGCTCGGTCCGCTAGGGACAGACACAGGTGGTTGGTAACCGAACTCCCTCTCCGCCTCTTCGCGTCCCTTCCAGGGCCGAAGTTTTCCGACATTTGTCTTCCATTTCCTACCAGTTAGGCAGTCCTCCATCATCACCGTGGACTCGGAGATGATACGAATTATTTTAAACGGACCTTCCCAAGGCGTTACGAGCTTTAGCTTCTCCAGCGGCTCGTAATACCTTAGGACTTTGTCCCCTACATTAAAACAAATTCGTTTAGCATTGGTGTCATAGCCCACCTTCTGCCACTTCGCACTCTTCAGCAATTCTTTACGAACGGCCTCGTATGCCTGTTTGAACCTGTCCCTTAATGACTCCACAAACAACACGGTGCAGGGCGCCTCCGGGTCTATCCCAACCACTCCATACACTAAGTCGGCGGGCATTATGATGTCCTCGCCGAACACTAGCATGTTGGGGGTGCAATTAGTGGATGAATGGACAGTGTTATTGTAGGCATGTACCACAAACTCGCACTGTTCATCCCAGTCGTCCTGGTGGGTATTAACCAGGGGCTTTAGCACTTGTATGAGGGTTCTGTTGAAACGCTCTACCTGCCCATCCGACTGTGGTCGGTATGGATTTGTTCGGGTCTTGCAAATGGCTAGGTAATGGCACATTTCCTGCCATAGCTCCGACTCGAACTCCCTTCCTTGGTCGCTGTGCATCATAAGGGGAACGCCCAAATGTAGCACCCAGCCTTTCACAAAAGCCTCCGCACACGTGGCGGCTTTGTGGTTAGGAAGGGGGAACACCCGAGTGTACTTGGTATAATAGTCGGTTACGACCATCATACAGGTATTGTCTCGGGGCGTCGTTTTAATTCCGCTGATGATATCTATCGCCACTCGAGCGAATCTGATACCAAACAATTCCTGGGATAGGGGTTGCTTACCCAGGCCGGGTCCCGGCTTGTTTTTACAGCAATCCGGGCAAGTGGCGATCCACCGAAGCAGGTCGCCTCTCATACCGGGCCAGTAGTAACGCCTTTGTAGGCGCTCTATTGACCTTTTCTTACCGAAATGGCCACTCGTTTGATGGCCATGGCAATAATACATAATATCCCTCCTCATCGGGGTGGGTATCACTATTTGCAACATCCTACCATTGGTGGGAGTTGTCTTCCACCTACATAGTATGCCGTCTCGGATCTCTAGCTCGGTCCATTGGGCTAGCAACCGCCTCGCCTCCCTATCTTCTAGGGATACTAGCGTCCTTGCCGGTTTAATACCTGACCGTAGGTACTCCATTATGCGCGCAGTGGTGGGATCCGACTGTTGGAACTTCTTGATGGTCTCTGGGGACCAATCGAGATAGCTACATACAGCCTCTTCCCAGGGGATACGGGGGGTGGTATAATTAAATACCAACCCGGCTACCACAGCATTGTGGGCCCCGCAGTCTTCACAAGTGGCATTTTGGCACCTTCGGATGGGTCGTCTTGACAAGGCATCCGCATTGATATGTTTAGCACCGGGTCGGTGCTCTATTTGCTTATGCTCTAATCCGAATTCGAATAGGTGAGCTAACCATCGTCCTATCATCCCCTCGGCGTCCTTAAAGTTAAGGAGCCACCTAAGAGACGAATGGTCGGTTCTTAAAGTAAAGTCACTTCCCCAAAGGAAATGCTTGAACTTCTTCGTATACACCACCACAGCGAGGTGTTGCTAGCAAATGCTATTGGCACTTCGACTCCCTCTTGGACCTGAGAGAGAGCTGCCCCAATTGCATCATTGCTCGCATCGGTGTCTAAGATGAAATGTCCCTCGGGAGTGGGATATTTCAACACGGGTGTATTCCTAAACAAATCTTTTATTTTATTAAAAGATTCTTCCTGCTCGCTGGTCCATGGGAATGGGTCCCGTGCCCTACCCGGGGTCCAGTGAGCTAAGCACTGCATGGGGAAGCTCACACGAGAGTAATTTGGTATGAAATCACGATAATAGGAACAGAATCCTAAAAATGATCTCACCTCCTTAGCACTCGTAGGTCTTTCCCAATTTTCAACAGCTTCCAATTTTTCCGGATCTGCACTCACCCCGTTAGGAGTAATGATCCTTCCCAAGTATGTAATGGTTTTCTTAAACAAATTACACTTCTTGGGTTTGAGTTTAAGACCGTTTGATAGTATCCGGTCGAGGACTAATTGCAGATTCGCCAGGCATTGCTTGAACGACTTGCCGAATACGACCACATCGTCCAAGTAAACCAAACATTTCTTCCACAAAAGATCACTCAGTAAGGATTCCATCATAGCCTCGAATGTAGCGGGGGCGTTACACAATCCGAAGGGTAAGACATTATACTCGAATAGCCCCATATGACTGGAGAACGCTGTCTTCTCCTTGTCATCGGGGTGCAACGGTATTTGCCAATACCCGGACTGTAAATCCAAGGTACAGAACCATTGGTTTCCGCCCAAGCTATCTAAAGTCTCGTCTATCCTTGGTAAAGGATACGAGTTCTTCTTTGTTATACCATTCAGTTTCCGGTAGTCGACACAAAAGCGGATCGTACCGTCTTTCTTAGTGGTCATACAAACAGGGCTGGACCAGGGACTCGAGCTAGGCACGATTACCCCTAGGTCCAACTGTTTTTGTATTTCCTCTTCGCAAATTAACTTCTTCTTTAGAGGAAGTCTACGATACGGAATCTTAAAAGGTTTCTCGTTGCCCACATCTATGGTGTGCGACACCTTATCGGATCTACCCACCGGTCCTCCCTCCCTACCAAAAGCACTCTCGTACTTTTGTAGGAGTTTCGATAGGCAATCCTTATCCTCCGTATTCTTTAAATCAGACTGATCAATCAGCTTTTGAAAGTCTTCATCCAAAGGATGCTTACTAACAGGGCTCAGTGGTTTATTGAATTTGGCCTCGGCGACATGTTCAACCGAGCTCATTCTCCCAATACTGTCGCCTCGCTTCAAGTAAACCACTGAACCACTTCGGTTAGTCATGGGTAATACAGTCCAAGCTGCATTAGCCACTAATGTATCCACTGAGTCTAACCCGATGCTCGACAAGTACGCCGTATCGGGTTCATAGACTCCAGTTTCATTCCTTTGAGCCATGGACCCGCCACAAAGGACATCGCAAGTGGTACCCGGTGGGATCTTCACCGTATGTATCACTGATGCGACCGAAGACACCTGTCTCAATACGCATTGGACATGCAAGCCATACGGGTTATGTATACTCATCATACCGTCCCTCGGGTCCAAGACGGCCCCGTATAAGCTTGCAAAATCCAGTCCGAGGATTCCGTCATCACTAACCTCTGCTATAGTCGGCGAAAGAACAAATTCTTTACCTCCTATACGGATAGGCATAAACGTCCTACCAAATGTACGCATACTGCTTCCGTTGGCCGTGCAAGCATTTACCCCCGTTTTGAGGTTCTCATGGCTGCTGGCCACCGAGTCGAAAAACCTTTTGGACACACAGGAGTGGCTAGCTCCGGTATCCACCAAGAATTCTCCTACCCGGCCTTCCACAGATATGGGTACATACCACCGTCTCCCCCCTAAGGGTGAGGGGTTACTGGTAAACTGGTGAAAGTCTCCCGAATCACCAAGATTCAATCCGAGTCCTCTCAGGAATTCCAGACACGGATGACTTGGGGGAAGGCGTGTCCCACACACTCGGATCAACTCTTTGATCCAACCTTCCTCTCCCCTAGTGCGGCCACTCGCCTCTATATGTTCACTCCCATACATACAAGCACTAGGGTCCCCGGCCCCGGCCAAGGTGCAGGGGTGCGCACCCCCGGCCACCCGGCCTCCAGGTGTTATTGATTCGAAATCTTCCACCGGGTCACCCCCGGTAGCATTTTGGCATTCGTTCTTCCTTGGGGTCGTATCAGATGCCATTGATACAACCCCCACTAGTTTTCCACGTCAGTGGAATCCGTAGTGTTCTCCCTTCCTTCACCATTGTCCTCGGCTTCATAGAAGGCAGTCATTACCGGTTTAGCAGCGGTACATTCAGATGAATAGTGTCCCATGCGCTGGCACCTGAAACACTTTACAGTTCGGCGATCCACTCGGGGTCTTTGCCGACTGGCTTGAATGGCATCTGTAATTTTCTTACACATGTCCTCCATAAGTTTGGTCATGTCTGGAGACTGACCCTTCACTTTATCGGCGCTTACGGGAGGTTTGGCTGCCCTTTCAATGGCCTTCGGGTCACTCTTGACCTCGAGTGATGGTCTAGAGTCCCTTGGCTTATTGATCGCCTTCCTTGGAATATACTTCCTGCCGGTAGTATTCTTCCTTAATTGAACCGAACAGAAGGTACCGTCCTCCTGTTCGATTTCAATCAATTCGAAGTCGTCTGAGGGAGCTTGTACCTCAGACTGCTGGACTACTGACACCAGGGGAGCCGAGCTGCTGGCATTCGGCCTTGCTTAGCAGGGCATGGAGCTCCATACCGTATGCTCGGAAAGCTTCGTGAGGCTTCTGAGTACGTTTCTTAAAACAGACCATCGGGTCCTCCTTGACCATGTTACATAACAGTCCACTAGCAGATTCTACCAACTGCTCAAAACTCCCTACGAGACCATACCAGGTCCGCCATTGCTCTACAGCCATGCGACCCGGCCCGCCTTTCAAACATCTTACTAGATGCGGCTTGGCCTCGTATGGGGTCCACCCATTACAATTCATCACATCGATGAAGTCTTCAAACCACTCTTTCCATGGTCGAGTACCGTCATATTCTTTTGGAATAACGGCTACCCTTCGGGCAGAATTATGAGCATACATCAATCTAGTGCATTGCTGTTTGCTCCATTCAACCGCCTTTGTTTCATTCAAGGTTCGGTTGCCCCCTATACCACCGAAGCTCGTATTGCCCGGTGGAGGTGGTGGTGGTGGCTGTGTGTACGTCCACTGTGGACCACTGTGGTTCGTATAACCCGCACCACCCTGATTAGGGCCGGGACCCGAGGTACCACTGTAGCCTGCGGTACCCGGGGCACCGCCCCCTCCTTGTGCGTTTTGATAACCGCCGCTGGGAGGTTGGTTTCCCGCCGAATGACTGCCATCTTTTGATAGATTGGGTTGGCTGCTGTCATTACCAGCTCCCAACCCCACACTGTCACTCGGATCCACATGTATGTGGAATCCGCTAGTCTCCGCACTACTGTCAGAGGCGTCCCGTGGTACATAATCCGGGTCCAATGGGGACTTCACTTATCCGGACTCTACTAGTTCGGCCATGTTTATCTTGGGTTCTGATATAAACTCCCCCTTGATCTACATTCCGCGTCGCATTATCATTGACAAAAGGGTTATACGGCGGATGCTTCGGCGTGGAACAGGAGACTGGGTCACCCTGTTTAACGAAAGTCGAGTTCGGGTTTGTATCCTTACTCGCCGGAGGGGCATTCGCTTGCTCCTGCTCCTGTAAATAACTCTCCATGGCAGACTTATTTATTGTGAGGGTAGCTAAATCTGTGGTCAGGTTTCGCTGTTCCTCCCTCAGCTGTGCGTTTTCTGCTAAGATTTCGGATCGAATCTTTTCATTTTCCGCCACAGCTCGGTTTCGTTCTTCCTGAGCGGCTAAAGCCTCTCGCTTAAAAGTATCCTTTAGTAAGCGGTACTTTTCACCTTTTTCTTTCTGAGACCTTTGGTACTCATTGGTCTCTTTCCTTATCTCGGCTTGTTCCGAGACCATTTTGGCCTCTGTCTCCGCCTTCCGGAGTTGAAGTTTCTTTAGCTTCTCCTCCATAGCATGCAACTCGGATTGTAATCTGTTTACATCCCGGGCCTTAGCAACCTCTTCGGCTCTAGCCTTTTCGATTGCTCTAAGTCTATTGGCTTCTTCGAGTTCTAACTCGGCCAATCTTTTCTCTTTCTCGCGTTCGTCTCTCTCCTTCCTTTCCAAACGATGGGTTACCGAAGTTAGACGATATTTCAGGTCAGATTCTTTCAGAATCGCCTCCTGCTCATCGGACCGTAATTTTCCGATCCGAGTCTTAGCTTCTTCCTCTATTTTTAATTGGGCAGCCATGAATTGTTCATGTTGCCTCTTAGCTTGTAACTCTACCTGTTCTTTGGCTTTCAAATAGGCCGGGGTAGTTTTATACCCGGGGCCCATCCGACGTCCGTATATAGACCTGCGGCTGCCTCCAGGATTAAACATGGAGTCAGACAAGCCTTCGTCTAGCGATCGGCCTAGGTGATGCCTTTCCGAGCTTTTCGGTTCAGTTCCCCTAGGCTTAATCTTCGCCTTCACTTCTGGGACTATTGGGTCCCTTATGGCTTTACCATCGTCGCTGTCATGGTCCGACGATGTCATTAATGGGGGTACCTCGTTTGCACCATCTGGTACTGCCTCTGGAGGGTTTGCAGTACGTTTTCCATGGCTTTGTGCTACTGGCATACCCAAGTTACTAGCCGAGTCTGCTGGTACCATAGGACACAGCTGGCGTCTGCTAGTTATAGCTTGGGACCAATCACTCAGGTCTAAAGTTGGGGGTTTTATTACTCCCTTAAACAATCCCGTATCCGGTACTCCCATTTGTGGTGTACCCGGATACAAGTTTACGATACCATCACCCGTGGTACCGTCCATCAGACCGGGTGTCGGGAAAACAGTTCGGACACCCGCTGGATTATACATTTGTTGTTGACTGGGTTTCCAGTCTAACAACAGATGCTGGGATGTGAAATCATCCTCTTCGAATCCCTCTAGCCCAGGGCTGGGGGGATCCGCTTCGGGTTTCCCGAGGCTTTCGGCCAATGTGGCCGCGCACCACCCCCGAACCAACTGGTCACGGCACCAGTGTAATGGTTCGTATTGACTTATATGCTGGGTGGCTCTTTGGCTCGCTTACCACTAGAAACACCAACACAACACGAGTAGTTCGGGTTGGGCAAAGCCCCAGAAACCCCTACCTCTCGGGTAGGACTTTATTCCACTCTAGTCTACAGGTTAAGCTGCGCGTCTGGACTGGACTAGGTCCAGTCACCTTCTGCCGCTCGTCCGGCTCCTTAGTAGGAGCTGGACGTGAGGCATGGTGCCGCCCCCTCTTGTACCAACGAGGTATCACAAAGCGACACCTAGCTGGCATAGAAGGAACAGGCACCATACGAACACGTCTCTCGGATGAACGGCACTAATATATACACGACGATACCGGCCCCTACAATTGATTGATTTGTGTTTTACAGCACTTTAGCGGCACTAAGTGGCTATCCCGTCCTGAGGGGATAGGAAAGAGGAGATATAGACCCTTTTAAGTGGGCTAGGGAAGCCCGATCTGCCTCACCAAATCATAAGTCTTATTTGTATTATTATGAATTGTAGGGAATCCACTGATTTAACTGCTGAAATACCATCTTTATGAATATTAATCAGTAAGCATGTGGGACATCCAGCATATAGAAATCCTTTTATGAGCAGCATATCATCAACTAGAACTTGAGACTTTCTGTGTCCTATGCATGCCCAGTACATACAGAGTCATGGTCCATGTTATTTCAGTTAACAAAGGCCATGACTCAATAGGTTTAGAGAGAGCCCACCCTCATGAATATCAATGAGCATGCATTTGGATTGATATCATTATAGGCTTTAGAAAAGATCTAACAGACTGACCAAGATCATAAGGAACCTCTCTACACCTTCATAAATTTGTCTCACATCATCCCTGTATTGTTAATTTTACAGTATCCAAAGTCGATAGCTATTATGCCCTTGAATTTCAGTTTTCATGAATATTAATGGGTATAAATATAGAACATGCAACATTTATCTATCCAATCATGGCCAATATGTCCCAAGCTACAATTTGGCATGGTTTTTGGGTCTCTATTTTGATTATTAAGGAAGTTGTGGCAAAAATTGCATTTTCTTTGAGATGCCTGAATTATTTGACATCTTTTGAAATCAACCTATGACATACAGTGCAAATAACCTTAAATCTAAAAACCATTTTCTTTTCTATTACAAGATACAGCAGGGGTCAATTTAAGCTCAATAATTAGTACTTTAGTCTGTTCTTAAGTCAATTTATCAATTGTATAAAAAGGATATTATGAAATATTTCAAATAAAATTGAAAAAATTCATGAATATTTAATATATCCAAATTAGATATATAAAGATTCAGACATTGAGGTTGAATGACAATCAATAAGCTTTGATTCATTTCTAGTCTGACCCTTCTAGCTTGATTATTATGGGAGCAGTGACCAATCAAGTGATTGCGGGGCGATCACAAACAAATTGATAAGTTTACACACATAATACATCCTCACGGTCACACCCACCTGTGAATCAAGTGCAGAATTAGTATAGCTGATGTACATGTCTATCAGGAAAAAGGTGTCTTATAAAATCGCCAGGGGGGTGCAGGGTCTCGCTATCTAGCCCATGGACTAATTTACATTGACTGTAATTGTATAAAAAGAGCACACTCATTTTATAGATTCTAGTAAATGCCCCGTTCCACACACGGATAAAAAATATATCGACAAATAGATAAGGATTAAATGCTTCTTTTTTTATCACAGTTATAACTATAATGAAAAACTAATCATTTAGATTGTATTTAATTGAATTTAGCATGGATAGTCAGATGAATGAATGTTGTTGTTTTTTTTGGGAGGTAAATACACAAATGGATAATAAATGAACGAATGATAAATGAATACCAAGTAAATGAATCTAATTATAAAACAGTGATTTTATAGATAAATGCATGAAAACAATGCCAAATAAAATCAACATTGAGTGAAGTCTTGAGGCTGGGGTTTGAGAAATAGCACTGTTTTATAAGCCAGATGCACTACCCTCCCCTTTACACTGTACCAGTTATACATACGACTTTTCCTTATCCCCATGGGTACCTGGTTGCTAGGTCACGCTTGGCCGAATACCCCTCCCCTCCCTCTCCTCCCCCACCCTAATACACCCCCACTTCACCCCACCCTGTTGTTGTCCCTACGTCACGCTCCAGTGTAGTAGTATATATATACATGCGTCGTGGGTACTCCCGTAATATCAGGCGTGTAAGGCGCACCCTTAACTTGACAGAAACAACTGTATTAAAGGATTGAAGGGGCACCTATAGTATAGACCTTGCTTTAACCAGTTTAAATACAATATCATGCAAGGGGTGTGGATGGGGGGTCCCCCATGTCACATGTCGATTTTTAAAAATGGCCATGTCAACATGCCAATTTTAAGAAATGGTCATGTCACCATGTTGAATTTAAGAAATTGTTCATGTCACCATGTCAATTTTAAGAAATTGTTCATGTCCCATGTCACTAAGCCTAAAATAGCCCATGTTGCCATGTCGATTTTAGTGGTCCACACTCATTACAAGATCCTTGCTTACAAGACACACACCGATTTAGAATTGCTGTATTTAAAGGCGCCTTAGGGATCCATCCTCGTGTATAAGCCACGCCTTATACGCGAGGTATTACGGCAGTAGAATACAGCAGGAGTGAGTGACTGACTGCATGATCCAGAGACAGCACAGGCAGCAGATGTGTGCTCAGTCCCACCCAGCCCCAGCCCAGTGTTCTTGTCCATATAGACCCACACATAGTGCTGAGTGGTACCAGTCCCACCCACCTCCAGTACCGACAACTACCAGTCTAACCAGCTACCAACACAGAAAGGCATTAACATGGTCAGTATTCTACTACACTATACTACTACTCTAATTTATGCCACATCAGAAGTACATAAGCCATAATTATAATATGGGAATGGAGCCAAAATATGCTGTGAGGCCCCTATATCACCAGGTCTCAATATTGTGTCTTAGATCACATATAAAATAGTGTCTAGCTCTGGTAGTACACAGCAAGGGCTTATATATTTTATATAGTGACATGGAGGTTGAAGGGTGGGAGGGGTTTTAGCATAGCTTACACAAGGTAGAGTGACTGTAGGTGTGTAGAATAGTCCAGGTGTGTAGAGGTACTATTTTAGACGTGGAGTAGACAGAAGGCAGGTTTACTATTAAGGGTGTGGGGGTGAGTTGGTCTGACAGTCAGACAGACAGGTAGGAGGCTCTGCTGACACGGTCAGTGGAGGCAGGTAGGACGGCAGCCGGGGGCAGACACCAGGTAGGACGAGGCAGTTGACAGCCGGCCTCTCTCTCCTCCTGCCCCTGTTGTATACTGTCCTGTCCAACAAAGCCTTTAGGTCTAACTCTTTAAGGGCTGCTAACGCACCAATACCCCATGCATGTACATAGGTCGTCATATAGGAATGCTGCCCTGGTCTATCCCCCATACATGTACATTGGTAGTCATATAGGAGTGCTGCCCTGGTCTATCCCCCATACATGTACATTGGTCATCATATAGGAATGCTGCCCTGGTCTATCCCCCATACATGTACATAGGTAGTCATATAGGAGTGCTGCCCTGGTCTATCCCCCATACATGTACATTGGTCGTCATATAGGAATGCTGCCCTGGTCTATCCCCCATACATGTACATTGGTCGTCATATAGGAATGCTGCCCTGGTCTATCCCCCATACATGTACATAGGTAGTCATATAGGAGTGCTGCCCTGGTCTATCCCCCATACATGTACATTGGTCGTCATATAGGAGTGCTGCCCTGGTCTATCCCCCATACATGTACATTGGTCGTCATATAGGAATGCTGCCCTGGTCTATCCCCCATACATGTACATTGGTCGTCATATAGGAGTGCTGCCCTGGTCTATCCCCCATACATGTACATTGGTCGTCATATAGGAGTGCTGCCCTGGTCTATCCCCCATACATGTACATTGGTTGTCATATAGGAGTGCTGCCCTGGTCTATCCCCCATACATGTACATAGGTAGTCATATAGGAGTGCTGCCCTGGTCTATCCCCCATACATGTACATAGGTAGTCATATAGGAGTGCTGCCCTGGTCTATCCCCCATACATGTACATTGGTCGTCATATAGGAATGCTGCCCTGGTCTATACCCCATACATGTACATTGGTTGTCATATAGGAGTGCTGCCCTGGTCTATCCCCCATACATGTACATTAGTCGTCATATAGGAGTGCTGCCCTGGTCTATCCCCCATACATGTACATTGGTCGTCATATACACTGCAAAAAATGGTGTTTGGTTATACACATGACATTATCTACATGGTGTTTGATTCCTAAACGTCTATGGGGTTCAAACTCTTTCAGCTAAACACCATCAGATTCTAAACACTTATCCTGAAAACTACACCTACTTCTAACACACTTACACACCATAGTGTTTAAGTGTTTGGGTTTAAACACATCCAGTCTCTATGTGTTTAGTCTTAAACATATAATTGAAAGATAAACACATAGGTGTTTAACATCTCATGATGCACATGAGGAGGTGCAGGATGAGTGGGTAGGTATTTAGGGAAGGCCTCAGAGGCATGATGCATGGGAGGAGGTGCAGGAGGAGTGGGTAGGGAAGTAGGGGAGGCCTCAGAAGCATGATGCACGGGAGGAGGTGAAGGAGGAGTGGGTAAGGAGGGGAGGAGTAAGACCAAGGAGAGAAGGTACCATCTTTATAATTATATTAAGGCATTAATTATCTATTACAGGCCCACCCCTACCCCAGACTAGTCCCACTATACTACATGAAGAGTTTGGTTCCAAAACACAACAAATCCATTTTGGGTGTTTTGAGATAATGAGACTTTTATCATTCCAAAAAATATGAAGAGGAGGTGGCCGTTTTTGTAAGTTCCAATATCTAGGGGACAATAAATAAAACACCTCTACGTTTTGTTTTGAAATCCTTGAGTCTTCCTTCATGGATAAATTAAGTGGTTTCATCCCGTTTTTTTTTTCCAAAACACAATAAAATCCAACATTTCTCTTTTTTGTATCCACATAATAGCCAGAAAAGTTAGTTTTTTTTCTAAACTTGACTTTCCTCATTTACTTGGATATAAATGAAACATTTTCAAGTACTTTTTTAACACTGATGGTTCTTTCACAGACAAAAGGTGATTTATCATATATTTCTTTTCAAAATGCAATAAGTCCTGTTTTGTTCCCAAACACAATAAATCCATGCTGTTTTGTTCCAAAATGCATTAAATCCATCACAACAGCTTTCACATCTATATACCCCTATCCTCACCAGTAAAGTTGGTTTTTATTGGAAAAAGGTTATAAAACTTACAAAACACAATGATATGACATAAACAGTTCATTCAATCCATGGAAATAAGGTTATTAATGAACAAACATATCACGACTGGGCTTCCCTAGGCCACTTAAAAGGGTCTATTTCTTCTCTTTCCTATCCTCTCAGGATGTGTGTGGTGCACATATGCGTGGACACTGACACATTCCTCTGTGAAATTGTGTAATGTAGTTCTCGCCATGAATATGACCTTAGCTGTCAAAATGGCGTTAAACATCTATTCCTCACTCACATATCACGACAATGTTTGCCAGGAGGGTGTTTCACCACATAACATATGGCCCCCATATGTCACATACGGCCCCCATATGTTACATATGGCCCTTTTTCTGTTTCTGTTCAAATTTCCGTAATCTAGTATGATGGATGCGGACCTCCACATGTGGATGTGGACTTTTACCTGTTTCTGTTCAAGATGTGGAAATGAAAAATTCCAGAGGCAATATATATCCTTCTAAATGTGGAGGAGTAAGGGGGTACCCTGTATGTTAAAAATGTGAGGATATGGCATTTTTTCTTGTATGTCAGAAAAAGGTTATAATGTTGGTAAATCTGAAAGTGAAAGGGAGGGGGGATCAGGGTGTTGTAGAAGAATGGTCAGAGTGCACCTTATAGGGTGTAATATTAGTCCATTAAACACAGCAGGTGTAGCAGTAGCGATAGGAGAAGTAGAAATGGGAGGGGATGGGATGATAGTGAGGGCAAACCCCCAAGAAAGGAACAAATATAAGGAGGAATATAATGGAGGAGGGGAAAAACAACAGTAATGGCCAAATAGAATAGAGGTGATGAGAAACGTCTACAGCATAGGCTACTATGAAAAAAAATACCTTGGAACCACACAGTTTCTTTTATTTATTGACTCTCCACAAAAATTAAAGTGAGTGTGTGTGTGTGGGGGGGGGGTGTGATTTTAGTAGCAAAACCAGGGGTTATATGCTCCCTTCCAGACCCTCAAAACTCTGCTCAGTGTGGTGCTACTCTCGTGAACCTGTCTGCCATTAACCCCTAGACCCCCCCCCCCTCACCCTCCCCCTTGATTATTGCCACCATTGATCCACATATGGCACTTCTTGAGATCATTCCCGCATGTGTGACGTCATTATGGGAATTTTCAAGGGGTTCCCTGGAATGTAGACTGGTCATTGAACATTTTTACAATTGAGACAGATAAAAATTCCGTATATGCAGTATAACATATGGACAGGACACAGCCACCTATTTGAAACACTTTTTTTAAATAATTTTATTTTGTTCATATAAGGGCCGTATATTGAGGCCGTATGTGCAAATATGTATAGCTATGAGGTAAAACACCCTCCTGAGTGGATTTATTGCATTTTGGAACAAAACAGATGTGGGATTTATGTCATTTTGGAAAAAAAGTGGATTTTAGCTGGGCCCTTGGTGCCAAATTGTGCCACACATTTCCTAAAATATTCTAAGTCCAACTTGACCCCGAAAAAGTATATACCAAAAATTTCAAAAATGCACATGTGTGGTATATGCAGAATAATGCATGGCTAAACTGCATACAATTTCACAGATCTATGGATGTGTTAGTGCCCGCTCCACACACAAGGAGGGGACAGAAAGAGAAAAGATGAAATTTGGCCCCCCCCCCAAATGCCTAGTACAGTGAAATTCCTTTACAACGAATCCTGTTAGAACAAAAATTTTTTTATTACAAACAAATCTCATTGTACCAAATCAGCCTCATATATTTCTATAGTAAAAGAATCCCAAACTTTACATCATCTGGAATTGTTTACAACAAATTTTTCCTGGCTTATACAAGCATTTTCTGGTAGCTGAGGGATGTTAGGGTGTGTAATATGACATCTACTGTAAAGACTACGGCTGTCTCTATTGAACTCTGGGCGACAGAAGGGGTAAAGGAGGTGGGGGGGGTGCTAAGATGTATGATGGGGCTTCTACAGCCGTCTCTATTGAACTCTGGGCGGCAGAAGGTGTAAGGGAGGTGGGGGTATGTGTGCTAAGATGTGTGATGGGGCTTCTACAGCCGTCTCTATTGAACTCTGGGCGGCAGAAGGGATCTTGAATGGGGGTGGGGTGTTAGGTTGTATGACAAGGGAGGTCTGAGGGGGGTTAGATGACCCCTAATACTCTCATAATTGTTTGATTTGTTTACAACGAAATTCGTTTATAACGAATTTTTTCCCTTGTCACAAGTACTTTGTTATAACTGAATTTTACTGTACTAGCCTAGGGAAGCCCTGGGCCAGGTAAAATAATATGTGGATGAAAGAGCCTAATTTGTTGATACATGCCTGATAGACTGTCATATTGCACAAATGCAGCATGTTGCATCACGACAAGTAGCGAAGGAACATGAACCTGGGGTCATCATGCTGCTAGTAAAGGGTTAGAAGTGGTGTTAATACGCCGGGAACGTATTGGGGTACCCCATTTTGGGGTTGGTGTACAGCAGGACCCTTTTTTTAAGGTCGTGACCTGATGCAAGGGGGATTTATTCATGCAGAGTTTGACACAACGCACAAATATGGACTGAAGGTGAAATGTTGGTCAATGTCACTGTCAGGCCAGCTGCCAAATCATTGATTCTCTTCTCTAGGGGATGGGACTAAAACAAAAACAGGCCTTTCAAATATAGCACCAACAACTTACAAGATCTGCTCGGTCTTATGATCAATGATCAATGATCAATGAATATATATATATATATATATATATATATATATATATATATATATATATATATATATATATTCATAAAACATGGAAAGTGGGGATTTACCTCAAACCACAGGAAAGCGGGGACTTCTTTAATAATCATCATAGAGCACTGAAATTTAACACGGTAATTGCTGCTACTCTAGGGAACCTAAATATAACTTTTGTGGTCTCAAGCAAAGTGTAGGACAAAGTGGGGACCAATGTGGGGACCAATATATCCCACCAGGTGTCAGCAGTGCATAGGGCAGATAATATATATAAAGCATTGAGGGGATCAAAGTGGGGACTTTGTAAAAACATGTTTTCTGGGCCTCCCATGTGAAAGTAAGCAAGTCCCCACTTCTAGGTCCCCACTTCTCCCACTATGTGGGTCAAAAACAGTAAAAACACCCCACTTTACATGGGTTTTAAACCTATATATATATATATATATATATATATATATATATATATATATATATATATATATATAATAGCTATTATAGTTACACAGTGTAGTATATTTATACTGCACTGTGTTGGGGTGGGGCTGGGGGGGAGGTCCCCCATGTCTCATGTCGATTTTAAGAAATGTCCATTCGATTTTAAGAAATGGCCATGCACCCCTATCGATTTAAAGACAATCTTCATGTCCCATGTCACTAAGCCCCAAATATTCCCATGTCGCCATGTAGGCTTTAGGGGTCTAGAGCCATTTTTCCAAGTTCGTTGTCCGTCCTGTTTGTAGAATATACATGTGCATTTTCTATATCAATTCATTGATCCAAAATAAGTTTGACTACCATGGTGTAAGAAACATAAACGTATTCATGGTGAAAATGGAGAACAAACTGGAGAGGCGTGGTTGTGTTGACTGTAAGGGTGTTTCCCTTTACACATGGCTGGCTATACCTTCTACATATTGTAGAGTGTCGAGGGTAGCCAGCTTCCAGTGCACATGTCCTATGCTGTTGTGCAAGGAATCAGTGATGTATATTACATGTTTTAGTATCATAGCCAGGATGTAACTTATCAACAGCTGGAGAAGTCCTATGCGGCTAGGGTGGCAATTAACTTATTAACAGCTGGAGAAGTCCTAGGTGGCTAGGGCGGCAAGTAACTTATTAACAGCTGGACAAGCCCTAGGCGGCTAGGGCGGCAAGTAACTTATTAACAGCTGGAAAAGCCCTATATAGGCGGCTAGGGCGGCAAGTAACTTATTAACAGCTGGAGAAGTCCTAGGTGGCTAGGGCGGCAAGTAACTTATTAACAGCTGGAGAAGCCCTATAGAGGCGGCTAGAGTGGCAAGTAACTTATTAACAGCTGGAAAAGCCCTATATAGGCGGCTAGGGCGGCAAGTAAATTATTAACAGCTGGAGAAGTCCTAGGCGGCTAGGGCGGCAAGTAACTTATTAACAGCTGGAGAAGCCCTATATAGGAGGCTAGAGTGGCAAGTAACTTATTAACAGCTGGAGAAGCCCTATATAGGCGGCTAGGGTGGCAAGTAACTTATTAACAGCTGGAGAAGTCCTATGCGGCTAGGGCGGCTAGTAACTTATTAACAGCTGGAGAAGCCCTATATAGACGGCTAGGGCGGCAAGTAACTTATTAACAGCTGGAGAAGCCCTATATAGGCAGCTAGGGCGGCAAGTAACTTATTAACAGCTGGAGAAGTTCTATGTGGCTAGGGCGGCTAGTAACTTATTAACAGCTGGAAAGCCCTATGCGGCTAGGGCGGCAAGTAACTTATTAACAGCTGGAGAAGCCCTAGGTGGCTAGGGCAGCAAGTAACTTATTAACAGCTGGAGAAGCCCTAGGCGGCTAGGGCGGCTAGTAACTTATTAACAGCTGGAGAAGACCTATGCGGCTAGGGCGGCTAGTAACTTATTAACAGCTGGAGAACTCCTAGGCAGCTAGGGCGGCTAGTAACTTATTAACAGCTGGAGAACTCCTAGGCAGCTAGGGTGGCAAGTAACTTATTAACAGCTGGAGAAGTCCTATATAGGCAGCTAGGGCGGCAAGTAACTTATTAACAGCTGGAGAAGTCCTAGGCAGCTAGGGTGGCAAGTAACTTATTAACAGCTGGAGAAGTCCTAGGCAGCTAGGGCGGCTAGTAACTTATTAACAGCTGGAGAAGTCCTAGGCAGCTAGGGCGGCAAGTAACTTATTAACAGCTGGAGAAGTCCTATATAGGTAGCTAGGGCGGCAAGTAACTTATTAACAGCTGGACAAGTCCTAGGCGGCTAGGGCTGCTAGTAACTTATTAACAGCTGGAGAAGTCCTAGGCGGCTAGGGCGGCAAATAACTTATTAACAGCTGGAGAAGCCCTATATAGGCGGCTAGGGCGGCAAGTAACTTATTAACAGCTGGAGAAGTCCTAGGCGGCTCGGGCAGCAAGTAACTTATTAACAGCTGGAGAAGCCCTAGGCAGCTAGGGCGGCAAGTAACTTATTAACAGCTGGAGAAGCCCTATATAGGCAGCTAGGGAGGCAAGTAACTTATCAACAGCTGGAGAAGCCCTAGGTGGCTAGGGCGGCTAGTAACTTATTAACAGCTGGAGAAGTCCTAGGCGGCTAGGGCGGCAAGTAACTTATTAACAGCTGGAGAAGCCCTATATAGGAGGCTAGAGTGGCAAGTAACTTATTAACAGCTGGAGAAGCCCTATATAGGCGGCTAGGGTGGCAAGTAACTTATTAACAGCTGGAGAAGTCCTATGCGGCTAGGGCGGCTAGTAACTTATTAACAGCTGGAGAAGCCCTATATAGACGGCTAGGGCGGCAAGTAACTTATTAACAGCTGGAGAAGCCCTATATAGGCAGCTAGGGCGGCAAGTAACTTATTAACAGCTGGAGAAGTTCTATGTGGCTAGGGCGGCTAGTAACTTATTAACAGCTGGAAAGCCCTATGCGGCTAGGGCGGCAAGTAACTTATTAACAGCTGGAGAAGCCCTAGGTGGCTAGGGCAGCAAGTAACTTATTAACAGCTGGAGAAGCCCTAGGCGGCTAGGGCGGCTAGTAACTTATTAACAGCTGGAGAAGACCTATGCGGCTAGGGCGGCTAGTAACTTATTAACAGCTGGAGAACTCCTAGGCAGCTAGGGCGGCTAGTAACTTATTAACAGCTGGAGAACTCCTAGGCAGCTAGGGTGGCAAGTAACTTATTAACAGCTGGAGAAGTCCTATATAGGCAGCTAGGGCGGCAAGTAACTTATTAACAGCTGGAGAAGTCCTAGGCAGCTAGGGCGGCTAGTAACTTATTAACAGCTGGAGAAGTCCTAGGCAGCTAGGGCGGCTAGTAACTTATTAACAGCTGGAGAAGTCCTAGGCAGCTAGGGCGGCAAGTAACTTATTAACAGCTGGAGAAGTCCTATATAGGTAGCTAGGGCGGCAAGTAACTTATTAACAGCTGGACAAGTCCTAGGCGGCTAGGGCTGCTAGTAACTTATTAACAGCTGGAGAAGTCCTAGGCGGCTAGGGCGGCAAATAACTTATTAACAGCTGGAGAAGCCCTATATAGGCGGCTAGGGCGGCAAGTAACTTATTAACAGCTGGAGAAGTCCTAGGCGGCTCGGGCAGCAAGTAACTTATTAACAGCTGGAGAAGCCCTAGGCAGCTAGGGCGGCAAGTAACTTATTAACAGCTGGAGAAGCCCTATATAGGCAGCTAGGGAGGCAAGTAACTTATCAACAGCTGGAGAAGCCCTAGGTGGCTAGGGCGGCTAGTAACTTATTAACAGCTGGAGAAGTCCTAGGCGGCTAGGGCGGCAAGTAACTTATTAACAGCTGGAGAAGCCCTATATAGGCGGCTAGGGCGGCAAGTAACTTATTAACAGCTGGAGAAGCCCTATATAGGCAGCTAGGGAGGCAAGTAACTTATCAACAGCTGGAGAAGTTCTAGGTGGCTAGGGCGGCAAGCAACTTGAAAGGGCTGCATTCATGCATCAAGTTAGTTAACCCCCCCCCTAGCCCCTAACCTGGCCATACAAGTCGTATATATGTAAACCTACATATATATACGATGTACCTGGACAATCTCTGTAGCCCAGATCTTCTTATGGGGGTACACTGTATATATATATGTATATATATATATATATATATATATATATATATATATATATATATATATATATTAGTATCAGATGAATAACTATTGATCTAAGGGACATTATGGACAAATGGACTATAAAAGAGTTGGATACCTGGTTAGATCTCTGCCGATAGAAGACTTCTGTCGACATCCGAACTTTTTGCCATCTCTACACTGACCCCACCTTGAGGTACCCCTCTGGAGTTTTCCCAATCTAATTCCCCCTATCCCCTCAATATATCCATATGTATAAAAAAGAAATATTCAAGTTCATTCCACACGTTGCCTACCCCCCCCCCAAAAAAAAAAAAAAAATAAATAAATAAATAAATAAATAAAATAAAAATCAAACAAAAATCAATGACTCCGGTAACATATGGGGTGGTTTATGTGACACTATAGCGTCTGTAGCTAAATATAGATTCTACATGTCATATTCAATGACAGTGATTACATAATGCCTCAGAGCTTCACAACAGAAAATCAATGCACAGACATATAAGGACTATTGAAGTCCAATAACATCCACTTCAATACGTCCATAACAATGGCCTTATTATGCATCATCTATAGACTAAAATTTACCCATGTCTATGCATCATCACAAATGCACAACAGTTGCGGCAAAAAAGGGACCCAACGTTCATGATAATTATATCCATAGGCCAGGGGGAAGGGGTCACGTATGAGGTCAATTACAGGGTGAGGTGTCCATCGGTCAACTTTCCCACAATAATTGGTTGGATTTGTAGAAGAGGCAGCTTTGGCTGAGATTGTGACTCCCGTAATCTAGGCCATTATATAAATCCAATATGGGGCCCCAGACTGGTCAAATCGACAAGGGGACAGCACCATGTACTTCTCAAAATCAACAAGGGACAATTTCACTTCTTAAGCTCGCCAGGGGACATGGGGTTGAGAGAGAAGGGGCAGGAAAGATTTCTTAGAATCGACAATGGACGTGCGCCCCCCCCCCCATGACTAGGACGCTCAATATCTCAAACCTCTCACAAGTCATTACTGTTGTTATCTAAGCATATATAATCATAAATTTAAACAATGAAGAAATGTTGATTGATCCTTTGTCTACTTACATATATCTGGAGGATTATTCTTCACATACTACGACTGCTACCTACAAGTCGTACCTAAAATACCATAAAAATAACACTGGAATTTGCAGTCGTAGTGCTACCTAAGATCACAGTGCCTTAAGAAATAACCCCCTGATCTCCGACCCGATCTAGAGTACATTATAATTGACTCATTTGTAGACAAGATTTTGGCATGACGCCACTGACTCCCATCCAACATGATCACTCTCACAATTAGTGGCTACATCACATTCACGTCTTTGAAACTTTGAAACTGAGCTGATCTCATTTATCTTTCTATTCAGGAGGTTATCAAAAAAGTGCTGATTTGTCAATATTTTGGATTGCACTCCTGACTTAAGTCAATTGCGTAGTAGGAGTGCCCCCCCCCCCATCCACATTCATTGTAATTTTTTATATATACATGTATATTCTCACCCTCCACAGAAATCCCAGCAGTGAGAGAATCCCTTATCGCTTTAAGAGTTTTGTCAGAGTAGAATTTGCTACAATCAGGTTTCGCTGAAAAGGCTTCTTGGTATCATAAAATACTGTAGTGTAAGCCCCGGGAGGTCTTCTAACTGACTATCCTTTTAAGCAACCTGTTTGATTCTTTTTATTTCAAAGATAATTTATTTCTACCGACGGTTTATGTTTGAAGTTTTCCAAAAGGGGTTTAAGCTATGATAAAAGTGTCGTTTCTAAAATAATTAAAGATGGCTGGTGCAGAAAGCCTATAGCCTAGCCTATATATACCCAGTTGAAAATCCCTCAGTTATTTATCACTTTTTTTTCCTTTATATTATTTTACGGATTCAAATGACTCACCTGATCAGGAGGTTAATTCAAAACATCCTGGGATCGCAACCTCAGCGATCTTAGGAATTATTCTACCTTATCCTATTAAGCAATCTTAAGATTAGACTGCGTTCACATTTCTTAGCCAGCACTAAGATCGCATCGATCTTAGCCTCAGCCCTCCTACACTATTCCAAGAAGTACTGACTGGGCACAGGGGTAAGAGTCCCAAAATAAAGGAATAGCTGTGGAGCCACTCTTTTCACAACAGTGTTTACATCATTGTTCCCCGTCCCTATATGGGCTAACAAAAGAGCACAGAGTGCAGTTGACCCCCGTACAGTATTCAAGAGTTGTTCCCATGAATGTATGATTTATGCTTGCCTATTAGAAGCATTGTGCCCTCCACCCAGGACAACGAGAGAGAAGGGAAGAATTACCTTACAGTGCACTTAGCGCATGAGTAGCCCTACACTGCAAAAAAGGTGTGTGTTATACATACCACACTATCTACATGGTGTGTGATTCCTACACATCTATGATATTCAAACACTTACAGCTAAACACCATCAGATTCTAAACACTTATCCTAAAAACTACACACCTACTTCTCACACACCTAAACACTTACACACCATAGTGTTTAGGTGTTTGAGTTTAAACACATCCAGTCTCTATGTGTTTACTCTTAAACATGTATTTGAAAGATAAACATCAGGTGTTTAGCCATCTAATAAGAATCATAAGCTAATAAGATAAGTATAATATGTATGAAATGAGTAAAAGGATGGTATCCTGGTTTTTATAGTTGTATATCACCCAGTTTCCTGATGACTCAGTAGTGTTTTGTGTTTTTTTCCTGTTTGTTGTTTTTTTACCTAAGGGGCATGATGCATGGGAGGAGGGGGTATAGGGAGGTATGGGTGGCCTACCCCTCCTCCCGTGTCCAAGCCTCCAGGGACCACCCCCACCTCCCTACCCACTCTTCCTACCTCTCCTTACATGTACAAGCCTCCAGGAACCGTCCCTACCTCCCTCCCTACTCCTGCTACCTCTTCTCTCATGTACAAGCCTCCAGGGACCCTCCCTACCTCCCTACCCACTCCTCCTACCTCTTCTCACGTGTACAAGCCTCCAGGGACCACCCCTACCTCCGTACCCACTCCTCCTACCTCTTCTCACATGTACAAGCTTCCAGGGACCACCCCTACCTTACTACCAAACTCCTCCTGCCTCTTTTACACTTTTACTCCTATCTGTATTGTGTGTATCATTTCTATCTTGCAGTTTTACCATGGAAAATGAATATGGGGGTATCCAGCTACAGTAATAATGATTAAAATGATGAAAAGATGATGAAAAATAAATGATGGAAATAATAAAAATGAAATGATTCAGCCATAGCCCCCCTCCCATCCTGGTGAACAACCCTATGGCCCAAAGCCAGTGCCTCCCTAAGCTAAACACCATGTATCTAAACGCCTCCTGAAGCTAAACACTATGTATCTAAACACCTCATAAAGCTACACACTATGTATCTAAACACCTCCTAAAGCTAAACACTACCAATCTAAACATTTACTCATGCTGCACACCTTAAAGCTAAACACCTATCAAAACTAAACACTTGTTAAATCAAACGCCTGATAGCTAAACATGTTTAAAGTTAAACGCGTTTAGCCAAAAAATGTGTTTAGAAAAGTGGGACAAGAATGTGTTTAGCTATGTGTTTAGATCCTAAACACTGGTGTTTGGTTGCTAAACACCAAATTAACAGTGTAAGAGCGCTCAAGGACACTCAGCAAACGTCCTCCCTCCCCTCTATATGTATGCAGCAGGCTATTCACTCTTTCGATCAGGAGTGTTCCCTGTACGTGCTCTTGTACTCAGGTAAAACCACTATGCAATTCTTTCACTAAGATCACAGTGATCTTAGTGCTGGAAAAGGAATAGTGAAGTGATCCCAGGACTTGCTATTCCTGAGAGGCCTGCAACCACTGCATTAGATAGGGTAGACAGGTTAGGTTTTATGATATGTGCCTACACTAAGATCGCTGGGGTTGAGATCCCAGGATGTTTTGAATTAAGCTCCAGAGGAAACATCGTAATAGCAATAAAGTACCCCAGGATATCAGATATCATCAGGATTCTACCTACCACCTACCACAAATATGAGCTCGAAAGGTCTTGTCATTCATTTCCCCCTATATATTTACTTCTCCCCATAGAAAAGGGCCCGTTTGCCCTGTGTTAAATTTTTAAAGGGGAATTTAGAGTCCCCTCAAATTAAAATGGCTAGCAGTTGCACTAAGTGATTCTGTGATCTCGTGCCCTTTTCAACCCTGTTTTGTCAAAACTGTCGCTTTTTATCTCATTTATTTCTCAAACCTTTTATCCTGTGTTATTAAATGCACCCACCTGATCACAGTGCGATATCCATACTAAGAGCAGCTAACTACCAGGTACATGTAGTAAAAAGGTCATGTATCTGTGCCTCTGGGACACATGCGAAAAACCAGGTACAAATGTAGGGTACATCGACCTAAACTCTACCACTTTACTAGCCCAAATTATTTTTCTTATTTCTATACACACACACACACACACACACATATATATATATATATATATATATATATATATATATATATATATACCCAGTGGGCACACCTCCACTTACTAAACAGCTAGTAGTCACTGCTCTGCACTGGTTGCACTAACTACTAGCTGGCTAATTTCATGCTAAATGTTAGACTAGGCAGTGCTTACTCGCTGGTGGCAGTGTTTATTAGCTACTTTTGCTTCATTGCAAAATAAGCCCTTACTAGTAGTTCATATGCACCACTTAATAGGCAGTGCAGGAAATCTACTAGTAAGGGGTGAAAATGCAGCTCCTAGTAGCTGGCTAATCATCTGCTAAATGTTATGCTAGGCAGCCCTGCAAAATAACCCCCTATTAGTAGTTTATAATGTAATGCTTACTAACCAGTGCAGAATAGCTACCCAGCTAGCACAACTCGTGCAATTTACATCATTCTTACGTGAAAACTCATGTGATTTATGTAAAAAAGACATCATTTGGATGAGTTGTGCTAGCAGGGTACCAGTAAGAGGTGCAAACACAGCTCCTAATAGCTGGCTAATTATCTGCTAAATGTTATACTAGGCAGTCCTGCAAAATAAGCCCTTACTAGTAGTTTATTTTGAAATACTTATTTATCAGTGCAGAATACCTCCTAGTAAGTGGTGTGAATGCAGCTCCTAATAGCTGAACAATTATTTGCTAAATGTTATACTAGGCAGCCCTGCAAAGTAACCCCTTCCTAGCAGATAGCTTATAATGCAGTGCTTAATAGCCACTGCAGAAAAGGCCACTAATAAGAGCTTTGCAATCATCACTTTGACATCTGCTTCTTGGCAGTCAATGCAACACTGTTGGTCTGAATATGAAGTAATCTTCAGTAGAACAAAGAAATGGTGTCTATATATAAATTGACTTTAAATCTATCTTGTTACACAGTCTATCCGGTAATTTAATTTATAGCAATCAATTTGGGTGCTAGCTTATGCCATTTTATGACTTATAATAGATCTCAATGATATTTTAATTGTCAGAAATATGATTTAGATTAACCTTAAGGTTATAAAGCTGAGAGAATGTATACTACTGCCACCTAGTGACACTTAATATTTGATGCCAAGAAACAGCTAGTAAGCCCTTAGTATACACTAGCTAGTAAGTAATGCGCTAACTGCCCTTAATAACCGGTGCTTCTGCAGCCCTACAGTTGCAGCTGCTAGTAAACACTGCTCTGTATCTTTTACTAGCCAATGCCAATACAGTCCCACTTATATCATGTGAAGCAACAGCTAGTAAGCCTTTACTATGCACCTGCTACTAAGCTACTCTTAGTAGCCAGTGCTAAGTGCTGTTGCTGCATTACAAACTGAATCAGTGCCATTGTCATTCCTATGCAGGAGCTTCTAGTAGCATACAACTTAACCTTTTTTAGGACAAGCCTACTTAGGCATAGCACAAGATGCTAGCATTACTGAAGAATGATCTCAACAATTTCAGAAAATGACAAATGAAGTGGTGTACACCAGTCCTGAATATCACTTTTTCACCATATGCAAGTTCCCATTATTCAATAAGTAAATCCAAGGTATTTTGGGATAGTATATTCAAAATATTTAAAAATCTTGACAAATATTAGTAAACACTTGAAAAGGTTTATCTAGTAGCACAATCCCATTTATAACAAGAATACATAATATTTCAAGGGATTATCAGTGCATTGAGGCATTTTTGGTATGATATCCTATACCCACCTATATTGTTTAATCTAACTTAGGCTTGCCACAGTTGACTGTAAGATGTGTCCAGTGTGTTATGTACATGTATGTAGGTCAACCACTGACCTACATAGCTAAAGTATCTTTCACAATGCTATGTGTTGGTGCTGCAGCATGTGACCAGGAGGTGTGAACTGCAAGGTGTGAGCAGTGTGTAGTAGTAAAGCAGGTGTTACTCCACTTCATTTGTCATTTTGTGAAATTATTCGAAATTGAAGTTTTGTTATCATCTTGTGCTACACCTAAGTAGGATCACAGGGATATTTTTCTTTTTGTTTTAAGATAATTTGGAGTGAATTTCAATACATGATTATTACCTTGTATAGACAGTTCAAATTGAACCAACTAGTAATCACTGCTATGTTACACTTAATAAACACTGTAAATTAAACACTTGAGAAACATCTCATAAACTGCTAAGATACAGCCTTTAATAAGTGATAAATTAGCAGTGCTTTCTAAGTGGTGCATCTGTAGCCCTGCGCATGCAGTGCCTAGTAACCGCTGCCATGATCCAGCTGGTAAACACTGCAAGTTAAGCCATTATTAACCGATGCTGGACAACAGCTTGTAAACTACTGATATGCAACTTTTAATAAGTGATGGGTTAGCAGTGCTTTCTAAGTGGTGTATCTGCAGCCTGCACTTGCAACAGCTAATAATCACTGCTATATTCCAGTTAGTAAACACTGCAAATTAAGCCTTTACTAAGTGATGCTAAACAACAGCCAGTAAACTACTAATATGCAGTGCTTAGTAAGTGACACATTTGCAGTGCTTAGTAAATGATTCAGCTGCAGCCCTGCACTTGCAACAACTAGTAACCACTGCTATGTTCCATTTAGTCAACACTGCAAGTTAAGCCCTTATTAAGCAATGCTGAACATTAGCTAATAAACTACTAATATGCAGCCCTTGATAAGAGATGCTAAATCAACACTTACTAAGCAGTGCTACTGCAGTGCTGCAATTGCATCTACTAATAACCGTCACTAAGCTACACTTAATAATAGTTGATGTTGCAGCACTGTACATGCAACACTTACTAATAACTTAATAAGTACTACTGTGAAATTTGGCAAAATGTTGATCCTAACCAGGAAGTTGCATGAGTGGCTAGTAAACATTGCAGTGAAACTAGTCACTCATGCAATGTTTATTAGCTAGTGCAGACTTGTACTGTGCCCACTGGGTATATATATATATATATATATATATATATATATATATATATATATATATATATATATATATATATATATACTCTTGTGGCAGAAATTTCATGATGTATTGCTGTAAAAATCTATTATATCAGGCTGACTTGTATTACTTTGCTATGGTTGACCAAACAAATTTATAATGTCATACAACTACAAGCGGTCGAATCAAGGGCGTATTGCGCCCTCCCCTCCCCCCAGGGCTATAATGGGAAATGTACTGAGCTCGTGACGTCCTAGCTTTTTACATTGTATAATGCGTAGTGTCTCATGATGCTATGTATATAGCCTATATATAGGCTTGGTCTTTTATTGAATAGAAATTGATTCAAAGGCATAGAGGTCTTTAGGTTCGTCTTTTATGTCTTTTTTAAAAAATAAGTTTATCAGTTTCTTGACCATAGGTTATGTAGGTGGAATATGATCTACCATGATAAGGGAGTGATCATTTTTTAACAACAGGGGGAGGCTGGTAGGTTTGCACGCGGACGCGCGAAAAAAACTATGGCCCCCCTCTCGACGGGTCAAATTTTTTCGACTCCCCCTCAGGAGGAGAAAATCGCGTACGAACGCGCCCTTTTAACCTATAGTAACACACGGGCTTTTTCGCTGAAAACAGGTGAAATTATTTTGACCCCCCCCTAGTCAAGGTGATAGTGACCTGGGCACTATCCTATGGATGAGAAGACTTGGTTCTGTAGATGGTGTTTATTGTAGATTGGTAGAAGGGGTACAAGCACTGTTATCAGGGTTTGTCTGTATCTGAGTGTCTAAGTGTGTCTCCACAGATGCTCTGCGAGTACATATAGGCAGGGGCATTCCCCTGTCTTACTATTCTTAGAGCAGCTCTCATTGGACAGTCCCCTGACGTCATGCCATGATTGATGTCATAGCTGTGACGTACATGGGACGACCAGCAGAGCCCATTCATGAAGAGGGAAATCAATACAGAGATGGTACTACAGATTTCTTAGAACTGAGTCACACAACAGGGTAACAGTGTTCTTAGGAAATGTTTGTTAGGGAAGGGAAAATAGGATATGGGAGAGTGACTAATAAGGGAGAAGTCAGAGATGATGAAACAGGATTGTAACAAAGGGGGCAAAAAAATTCTGACCCCCCTTGTCAAGAGGTTGAAAAAATTCTGACCCCCCCCTCAAACCGACCAGCCCCCCTGTTGTTAAAAAATGATCACTCCCTAAGTAGTACGAAATATGTACATACATCTTTGGTAGTACGAAATATGTACATTAACTGCCTAAAGCAGGGGCGTGCATGGGAAACAGTTTCAGAGTGGGTGGGAGCAGGGGGTTTTCTGCAATTTTTGACCTCCCTTTGCTTGACCTTTTAGTTTTTGACCTTTTGAGGAGTTGGCCAAAAGTGGGGGGACATGTCCCCCTGTCCCCCCCTGCTTTTCACGCCAATGTAAAGTGCAAAGGCAATGAAGTTTAAGGCTAAACTAAAACCTAAAAAAAAAATAAAAAGAGGAAAAGAAAACAACAAAAGCTCTTATTCATAGTCATGGCCAGTCATCACTGGAAAACGGTGATTTTTTTTTCTTTCGTTTTAGAAAATGCTCTCATACAAAGGTACTGTACTGTGAAATAAAAGTATATGATATAATATATACGTTTTATGAAATGAAAGCTCAAGGTCTCAGGAACATAGCTAGCTATTGGATGCTAAACACGCTTACTCTTTTTAATATCAAAAGATGAAATCCTCCAACTTCACCGTTGCACAACCGGACGGATCGAGTCTCTTAACATTTATTCATTTATCTTTTATTTTTATGTTCATATTTGTTAATGGCCTAACCATGATATCATAAAAACAGTTAGCTAAATTAGTGGTGGAAAGAATGTAATTGTCGACCTTGATTGCCTAGCTTGAGGATGAATTACCTAGAACAGTGGTACGGTCTAGTTCCTCCTTTCTGAGAGACCACTCCCTGTCCTTTCTATATATAATGACTATAGTTTCTCTGTGCGAAAAATCCCTTGGATTTGCTCCCCCTTATTTAGATGCACTTATTTAAAAAACAGGCCCCTCCTCATTGGAAAATGCCGAAATTCCTATCATAATCAATGGTGATCACATAGCGTTTGGGTATGATACTTACCCAGCAGGGTTTTCCCACTTTATCATTGTTAAATGGGGATTCTGTACAACTTCATCCATGAGTAATTTAAAGACGGAGAAGATGTTGAACTCTCTATCCTAACCTGGGGTGGAGCATTACTCCGTGGTTCTTTGTATGAGAATTAGTATTCATTGGAGCACCTGTGGTTGGTTTTTACGTGCATGGCCATTCTTTATACCATGTGAAGAAACCTGTTTGGGCGTGGATACTTTAAACCAAGCAAGGATAGCATGTTGTATTGAAGAATTTCTATTCCCTCTCTCCCCTCTAATGGGGAGACTCAGCACTGTTGCATTCATGCAGCACTCTGAGATTTAATGGTTGGATTAACCTTTGAACAGCTGTTGAAGAACGCAGTATATTAGCCCATTAAAGGTCGCAGGTGCAGAAGTGAGTGAGTGAGTGAGTAATACATGGTTAACGCCATTTTGACAGCTAAGGTCATATTCATGGTGAGAACTACATTACACAATTTCACAGAGGAATGTGTCAGTGCCCGCGCATATGTGCACCACATACATCCTGAGGGGATAGAAAAGAGGAGATATAGACCCTTTTAAGTGGGCTAGGGAAGCCCGAGGTGCAGAAGTGCATCATAGCTACCAAGGGGGTGGGTGCTAGCGAGTCTGCATATTCGACCGAAGTGTTTATTGTAAAGATATGAACTGAAATGTCCTTTATGAATTTCAGTCTCTCATTTCCCCCCAAATTGACCAAATTTAAACAGTTTCTATTCTTTCTTTCCCCTTACAGTCTGGAAGAAGTAAATCCGACATCAAAGGTAAGTTTGCCTTATTCTTCCATTTGCAGACAAAAAGTAACTTCCAGTTTGAATCATCTGCAAAGAAATCTTAAAATAACTTATAAAATGTAGCTACACTCTCCATAATAAATGCTAAGGGAGTGGTCATTATTTATCAACAGGGGGGGTGGTGGGTTTTCGCGCGGACGCGCGGAAATTTTTTACGCCCCCCCTCGCCGGCAGTCAAAATTTTTTGCACCCCCCCGCGCCTCCGGCGCGGAGACTTTTCGCGCCCCTCTTTGATCTATAGTAGCGCGCATGCTTTTTTGCTAAAAAGAGGGTGAATTTTTTTAGCCCCCCCTCAAGAGGGGTCAAAATTTTTTTAGCCCCCCCTCGGGAGGGGTCTGAAAATTTTACGCCCCCCCCTCAAACCCACCCTCCCCCCCTGTTGATAAATAATGACCACTCCCTAACCGTACACGTTCTGTTAAATGAATGACCATCCAAACTGACCATTCAGTTCAATCAGAGGTGTAGGAAGCAAATCTTCTTTGGGTGGCCCAGTGGGGCCCCACCTCGACCACCTTGAATTGTCGGCTCAACCGCAATAGCGCCTACACATACCTATATAAAATTTGTTTAGAAAAGTAATTTTTGATGAATTTTAGATCTTATATGAGGTCCAGGCCCCCATTTCCCCTCTCTCAATACTATATTAATCTTATTTGAAATGCAAAGTTTTAGCTCTTGTTCAATTCATTATTAATTCTTGGCAGGTGGGGCGTACTCAGGCCCCACCTCCTTTATGATTGGGGGGGGGCAGCCCCCCCCCTGTAACCCCCTTTTCCTACGCCCCTGTCAATGAATACTTATTCTATATGACTGACAATACTGTTATATGGACGGTAATCCTAAATAACAATTCTGTTAAATGCACGGTAATCCCGACTGGTAATTCTGTTCTATGATTGATAATTCTTTAACCGACAACTCTGTTCCATAAATGTTATCTGCAGGTATCTTATCTGACAAGTCTGTTCATCAAATAATCCTCACATGAATTAAATTTGATAAATTATTATTCCTGTCCCTTAGAGGTGTTCACCCTCCACGATAAGGACCGGGAAGGTCGGGTACCGGCCAACATGCTCGGACGCTGTCTACGATGTGTGGACCTCAACCCAACAAACGCTGATGTAGAGAAAATAGCACAGAGAGTATTAGGTGGGTAAAGTTTTACATCAATCCAACAAATGATGATGTCGAGAAAATAACACAGAGGGTTTTAGTTCGGTGAAGTTTTACAACTATCCAACCAAATGATGATCTGGTGAAAATATTGCAGAGGGTTTTAGGTAGGTAAAGTTTTAGTTCTATATCAACCTAATCAATTACAACTGATGATGTTAGCACACTATAGTAGAGAGGGTTCTAGGTAGGTTGAGTAATAGGTCTTATATCGAAACAACCAGCTATGATGTACAGAAAATAGCACAGCTTTAGGTGGGTAATGTTTTACCTCAACACAACCAATGCTGATATGTAGTTCTAAGATAGCGCAGGATGGCATTTCTCAAGATGGTAAGACTAGACCCTCTTCAAATCATAGTGGGATCACTCGTTGTAATCCCATTACAGCCCTGCATCTATAGGGGTCACTAATGGTTGCTCTGGTAAGACTGTCCTACCAAACCCTATGTAAATACTGCATTAAGTGCTGATCGTACAGAGCAGGCATAGTTTATTCCCTACGATCGCCCACTGTAATTTTGAGGGCTGCCTTCCAGAGGGGTTTGCTATGGGCAAAGTAGCACAGTGGGTATTAATCCTATTTTATCCAAACCAATGCTGATAGGGATAGAAGTATAGCACGGCCATTTTAAGATCTATGGGTATGGTTTTATATTGACCCACTCAATGCAGATAATATGTAATGGTCAAAATAACATCTATAGAGAGTTTTAGATGGGACAAGATTTCATGTCAACCTGACTTATTCATGTAGACAATATATCAACTTAAACAATGCTGATGTGGGAAAAATAACACAGAGAGTTTGAGGCATGTGGCTTCTTACACCAACCTGACCAGCGATGCAGGAGACTATTTCTTAAGGCACTAAGACTACACACCACCAGTACGATTTGACAATCTCCTGGACTAGTACATGTGATTGTAGGGACTGCCCTACGGCTGCTCTGTACGATTAGAACCTGTGCAGCAATTTCATGAGGTTTGTGAGAGCAGGAGCGTGTTGCTCCTATGGTAAATAGAGCTGGCAGTAGGTACCCTCTTTTCAAAAGAAGTCACGCTCTGCTTCACCATTCAACTTGCACTCACCACATTAGTCTGAAAAGTCACCTGCCTTGTTTCAAGCAGAGAGAGCTGCACTATCAGGTACCTACTCATGTCACACACTCTATAGTATATTATACTGACTGACTTCTCCTAACTAGGTACCTACTCAAACCCCTTTTTTTAGCAAAGTACTTGAATGACCACTTGTGAGCAACAAAAGGGACAAGTTATAGTTACATGAAAAGAAAGGACTGGAAATGAGGGAACTACTAAATATGGGCAAAAAGGATTCTCGTATACTGCATGTGTCTTGCTCAATTTAACTACTTTGTACTATGCATGCAATTGGACATTTGACCGATCATAAGCTCAACAATACCAATATGTCATATATATATATATATATATATATATATATATATATATATATATATATATTATCATGATTATTGTTTTCAAGAATAAGTTGCATATTTGCAGCACACTATTAAATACCTTTATCAATGTGACTTATAAGTTGTCTAATTACAGCATATACTAATACCTTTATCGTTGTCACAGGTCCCAAACAACACTTTGGTCTGTCAGAGCTGGAGAAGTGTGTGGACATGGCCGCAGGAAACTGTTACACAGTAGACGACCTCAAGGACGCCTTCAAGGTCAGTCGATCGTGTTTGTTTACAACGAGGTTTCTTGTTAAAGCCACTCCAAGAAAGACTTCTTTCTCATCACCAAGTCATGAAAAATTGATAAGGGGGGATTTTTTATTTTCATTTTCTTTTTTGCCGAAGCAGCTCATTAGGGCATCTATGCATTGTAGGCTCCATCACGGAATCCATGCGTAAGAGAAATTGCATTATTATCGTTATCATTGGTATTTTTAAATTGTTAGGTTGTCTATCATTGACAGTCAGCTGCATTCCCGGAACCATAAGCTTTCATTTGATACCAGACTTGACTACTTTTGTTCATTTTTAGTATATATTTCTCACAAAATTCTTTAAAAATATATCTCAAATGGTGATTTTTCTGATGAGAAACAAGTTGTTTTTTTTTGGAGTGGCCCTATATTTGTGCATGATCCTTGGTCAACCGTTTCTTATGGCTAAGCTAGAAGTTTTCATATACATGTATCCATTACACGTTGAGTTCTAGTTAGTGAGGTAATAAATATGAAATAGAAACCCTACAGACCGTATCAGGTCACGTTCTGTGCAAAGTCTGATGAAAACCATAAACTTTCAGCAGGGAAGCAGAAAGAATGAGCCAGGAGAGGGCTCAAGATGATTTACTGCTTTCCTACTAACAGTTCATTATATGGACCCCTTTTTATAAGTGTTCCTAGTTGTACAAGCTAGCACACATATTGTAGAGCATAGCCACTTTTCTTTACAAAACTCTAAAAATCAAAAATGGGTGTGTCTTGTGAAATCTGTGCAATGCCAGCTTTCTTACCGGCGATAAGAAAGGTGACCAAATCTTTTTATTTAAGCAAAAACAATATTGCAGGTGTATGTCATACGTAAAGGGGCATGGTGCTGCATTGTTCTTTTTTCTTAAATATGTAAACTTTTCCTGCAAATTCTCCTTAACTTAAAGATAAGAAAGGTGACACAGCCAATATGAAACAATAAGAAAGGTGACGCAGCCAATATGAAACTATTGCGCATATGTGGACCACACACACCTGAGTAAATAGATCCTTTTACTTAAATGGTCCAATACACAAAAGTGAGGTTGACCATATATGAATCTTTTTGCATTTTCCACTTCTATACATATCCAACTAACATAATCTAAAAGTATTTGAAAATAGCAACAGAACATGAATGATATTTTGGCAAAAAATGAGGTCATAAATTTTCCCATTGACTCCTATAAGTCTTTCTTCATTACAGCCCTTTCCCAGATAATTAAGCTCGGTGACATGTCACTATTTTTACATTTCTTTCATCCTATATATAAACCTAATGATATCCAGAGGTATAGATAAAAATCAACACAATCTTTTTGCATTTTCCACTTCTATACATATCCAACTATCATAATCTAAAAGTATTTGAAAATAGAAACAGAACTTGAATGATATTTTAGCAGGAAAATGAGGCCATAGATTTTCCCATTGACTCCTATAGACCTTCCTTCATTACACCCCTTTCCCAGAGAATTATGCTCATAGACATGTCACTATTTTTACATTTCCTTAATCCCTATTTACTCTAAAGTACAAAATCCTCATGTATAAGACACACCCCTCACTTTGGTGGCTTGCAAAAAACACAGCAGTGCTCTATCGTAAAATATATGGCTTATACGGGTTCACTAATATTAAAATAACTTAATACTTTGGACCCCCCACCCCGGCAGGTGAAAATCAATCAAACAGTAGTCGAGTTATCATTATCGTCACGTGCAAAGAATTCAGGAGTATCTCATTTGCATAATTAGCCCCGCCCCTTTGTTTACAAACAAGGGACCACGTGGCCACACCACGTGTTGTTGTTTACAAACAAGGGGTCATGTGACCGCACTAAACCCTAATTAGGTCATGTTACCATGGTTACCAGAATGCTGGCCTCTGATTGGCTGAGCACTGGTTGCTAATCCCCTAAGTAGGTCATGTTACCATGGTTACCAGAATGCTGGCCTCTGATTGGCTGCATGCCCAGTGAGTAATATCCTTAGATTAGCTATAGTCCTGTTCCGATACACACTATATGTATATGGGTGTGTCTCGTGAAATCTGTGCAATGTCAGCTTTCTTCCTTCGACATGAGTATTTTCTTGTCAATAAAAATTCAATTCAATTCAATTCAAGAAGGGTGACCGATAAGAAAGGTGACCACTACTTTTTTTGAGTGTAAATAAGAGGAAATTGAAGAACATAAACTACAGAAAGGCTGGGAATGTAAGGGAGGGAACAGAATGTTTGAGGCAATCAAAGTAGGTTTAGAGCGTTTAAAATCTTCGAGAACACACTTCACATCGGTACCCGCACAGTAATGTCAAAAAAAAAGATTTTTGGTGACCATGTGAAATTGTGTAATGTTGTTCTCGCCAGGTACTAAATCCTGCAGGAACCTCATTTCTGCTTGCTGGCTCACATATTCATGGCGAGAACGACATTACACAATTTCACATGGTCACCAAAAATCTTTTTTTTGATTGACTTCTTACAAACGTCAAGCCTTCACATTGGCTGTGTGCCACGTCTCAACTTCACAGTTAAAATGGGAACAACATTACTGTGCTGGTACCAATGTGAAGTGTGTTCTCGAAGATATTTTCAAACTTATTTTCACTATAACCACAGTCATTGCATGCAGGACCAAGCTCCTTGTATGTCCACAGATAATATCGTGCTTTCGACTTGACGCTGATACACTGGCTCTATCAGTTTTTTGGTTGGTGAGATATTTTTGAACGTGTCTTTATGACTTTTGTATCATTTAAATTCTCTAAATCTTTAAAATTAAACGTGGGTGACTAAATTTTAAAGTTGTGTAAGGTAGGTGAAATTATCAAATAAACGGTAAAATCCTTGTCCCAACATTGCCACAAAACCATCATCATTTTCGCACAGATTCCTTGTGAGTGAGTGAGTAATAGGTGTTTAAAGCCATTTTGACAGCTACGGTCATATTCATGGCGAGAACGACATTATACAATTTCACAGAGGCATGTGTCAGTGTCTGTGTATATGTGGACCACACACACCTGAGGGAATAGAAAAATGGAGAAAATAGATCCTTTTAAGGGGGTTAGAAAAGTATAGAGATTCCTTGTACCACAGTGTGTACTGTACTGCTTCATTGTAGAAACTACACTGATTCACTATAATGCAACAACAGTGGTTCATTGTTCAGTTTTTAACGAGAATCCATGATAGGAATTGTGGATATTTTTAGAGTGAATATTCATTGTGAGAAAATTCTGATTAGACATCATGGTCACAAATGAGGACATGTGTCTATGTCTGTGCATATGAACAGCGGCGCTCCCAATATAGAGTTAAGTTGGAGAACTAACCCGCCAGGGCTACCCTACTGGTGACACCTGGGGATATATAGATATGTAGGTCTACACCCTACTCACTCATCAGGTCTCATGGTCCTAATAGTATCCACACTGAAGGGCACTGCACTGAGGGGTCCACCTGACACTTTCTGTATTACACTTTTAATAGACTTTGCCTCAACTTAGAAAATATATAATGCTAGTTTTTTTTTCAAATCCAGGACATTCATACTTTCCATATATCACAGTTGAGATATGGAAAAGGCAAATGTTTTTAAACCTGAATGTGAATATCATTTTGGAAGCATGTTGTACTTAAATGGTCTAATACACAAAAGCGTGGTTGACCATATATGAATCTTTTTGCATCTTCCACCTCTATACATATCCAACTATCATAATCTAAAAGTATCTAAAAATAGCAACAGAACATGAATGATATTTTGGCAGAAAATGAGGTCATAAATTTTCCCATTGACTCCTATAGGTCTTTCTTCATTACAGCCCTTTCCCAGATAATTAAGCTTGGTGACATGTCACTATTTTTACATTTCCTTCATCCCTATATATAAACCTAATGATATCCAGAGGTATAGGCAAAAATCAACACAACCTCTTTACCACTCATCCACCAGCATTTGTTTTCAATATTAGTTGTATGGTCTAGTGTCATGTACAAGCATGTTTTTTTAGCAGTTTAGTACTACTCTAAAGTACAAAATCCTCATGTATAAGACACACCCCTCACTTTGATGGCTTGCAAAAAACACAGCAGTGCTCTATTGTAAAATATATGGCTTATATGTGAACCCGCCAAAGGGGCGGGTTTACTAATATCAAAATAACTTACTACTTTGGACCCTCCCCCCACCCCGGCAGGTGAAAATCAAACAAACAGTAGTCGAGTTATCATTATCATCATGTGCAAAGAATTCAGGAGTATCTCATTTACATAATTAGCCCCGCCCCTTTGTTTACAAACAAGGGACCATGTGGCTACACCATGTGTTGTTGTTTACAAACAAGGGGTCACATGACTGCACTAATCCCCTAATTAGGTCATGTTACCATGGTTACCAGAATGCTGGCCTCTGATTGGCTGAGCAGTGGTTGCTAATCCCCTAAGTAGGTCATGTTACCATGGTTACCAGAATGCTGGCCTCTGATTGGCTGAGAGTTGGTCGCTCCACCGGGGTCCAGTGACGTCACAGATCATGTGACTAAATGGAGGCCTCTGATTGGCTGCATGCCCAGTGAGTAATACCCTTAGATTAGCTATAGTCCCATTCCGATACATACTATACTACTTGTATCAGTGACAGTTCCGTTTTATGTGTGAGAGGGGGAGGGTGTGTGCGACTTCTGTACAGTTGCAGGAGTGGCAATTTCACTTCTCTGTTAACCTTTTTTGGGACTGTATAATGATGGCTCAAGGTGTTTTGTTCATAACTATATGCTATCTTACTTTCAGCACAATATCCTGTTTTCCACACAAAATTTTGTAGTTTGTTTTCCCTTTTAGTCTTTTAGGCCTTAATTTTGGCCAGAAATGGGATTTAACAGAGAAGTGCACATCCCCCCGCCCTTTCGATGAATTTTGAAAATTGCAGAAAGGAATGACACTGACAATGAACCTGAAGGGATAGATATAGAAACCCTTGACTCCCTATTCAATGATCATTTTGACAATGATAGACCTTATTCCCAGCCAGAATATTCATGTTTATATTAAATCAATTTAAAGCAAAGACATATTTATTTCACATAATTTGCAAAAAGGACAATAAAAATCATACCAATGTTATTGTTATGCTGCAGGTATTTGACCGTGATGCGTCAGGTTTGGTGAACGCTGCAGAAATACGTCACATTCTGACGTCATTGGGTGAGCGTCTCAGTGAGCAGGAACTAGACGACATGTTCAGGACTATAGAAGTGGACCCTGAGGGAAACATTGTGGTAGATGGTAGGTATAAGCCAGGTTTCCACTTGTGAAACATGGGCGTATGCATCACAGGCGACACACTGAAAACCTGGAAGATCTGAAACTATTCAGTGGTGACGACTTTAGGTCCTCAGGTTGACAATACCTAAAACAACGACTTTAGGTCATCTTAAAAACCAGAGTCATCATACTGATGACTTAGGTCATTAGGATGACCACCTAAAGTAATTGTTTTAGGTTTTGTCAACCTGAGGACTTAAAGTCGTCACCACTGACGAGTTTTGGATCTTCCAGGTTTTCAGTGCATGCCAAAATTCATTGTTCTTTGCAACACAGGTGCCTCAATGGTGCAATATTGACAAGAAATTGCCGCGACATTAATTAAATTTATGCAAAACTGTTCTGTAAACAAAAACAAGTAAAACAAAAGATTTGGAGTGTTGCCCGTTACGCATACGTCAGTGTTTCACAGGTGGAGCTAGGGCATATTTTTCTATAACTGCCTTCTAAGACATGACTGTTGAATCTAGCAGGCATCCTCCATAAACTGTACATTAAATCACTGTACTTTTGATGCAGTTAGGTTGTGTTTCAATTACAGAATGAAGCCCTAGAAAATAGTATAGTAAAGCAATGTGCCTCAAGAAATCTCTGTGAAAATACGCGTGAAATCTTTGTCAGCGAAATGATGTTCTTTTGATGGCTTTTCTTCTTAAAGTACATGGGTATTAAAGTCTGTTTTTCTGAGGCTTTGCACTTCTTGTCTCACATTATGTCTTCCACTGTATCTAATGAATGTGTGAAGTCTAGTTTTATGTAGGACTATCATATTCAAGTTGTATGTTTTTACTCCATATTTTTTGTTTGCAGATATCACTCCTAGAATGGCATCCCATACCGGCCGGCGCTGACCTCACATCAATGAAAACGGCCTCCCATAGGATACATGATAATGTCTTCCAGCAACTGAATGTCAAATTATGTTATACTATTATATACATTATGTATACAATTATCTGTTTTATACTCAATGGTCTACACACACACACACACACACACACACACACACATATATATATATATATATATATATATATATATATATATATATATATATATATATATATACACACACACAATGTCTTTAAGGGCCTTTAAGGGCCGATGCTGCATCAATGCATCATGCCCGTTGGTTTCATGATGCATGAATGTAGCCCTGGTGAGTAACTCACCAGAGCTACATTCATGCATCATGCTGACCATACTTGGTTAATACAGTCTATCCCTGAGGGTCGTCATGATGCTCCAATGAAGTGCTGGTGAGACTGATCGCCATCATTTCATTGGAGCATCATGCCGACCCTCTGGGAATGTATCAAACCCATAGGGTCGGCACGATGCTCGAATGTAGCCGTAGCGAGTTATTCACCAGGGCTGCATTCATACAACATGACGATCAGTGACAATGAGGCATTAATGCATTACCCAGGTGCATTAGCAGCCCTTAAATTAGCTTCATATGATATGTATGGTCCCAGTCGTTCACAGTTCAATGGCTTATTCAAACAGGAGTCCCACTTATTACTCCAGTTTTACCAGAGTCGAAGGTGACTTGTTTTCGGCAAACAAGACCTTGGTAAAACTCCCATAGGATACATGATAATGTCTTCCATAGGATACATGATAATGATAATGTATATATATATATATATATATATATATATATATATATATATATATAACATACTGTATACACAGAAAACATCGAAAACGATTGACCCTCTACTCCACTTTCACCTCAATGTTGTTTTTGTTTTGTTTTTTTCTATCTTGTTATATAAGGCTAATGCAGGTAATTGCTGTTACTATAATTTATTTTATCCAACATCCAGAGCGTGAATTGGTGACGACTGTCTGCATTGGATTATATATTTTCATTGTTTCCAATTCATCTTCCTTGTTGCCTGAGCCGTTGGTGAAATTTAAGCTAAAATACTTCTTGGAAAAGTGGTATAAAATGGGGGAGTTTTATCATAAATTTTGCTAGTCCTCACTTCTGGACAGGCGGCCCAATTATTCTTAGCCATTGATGTTTTAAAATCCTGTTCTCCCTCAAATGCACTTATTTCCTTTTGTTTAATTTTGTGACGACTGCCAGAGGTTTTATCGTGTTAGAGGAGTAAAATTATTCTTGTAATATACATTCCATTCTGAGTCAGTTTTGTATGTTTTCCATATTCTCTGTGCATGAAGGACATCTAACTGTATATAATTATTGAGTCCCTAATCAGTATAGCTACACCCCACAGGAGCTAGCCTATTTAGTTGTTATATAGCAAAGTATTGTGTAGATTTCCTACCTTCGTTAAGGTACTTTGTGGCCCTGAAGAATTATGTGTTTAAAACATCTGTACTGCCAGCTCATCTATCATTTTATAATACTGAATCTGTTATATAATTTGTTTTGATTTTATTTCTAATATAAAATGTACCAAATCACCTGGTATTTGTATTTGACGACAATGCTTTCTTTTATCACTTTTCAAATATTCACAGATTATCCTGTCGGTTTTAATGTGAATAGATCTCCTCTATTCTGAATCTGATGTACTTTCTCTGGGATAAAGATCTGCGTAATAAGTTATTTCATCAAATGAAGGCTCAAGAAAAAAAAGACTTTTTCATTTACTTTAGATTGCGTAAATGTCACATGTGGTGAAAACTCACCAAGTTCAATTCTCATATTCACGAATGTCAAAATATGATACAGCAAATTAATAAAAACATCATGTTTATAAGTACTTTGTGTGTTGGTCATTTCTAGTAATATTAGAGCAATTGATGACGCATGATAAATGTGACGCATTTCCAATGAGAAATTGAAATAATGCAAATATGTTCATAACACAGAAAATGGCATACAACCTATAGAAGGTGGACAGGTGAGGTACACCTCATCGACAAGTCCAGAAATTGGCATACACTTTACAAAAGATACAAAACATAATAGAGTACCATTATTTGCTTTACAAAAGGTACCCAGAATGTAGTATCCTTTATTTACGAATAGAAAATGGCAAGTACTTAATAAATGATACAAACGAGAGATTCACTAATGAAAGATACAAAATGAATTAAGTTTATTCTTTTATTCATGAAACAGAAAATTGTGTATGTGTAATTGACAAAATACCGTAACAGATATAGTGGCATACATACTGTATTTAAGAAACAGAAACTGGGGTGCACTCAATCCAAGGTACCAAAGATGGAGCACAATTTACAGTGGCGGGACCTGGTGTAAGTCGTTTGTAACAGGAAGGCATTTCTCAGGATGGTACGACTAGACCCCTCCAAATCGTAGTGGAATCCCTAACTTTAACGCCACTACAGCCCTACATCTAGCCGTTACTAATGATTGCACTGGTACCACTGCCCTACCGAACCCAATAGGTGAGGCTCCACTACGCGATTTTTTTGGTACATTCTCACCTAATTTTATCCATATAGTGCCTAAGGTATAGGGTGTTGACATTCCTATATTGTAAACATGAGATTCACAATTGTAAACATGAGATTTCAGGATTATTTTATGGGTGATCTCTCTCCTTGTGTGCCATATTTACCAACTAACCTGTACCTGCATAGACTCTGTGATTGGGTGGGAGTTCAATATGTAAACATCAACACAGCAAAATATAAATAACAACACAGCAGTCACACAGATCGCAGGGTCTTGTACTGTAAAAATCAAACCTGTCTGATATTGAGTTGCAGAGTCATCAGTGTGAAAGTCTGCAATATTTATACTTGCAGGAGGAGAATACACATAAAACCAGACACAGTCAAATTTAATTTCAGGTGGCATTTATTAACAGTTGTTACAACAATGGATTTGTAGAATCAATCGTGGGGTATGTGGTAATCAACGTTTCGACTTTGTTGAAAAGTCTTCTTCAGGATGATTCGATACTACTTTGAATAGCTTAGGTACCTTTAGGGATCACATTTTTATAATAATGATTTCCTGTGGGTTACTTGGTAACTGTTGTCATGGTGACAATTGTTCTTGGTACAGACAGGTTTGCCCCCTGGTGGCATTTTTCTTAATTATGGATAAATATGTATAAGCCTTTATGGCAAGGTTAACAATGGAAATTGGTAAAAGTGTAACAGTTGAGTTTTTGGACTCATATAAATATGAATATGTAACAATAAGTTGGTAGTTGGAATAATTACCGGTACTAATATCACAGTGTTGGTTTTGATTGAAAAAAATGTACATGCAAGCATGAAATTATTTCTTGCGTGATAGCAGATTGTTACGGGTTAGGTATCTATAGAAGTCTCTTCCTGTGGCTTGGTCCACGTTGAGGGTCAGCTGGTAAATTCCATACAGGATATCTGACAGGGGGATCATGCGCTCTGGTGAGTGTGTTCTTGGCTTGTGTATCGGGGTAGGGGTGTAGGACACCTGGCTGTGGCTGGACTTGCTAGAACTGGGTACTGGGTCATACTCTTCATGCTGGATGGCATGGACTTCGGATTTTACCTTCTTGCTCATGGTTGAAGTAGAGCTTGCTGTTGATACGGTAGAAGTGATGGATGGGCTGGGACTGGGTGTGCGTTTCTCAACGGGTGCTGGTGGGGGGGTGATTGGTTTTTCTGGCTCCTCCTCATCATCACTTAGGGCTAGGTGGATTTCAATCTGGGTATCTAGGTCAATTGGCATGTTGGCTAGGTTGTTTGTAGATTTTGGTGGTGTTGTCTCACTCTTTGGGGGTGTCACAGGTTTATCGTTGTTAGTGGTTTTGGTCACTGTGGCAGGTTTCTGGTTGTCAATTTTGGTGTTGTCAGTGTCACTATCAGAGTTGTCAGTATCTATAATTTCTTTGGACTTGTATCGGTTGGCGTTGGAGATTTTGAATTTTTTGACAGCACTTTTTTTGGGTGCGCCGACAGGGCATGGTGTAGTACGTTTACGGTTGCATGGGTCTGTTCTGGGTGCATCAATCAGTGTAGATGTTTTCAGAACTACTTTCTTCCCTTGCAGTTTGTTCTTCACCTTTTCTACTTTCTTGAGAGAGTTTGGAGACAGATCTTTCCCTGGTTGGTTTGATTTCGTTACAGTGTGGTTCAGACTTAGGGTTGTGGTGACTTCCCCGGGCAGGTTTGCTGCTGACAAAAGGAAGACCCCGGTAAGTAATTCTGAATTTCACATTGTTAGGATTTATCAAGGGGTATCTAGGGTAGGTCTTAATTTTTTTCTCAATTATTGGTGCTTCATGTAGAAAAGGTGGGGGGATGGGTAAGTTGGTGGTTTCATGGACATTTTTGAAGTGTCTTTTTAAGTTGCTGATTGTTGAACAGGCACTGCAATATTTACTTTAGGTTAACTTGATTTAGTAAACAAAAAACATCTTTTGGCAACAAAAATGTGCCTGAGATTGTACACAAAGCATTCCCCGCATAAACAAAAGCTCTCTCAATCTTCTATTTACACCTTGAAATAATAACAAATACCACTCTATAATCTGTGTTTGTGTCTGCTTTTGTGAGAATAGCTCTGATTTTCAGCAAAAATCGCGTAGTGAAGCCTCACCTAATGTATTCACTACAGTAAGTGCTGATCGCACAGAGCAGTCACAGTGCATTTCCTACAATCGCTCATCATCGCCCACTCTAATTCTGAGGGTGTCACTGAGAAATATGGGTGTGGACCACTAAATTCGACATGGTGACATGGCCATTTCTTAAAATCGACATGTGACGTGGGCCTTTGTGACATGAGGAAAAAAATAGTGACATGATGACATGGGTGGTTTCTTAAATTTGATATGGGACATGATAGGTTCTTAGAGGTGACATGGGACATGGGGATTTAAGTGACATGTGACATGACTATTTCTTAAAATCAACATGTAACATCGGGGACCCCCATCCACACCCCCTGAAACCGTAGTGGTTGTATTTTTCTTGAGAAATCCCTTCCTGTAGACACTACAGGAAATTGAAAAGTTAGGAGCAACCCACCATAATTAACCCAAACAGAACGTGTATTTTTTTCTTTTCAAAAGGATGCCACCCTATCTTGCTGTAAAATATTTCATAATGATATTGTTCACTTTATAGAGGATACAGGAAAGGTACAATTTAATAGGTGAAAAGTCAGACAAGGGAATGGTATCTGAGAGTTAGGTATATGTATACAAAGTATATGAAGTGTCCCCGAGTCCCGTCTCCTGCTAGGCAATGTCAACTGCACGCCATCTGGTGTGTATCCACAAAACCATGCTACATTATATTTTGCGCACCATCATGCTTTCGCCATCCCAAAGACCGACGGATGAATATTGGGGTTAGTAAGATGGAGCAGTCCCACTGCCTCCCATAGGTTTAACATTGTGACGGGGTTCTCGGCGCGCCAAGGTATCCAGTGTGCCGTGAGGGTGTAGCAGCGCGAGGCTCCCATAGAGTGCAATGTTAAACAACACATTTTGAAAAGTTATTTAAATATACTAATCCTTGGAAAATTGGAATAATTTGACCACTGGGTGAAAGGGCAGGACTCAAAGATGCTTATTCTTAGGATTTAATATAATTTCTGTAAACCGTCTTATCGGGGGAAGCTTGGATAGGCCACGAAACTTGTGAATTTTGGGCATTTTCTACCAAAACATGCGAAAACGACCCATGTTCACCCTGTTAAAATAATGATTTTTCCCTACTTCCCCAGACTCCATGTTCCAGTATATGACAAAGAAAGACCTAAATATGAATCCTATGTACTTTGATTGTGGATAAATTGTCCAGTTTGGCCACATGGACAGTGAAAAGTGAAGTAAGAAATGTGGTGATGCATGCACCATGCAAGGATAGCATGGCTGCATGGAGGGCTCAAAATGTCTCAACTCTCTGCTCTGTCTGGTCTTCCCGTGGTTATACAAAATCAATTTCATGAAAATAATTTAGACGACAAAAAAAATTCATGTCTTAAACTATCTAACCATGGTAAAATCATTTCACAATTCTGAGGTTTATTAGGTTTAATTAGCTGGTCAAGATGGCACGTTTAACACTGCGCTCTATGGGGGCAGCCGGCGAGTACACCCTGGTGCAAGCTGGCCCGTCTCCTACCAGTAACGCGCCTCCGAGACTCAATCTCTCGTCACCCAATATGGCGGAGTGGGACCTCTTATACTAGATTCTACCTCTTTGGCCATCCACAATAGCCTATGTAATGTGTATTGCAACGTTTAGCCTACCATTTTCTACCGTGTTTTCTGAAATTCGACATGGGGTACAATAATTGGTTCTAATAGGTGACAAGGGACAAGGATTGATATGGTACGAGCATTTATCAAATTTGCAGCATGCCCCCCGCCCCCATCCTGGGCATCTTGATGATTTTTTTTTTCAGATGCAGGCCTATAAACGTACACTACCTTTTCAATACTAACCGATATGCAGCTGTGCCCACGGGGCATTGTATGCCATCACATACATTTGCATGACCCTATTAAACTCCTGTAACAATCAACTGTGCCTGGAGTCAGCTGCATTGTAAAATTTACAACGCCACCCCAGCAAATCATCGTGAAGTTGAGTCAAGTTGGGTGATGCATGTGTGAGTACTTTTGGGTGATAACGAACTGTGTTATATTTCGTGATATTGAGTCAATTCTCTCTCAGCTTGACGAAGCATGACTCACTTCAATAATTATGTGAGGTAAGACTGGGTGAGCAAGTGTCAGCATGTGTCAATACTTGTCAACTCTCACTCAGCTTGACAAACTATCACTCACTTCAATAAAGATGTGAAGGAGGACTGAGTGAGTATGTGTCAATACCTGTCAACTCTCACACAGCTCCACACATCTTCACTCATTTTAATAAAGATGTGAAGTAAAACTTGGTGAGCAATTGTTAGCATGTGTCAATAATTGCTAGCTCTCACTCAGCCTGACTCATCTTCACCAATTTCCAACAATATGGAATCTATATGGATTCTTACTGCATGTACTTTGCAGAGTGGGCCCATTACTTGAATGTCAAAATGATAAGTTATGTTATACAGATCAAGTAGCTTTCTTATGTGACATGAAATATGTATTAATCAGGAAAGTAATGATAGCCATTAATATGGGATATTGGGCATGATTAGGACAGAAAGGCCAATTTGTTTTGTCTATGGGATATAGCACTAAGTTGTAAATACCTACATTTTACACAGTATCTATGTATCTGTTGACCCTGGTTTAATAGCATATCATGGTTTAATGTTCAGTGATCAGATAGGTCACATATGATTAGGGCAAATAAATAGAAATACTTAGTATGATGGTTAAAATACTTTGCATTGAGTGATAATAAGGGCAGATGCTATATCCAATATGATCATGGCAGACTGAATGAGCATTCATCAACCTCTGTCAACTCTCACTCATCTTGACACACCTTCACGCACAGTGACAATCTCTGCAGAATGCTGCATTTTGATTGGTCCATTTCAAATTTCCCTCCCTTTTCTTTGTTCTCATTCTGAGTTCACAAAAGACTGGCAGAGACAGTCAGGGAGAACAGATGTAAGGTAGGTGGTCACACTCTTCTACTTCACAGTTCTATTTCTGAACCTCTAATGCCATGCTGTTTAATTTCAGTATTAGAGACAACACCTCATAGTCACTAGTAGATATTATACATGAGCAAGTTCCATGGAAATTTGGGAGATTCAGGATGCTTCCTAATATGCTCTGGTATGTGGTAAGTTGGGCCAATAAGGAAGTGGTCATTGTTCATCAACAGGGGTGGGGGTAGGGTTGGTTTGACATTGGTTGGTGCTGTTTTGTGTTCATAATCATTCATTTTCACTTTTACAGCTGTTCCCAAGAGTATTACCAGAAATCATAGATCTACTGGCCCAGAATCCATCCATTGAAGAGGATAGCATGTTCAACAGGACACAGCAAGGAAATGGAATCAAAATAAACAGCTGAATTGATGTTAAGAATTGAAAAATAAAAGATCTAAATCAAGGAAATCACCCCCCCCCCAACCCACCCAAAATTGGGTTTGCTTTGTGTCAGTCTGTGTGATACTGCGTTATGACACATGTGTCAGTCTGCGTGAGGATGAGTCATAACACATGCGTCAGACTGCGTGAGGATGAGTCATTATACAAGCATCAGTCTGCGTCAGGCTGAGTCAGACCTAGCGACACATGACGAGATTCTTGGTTCATACGACGAACAGTGTGAAGGCTCACACAGCCTGACTCCACTTCACTAAGATTTGCTGGGACATATACTGAAGAATCATTTCTCTCATGTATATTAGGTCACAGAATTATTTAATGAGGCCAAAAAGCGGAAGCCGGTTCAAGCGTTTAACCCACTGATGAGGAAATCAGATATACCTGTTTTGATACTAGGACAGGAATAGCTTTGTATTTTGGAGGCGAAATATATTTTATAAGATTATTAGATGTTCTTTTAAACTCATGATTTAGAATGATGGGAGTGGCTATTATTTATCGACTGTAGGCGGTGGCCATGGGTTTAATAGGGGGGGGGTACAAAGCTAGCCCCTTATTATAAAAAAGCCTGTGCATTACTACAGTTATGTGTCCACAGTGATGCTGATTCTCGCCAATTCTGCATTCCTGTATCAGTACAATGCATGAATGCAGCCATGGCGAGTACATAGCCTCCTCACCAGGCCTTTAGTGCATCATGCCAATTTCTGACACCAGGAGTGCACCGATCCCATAGGGCCGGCATGATGCACGAATGCAGCCCTGGTGGACTCACCTCGGCTGTGCATTCATGCGTCATGACGATGCTCTTGAACCATGAGATGATGCATTAAAAGTACTAGACATGGGGGCCGTCCATATATGACGTCATAATCTTTGGACCATTTTTGCCCCAACCCCCCACATCTTCATGCCTTTACTATATGAATGTACTGGAGGCTTAGATTGTTAGACCTCTCCACCCTTCCCGGTGCCAACATCTTTCTGTGGACGGCCCTATAAATTACATGTCTATTCAAGTTGCAAACATGTAAAACAGTCCATCATGTGACAAGTGCATAGAGAACAAGGCCAAAAAAAGTTGTGTTTCCAGTTACCCGACCGACGCTAGCAAAGCAAGGCCGAGCCTAATTTTTTTTTTTAGATTTTTGTGAATTTTGGGGAATTTCTAGGATTTTTTCATATTTTTCGTTATTATTTTCCGATTTTTTCCACATCTTTTCATCAGGTCCACAGCTTAACATGCATATCTTGCTTCGCCGTTTCATGTGTTTCATAGTTTTACCATAAAATCGACTAATGTGGCATATCTACCCCTTCATTTCTATACAAAACAAAAAAATAAATAAAAAAAAAAAAATTAAAAAAAAAATCCGACCTACCGGCCCTATATTTTTGTGGCATGTAACTGGAAACACACAATTATTTCTTTTTGGTCAGAGCCCCCAGTTTTAGAGTTAAGTTTAATACGACACGGCCCAAAAGTATATGTGTCTAGACATGGTCTGATAAGCACCGTTAATTCTAACATGTAAATATAATTCAGAAGGACTGGGTTTATAACGATTTACAATGGGTTAACAGTGGTTATGCCAAAATAAAGTTGCGGTCTTTAATAGGTCTGGTTCTAGCCTGTCACCTTGAGCCTCTAAGGGCCAATGATAATCAAAAAAAAATGTTAGTAACCATATGCAACCAACCATATAGCCCCGACTAATTGACCATAAGGGTGTTCGCTAAAGGATTCAGAGTTTGAGTTTTAATCAAGTTTATTGGCCATCAGAACAATCACATCATAATGGACTTTTTTCTTTAAAGTCAGGGACCCAGAAGGTCCTGGAGAAGTTATAGTGCATCAACAAATGCATCATGGCATCCTTCATGTCATACAATTAGGATTTTAGGGATCTTTTAAAGAATATTTACGATCCCCCCCTTTTTTCATAATTTGTCATCCATTTTCCATGAATTTAATCTTTGTGTTTACAGTTGATAACTTCATTATGAATACCCTTTGCATACCTTTCAAAATTTCTCACATGTTTTTTTTTTTCCTTCATATTTTCACTATAACTATATCAAAGAATCAAATTGATCTGCCGAAACATTTCCATACAAAATTTGAAAAAAAAGGAGCCGACCTACCGACCTTAGGACTTTGTTACTGGAAACACATGAATTGTTTTGGCCTTGAGGAAAAATAGCCAGAAGCCAGCAGCGCCCTCTATGAACGCCGTGACGTCACCAGGTCAGTAGAGCATGACAACACGTCGACGACGACAGCAAGCATGACCACCAAGATGGGCGTGTGGCCAAAGCGGAGGAGTTCTCTGATACATGGATTCACCTTGATACTCTGTAAGTATCTCTATGTTCCCATTTTAATAAGGTGTAGGGACTGAATGGGACCAGGACGTGGCAGTATCTATAGGATGATGGTGAGTCAGGGTTTGGTGTGTAATAGTGTAGACTCATCACATATGCCACACTACAGGTCCTAGCATGTCTGTGAGGTTATATATATTTGGGCAGCGGCTCAGGATGTAGAGGTGAGAGAGTGTAAATATAGTCTATACTATGGGGGGTGGTCAGTAAAAGGGCCAGTATTATTGATTGTGCCTAAAAACGAGTACAAGCTGCGGCTGGCACACACAATTTCATTGCAACTTATAGCATCACCCTGAGGGTGTAGCCTAAATAACTTAATAAGGGAGTGATCATTTTTTAACAACAGGGGGGCTGGTGGGTTTGCACGCGGACGCACGAAAAAAATTCAGACCCCCCCTCTTGATGGGGTAAAATTTTTTTGACTCCCCCTCCCCCACAAGGGCCAAAAATCGCGTGCGAACGTGCCCTTTTACCCTATAGTAACACGCAGGGTTTTCCACTGAAAACAGGTGAAATTATTTTGACCCCCCCCCCCATCAGAGGTGTTGAAAAAATTCTGACCCCCGGTCAAGCGGTTGAAAAAATTCTGACCCCCGGTCAAGCGGTTGAAAAAATTCTGACCCCCCTCAAACCCACCAGCCCCCCTCCCCCGTTGTTAAAAAATGATCACTCCCTAAGGGGGTTTAAATATACATGTGTATTATAGACTACCGCTAGATAAAGGAATGGCAACCATTTCAGACCTCAGGTGCAGCTAATATAGCTTATCCACAAAGGTAGGTCCCGGCATATTCCTATATATGTATGACAGCATGCTGACCCTATATAAATGTTGATATGTGCTCCTGAAGAGTCGGCATGATGCACCAATGCAGTGCTGGTATGTGGAATGACGCACACCTACAGCAGGGGTCGTTAAGGGTTAAGGCATCACTGTGGTGCACAATCGCCATGATGCACCAGAACAGTGCCTGTGATGGTTCGGTGAGTAACTCGCCAGGGTTGCATTCATACATGGAATATAGAAAGGGCACGTTACTCTTTTGAGGGCTGCCAATGCATTAATGATCCTATAAGGTGCTAGGATATAGTAAGTATCTTCCCCAACACTTCAGTGGTACAACACACTGAATGCACAAAGCACCCCTGGCGAGTAACTCGGATGGGCAGCATTGATAATAATAGCTTTTATTGACAACAAAAAGTGAGGTCATTGCTGACCTATGTGTCATACAGTAAATCCACTACAATAATGTATATGCTCTATGTTCTACAAACTACATGCGTAGTATACAGTACTACAGAACTAAATCTATGAGAACAAATACTTCTGTATAACACAGATCACTCACACAATCACTCACACATTCACACACACAAAAATCCCTACAGAGATACACAAATACAGACACGGCATACATAACCTAGGTGGGTCAACTGTACCATACCTACAACTCATATATCTATAAACATTACATTTTATGAATGTGTTGATATAATACTAGGTGAAACCGTACAATATACATAGCACCTAGGATAATAGGTGGATTCCACAGAGGGTAGACTAAAGCTGCTGCTGCCACTGCTTAAACGCAGTACACACAAACTTTGCAAGTGCATTTATTATACTAGGGTCATTTTCTTTCATAACCGTAACAAACTTATCCATATTTGACATATCCCGGTAATTACAGATTTTACCATCTATATGATTTTCAAGAGTTGTTCGAGCTGCCTTATGTAGTTCACATGTTGTCAGAAAATGCACCTCATCATCAATAGCACCAGTTGAGCAGTATAGACACACTCTGTCACATTCAGGTTTGGGGGGCCTACAATGCCTCCCTATCTCAATACCAAGATTATGGGAACTAAGTTTGTATTGCGCTAATGCAGTCCTGTGATTTTGATTGCTAATTTTAAGTAGATAGTGTTCGAGCCTGAACTCCCTCTTGAATTTTCTGAATGTTCTTAACTTTTTACCCTCCCCAGCAAGCGCAATCTCATTCATAATTTTCTCAGAATATTTACTAAAAATTGGTTCAGTTGCACTAGTTATGATGTTAGAGTTATTAGATGTTGACTGGTTTTCCCAAAGCTGACTATATTTTCTACCAAGTGAATATAGCAAACCTTTAACATTTGTACACCAGTTATCCTGTCCTTGCTGGTCAAGATGGTGCAGTTTCATGCAACATCTATGGAGAATATGGGATTCCTCAAAGTTAACAAACCTTTCCCAATATTTTAGTGCGCATACTTCCTATTGAGCCTTCAGAGGCACTCTACCCATATCTGCATATACTGCAGCTAAAGTTGTCTGCCTCCTTACACCAAGCATAGACTTCAGGTATTTAAGATGGATCAGTTCAAAATTATCTAGTTTCCTACCTTTATTCAGGCCCCATAACTCGCATCCATATTCAAGGCATGGTCATATTTGGGTGTCAAAGAGCTTAAGGGATAGTCTAGGATTTGGTTTCCTAATATTCTGATAGCAACATGAATATGATTGGTAGATGGCTTTCTGGCCTTTATCACAAGGTTGGTCATAAGTTTCAAAAAATATATCTTTTTGTTTGGAGTTTAGTGTAAAGCCTAAGTATCTAAATGAGTTTACTCTCTCTAATATTCTGTCACCATATTTGAAGGTCACTCTTCTATCTTTATCTTTTCCATTGAATATCATTATATTTGACTTGACCATGTTGACTATTAAATGCCATGTTTTGCAATACTGAAATAACCTGTCAATTTGTTGTTGAAGTTCCTCTGATGAGGTAGCAAGTAATACCACGTCATCTGCATACAAAAGATATGCAACGGCTGAACCATTTATGTTTACTCCACTCTCAGCAACCAGGTATTCATTAATATCTGCTAAGAAGGTGTTAAACAACTTTGGGCTCAGAACTCCTCCATGTAGTACATCATATGTACTATCTATGTCCTCACTTAAGATAGAGTTTACTCGCACTTTAGAATGGGATTTCTCATACAGATTCATAAGGATTTGTAACGACTTCCCTTTGACATTGTTACACATCAGCTTGTAGAAAAGAGCTCTTCTGTTTATATAGTCAAAAGCTTTAGTGAAATCGATAAAGCAACAATATAAGGGCTTACACTCAGCTTGCACTGTCTTGACAGCTGTGTAGAGTATAAATACATTATCAGATGTCCGCCTGTCTTTAACAAATCCATTTTGCAGTGGATGATTCTGGTTTAGCAAAGCATTATTGAACTTAAGTCTATTATTGATGACGATTTCAAACAATTTACAGGTGCTGTTCAAAATAGTAATTTTCCTATAATTATCAGGATTGCCTGTGTCACCTTTCTTGTGTAGAGGACTAATACTGCCTTCTACCCATTTTGTGGGGAATGTCCCTGTCTCCCACACACAGCTTAATACAACATATAACACCTCTGTGAAAGTTTTCCCTCCTTCTTTAAGAAACTCAGATGGTATGCCATCAGTTCTGATTGCTTTTTTAGTTTTTAAGGCTTTGAGGGCAAATTCAAGTTCATTCATAGTAATTGGGGAGTCAAGGAGAGATTTAATTGATTTATCAATACAATTTGGCCCATATCCAAATTCAAACTGGTTGATATATTCTTCAACAGTATTCATTTTATCATAGTCAAAATATTCAGTGTATGGAGGAGTTTGCTGTTTCTTAAGATATGCAACAAAGGTATCAATTGGGATGTCACACTGTTTTCATTTACTCTGTAATCTTTGCCAGGTTTTCCAAAATCTTTCACTGTTTTCTTTTTCAATTATGTCCTCAAGCTCTTTAGCCTCATTCCTTTTAGCTGTTCTTTTAGATTTTTTAATTATTCTCTTGTATTTTTTCTTAAGTATCTTTCCCTGTGGACTCGAGATTAGATGTCATGCATTTTACTATACTCATGTACCATTTTTCTAGCTGTTTTGCAGTCTTCATTATACCATCTATTGTACGGGAAACTTGATTTTGTTATTCGCTTGCATTTATCTCCAGGTATAGCTATATCTAAAAACCTATGATATATTTGAACTATTTCATCAATGTTAGCTTGTGTATCTGATGCTAATTCTAAGATACGGTTTTTAAGCTCTCTGCACATATTACTCTCAATATTATCTTTATATGTTTCTCTATTATCTGACTAGTTGTAACACAAGTTTGTACAGCACCTTTTAGTGTAAAAGAAATAGGTGTATGATCTGATTCATGAAGCAGTTCTAGTATTTCTAGCCTTTCACAGATCTCTACAGAATTTGATTTGCACAGTACATAGTCTACTACACTTTTGGCCATTTGGTGTGAAACAAGTAGAGCCGCTTGTGTTTCTTATATCTCCAAATCTACCATTCATGATTACCATGTCACTGTCTTTGCATACCTGTATAAGTTCCTTACCACTACTATTAAGAACTTTGTCTCTTGAGATTCGTTCAGTGGGCAATAGCCCCTCAATACCTGTGGTTGCACTATCACTGAGATAATTTGCAGTTGATGTTCAAGCATTAAAGTCACCACATAGTAATAATTCACAGTTTTTGTGTTCAAATGTCCCTATCTGTACACATAGAATATTAAAATAGTTATTATTCTCAGTATATAGGTTGGCCCTCTGGTTGAATATAGACAGCACCTACCACCACATCACGAGGAAGGCCAAAGTATTTTGAGTCAAAGTGAATCCATATTAGGAAATCAGAGATAGTTTGATACCACCTTCAGTCTGCTTTGATATAAAAACACCTATTCCACCAGAACATCGTTCAGCATTAGGATGTCTCTGTTTCCTAGTAACCTGATTGTATTTATAACCTGGTATATCTGGGTTGAAATCCGTATTTTTTCCATATCTCACTCAGAATTATAATGTCATGACTAGTTAAGATCCTTTGGATATGGGGGTAAGTCAGTTTGTCACCCAGACCATGAATATTCCAGTAGAATAGTGAAAGACTCTTAAAGCCACTTTTGTCGAGCATGACCCCTATATGGTCAGTATGCCCTATGTCCTATTTAGTAGGGAAGGAGAGATGGGAGAGCCTGTCACAGTAGGCTTCTTTGGCCTGCCAGGTAAAGTGAATATGATCCTGAAGGTTTAGTTCGCTATTGTCCATGAGGCACGCCTTGAAATCCTTGGCTAGTTTGTGTTTAATATATGCCTTGATGTGCTGATGTGCTTTTTTCACTCTGGTGTTGTAGCTCTCTGGGAGACGGAGATGATAATATGTGATTTAGGGAAAGCAGATTTCACATTCCGTAGTAGTCGATCAGCCCTGTCAAAGAGTGCTGTTAATGGCACATTTTCCTGAACATCAATGTCTATGGCATGGACAACAACATACTTTGATGTGTAGTTTGACTTAAGGGCAGCATTTGACACATCATCCATTTTAGCTCCAGGCATAACAATACCAGTTGCCGCTAGCCCCTTACTGCGGAGTATACCTGCCATACCCTGCACGTTACTGTTTCCTATTAGAAGGTAGTCAGTTTGGATTGTATTTCTATGGACTGGTGTTGCTTCAGTGGTCTTGTCTTCTTTTGGGGCACTTGCGTTTACTGTACTATTTTCTTTAGCACCATTAGCGCCTGCGCCCCCTACTGCTGTTGTATTCTCCTTAGCACCGGTAGCGCCTGTGCCCCCTGCTGCATTTTCTCTAGCACCTGTAGCATTTGCACATCCTGTAATGGTCTCCTTAGCACTTGCAGTGTCTGCACATTCTGTTGTGTTTTCTTTAGCACCTGTAGTGCATGTAACCCTGGTTGTGTTCTCTTTGGCACCTATAGTGCCTGCGCCACCTATTGTGCTTACTTTAGTACCATTAGCGCCTGCACCTTCAGTTGTGTTCTCTTTTGCACCTGCATCACTGGCAATGTGTTGGGGTACTGTGCCCGCTGCTGGTTTATTTGTTGTAGCAGTTTTCATGTCACTGCTGGTAACGGGATCCTCGGTTAGAGTTTTTCTAATGTCCATCCAAATATGTCCCATGACATTCTTTCCTGGCCACTCCTTGGGATGCACCCGCACCGTGTCAGCTTTGTTAAGGCCTGTGCCCCAGAATTCTTCTCGGCCTCAGCCAGGGTACAATCCCTGTTTTGTAGCAGTACCTCTATTGCAGAGTGGCACTTACTTGCCTTTTGTTGAACCAATTCTCTCATTACTGCCTCCTTCCTCCTGTCCCAATGGGCTCTATCGGGAATCCAGTCACCTTTTTCCTTTATTCTGTTAGGATCAGTGGCTTGTAGGATCTCATCTGCACGGAAGTCATAACCAGCATGTACTGCTTTGAGGTGCTGATATGCCTGTTCGACATTGGTGTAATATACCCCCTGTAGGTTATGTGTACTGGATAGAAGTTAGATAGTGGGGACTTCACTCCCCTGAAGCAGATAACTCTCTTAGAGCATGTGGGCCGATCATATTTATTCATTGGTGGAGACTTTTGGTTTGAACTCGACTTGGCTGTGGTCCACCCAGCTTCATTCACTTTACTATCAGGTTCTCCTGAGTTATCAGCAGACTGTGCTTGGACCCTGTTTTCATTATGAGCATTACCCAGCGATTTGCAGACACAGATTTTTGGTCTACAGAAGCATTCTTTGTACTTATTGGCCCTGGTAGTGCTGTCATGTTTTTCAAAAGTTTTAATGATACTGTTAGTGCCGACTTTTCCTTGTCAAATTTCTTCAGGGCCTCTTCTACAGCATCCAGATTTTGCTTGAATGCCTTTTTTAGTGCTAATTTGTCATCATCTGCTTTCCCAAGGGCTTCTTCTGCGAGGTATATTTTTTTCTTTAACACCACTATCTCTCCTCTGACTTTTTCAATCTCAGACACACTTTCCTTTACCTGTTGTTGAGCAAGACGGAGATCTAGGCATTCAGTAATACTATCTTCCTCTGGTATGCCCTGATGCACCACACTCTGCAGACTTTGCGTGAATATTATTTCTCCTGAGTCTTCTAGGGAGCGTGATGAAGGCTTGCCTGTCAGGCTCGGAAACAAATCAAAGCTGCTGGAGTCATCCTCAACCCTATCCATACTTGTTACGGAACCTGACTGGGGGAGGCTGTCCATAGTTTGAGTCAGGTAAAGACGGAAGCTGCTGTCATCATGTAAGGCCAGATGCATTGTAGATGTACCTGCCGGTGTTGAAGTTGCGGTAGGCAGGCCCTCTTGTGTTGTTTTCTTACTGGCATTGCCATCACCCACCTCAGCTAATGCATCATAACGACCAATGTCTATGCTACCAATGCCTATGCTACATTGTTGCACTATATTAATCTTCATATGAATGTGACATACCAGCGTGCACAGCAACAGTCAACCAATGCAGAATCAATGTTAGGGAGGGATCATTTTTTAACAACGGGGTGGGGGGGTGGCTGGTTGGTCTGAGGGGGGGTGTCAGAATTTTTTCGACCCCTTGACCAGAGGGGTCAGAATCTTTTTGACCCCTTGACCAGAAGGTGTCAAAATAATTTCATCTATTTTCAGTGAAAAAGCCTGCACGTTACTATAGGTTAAAAGGCTGCATTCGCACGCTATTTTTGGACCTTTGGGGGGGCTAGAATTTTTCTCGCACATCCGCGGACAAACCTACAAGCCCCCCCTTGTTGTTAAAAAATGATCACTCTGTTTGTAAAAGCTGTATCCTCAGTACATCAGTGCTGAGGGTTGACGGCAGTTATTGACAATTTAGGTCATCAAACATGACAGTGGTCAATGATAGCCCTTTAGGGATCACGGTGATGGAATGTAAAAGTTGTTTTAAAAGTGCAACGATTCATTCATCCATCCATCCATCATGCCAGTCCTTTGGAAATGTATTCAGCCATAATATATCCCTCTCTTCTAATAGAACTTATAAGGGCAACAATCCTAATGATACAGTCCATACGCCATAGAATCACGGAATGGCAAAATCTGTTTTGAAATGTTAAAATAATTATTCTCCAATGTTATATATGTCAATTGGTTAAGAACTTAAATTTTCCTAAGAGGTTTATTTTGCCAATAAAACAACAACAACAATTACAACCTGTCAAATTGTCCCAAAAATCTGCCCAATAGTCTTATCAAATTCTATCCAATAAATTATTGTCCCGTTGTATCGTTCTGTCGAATCGTTCTGTCGAATCGTTCTGTCGAATCGTTCTGTCGAATCGTTCTGTCGAATCGTTCTGTCGAACCGCCGATCTGGTGAACTGTCTGTTAACCCATTTTAGCCTGTAAGGTCAGCATCTGGCAAGTCCATAACTCCTCATACCGGTAGTTGTATTTTGCTGATCGAAGTGCACATATATGTACTATTCAGTAACGAAAGGATTAGTAAATCAGATGTTGCCTGGGCATCAATTCCGACTATACAGAAATGTGGACCATGGTTTAGTTTTGACCATCTTTCTATACATAATATCTCTATAGCTTACAATGCTAATGCACATGGCACTTTGCACAGATGTGCAGCCTCTATATCAAATATATATAGCAACATCCGCCTGGTCTACAGGATTCTCTAAATGTCAGGCCTTTTAACGGTAGTAGATACAATCCAGCTGGTTCAAAATTGACCAATGATTTCTCTCTGTAACTTTCAGGGATGTTGGCTTGATGCTATTAAAGGTAACATAAAGAAAGCATAAGAATCAAGGTCACGGGGTCCGTTTCTCCACTAGAGGGCATCAGTGCTCTTAAATATGGCTGCCTATGAGAATTTGTATTTGTCTACATTTAATTCCATAGAAAAATCTTCCAACAATTTCTCAACCAAACCTTATGGATATACATCTAAGATCATTAGAAACAGTTTGGAATGAAAACATAGGCGTGAGAAGCAAAATGATATTTTCCTGAATAAACTAAAAATATTACTTATTTCTTTAGTATAGAAGTCTATAGGTACGGGGAATATGAAATCCAGTGATAGGGATGGGTAGAATGTCAATGTAGCACACCTGAAGTGTTGATAAAGATGTGTTTTTGTCAATGTGCGCAAATATGGTCAAATTTGGCGGTTTAATTTTTGCCACCAGGTGCCATTTGAGTAGATCGTGTCTACTACCTTTAATCATCCATTTGAAATGTTATCACACGGGACCACCAAGTGTACATCAATCGATTAAGTACTTAAATCTGCATTTCAATCTACTGCCTCCACAGAGCCCCTGTATTGAGATTGCACCCTGTTCTACTGGTGAGTTGTAGCAGTATTTGCTGTAATTTTATAGAGACTTCTTAAAGCCTGTGTCAACCAATTGGTGCACGACTTTACTCACGAATGGGCGTAATTCAATTCAATCTCTTGTTAATTGAAGGGATGTACACTTTTAAAAGGGGCATAGGAAAAGTGGGGGCCTGGACCCCCCCCCCCCCCTGATAAAGGAGGGGGCCTGAGTATGTTTGCCTCTCCCCCCCCTTCCAATTTGCCAAGAATTCATACTAAATTGGGCAAGAAGCTTAAACTTTGCATCTCAAATTAGATGAATATAGTAATGGGATAGGAAAAATGGGGGCCTGAGCCGCCTAGAATAAGATCTAAAATTCAACAAGAATTACTTCAAATTCTATATAGATATATATATATATATATATATATATATATATATATATATATATATATATATATATATATATATATATATAGGCATCATTGCACTTGAGCCAATAATATAAGTTGGTTGTGTGCTTCCTACGCCTCTGTTTAAATAGGCATTTATTAATGTGCAATGACAAGCATGCCGAGAGCAGAAATATGAGCAATCAATATATCAAGCCGGACCTATAACTATCCCCATTAGAGCAAAATCACCCTTTTTACTTATAACATTTTGCAATTTTCACTCTTCTATTCAACATTTTGATACCCTCATGCTTTTCTTTTGCTTACATTTATGTCTTTATCACTACCAAATGTGAATCAACAGCACTGCGCCTTGTAGCATTTACTTCAACCCAGGGTGCGTCTTATATGCTTGGTATTATCATATGGTAGGCAAAATGCATCGAACAATATATGAGCACCTCTTAGTAGGCTTTTACAGTTGAGTGGTGCAGACAATTGCAAAACTTTCCATTACATTGGGATATGCATTAAAAGTGAGAGTGACGCTCCATCCTTTCTAAAAGATGATGGAGGGACCTATTGAATAGAAGTGGATGGATCATAGTGGGCTAGTGTTCATTAATGGGCGGAACAAAAGACTATTATATTCATAATTGCAGGCACTTTACGCAGCAGAAAAGACCCTATTCAACCTGTTTTATTTACAGCTATTTATATGCCTTATGAAAAGAAGTTCCTTTTTTGGATTGAGTACATATCTTAACCCCTGTCTTCTGATTAGGAGTCAAAGAACTTACAGAGTAGCCACTGAATCTGCTGGTGCACCATGTCTTAGCAGGCCTCTATTTTTACATACTATATCTGTGTACAGCTGTGCAGAAACCTGCGCAGTAGACCAATTTTAGAAGGTCGCCATCCACCTTAATCCAAACAGGTGTATTGAGCCCCTGCAGGTAGGTTTACAGGTCTGCCAGTCTCAGACCAGCCCAGACTGAGCTTACGTACAGTCTAGAACTGCTGCAATGTTATTGTTTAGGATCGGCAGTTCATGTTGACCAAGAAGACTACTTTGATTGTATAAGGTAGACTTACTAAATTTTGGCTTATTCATAATTATATACATTTGAAAAAATGACTAAATCTTAGTGGAAACACGGAAGGAAGAATTCATTAAGAAAATGCATGGCCATGATTAAGGGATGAGTCTTTTAGTCTTTTATTGTCGGGGAGGGGGGTGGAGGGGAGTTATTTTGAAACAGACCCTTGACGGAGCAGGTTCAAAACCAAATGTGATTGGCTCAAGTCCTCATCAAAACATGGCTTTCTCTAGCATTTTCCTAACCAGTTTATATTTAGCAGTTCGGTAGGGAATAAGGGGGGGCTGAGAACTTATAATTGTAACCATATTGGCGGAGGGACCAGAAAGATGATTACTGTACAGTCATAAAAACAAAGGAGGCCTTAATTATAAAACTGATTACTATGATGTAGTGCATTAAGATCAAGATGTAATGGTTAAGACTAAGGCAGTGTATGGAGTAATCCTAATGTCCACACTCTTAAAAATTCCCATAGATTTAACTGAGAACCACAACTAAATCTCATGGTGTATCACCATACCCAGCAAATTGTCGTGACTCCTCGTCACCCTGTGTGAAGTGGCTCACACATGTCGCTAGATGGAACACAACGTCGCTATAGCACAAGATCACCAGGAATATCCATGGTAGTGATCACATAGCCTCACCTCAGATGGTGAGGATGGTGATCACTCACACTCATCGGGGATGGCGACTCAGGTGATCACTCACCACGCTTGATGAGACACACACCACATCATAACACATGTTCACCACGGATGGCGAGGATCGTGATCACTCACACTCACCAGGAATAGCAACTCGGGTGATCACTCACCTCGCTAGATGAAACGCATACCTCATGATAGCACAGATTCACCACAGATGGCGAGGATTGTGATCACTCACATCGCTAGATAAAAGGCACACCACACCATAGCGCATGGTCACCACAGTTGGCGAGGATTGTGATCACTCACACTCACCAGGGATGGAGACATGGGTGATCACTCACCTCGCTAGATGAAATGTGCACCTTGTGATACCGCAGGCTCACCATGGATGGCGAGTGTGGTGATCACGCAGACTCATTAGTGATGGTGATGCTGGTGATCACTCACCTCGATAGATGAAAAGCTCATGATCACAGAAACATCATCAATATTGGTAATCATGCAACTTCACATCTGCCAGATCAAATTATGTTTGCCAGAATTGGTATTTTCCTATGTATTTTTCCTCTGACCACAGAAGAGGTGTTAATGTAGATATTTCCCTATGTATTTTTTCTCTAACCAGAGAAAATGTGTTTATGGATAGTTGTTTTCATTTTAGAAATACCTCTATCTAAATTCAATTGATACTTCCTCTCTGCAGTCTTCTTTGTTTCAACTCATAATAATTATATGGAATTTGATGTGAAACAAGGCACACATTGGATACTTTTTTGGAGTGAGGCTCACACCTCTTTAATGGTCCAGCCATCGAACAGTGCATTTACCTGAACACCAAAGGAGGAAAATGAGTGAGGTTCCACCATTTGTGTGAGGGCTTTATAGTCACACAGTGAGTGAGAATCATGTTGGCGACAGTGGTGAGGCTTCACCACACTGAGTGAGAGTTGACGAGGAGTGGTACAGTTACCCATTGGGTGATAATCATGATGGCCAGAGTAGGAGTTGACTGTGAGTGACAAAAGATGACACAATGAGTGAGGACAATGGTGGCAATAATCGTCAAGAGTCACGACACTGAGTGAAAGTTGACACACAGTGGCGGACAGTCACACGGTGAGTGAGAAAATTGTTGACGACAGCGGTGATGATTGGCCATGCTATGCATGATCACGATGGTGCATTTCATCTAGCGACATGGGTGATCACTCAAAAAGGCCGCACCATGGATCACAAATCATGGTGACAGGTGACGACAATTTGCTGGGTAATTACAGTGAAGCACCATTAAACTACTTAACGTTATAGTGAACCTTTGTAAAACATTACGTTAAAATACCAGTTCGGGTGAAATTAATGATGAAAGATTGGCATCCATTGTTGTCAATGGATCTTCATTTTTCCCGTGGAGGATTTTTAACAGTACTGCTGCTGTGCAGCTATACAAAAGAACTTTAGTTGACTGGGCATGCTCAAAAACTTGGCTATAACATGTGGGAGTGTGGAACATAGTCATCATCACCCTTCGGACTGCAGCTGACGAGCCATTATGAGTTGGCTATAGTGCTAGATGTAGGCCTAGTACATAAATTGTGTAGGAGACTAGCATGATCATGCCCTGTATTGGAGTACTATACTGGCCATGCAGCTGTGTGAGCACTAGATGCCACTTTTCCTGGTATACCAGGAATTCCTGGTTTTCGTTTCAAGAAACCTGTATTAAATCATGTTAAATTCCTAGGAAAATGTGTCCAAAAGTTCAGTTTTTCTGGTTTTTGTTGGTCAATGAGTGGCAACTCTGGTGAGCACTAGAGGTACTGTGGTGATAATTATTAACTAAATAGTACGTCTTGGCTTCTGTCGCGCTATTGAGCCATACATTTCCTTTTGATGTCTTACACTCCCCAATAACAGGACATGGGGGGTCCAGGGGGTTCATGGGGGCCCTAGCTACACACAGCTTTTTGAATTTTAAAAATCTATTCAATAGAACATAGGTTATGAATTTTTCTGACCGTATTCTAAAACTCAAGGTGTGTCTTATACATGGGATGCTATGTGGGAGATTACGGTATTGGTGAGTATTGCCATAATGCTAACAATACTATAGGCAAGCATTGCCAAAATGCTAATGGTATTATTTGTGAGCATTGTCATATGGTAATGGAAATATGGATGAGCATTGTCATATGGTAATGTTACTATAGGTGTGCATTGTCATATGCTAATGGAAATATGGATGAGCATTGCCATATGCTAATGGTACTATATGTGAGCATTGCCATATGCTAATGGAAATGTTGATGAGCATTGCCATATGCTGATGGTACTATAGGTGAGCATTGCCATATGTTAATGGTACTATGGATGAGCATTGCCATATGCTAATGGTACTATAGGTGAGCATTGCCATATGCTAATGGTACTATAGGTGAGCATTGTCATATGGTAATGGAAATATGGATGAGCATTGTCATATGGTAATGTTACTATAGGTGAGCATTGCCATATGCTAATGGAACTATAGGTGAGCATTGCCATATGCTAATGGAACTATGGATGAGCATTGCCATATGCTAATGGTACTATAGGTGAGCATTGTCATATGCTAATGGAACTATAGGTGAGCATTGCCATATGCTAATGGTACTATAGGTGAGCATTGCCATATGCTAATGGTACTATAGGTGAGCATTGTCATATGCTAATTGTACTATAGATGAGCATTGTCATATGCTAATGGAAATATTGATGACAATTGCCATAGGCTAATGGTACTATGGGTGAGCATTGCTATTATGTTGATTATACTATAGGTGAGCATTGCCGTTAATGCTAATGGTACTATGAATGAGCATTGCACTAACGAAAAAAAATCATAATACATTTTAATTCCTACAGGTCCAACGAAGCTGCTGCGTCTATGGCTGCGTCCTCTCACTACAGACTCCCTTGTTGTTATAACGTCAGTGCTGTTTGTAATCGGCTTGCTAGCGGACCTCCTGTTCCACGAGAGGTTTGGGGTGAAATGGGGGCTTTCAAATCCTGAACCTCCAGTAGTGGCAGGCATGCCACTTCCGGAACCAGACCCCGGAGGGTACGAAGTGGAAAGGTCACCTTTACATGGGAGGAACCTTGAAGAGGTTAAGGTGATTATGATTATTACAGGGATATTGTATATTGTCGTGTTTAAGTGAACAAGGGCCTGGGCAAGTGGGTGAAATACTTTTTGATTTGGACTTATGCATGTAGTCCCCCCCTTAAGCATTAAAAATCCGGAATAACTGAGAATCCGTTCTAATCTATTAGCAGAAGGGCGGCCCTGTTAAAAAGGGGAGGCAAGCGACCTTTCAAATCTATTAGTGGCGGTCTTTTGAAAGGGTGGGGGCATGCAATCAAGCCTTGCAATCAAATCTATTAGTGGCAGTCTTGGGAAAGGGCAGGGGCAATCAACCCTTCAAATCTATTAGTGGCGGTCTTGTGAAAAGGCAGGGGTAATCAACCCTTCAAATCTATTAGTGGCAGTCTTGGGAAAGGGCAGGGACAATCAACCCTTCAAATCTATTAGTGGCAGTTGTGAAAGGGCAGGGGCAATCAACCCTTCAAATCTATTAGTGGCGGTCTTGGGAAAGGGCAGGGACAATCAACCCTTCAAATCTATTAGTGGCAGTTGTGAAAGGGCAGGGGCAATCAACCCTTCAAATCTATTAGTGGCAGTCTTGGGAAAGGGCAGGGACAATCAACCCTTCAAATCTATTAGTGGCAGTTGTGAAAGGGCAGGGGCAATCAACCCTTCAAATCTATTAGTGGCGGTCTTGGGAAAGGGCAGGGGCAATCAACCCTTCAAATCTATTAGTGGCAGTCTTGGGAAAGGGAAGGGGCAATCAACCCTTCAAATCTATTAGTGGCAGTTGTGAAAGGGCAGGGGCAATCAACCCTTCAAATCTATTAGTGGCAGTTGTGAAAGGGCAGGGGCAATCAACCCTTCAAATCTATTAGTGGCAGTTGTGAAAGGGCAGGGGCAATCAACCCTTCAAATCTATTAGTGGCAGTTGTGAAAGGGCAGGGGCAATCAACTCTTCAAATCTATTACAAGTGGCGGGATGGTTATTCACTATGGTATGGTAATGATTTGAATTGCCACTTGGAAAGTGATAACTATTTACGTCATGGCTGATACAAACGTCACTATAGATTAGTACTAGAACCGCCGTATTCAATGGGGGGCATTGAATACAATGTGTCCGTATTTAATGGGTGTCCGCCATCTTGGATTTTGAACAGATCTGAGCTGTTTTTCTTTATTTAAAAGCAAAATAACCCCCTAGGCCATGACATAAATGCAAATGCCCACTTCCATGGGATTTTTACATCGTACTCCCATTTGCTTATAATTATATTACCCCTTAGGGGAGGGTAAAAAATAGCCTATCAGTATCAGTGGGCGGTTGGTCTGGAACCCAAAATATTTCAGACTTTGTAAACGTCTTGTTGAACTTCTATTGACATAAAATTTTAAGATCATTTTTCCTATTACTTTCAGCCTATTATACAAAGGAGGAGTACAGATACACAACTCATTAGTGGACAAAAGTAAGCATAATATAGGAGAAATACAGATACACAACTCATTATTGGACAAAAGTAACCATAATATGGGAGAAGTACAGATACACAACTCATTAGTGGACAAAAGTAACCATAATATAGGAGAAGTACAGATACACAATTCATTATTGGAAAAAAGTAACCATAATATAGGAGAAGTACAGATACACAACTCATTATTGGACAAAAGTAACCATAATATGGGAGAAGTACAGATACACAACTCATTAGTGGACAAAAGTAACCATAATATAGGAGAAGTACAGATACACAATTCATTATTGGAAAAAAGTAACCATAATATAGGAGAAGTACAGATACACAATTCATTATTAGACAAAAGTAAGCATAATATAGGAGAAGTACAGATACACAACTCATTATTAGACAAAAGTAAGCATAATATAGGAGAAGTACAGATACACAACTCATTATTAGACAAAAGTAAGCATAATATAGGAGAAGTACAGATACACAACTCATTATTAGACAAAAGTAAGCATAATCTCTTTTTTTATCATCAAATCAAGCAATTGTATTACGAAAGAAAATAGTGCACTAAAACCTAAATAGGATAAAGGAAGAGACAACCCTCTATTCATGATGCCTTATTTTTTTAGTCATTACAATGAATAAACATATTCTGCCATACTCATCAGTGTATTTGCTAGTATAAGGGCAGGAAACAAGCCTCTCTGATGCAGCCTATGACGTCCCCAGAGACCAAATGCGTCCCAGTGGTGACTGTAAAGTACAACCCATCTACAAATTCATCTTTCTAATAGATGAATAGCGCTTGCATATTTCCTTTTATTAGTACATGTACTATGAATAGAGTGTTGTATTTTGAGCAGCCTATAAGTTTCAATTATACACTTCTATTCTTTCAGAAAGTCATACAAGGAGAAGTTAAAAGAAGAAAAGACGATCCTAGATTCAGACATATTTACAGACGATGGGATTTGCACAAGTAAAAAGTGTGCAGGATGTACAAACTGGGTAGGTCTATTTATACTGTGCCCAAGTAAGATTTTTCTGTTGTTTCTAAAGTGTATTTACAGCATATGAGATATCGTCTTATAAATGTTGTGCCCATATATATCGCCTATGTAGAAGGCTTTCCGATATGTTAGAGCATCATTCTATTCATAATTGATGATGCATAATGTGGTCAAGTCTCACGAAATGGGGTCACATTGGGTCAAAAATTGAGGAACCATACATGCCGCATATTGCCATTCCCCATACATTTAGTTTTGGGATCAACTATCAGACATTTATATAATAACAAGCTAAAGAAACAAGGAATTTGGCATGTATGGTTTCATGTGGCATGTACGGTTCTGTGGCACTTTTTACCCAATAAAAATTGCTGTATCTTGAAAATGGCCTGTAGCTTTCCATTGAAATCTTTATAGCAAATACCTCACTTTGATAGTGTCCTGAATCAGAAATAATTTTATGCTCCTTTCCCAAATCGAACATGTGGGGGAAGAAAATATGTGGCACATATGGTTCCTCACTGTGTGACTCCATTTTGCGAGACTTGACCATGTATATTTGGTCGAATATTTACAATCTACCTAAAAAGAACGGAAGGCAAGTTATGTGCCCTGGAAATGTACAGAAGGTGTTTCTTTTTTTAAATTCATACATAACAATCTCCTATCATGGCCACTCAAAATCACAAAACTGACTTGGGGATAAAGGAATTAACCAAGAAAGGAACAATATATGTTTTCGGTTTCGGAATTAATGGAAGGTAGAGTCAGGTAACCTAAGAAAACAACCTTCATTGGCAGAATAATATGGCTCTAGACCCCTAAAATCGACATGGCGACATGGACCTTTTTTGGCCTAGTGACATGGGACATGAACCTTTCTTTAAAATCGACATGGGGACATGTGCTTTTCTTAAAATCGACATGCAGACATGGCCATTTCTTAAAATCGACATGGGACATGGGGACCCCCCATCAAGGGCCCCAATAATCATCCCGTTTCCACCCTTACTTACTAGGGGCACCCAAATCCTACACCATGTTTGAAATATAAACTTCAATTGGTGATCTCAAACTCCCATCTAGTGGAGTCCAAGTCAACTATTCCCCAGGATGTGGGGGGAAATGTCACCAGACCTGACCCGTGAGTACATGCCCTTAAAGGCGCTCTGAATCAAGGAACTACATCCGCCGACGTTAGCACTGTGGCAGACGTAGCCGATTCAGAGCTCCTTTAAGGGAGTGATCACTTTTTTAACAACAGGGTTGGGGGGGGGGGGGGCTGGGGGGTTTGCGTGCAGACATGCAAAAAATTTTCGACCCCCCTTCTCAAGGGGGTAAACCCCCCATAAGGGACAAAAATCGCACGCGAACGTCCCCTTTTAGCCTATAGTAACCCGCTGGGTTTTCCACTGAAAACAGGTCAAATTATTTTGACCCCCCATCAGAGGTGTTGACAAAATTCTGATACCCCTGGTCAAGGGGTTGAAAATATTCTGACCCCCCTCGAACCCACCACCCCCCCCCTGTTGTTAAAAATGATCATTCCCTAATACCCACAGGGTACCAGTGAAAGTGTTATCTGGCTGAATGATGATTTCATTATGGGAGATATATTGAATTCTATATATGCTGGCACTCTAAAATGTATCAGTGGCTTAGTGTAGAATGCCATATGATCTCCCATGTATAGTTTAATAGTCAAATCTGGGCCTTACAGGAGGTTGTTTTGGGGTGTTCCCCTGTAACTGGATCGGTGTGTTGTGATTGGCTAAGGTCTCAGAGAAGGAATTGGTTCCGCACTATAATTTAATGTAGCGCGAAATGCGATAGCAGCCATTGGAACATGTTCATTTTCTAAAAATCACCCCAGAATTAATAGATACATCCTTCCTTCATAATATAGGCTGACTTAAAATATGAATTGACCACGAAAATTTTGAGCACTGGACTATAGCGTAAAAACACCCTGATTCTGCCTAAATCTGCACTGAATAAAATGTAGATTCACTTTTTCCAATTTAACCTTTGAAAAAATAGGTAAGCACTTTGAGAAATGCCCTCCTGGTATTTTATTCAAAGCAGCAAATGTTCAACAACATGTGTAGTGGTTTTATATTTATTGGCATTATTTTCAACATGGTTATTGACCATTCAGTGTGCCTGCAGTATTCACTTCTGACCACAATCGTATATGACTTCCGGTTTTCTGCGGGATTTCCTTCACTGAGACCTACTATTAATGGGCTGTGTGCATGTCTTGTCTATAATTGAGATTTTTATAATCCAATAGATGTTTTTACACAGGCCCCTAGGTTTTATGCTCCTTGGACCGCTCTATCTCATGATATAGGGTGCCTTTCAGGCCAAGTAATACCCAAAATCAGCCTGATTTCTATGTCTCTGTCCGAGGACACCGCCCTCTTCATCTTTGAGTCATTTTCATGACAAGCCGTGCCTCTAGGATTATCAAATTTGGCATGGATATTCTTTTGATTTTTCTCTATATTGTGTAAGTGTCCTTGTTGCAGTTTACTGTGGATATAATTGACAAATTATGAAAAATTGTAGAAAAATACATAAAAATCACTGCAAAAAGTACACAATATTCACATGCCATGCCTGGGAAGATTTATGAGAGTATGTAACATGGATACTGGGTAATACAATCCTACATTTCTAGATGATTTCAAGGAAATGTCCCAAAATATTATACCCTGGATAGTTTTCTTGAAGCGGTAGATATACCATTTGCGGTGTCAGTGCCTAACTTAACTAATACAGATGATATGTCAAAGCGCAAAAATAACCCCTCTCTGTACTACCTAGACTAGCTGCAAGTGGCCAATACTACACAGATATGAAATGCCTACCCTGTTAAGAATAAGGTAAAAATAAATCGGGCCTATCAAAATAATCTGCACTATGCCAGTGGCCCTAGACTGAAATGAACCTGCAGCGCGGCCTGCGGACCACTCCGACATCAATATAAACATGATTTTTCCTTGATTTTGGACACATTTTAGAGACCTATGAACACATTTTCCATAGAATTTGGCAAAAACAATCCTTCTTTAAATAATTAATATAGAAAAAAACTGATTTGAGGGGTATTTTCCTTTTTCATGCTAATCCCCCATAAGCTTTAGGTCTCAGAGAAGGAATTGGTTCCGCACTATAATTTAATGTAGCGCGAAATGCGATAGCAGCCATTGGAACATGTTCATTTTCTAAAAATCACCCCAGAATTAATAGATACATCCTTCCTTCATAATATAGGCTGACTTAAAATATGAATTGACCACGAAAATTTTGAGCACTGGACTATAGCGTAAAAACACCCTGATTCTGCCTAAATCTGCACTGAATAAAATGTAGATTCACTTTTTCCAATTTAACCTTTGAAAAAATAGGTAAGCACTTTGAGAAATGCCCTCCTGGTATTTTATTCAAAGCAGCAAATGTTCAACAACATGTGTAGTGGTTTTATATTTATTGGCATTATTTTCAACATGGTTATTGACCATTCAGTGTGCCTGCAGTATTCACTTCTGACCACAATCGTATATGACTTCCGGTTTTCTGCGGGATTTCCTTCACTGAGACCCTAAGCAGTCGGTCATGATTTCTCACACCCTCAATTTTCGCTGTTGTGATCAGCTGACACCAGGGGGCACCACAACACTTACCTCTTGTACTTTTGGATTATGACACCAGAGGACACCACAGCTCTTGCTCCTTGCCACCACCAAACTGTCTCTTGTTTTCACTTGCAAATAGAAATGCTTCATAGAATTTCTATATGAAATGTGTATAGAAATATCATGATCACCCATATTTGATTCATCGAATGGGCCGTCCTAACGTCCTTCTTGTGAGTTATGATATCACCTTTCCTAATACTAACAGAGATGCAGACACTGTCTCCGATGTCTCAGTTCATCACAACGTAGCACAATACGTCATCTGTACCAACGTGAAGGTTACAAACACCAGCCAAGTTTTAAAGTAAGTTTATAACTTCATGATATGTGTTCATTATCAACAGATATTTTACCACCCCGCCCCCGAAAAAAAAAAGAAAAAGAAAAGGAAATAACTGTTGAGTCTAGCAGGTATTAATGATCATAGAACTGAAAAGTAAACGACCATAATTGTAATGCCGTCAAGCAATGTAGCTTTCACAATGAAGGTACACATGGTATCACAGTAGATCACTGTGTTTTAAGAAATCTCTGGAAAAATACCCATGATCATTGTCCAAACGCTGTTATTTTTATGGAAATTCTTTAACTTGCAGTAAGGCTTTCCTTTTTGCCGGAAACAGGTGAAATCGTTTTGACACATCCCCACACCTTAATTCAACCAACCACAACCCGTGACACAGACATACAATATTCAATATTACTTTGTCTTTTCTACAGAACAGGTATGAAGCACAGAGTTGGCATCCAGGACTTAAACCGGATTTGTTCAAGATGAGTTCGGACTCTGTGACTGTATTTCTCTGGTATCGACAGCGCTGTACACTACATACACACTGGTGCTAATTGTAGTGATAGAAAAAGATGAAGAGGGAAAAGGATTTTATATAAGACTTCCCAGTTTGTGTAATGAACAAAGTTATCTGTGTTATCCTGTTTAGTATAATTGTACATAATTTGTTGAAATACTTGCCTTAGATGCATTTAAATGCATCGTCATATATATTTACCCAGCTCGCTTGACCCCTATCCTCATCCATTCCTATTGATTCAATCATTCACCCACTCCCATACTCATACTCATCCAATATTCCATTCCCACTTGCAAACAAAAGTGGTGTATACACGGCGTGTTTTTCAGCAGACTAGAGGAGACAAGACTACTGCACACATGTCTGCAGTTGTTTTGTCTGCTCAAAATGTGCCATGTATACATGCTCGAGACAAATGTCTGCAGTTGTCTCCGCTCGTCTGCAGATATCAAACATGTTTGAAGAAATTCTGTCTGCTGTCTGCTCAAACCTGGTCTTGTCCGCTCAAAAAATGCCATGTATCAGGGGAAGCAGACTTGTTCTGACTAGTCTGCAGTAAATTGACCAATAAGGGCAGCCCTTTGAGTCATGTGATAAGAAGCTATCATGTGACTTCTTTCACATTTACTCTAGTTTTGCAAATCTCCACCAGGAGTTTACTCAAGACTTCAGCAGATAAGTCATGTATCAGGTCCTGCAGACTCCTCCATACAAGCCACAACACAAGCAGACATTTGTCTGCTGATGTTTTGTGTGGTCTAGTCTGCTCAAATCTGCACTGTGTATACACCACTTTAAGTCAGAACAAGTCTGCTGCCCCTGATACACGGCACATTTTGAGCAGACAAGACCAGATTTGAGCAGACAGCAGACAAAATTTTTCAAACATGTTTGATATCTGCAGACAAGTGGACACAACTACAGACATTTGTCCTGAGCATGTATACATGGCACATTTTGAGCAGACAAAACAACTGCAGACATGTGTGCAGTAGTCTTGTCTCCTCTAGTCTGCTGAAAAACACGCCGTGTATACACCACTTTACTCGACCACCCATTCCCAACATCACCACACACCGGCTCACATACCCGGCTCACACACTCACCCATTCCTCGGGCAAAACTCACATGCATAATATGATGCTTGCCACAGAACTTTTTATGTTACATATTTATCCTTAGATTCATTATATTTTGCAATCTGTGATATAATGTCACAAATTTGTTGAAGTTGAGAGTATGGTATTTATGTTGATGGTAAATAGGAAACATTGTACTTGAAGTCAAGTAAGGAGAATAAAGACAGAAGTAATGAGTAGATATTTTAATAAGGAAAGTTGTCGTTTTCACTCTTACAGTAGGTATAGCCTATGCAACACAAACCATTACATACAATACAAACAATTGATGTATTTCTAATAACTAAATCAGGAGGTTAATTCAAAACATCCTGAGATCGCAACCCTAGCGATCTTAGGAATTATCTACCTTATCCTATTAAGCTATCTTAAGATCAGACTGCGTTCACATTTCCTAGCCAGCACTAAGATCGCATCGATCTTAGCCTCAGCCCTCCTACACTATTCCAAGAAGTACTGACTAGGCACAGGGGTAAGAGTCCCAAAATAAAGGAATAGCTGTGGAGTCACTCTTCTTCACAAGAGTGCTTATACCATTGTTCCCCGTCCCCATATGGGCTAAGAAATATATTAGATTCCATCTGTAAATAAGGTAACTTTAATGCAAATGTTCAACCAGGATAAAATAAAAATATATTACCTCAATAGAGAGAGACAGATGAAATTCCCCGAAGACAGGATCTGGCTTGCAGCAAGAAGATACCAAAGGGAGTGGGGTAGGACTTCACATCAAAACTTGAGAAGGAAGAATTACCTTACCGCATGAGTAGGCCTAAGGGCCCTCAAGGACTCCCCTGTTTATGTATATGCAGCAGGCTATTCACTCTTTCAATCAGGAGTGTTCCCTGTAAGTGCTCTTGTACTCGGGTGAAACCACTATGCAATTCTTTCACTAAGATCGCAGTGATCTTAGTGCTGGAAAAGGAACAGTGAAGTGATCCCAGGATTTACTATTCCTGACAGGCCTGCAACCACTGCATTAGATAGGGTAGACTGGCCAGGCCTTATGATATGTGCCTACACTAATATCGCTGGGGTTGCAATCCCAGGATGTTTTGAATTAAGCTCCAGCCTGAATACCATTCTCCTATAGAAGACAAAAGAATAATATCAACTTAAAACCACATGGAAACTATAATTGGAATAAGATGCTTCTGTTTGACAATTTTTCATTCTATAGCAACTAAACATTTTTTTGTTAAAATAGTTAGTTTTCTCTCTGAGAACTCCAAGTCAATTGAAATTAAAAAAGATCTAATTTTGCCTCTCCTAGTTCATGGCCTGCAATCAAAATCAATGATAATCTCCAATAACTGTTCAACCAATTCTGCCATAAGTTAAATCCTACCTTGGATAATCTAAATATATGGGACCCATAATGAATTATTGATGAAACAAGATACATCATACTGAAGAAATGCTAAGAATGTTAGACCAAATAGTAAATCTCCTCTAGTCTGCTGAAAAGTCATAATTTATACACAATATGAATGTACCACATACAGCATTATGCTAACCTCAATTTGATCACACACATATATAACGATGGCATTATCGCCATCAAAATTGAGTATAGATTGTAGCATCTCATTGTGAGAGATTTTCTGTGTTGAGATCTTTGGTATTTTAACCTGAATTTTCTTTGAGAATAAATCTTTCATACATCAATAAGACTATTATCAATAGTCTTTAAAAAGAATAGAGCTCAGTCATTTAGAGCGTATTAATAGACTATGATGCACAGAGCAAAGTTGCGTTAGCAAAGGAGGATGAACAGTCACATATTGGTGTACTTGGTTTGAACTGCAGGAACACAATGACATAGGATATCAGCAAACCAGTTACCTGAAATGATAATTTTAGATATTGTGACTCCATTCTATATCTATGACAATGTAAAAAAAAAATGTCCTACTTTTTGAAGGCATGAGATTTTTGTAAGTAGAAAATCTGAGCTGTTCTAAGAGATGCATCATCTTGAGGGTATGGTAATGGTATTCAAACAAAGATCCCTGCACTGAAAACCCTCCAGATCTTTAAACTCGTCAGATTGAGGACCTATGGTCATCAGAAGAGGTACAGAGAGAGGGCAGCACCTTACAGGGAGTGAAATCCCTTAGTCTACATCTCCCCAGTATGAGTCTATGGCATTCTGTTGACAATATGTAACAAATACACAAGGTGGCAGGTATGTGCCACTCATGTTTGATAATTAGGCCTTCAGTTTTCAACTGAAGGTCTTCACCGCTGAGGACTTTAGGTGCTCAAGTTGACGATACCCAAATCTACAGCTTTGGGTAGTCAGATTGAGGACCCAAGGTAGTCAGCACCAAGGTTGTCACTCTAACAACATTATGTAATCAGTTTGACTACCTTGGATGAGTGTGTTGACCTAAACCCATCAGGTTGGCTACCCTGGGTGCTCAATCTGATGACCCTAGGTTGTAGATTTGGGTATCGTCAGTCTGACGACCTTGGGGCTTTCAGTGTGTTTGAAGGGCCAATGAAATGCTGAAATGCAATTACAATGAATAAATATGAATTTACATTTAGAATTGTGCTCTTATCGATGACAAACATTCCCATTGCTGAAATCCCTATTGAGGACTCGGTGACTTTCGAAAGGAACATCTGCATCTGATAAAAAGATGTTGTGTCTGACACCTCAAGATCCAAGAGAGTGTCCAATGAACCATGAGCCTGAAAGAAGGAGTCTAGAGATGCCTTATTTTAACTTTGATAGGTCAATACGATGTAACACCAAAAGCTACCCATGTAGCAAGCCAATCTGGCTTTTGTGAAGATAGGCTGGCTCAAAGTGGGCCCGATTTAGAAAATAGTATTGGGTTGGGCAGATATCTTGGATAGAGCCAGGTTAAGATGCCTTATCGGTAAATGGAATAGGTACTATTGGGCATCCAACATATTCTGTCACAAGGAAAAGACATTTATTGTGCAAGGTACATGACAGTCAGGCATTGTAGTTTTCTATAATTAAACTTCTGATGTCTTACCTCCTTATTCACCCAAGCACAGGCTCCCATTGTAACGTAAAGCATCGTTAGAACCATTGTTCCCCATGATATGTAGGTGATGATTTGCATAAGACTATAGCCATTGGAAATCACTGTGTATACAACACAACATATGCCAATCAAATTTAATATCATACTGAAGCCAACAATAGCTGAACACATGTTGTCCACAGCTAACGTGACATTGGTAAGTCTCTTGTGAAGATCTCTTATCTTCCCCAAGTGTGAGAGCAATTGCAATTGACCCTCTCTCTCCCTTGATCTAAGCCTTTTATTAAAGATTCTAAAGTCAGTGGCTGCCAAATCATTCAAGAGTGTAAGAAGTGTTATAGGGATAGTCCAGTACAAGATCACAATCGTATATGCAATCAACGCATAACATCTTAATGCCAGATTATAGGATTTTGGATTATAGAATGGGTAAAAGTCTATCAGGAGATCCAACCAAAAGGTGTTATAGATGGTGAAGCCTACGGTAGAAACTATGGTTGACCAAGTCATGCAAACATAGAAATAAATGCGCTTTTGTAGGTGAGAAAGACCACTAGCAGGCCACAAACCCCCTTGTGCCTTTTGATACACATGGAACAGAGTGTTCCACCCCGTCTTTCTTAAACTCATGAGAAGCACAGCAGTGCCATTAATTGATGCGTGTAAGTGAGTGAGCATATAGAGCACTCGAAAGATGAGTTTGTCGATGCTAACATCGAAACGAAGGGATGAGATACAAACACAAGTAAATCCCCACAATAAAACTAGCATGATTCCAGAATAGATCCACATGAGTTTACTCCCCGACCTATCCCCATCTGTGGTGTCCTTCAGTGGATACATCCCGCAAACTTTCATAGTGAGCAGCATCGGACGTAAAACATCATACAATGTTTGAGACCTCTTGGTACTGCTGTCATATCCACTTTTTGCATCACTGCTGGGGACTTCATTACCATAGGCATTGTTCTCAGAGTCCATCCTTTGGTCTGGGGTGACCTTTATGAAAGGCATAGTTTCAAGAGGAAAATGTCAGCAGTGTAAGCAGTGCACTAGAAAACATATGTTAGAATATCCCAATTCTCCTGCTTGGATAGAGTTGTCGATGTTGCTAGGGTGCAGTCCAAGCCTTGTAATAAGATACAGTGTCCAAATTGAAGCAATGACCAAGGTTCATGTGTCAGTTGAGCTGGTCTATCATGGCTATTATATGAGACTCTGACCTACGTATTACCCATAGCTTAATGCAGCAATAAGTAGGCTTTTAGATACAGCATTTTCACCATAGGGTAGGTTAACCTAAAGACGACCACATACCTTGAGTTGACCGGCCACCTTGTTTTTCTCACTTGTACATCTACTGTATGGGGCTGTACCTCTAATATTATTGAAATAGAGGTGTTATAGTATCCCATGGACTGACCACCTATGATATGTTGAGTAGTTATCATTGTATAACAATACACCAAAGTACCCATGTTTGACTGTTTTCTATCATGGCCAATTGGCCATTTCTCCAGAAATCTTTAACTGTGGTTGCAGATTCTGGACATTGAGATTATTCACATGTACCAAATATTGATTCTAGACATAGATATATATCATAAGTAAATGATGACATAAACAAATGTTCAGAAATGTTAAATACTTTCAGTTTAGGACTCGTTTTCCCAGGCATGCCAATTTGACCTTGAGTCAACCACCACTCACAGAGAGAGTTATTGATTAGAAACCACTGATTATGTAGGATTAACTGTGGTTGCAGATTCTGGACATTGAGATTATTCACATGTACCAAATATTGATTCTAGACATAGATATATATCATAAGTAAATGATGACATAAACAAATGTTCAGAAATGTTAAATACTTTCAGTTTAGGACTCGTTTTCCCAGGCATGCCAATTTGACCTTGAGTCGACCACCACTCACAGATTAGAAACCACTGATTATGTAGGATTACATCAAAAGATTCATATCCATAATATCTTGGGACAGTGCATTCTCTATGCATGGGTTTCAAACTTTGCTGTTTTCTAATTATGAGTAGTATGAGAAGGAACCATATGACATCAAGGTATGTCAAGCAAAATGGCACTGTAGTGGATATTGATAGATAATCATAAAACAAGGCCTTTTTAATGCAGGGCTAGGATTATTACCTCTAATTGGATGGGAATGGCAACTACGATGAACATAATCTTTACTGAAATATCCCTTCCAATTTAGCTGCTGCAAAACATACATTTTCATTACAATACAGCACCATCAACAGTAACATTTTATTGTATATTTACGTAAGACACTTATTCTTTTTTGAAATTATGGCTTAATGAAAATGGCCCCATTCAAAGGCTGTGTATCAAGTGGCGTCTCAAGGTGCTAAGTGGTCATCTCAAGGTTAAAATGAACTGAATGGAATGTTCTTAGTAAGGGTGATAAACTAGATATATATTATACACATGGATTTTCAAGATATAGCAGGTAAAAAAGCCTAAACAATTATCTTTCATTCAGTGCCTTTTTGAAGTCTGAGGACCTAAAACTCTCAGAGATATTACCCACTACAAATCCCTCATTGAAGGCCTGCACTGGAACGGTCGTGTTTAGGTTAATCTACCCTAGTGACATTAGTGATCTCTACAATAATACCATTCACAGTCTAATGTTCACTTATGTGCATTCACTCAGGACCGGATCCTACAACACATTAGTACAGCCCCCAACCCTTCATATGTAGTTCAAACTACACATACAATAATCAATACACTGCTTTCTCACATTTTGACCAAGCTAGGCAATTGGCTTTTTCTCTAACACCTGTCTTATATTCAGTTTGAGTAGGAGAAACATTTCTATTGACAACATATGTGACATGTACTGATATGTGACATGTACTGGGAATAGGCACCTTAATCTACCCTGCACTAAGGACCCTTTTTGCAGATCCTGTCACATATTCAGAGAAATTCTTAATTATCATGCCAGAATAACTTGTGGCTCAATAACAAACATTTTGACAGCCTATATTTGTCAGATGTATTAGGCCAGGGGCGTGGGAAGCAGTTTCAGAGTGGGTGGGACCAGGGGGGGGTTCTGCAATTTTTGACCTCCCTTTGCTTGATCTTTTAGTTTTGACCTTTTGAGAAGTTGGCCAAAGGTGGGGGGGAGGGACATGTCCCCCCTGCCCGCCTGCTTTCCACGCCCATGATAAGGCTATCTATATAAAACATTTTTTCAATAGTTTGAGTGTAGAATACCTTGTACAGAGATTTGAAATCCCATAAATCCTCGCGTATAGGACGCACCTCACATATATGATGCTACCTGAGATTGTGGACTTGTCATGAAATTTTCAAAACTTTTTTTTCTTGTGAATGAATATGAAAAGGTCAAAAACCTATAGGTAGCCAAGGCACATCTGACCTCCTATATGTCCTCCTCTTTTAGAAAAAGCTCATGTGAGTTGGTTTGGTGATTGACCCCCTCCCTAATCCCCTGCTCTTACCCCAATCGTTGCCTATAGGTTGTGTCTTAAATATAAGGATTTACAGTAATTACCTTATATACAACAGAATCTTGAGTGATAAGGAAAGAAGCAGCCAATTTCACAAAATATTATATAATTTGTGCTAAAAACTGTATGTTACGCAATGCCAGACTCTTTGGATGTGTAGGTTTTCCATTAATTATTCTTCATTTAACACATATCTCTTCTAACTGCCTGTTGGTACCTATTCCTCAGTCAGTGTATCAATCTCCATATCCATGACATCAAATTCCTTTTATAAATCTGTCTATCACTCATACTGCAAGTTGAGAAGCTGACTAAATAAAAGACTAAATAATACAGAGCTACGGGGGGTAAAAAACAGGGACAGGTTGACATAATGAATCTAAGCTCTCACTTAATTCGACTTTGCATACTGTATTCCATGTAATAAGTGTCCCTCCCCCTAAAAAGCGCCCCTCCTCTTTTGGGGGGCTTTTTCAGACTAGAAAAAGACCAATTTTACACGATTTTAGAGTTAGTTAAACTATTAACTACTGGAGGGCCATTAATACAATTTTTAAGTGCCCAGGCGCTTATTAGGTGAAATACAGTATGTTAGGATTTAGTGAGAGTTTAGAGGCATTGAGTGATATATAAGCAAATGTCAACGACCATTGAATATTTTTGCATCATATTCCCCGAAGTGAGTCTGCCGAATTCAACGAGGCCTTATAGGCCGAGTTGAATGCGGGCAGACTCACCAAGGGGAATACGATGCAAAAATATTCCATGGGAGTTGACATTTGCATTTATGTCATGGCCCTACGGGGTTAATTTGCTTTAAAATAGAGAAACACAGCTCAGATCTGTTCAGAATCCAACATGGCGGACACCCATTGAATATGGCCACATTGTATTTCATCCCCCCCATTGAATACAGCATGTCCGGTACTATTCTATAGTAACGGTCGTATCTGCCATGACATAAGCAGCAAGAGGGATAGGTAGCATGAGGGATAGGCTGAATGAGAGAAAGGCAATGAGATATCTCTAGGTAGCATGAAGGAGGGACAGTATAAGGGGAAATGCAGCACAAGGGATGTAGATAAGCAAGGTGTTAGGGGTGTTAGTGAGACCGGAGAATGCAAATTAGCAATTTCCATGTAATCAACATTAGTTCTCAGTCTATGAATGCCATATAGTATCACACATCTAGAGTTGAATAGTTGATTAAAGATTAAATGACAATATAAGGTTGTAGATGTGGGTATCGTCAGCCTGGCGACCTTGTGGCTTTCATCCCCACTGTAATTCCGGTGCTTGTATGAGACAGGCACCTATTTGAATACTGGTTTTAGTGCTTAAGTTTTATTTCAAAACCCCTATATCCCGGCACTTATTTGAGACCCAGACCCACGAGCCATAACGGTATACTTACAGTCAGCACTGTACTCTTATCCACAACAAACATCCACATTGATGAAATTGCTATAGAGGAGCCATTGAGCTTGGACAGGAACACCTGCATCTGAGGTAAGGAATAACAAGGTCAGGCACGATTTTCGTGACTCTTTCATTAAGCTTGATGAGATTTTAATACAATCTAGGGAATCAGTGGTGTCAGTGTAGAAGTGGTTTTATGTTTTGCTGAACACTTTATGTGATAACTGCCATAAAACCCTGCATACACGGTGCCCTTTTATGCAAGGATGGATCCCTGGTGTCCCTTATAGGTGGGGAGATTTCTTTTTCTAAAACTTTCCTAAGATTCCCCACCCCCATACATTGGTGAATAGGTGTAGGCCGGAGCTGCTTATTTTCAAATTTTGAAAGTCCATGAATGAGAACAGATGTCATTATAGGTTTTTTTAATTATGCGCACAAACTGTGTGTGTGTGTGTGTGTGTGTGTGTGTGTGTGTGTGTGTGTGTGTGTGTGCGTGTGTGTGTGTGTGTGTGTGTGTGTGGCTTATACATTGAGGCACCTTAGACATGGGGTATTGCTGTATTTGACAATCGAATACAATATTGATATCTCCTACTACTTGATAGTTCCAAAATACTTATCGACTTCATGTAAATTTAGTGAGCCAAACATACCTCAACATTAAATGAATCTGTAAAATTGGTCACCTTGAGATCCACAAGCAAATCCAATGAACCATGTGCCTTGAAAAACACATTGTTAAAGCTAAGGGTAGAATATACATTCTGTTCTACAATATTGAAGTATAAAATCAGGTTATATTAGGGCCTCAAATTGGTCAAATCAAGCAGGGGACAAGACAACTTCTTGAAATTGACAAGTGATATGGGGTTGAAAGACATGTGACAAGGCCACTTCTTAAAATCAACAAGGGAAATGGGCTTGGACACAAGGGACAGGGCCACTTCTTAAAATCAACAAGGGAAATGGGCTTGGAAACAAGGGACAGGGCCACTTCTTAAAATCGACAAGGGACATAGGACCCCCTGTCTGTAGGGCCCTTATATTGCACAAAATAATCAGGGCATAGCATTAATACAGGTTTGGTGGGTACCCCGACTATCCCTACATTGCTGCATTGTAAGAAGATTGTAACAACAAAGTAAAACAGTATTACCAAAGTAAAACTGAATTCTCTTACCTCCTTATTCACATTTATTTGGCGAATGTACCAATTATGGCAAAAAGGAAAATTAGGAGCTGACCATGTAAATCAATATTCATGAGACTTTGAACATTGTAGATCATTGTGTATACAACACTGCATATGATGATCAAATTAAATATCACACTGAAGCCAACAATAGGTGACAGCAAGGTGTCTACTGTATCAGTCACATTGGATAGTCTCTTGTGAGCATCTCTTATCTCGCCCAAGTTTGTGGACAGTTGCAATGGATGCTCCCTCTCATCTGATTGAAGCTTTTTGTTGAAGAGTCTAAAGTCAGTCGCCAGTAAGTCATTCAGGAGTAATAATAGTGTAGTAGGAATAGTCCAGTATGTGGCCACTATTGTGTACTCAATTATAGCATAAAATCTAAGTGTTAGATTGCAGGAATAAGGATCATAAAATGGGTAAAAGTCAATCAATCTATCTGTCCACCAGGAGTTATAGACACAGGTACCCGTGGAACATATACCATGAAGATCAAATGCATTATAAGATAGAGGTAAATGCGCTTTTTAGGTGGAAACGACCACTTGCAGGCCACAAGCCCTCTTGCACATGCTCATACATGGAGAAGAGTGCCCTCCATCCTTTCATCCTGTAGCTCATCAGAAACATGGATGTGCCTAGACATGATGCATATAGGTGAGAGACCATGAGGATCAGTTGATACATCAGTATGTCAAAACTACCAATGAACCGTATAGTTGAAATAATCACACATGTAAATCCCCACAGCAACATCAGCATGATTCCAGAATAGAGCCACATAAGTTTACTTTGGCAGCCTTCCCCAACTCTAGTGTCCTTCAGTGGATACATTCCGCAAACCTTCATAGTGAGCAGCATTGGACGTAAAACATCATACAATGTCTGACTTCTGCTACTACCTTCATTATTGTTATATCCACTTTTTGTATCTTGGCTGGAATCAATTTCATCTTCAAGAGTAGATGCATTTTTCTCAGAATCGATTCTTTGGACAGGGGTAACATTAATGAAAGACATTGTCAAAGATAGAGGAAATGTGTTCTTTATATTTGCATATGTTCAAATATGTAGAATAATGTATTAATACTCAAATTGCCTCAAACTTGTAAAGGATGGTAAAATGAGCTTATATTCATGATAAGAGCAAATGTTGAGCATTTGTGTATTTGCTGTACTGTGTTTTTGCAAAGCAAAGCAAATTATACTGCTTATCTTTCTCCAGCAGTTCATTTAACTCCAAGTTAATGTAAATGATGACTGAAAAAGGGGGAAAGAATGCAAACAATATATGTGTCGGAAAAGCCTACTGCTTTCATAGAGTCGCAGACTTATTCATATTCCATCAAGCCTTCAGAGGACATTCATTGATCATATAGAAATGGAATTCCATGTCTGGGAACCGGTGAGACAGCTAGCTCTACCTAAAGTTCAATGCAGTAATATGGTAAGTTTCTTCATTATGGAGCATTTAATTCTGGGTTCTCACAATGGCAACCAGTGTTTTACACTGTAAAAAATAACTGTTGAATTTACCCGGGATATCATAAAACTGAACAGTGAACCACCATAATTGTATTGCAGTAAACTGGTGTAGTGTTTTACAAGAAGCCCCAGGTGGCAGTACAGTGATACAAGGAATCTGTGCAAAAATAACAGCAGATCTCGGGCAACTTTAGGACAAGGATTTCTCTGTTATTTCAACAATGTTTTTTACAGTGTCTTTATGATAACACACATTGTCCATGGCCTGATGTTAAATTGTGTACATTCACTTAGGACCAGATCGATGGCACACTAGTTCAGATGGACCTCTAATGTGCAGTTCAAATCATATAAACAAAAATCAATCACTGCTTTCTCACTGTTTGAAGAAGCTAAAAGCTGGCTTGTGCACCTAATGCATGGCCATATTTGAGTTATTAACTATCATGCATTGAGGTTCATGTTTAAGGCTAACGTTCAGATTGTTGTTGAATAACATTCAAATAAACTGATCCATTTGCTTCATTACAATTGGCATGTTGCCTCAAGCGACTCATGCATTCTTCCACAGCCTACTCATATACCATGGTACCAAGCTCTGTTGCATTTTAAATTTATATTAAAGCCATATTCTGGCTTTCTAGATTAAAATTACCCGACTACTTTCTCATTACTTAAGCACCAGGCATGATGCACAATTCATGACCGTTTTTGTTGTTGGGTTTGTTATCAAATTTAGCATTACAGAGACCACTGTTTTGCATTGTATCATCAAGTTACCCATGGTATGATGCAGCATTGTGTATAGTCACTTAGGACCTGCTCGGATAAGACATTAGTACTGCCCCATCTGTATAAATGTCCATGCCAATCTATGCACTGCTCTCTCACTATCAGGACACCTTTAGTACTTAACCTGCCTAATTTTAGGAATAATCTTTTGGATTCTCACCAGACCAATTACACATCTTTCTTATCATGCCATCCCAGTGTGCACACTGACGTTGAATCAGCTTTAAATCAACGGTTGCATATCAACAGTTGCTTCAGGGTCGAAATTTGTTTGAATTTGAACGTTGAATACAACCATCAGCTTTGGTTCAATATTGATAGTTCTATATGTTGATTCAATTTTATTTCAATGCTGATAATTGTAAGGTGATTCTGAGCTGACATGTCAATATTGAATCAACATTGAAATTGACATTGTTGATTTAATGGTGACAAGGTCAACATTGAATTAACATGGAATTGTTTTACCATGTTGTAAAACAGCAGCAATTTGTATTTCTTTTGTACTTTTACTTGACAACATTTATTGTCATATTCACATTGTGGTCTTCCATGTAGGCAAGCAGGCCGACCAAACACTCAGACCTCAAACATGTATAAGATGCAAAAACTATTGTCATGCACATCCACACTGTACAGAAAAAAGTTTCACTGTAGTAGTAGTAACTAGGCTCTTACTAAATCAGTATTACATTTCATTATGGAAACATGTAAAGCTATTAGATATCACAATTGATTTAGATTAACCATTCAATAACCTAGTGTGTATTTGCACTTAAAAGTAGAATCAGTCTTATATATCAAGATGTAATTGTTGCTGGTGGTCACTGAAAGTGACAACATACTATATCAATACATGGCTACATAATTAGCATAGTATAACATATATATGTGTCTTTGATCCCCTTGACTCAACCTAATCCTGGGTTCCCTTTGATGAACAGTTTACACAATCACAACTTTGATACATGCTCTAGGCACTCTCATCTTCATTCACGTGATCATAAGGTAACCCAAGTTGTCATTGAGACATATAACAGAAAGAGTAATACAGGACAAAACAATTTGAATAAAGGACCGCCAGATCCATCAACCTATTTACCACAGCTAGTGTATTATCAATGAAACTGGTAACAACGAAATGGTGGTTTCAGGTGCAGAACTGTAGATACTACAAAACCAGCACAAGAGATCAGATAGGTATGTAATATAATAGGTATAGGGTTGACCCGAGTTGCATTATTAACCAACCAGATAAGTCCCTGTATTCACTGCAGAATCTTTTGGGTATATTATGTAATACCTGGTACCCATCATGCTGGTTGTTATCAGTGCTTATCTCACCCAGTGCTGGATCAAACAATGGCGGACCCACTAGGCCTCAGTACTGAGCCCTATAGTGAATTGATATCAGTAATATATATATGGAACTATATACACTTGTGTATATAGTTCTATATATATAAACATAAGTAGTATCTAAGACGGTCTCCTATAAATCACACCTTTTGGATTCAAAGTTTGAATTAAAATTTTGAATTCAAAAGGTGTGATTTATAGGAGACCGTCTTGGATACTAGAGCTTAACGTTTTAATTTTGTTATACTAATAAAATATTATGAGAAAAGACAAAAATCTTAAATTTGATTTACTATGTTTAATTAAGATCTCGAATAGTAATCAACAATGTTATATTGCTATATTTAGCTTTGACATTTAGAAAATGAGTTAGCAATTACATTCCTTGTGTACAATAACTTTGATTATACCATACTACCAAAAACAACTGTTCTACACCTCAGCACCTACGTCAACAGTTTGGATAACATGGGTTGGTTTACACAAGAACTAGGTACGCTTTAGGGAACTAAAATTTAATATGATTTATTTTAAACCATTAGGATCCTGTTAACAAGTTTCAGTAATGTATCAGACCTTAGCACCTATGTGAACAGTTTGGATATGGAGTGGTTTACACCAGAACTAGGTACGCTTTAGGGAACTAAAATCTGATATGATTTATCATATACCATTAACAAATTTCAGTAGAAAACTTTGCCCATTGGAGTGATATCAAATATATAGTAAAAAAAGTGAAAACTTGGTAACCTATACCAACATGGATTTCTACTAGTTTTTTAAAAACAATGCAATTAAAGGGAAATGAAATCTGACATAAAACATCGCATACCATTAATATGGTATTAACTAGTTTAAATTAAGAACTTTAACAATTGTGGTGATATCAAATATATTCTATAGGAGTGAGAACTTTTGGTATTGCACTTTACTTTAACTTGAACTCTGTGTTTTACACCTGAACACGATTAACGTCTCATTTAGTATGAGTCTGCATCATCATTGTCACCGACACTGTTGCTGACATTGTTTCTGACTAATGTCTCATTTAGCATGAGGCTGCATCATCACTGTCGCTGACACTATTGCTGACACTGAGCGAATCAAAATGTAGTTTACGTCGCACTTTTCTGCGAGTGCTTTGCGCAGTAGGGGTCCCATAGCTTATGATATTTGAAAACTTCATACCTTGCAAAAATCTTACCCTTTTTCTTGGGTTAGGACTCATTTCTGATGCCGTGACACTTAACACAGGTTTCTTAAATAGAGCCTTACTTTGTGACTCGCTCAGATTGATGTCAAATTTTTGGAACACAAGTTTTTTTCCTTCATTTTTGCTAGATGATGTATCTTCATTTTCAGCCTCCAAGCTTATATTTACTTCTACACCTTCTGCGTAGGTGAGACTGTCACTTGCTTCATCAAAGTTACATCTTTCCTGGTGGCTTTTACTGGTGTGACTGTTACTTGGTTCACCAGAGTTACATGAACTAAATCCAATGTTTGTGCTGATACTATGTTTACAATTATCACATGTTTCATGGTGGCTTTCACCGGTGTGACTGTCACTTGGTTCACCAGAGTTGCATGAACTAAATGCGGTGTTTGTGCCGTTACTATGTTCACTGGAGTTACACAAACAAAATCCACTGTTTGTGTTGTCACTATGCTTAGAGTTATCACATTTAGCCCCATTTTTGACATCGGTTGATGAGGTCTCATCTTTGTCATCAGTTAATGAAGCCTCGTTTGATGAAGCTCCATTTTTGACATTAGTTGATGAAGCTCCATCTTTGACAGCCCCATTTTTGACATCGGTTGATGAGGTCTCATCTTTGTCATCAGTTAATGAAGCCTCGTTTGATGAAGCTCCATTTTTGACATTAGTTGATGAAGCTCCATCTTTGACATTAGTTGATAAAGTCCCTTCTTTGGTATTACTTGATGAAGCCTCATCTTTGGTATGAGTTGATGAAGCCCCATTTTTGGTATGTTGATCGAGCTTTGCATCAGTTAATGATGCTCCATCTTTGGTATGTTGATAGAGCTTCACATCAGTTGATGAAGCCCCATCTTTGGTATGTTTAGTGAGCTTCGTATCAGTTGAAGTAGAGCTATCTTTGGTATCTTGATTGGACCTTGTATCGTTTGATGTAACCACATCTCTGGTATTTTGATTGAGCCCTGTGTTGGTTGAAGCAAACACGTCTTTAATGTCTTGATCGAGCCTTGTATCGGTTGACATATCTCTGGTATCCTGAAGTGTAAAGTAGATTTGGGAGCCCACATCTCTAGTGTTACCGCGAGGATACAAAATCCAGCTTAAAAAGGAAGAAAAAAAGAAAATTTATGGTACCTGCTATTAGGATTGTACCAGGGCAGTCTAGTTTAGGTTTGAATATTAGAATAAACCACGGCTTATATTAAGACAGTTCACGCAATAGACTGAATCGATGATTTTTTTTGGCTTCTGTTGGAACTTGATTCTGTTAAAAAAGTTACCGGTGCATTTTTTAACTGAGGTTTACGGTGCATTTTTTAACTGAGGTTTAAAGTTCATTTAAGACGATAAGACTTTAATTTACCTGTCCAATATTGTCCTGACACGATAATAAGCTCGCTCCATCGTGGAAAATTGCAGATAGGAGACTTAACAAACCGCATAAACCACAATAACTTCCGAGCAAATTTTTGGTAATTGTTTACGATAACTTTGAGCGATGACTTTGTGTAGTCACGTGATCCGCAGTTAATCTCGAACCAAAATTTCAATTTTTTATCTTTTTAAGATCTCTCCATATTTGAAAGAGCTTCTTTTCTTTTTTTTGTTTAAAGCCATGTTTAATAGTTTTTATGAAAAGCACAACAAGAATAAGTGTTAAGTGAAGACGAGCACAAAAAAGCTTCCAGAGGGGTGTTCAATAGGCGCGCGCTACCCACGCTTGCCACTGGTTCTTTAGTTGCAGTGCGAGGGTTAGCGCTTGCTCCTAACTTTCTAAGTTGTTTAATGAACACCCCTTGGGTTTGCTTTGCGCTTCAGATGTTCATAGTTTAGTATGCTTTAAGTACTGGTTGCAAAGCAACTACTATGCTTGGCTTTATATGTCCTTTAAGGATGTACTTTTACTCCTTATGTAGTCTTCTTTAAGGACACAAACTATTATCCAACCAAAAGGAATACATTAATGTGATGAAAGAGCTGCGCTGTAGTTGAATAATTTCCTGTATCTTTAAATTGCAACTAGCATCGTTGTGCATGCTCGCCTGAAAACCATTATGTGAGCACCCCTTGATCTATCAGATTGTTTGCTGGTTCCTACCCTGGAAACAAGGAACAACTTTTTACCTCTTTGACATGAGTAAATCTGATGAAAATTTTGTTTAGAGAAATTTTTGTGAATTCTTGTGGATTTCACAAGTTTTTCTCTTTTTATTGCTAGATGTACACGTGAAATTCACGTGAAATTACATGACTTTCATGTGTCTGTTGAATTTCGCGTGAATTGCTGCTCACAAATTCACATGAATTCCTATGATTAATATTGTGAAATGCATTAAATTTTTGGTAAAATCACATGAATTTAGGAGAAATTGTTTCCAGGGTATGGATTTTGTCTTGTTTTTGGGTTGGTTCCTTTAAAAGATAATAATGATTAAAAGCACTTTTTCAAAAACTGTTATTATAAATGATTTTATTTCATTGAAATGAAAACTGTTTTAGTGGTTCAGCTTTGATTGACATTTTTGATGTAAAAGTATTCCAACTAGTTTTTTGCTTTGATGCAAACCATTCTATCATTAAGTACATATGATTAGGAAAGACACCATTGTATTTTTTATTTTTTACTGACATAAGAAAGGTTTTAAGTGAAGATGGTATTGGAAGGTTGAGTATGCTATGTTTAAGATGTTTATGCATTTGTGGTAAATATAGGTTTTTTGGAATATAAACTTTTCTTTTTTTATTTTTATATTTTAATCTATTAAAAATCGCAATGTTTAAGCTATACAATATAGCAAGTTTGCATTGTATCATTAAACATAAATGATATTCTTTGAGTTTATATTTTTGTAATATGTTTTTAGCTATATTTTGCACCAATTTCTCATTTTTAATATCAAACCCAGTTTTTTTAAAAATATGATCATATGTCTCATACATCATATTTTTTACACTTTTTTCTTTTAAAAAAGTGCATATATCATGATATTCTGAATACTTTTTATGGTGAAAATTGTAAAATAAGTATAAAATTATTTCAAGTTTTAATCTAAGCTTCCACTGTGGTTGAAGCATTATCCATTGCTTACATGTATATGAACACATAACTGACCATGTCCTAAAAGGAAGTATACATTCATCAAAAGAATTTTCCACTTTTTCATAGTATTTACATATGTGTTTAACCATTCCTGATTTTTATGCTTTGCATAGTTTCATTTTAGTCTCAGCTACATATGTTGTGGTTTTTTAAAGTTTTTTGTGTAAAAAATTGATTTAAAAAAAAACAAAAAAACACGAGAAATACCATATACATTTTTTATCGTTTATTATTTTAAAAATAAAACATATTTTTAATCTTATTGTAAAAATTAAATATAAAGTATATATTTACAAAGAAGGCAACCATTTAATAACTACTTTTGATGATATAAAAATTACATATAAGGTATACATTACAAAGAAGGTAACCAGATATAATCAATTACATAAGACATACTATATATTTTTAATAAACTACATTCAAGACACTTTACTTAAATTTAAAATAAAATACAATTACATTTTAACAAAAAATAGACATATATTTATAATTAATGTTAACATTTATAACCATACTACAAGTAATATTTTTTCTAAATAAAATTCTTTAATAGCAGGAATTTATAATTTTAGTTTGTAAAAAATGTGCAATATCATTTCTACGCATATCATGTTTAAGGACATTTATGAATTCTGAGGCAGGTAAAGTCTGCTTCTTTTTCCACAGTTTTAATACTTCTAATGCTCGATTACAAGGATTACTACAAGATGCTTGACTTCTTATCATGTTGAGTGTTTCATATGGTATATCAAGTTGAATTCCTATAATTATCCATTCTTTTCCTATATTTTCTGCTATTTTTGACAATAATATTTGAATTTTTTTTTCATTCATATTAAAGGGATATATATTATTTTCTATACAAAATATGTTAGCTAATTCAATTAGATCTTTTCGTTTGCTTAATTCTAAAGCATTTTTAAGGTCATTAAGGCTATGATTATTTTCCCACCATAAATTTAACATATCTAATGACATATCATACAAAGATTTTTGATCCTCTAGTGACATCAAATCTACTTTTGAGACGTTTAGATATATCCCCATTTTTTTCCAGTCATGATAAAACATGGAGCTTATCTCTTTAAGAGTGTTATCAGAAGGATAAGATTTGATGATAGGAGTAACTATATAGCTATCCATATTTGTTTATTTTATGAAAATGTTTTTTGGTTTTACTTATATGTATATTTAAGATGAAACCACAATCAAATTCTGTAAAAATAGTTACTCTTTCCTTATTTTTCACCCGCTTTTTCTTTATCCCAAATGTATTTTTACAATGAAATTGAAGAAAAACCTAAACTTTTTATAATACTGTTGGTGGATTTTTTAAAAATGCTTATTTTTATTTTTAATCTATTTCATCTTCATTGGATATATAACTATCACTAGCAATGGAAGCACAAGCCTGTGTTTTATTATTTTCACTTTCATCGTTTTCTCCATCACATACTATTTTTCCATAATTTTTCATGTAGTTAAAATTTCTGTTTTTTCGCTCGTATTCCATGTTATATCGAGCCAAAGTGGCAGCTCGTTTTTGTGCAAAGCCCTCCATTACTTTTTTTTGAGAATCTTGGAGTTGTTCTTTTAATATGTTATTTATACCTTTTTCTTCTTTTAGTTGATTTTGCAAATTATTTTTAATTTGTATGAGCTTGAAAATGTAATTATGTTGAGCATTTGTGATCTTTTCTAAAATATGTAATTCATCCTCATCTTGAATAACTTTGTGGTTGTCCATTTCAATAAACTTTGTATTACTTTTGAATGAAGAAGGCTTTTGCTTTTAATCTCATCCTAGTTTCTCATATGATATTACTTCTCTTTTAAAAAATTTCATAGGAGTCATTTTTGTGTTCATTGTTAAAATTAATATCTGATGATTCTGTTTTTTTTAAGTTCATTTCAATGTAAGGAACAAATATATCATTGGATGTATCATTTTTTTGAACTGAGCAGCTAAAAAATGATTTTATTTTTATATTATTTTTAAATTGATACCCTGATTCAGAACATGTGAGATATATTTCTTCATTTAATTTACCATATTTAATTTCTATTAAAATGCCTATGGTTGTAAGGAAAAAAATAAGTAGTGCTCCAGCTGTTCCAATTTTATTTTTTTTTATTTTATTAATTGATGATAATCCTTTCATAGTGTTTTTTAATAGTTATTTAATTTTTCACCAATAAATGTGTGGAAATTGTGAAAAAAAAAATTTAAATTTTTGTTTTTATATAAAGCTTTTCATTTTTTTAAGTTGTTTATGAAATCACAATGTTTAATGCTATATTGTCCATAGTTGGATCCTTTTCTTTTTTTATTCACAGGAGTGTTTATTTGTTTATTTATGTAGAGTTGAATCTTTTTTTCATTCCACAAAGTGTCAGAAGAAAAACTAGATATAATTTTTTGCATGCTTATATTAGAGGCTCTTTTTTTTAAAAAATATAAGCAGTATTCTCCACATCTTAAAGATGTTAATGCTTGTATAGTATGTGAAGAATATTTGTATTTTTTGGATAATTTTTTTAAAAAAGAATATCTTATTGGAGGTAATCCATATGAATCAAAATATTCAGGAATATCATTTTTAGATTTAAAATAAAATGCTACCCAGTGTTCTCCAGGAAGATAGCTTACATCTGTATTTGCTATGAAAGCTGTAGGATAAGATTTTATAATGGGGATTTTATCTGCTGCATAAATACCATAATTTCCTTTGGTTATATTTTTATCTTTTTCTAAAATGCTTATTAATTCCTCACCGTTCATTTTATTATTTTAATGAAGTGGCATTGTTAGGTCCCAATATTAAAAGAGAATCGTATTCTAAATAAATAACAGCTGCTATTCCATGGGTGGGGACTGTTCCCAATTTAAAAGTGAAGCTTAAAGATCCGTTTTCTGATAGTTCAAACGTTTCTGAATTAATTCCATTTCTTGATAAATCAAAACAGTAAAGCGCATATCCATTTTTAAATTCTTCAGGGGTTATATTCACAGGTTCATTTCTGAATATATTTCCTGTACCTTTTAGCATAGCTAAATATGCCATGAAATATTTATTGTTGGGAAAATCTATATTATATTGATAAAAAGGTGTACCTCCATCGTTAACTTTTAATTCTACTTCTGTTACATTGAAGTTATCAAATTTAAATGGATTATGACTATAATGACCCGAGAAGCCATCGAGTCTTACTAAAGAAATAATGACTCTTTTTGGTAATTCTGTGTTATTTACAATATGTGATCCTTGTAATATTGATTTCTTAGGACCAAAAGTAACATATTTCATTAATGTTTTCCTCATATTATATTTTAAAGTGAAATTCTGATCTAATCGTGCTCTCATTAATTCATTGTAAAAACTATCTGTTAGACGATATCTTTTTATGAACATATTCATATCTTCTATTTGAATTATATATTTTTTGTCAGCTTCTTTTGCCATTAAACAAAACTTTTCATCTGATCTATCGAATTCTATGATAAGAGGTAAATCCCCTGGAAACATCTTAGTTTGTGCGAACAAGTCATTGTGAACTCGACACAACATTTCTATTTCTGTTCCGTTTTTAGTTAAATTATAGCGCTGCTTGACACCTGCATTGTGTGTATTACTATTTACATTTTCTATTTCATTAAAATCTTTGGTGTCTTTGTAAAATAAAGATAGTATACCCAGTCGGCTAGCAACTAATGGATCATAGCTTAGCAGCATTTCAAACATAGCTTTGTATGCATATAAGTCATTACTTTCTGATATCCTTATACCATTGATGAATGCTTTTACATTTTTAAATATGCTTGCTCCAAAAAAGTTTACTGGAAACACCCTTGCTTCGTCTTTAATTACATTTGGAGTGTTTGCATCAGGAGCACTTGGAGCTGTTTTGTCTTCTTTTAATATTTTTGCTTTTATTTGGATAAAGCTGTCATGTAAAGAAATGAAATCCTTGTTGTTTGACTTAAGAGAAAATTGAACAGTACCACTGTTTGCAGATGCCGTAGGCTCAACTTTTTCATAGTAGTTTTTTTCAACAGAAGTATTTGCTAAAGGCACACTGTCAAAATCTAAATCTGAACTTATACAGTGACAAGGACTCTCATCTATGAGTGACATTTTAAATTGTTTTTACTTTTTTAACTTTCTATAGGTGTCTATCCCAGCAGTATATTTTAAGTTTGGCTAATCAAAAATATCTCTTGAGTATGTTTTTTTTTTTTTAATTTTGGATCTTTTGGTGCTAGAGTTAATTTTTTTTTTGGTTTTAGGTTTATTTATTCTGTTTCCTACATAATTTAAAGCGCTTGAACTTAAATCATTTAAGCTGGATTGAGCCTCATCTTTTAATGCCTCTTTTATGTTCCCTCCAGATAAAACATTTTCTGCAACATTTATCCCTCCTTTTAACATTCTTTTGCCTACTCCTTTAGCAGCTGACTTAAGCACTGGTGCTATAAGTGGAACAACTTTTTTAAATAAGCCAGCAAAAATATTACCTAAACCATATCCTTTTTGATATTTAGTCCCCATGAAAACTGGGAGCCCTTGACCATGTTGAATGTATTGAAGAGGATAGGCATTTTTTTTTTCAAATAAGTTGTGATATAATGCTCTATCGTTTTTCCTTTGGTTTGAACTGTAATGTTGGTGCATAACCATTTTTTAAATAAAATTTAAATGAAGGAAAATCGTATAATATATATATATATATATATAAATTAAAAGAAAAGATTTATTAAAATAAAGTATATCTCATCTTATCTCAACTTTATTTTCTCTTATTTTTTTCTCCAGTTTGTTACCCACTCTTTTCCTAAAAACAATTTATTTGGTTTAGGCTTTCGTTTGCTTAAAAGTAAAGACTCTTGCTCATATATTTTTTGTCTAGGATGTAGTTGTACAGATGCTTCTGTGTCCTCATCTTCTTCTCTAGTAAAAATGTCTTTTTTCAATAATGTTTTTTGCTGTAAAACAGGGGATTTACTTACAGTAGGTATAGGCGATGTTTTGGTTAAAGGTGAAAAAACAGGAGTTTTGGTTTCTAAAATTTTTCCAAGTGATATGCTTTTTGGAGTTGAGGTATGCATTTTACTTTTGGAAAAAGGTGGTAAATCTTTGGGAGAAAATAAATTCTTAGATTCATATTCATCATCTGAAGGATATTCATCATTATTATCATCATCATCATCATCATCATCATCATCATCATCATCATCATCATCCATAGACACATTTGTGAAAGTAGGAGGAGTTATATCTAATATGTTAGTTGCCCCCTCTTTCAGGTCATGAGTTCCTTGTTTTAATTCATCTTCTTTTTTTTCAGTTTTTTAGTATGATATATTATATCTGTCATTATGTCTTCACTTGGATATGGTCCAGGAATATAAGAGCTCGATCTTTTTTTTTGCGCCATACTTGGTTTATTTTTTATCCAAGAAGGGGGTAAGATAGTAATGAGATGTGAATATAATGTTTGCGTACCTGTAGGCTCATTTTTAAAACCAGATTTTGAAAAATATTTCATTATATCAATGATATTTGAATTCGCTATTTTCTTTGAATCATAACTTATTTCTCCAGCTGTGTCCCATTGGTACTTATTTTCTAACATTTTTTCTAAGATCATTTTAATGTTTGGTCTTTGTGCCAAGGGTACTTTGTCAAGAATGTAGTTTATGGTTATACCTATTTGTGATGTTTCCTTAGGTTTAGATTCTAGGTTGTTTACTTCTACAGGAAGTTGATCAGTGTTTTCAGTAGAATATATAGAGTAGGGATTAATTTTAAACACTCGCTGATTTATTAATTCTTCCTGTCTTTTTAAAACAGGATTTTCCTGTTTTGAATTTTCATTTATTTCGCTTTGTATATTTTTGGTTTTTAAAGTATTTGATATATTATCTTCATTTTTATTCATATTTAACATTTTTTCATATTTTTTATATAAAGATAAGGGTATAATTACACTTTCTTTAAAACTGTGACTCATATTTTATTTTATTTTTTCACCTTCCTGTTATAGCGCCGGCTATTGCGGGTATAATACCAGACAACAATGGGAGTAAAAATTGTAAAAATCCTCCTTTTTGTTTTAAAGTTGATTTCCTTCTTGCTTCACTAACTCCTTTTTTGCTAACTAGCAACCTCAAAGTATTTTTATGACGTTTTAGCTTTGAATGTGTTTTTTTATCTATAGGCACATTACCAGCTAACACATTAAATATGCATTGGTATATTGCATCTAAGTCTTTTTTTGATGCAAAATCAATTAATATATTTCTTTTTTTGGCATTTTTGGCTGAGGCTAGCAATGAAAGAAAATGCTGATGTTTTATTATGTTGCAACATTTCTTTTTTTTAACTCCAACTTTCCTTTTCTTTACTTGTGTTTTAACCATTTTTTAAAGTATTTTATTTATCAAAGATAAAAAATCTGATTTTTTTTTATAGTGCAAGCTTCTAAACTTCACTTATCTCATGTAAGTTTTTACTTTTTATTTGGTATAAATATTCGCTGTGAATCAGAAAAAATATCTGTTCTAAACATGAGATCTTTGTTTCTTTTTTGATGACCATCTATAAATAAATATCCATGAGGAGAATTTGTTGCAGCTGAAAATATATCATGAAAAGTTTTTACTCGATCAGGCATAAGTTTTCTTCCTAAAGAATGGGATATTGTTTGATCCAAAGGAGAATTAAATATTACTAAGTAAGTTGCATTTTTTGCCAATGTTTTTCTTTCTTTTCCTTCACAAAAAAAATTCTGCGTAATAAATACCACACTTAAACCATCATAATGAGAACGCTTAGTAAATAAATCTGTAACTAATGGATCCTTAGAACATTCCATCATTAAATCATCTAACACTATAAGCTCGTGATTATTAGGTGATATATAATCATCAAAAGTATGAGGCAACCCTTGAATAAAATTAATGTTTTTTAAGTTTAAATCAATTACATCAGAAGGGGGACTTTGTCCATAAAACCAGTTTATTTTTTTAAATTCATTGTCTATAATGCGATCCATATTTTTTAAAAGATTAAGAAGAAAACTGGTTTTTCCTGAATTACTAGGGCCTGCTATTATCATAGAAAATGGAGTTTTTAATCTCGCATCAATTAATTCTATGTCTTTAGTTTTAGTTTTTTCTACCATCTTGTATCTTATTTAATTCTTGTGCATAAAAACTACCAGTAAGTATTTCATTGTTTTCATCTAATAATATATAAGTAGGTGGCCATGTTCTAAGTACAAAAGCTACTTGAAATATTTCTTTTTGCCAATTTGGCTTATATCCTTTAGTAAATGTTTTTCTTTTAGTTGTGATTTTTACTTTATCTCCTACTGAGAAAGGAAGTTGTATTCTTCTAGAATGTAAATATGGTTTGTATTGTTTGTCCCAAATTATCTTTTGGTTTTTTTCATCAACTTCAGAGGGGCTAATTCCTAGAGTACGATGTGGACTTTTATTGTAGCTAAGTACAATGTCTTGCAAATCATCGATATATCTCAAGCTTTTTTTAAAGGTTAAAAATCGATGTATTTTATTTTGTATAGTTCTTATAAAACGTTCAACTATTGCAGCCTTTGTGTCTTGTGATGTGCTAAAAGAGTGAATATTTTGGTTAATGAGATATTTCTTAAAAACACCCTTAAATTCACTACCTTCATCTACTTGAATAAGCCTAGGCTTGTGTTTTGCCCTAAATAATATAGCTTTAAAGCCTATTAATGTTCTTTCTGCTTTTTTGTCTTTAAGAGGTTCTATGTAAGCATATCTGGAAAAGCAATCTATAGCAGCTAATAAATATGAAATGTTGTTATTATATCGTCTAATTTGGAAAGTACTTATTAAATCTAACTGCCATTGATCATTTAATCCTTTTACAATAGTTTTTCGTCTTAAAAAGTTATATTGTATAGGTTTGTGTGAAGTATAAGTTCTAGTATTTTGTAAAAATATTTCAGCGTCTTTTAAAGTTATTTTTTTGTCTTTTTTTTTAGCAGATTTATATAACTTTTTCACAGAACTAAAAGATGAAGGATGACTTGGGTTAAAGTAAATACTTTCAAACAACCTTTTTATTTCTTGGTTTCTTTTTATTTCTTCTTTTTTTGCCATATTAAAATTAAACACTTCTTAAGAATAAACATATAAAGATGTAAACATGTTATGTTTGAAACAGGTGCAGTCCTTAAAACATTAAAGCATGCATTTAACCCTCTTGTTTACTAACCATCTCATTACAATTCTTAAGTTATGTTTTACTTTTAACTAGTGTTCGATGGTAAATATGATTTGTCACATTTAGTACATGAAATGAAAACATTTATAAACTATGTTTGGAACAAATGCACGTATCCTGATGAATTAAAAGTAAAATTACATAAAAAAACAATGTTAGGATCTTAGTATTTACACACCCAATAATAAGTTAATATCCTTAAGGACAAATACCAGATTCCTAACAACAACAACAAAGTATCATGATAGCGTATTATTTGATTTGTTCACTAAGCATTTCAATGTAGATATATGACATCAATAAACATCATTTAAAATTACAAAATATCATTTCACTGAAAAAAAGAAACACAAAAAATAAACTTTTTAGGTTTAAACTAATATATAAGCAGCTAATACTTACTAAATATGAATTCTCTTTTACTATATACACAACTTGTTATAATAATACAAAATAATATTTTCAATACAGGCACATGAAAAAACATTTAAAAGCAAACAAGAAATATTTTAAAGAATGACATCAACAGTTTTAGATTTTTTTTGATAAATATTTCCCTTTTTGCAACTTATTTTAAGAGTAAGCTGTAGTGGCTCATTTGTCTTTTTTGTTAAATTTAAAACTGTATTGTTATCTTTACAAGCAGATGTGTTTTTACCTGTTTCTTTTTCATTTTGACTGTTGCTTAATGTAATTTTTTTACTTTTTTTTTCAGTTAAATCGATAATTTTGTTAGAAAGGACATTACTTCTTTTTTTCAGATTTTTAGTAATTATTTTTTTTTCTTTTTCATCTTTTTTTTTAAAAGAATCTTTGCTCTTTGATTTTAATTTCTCCAATTCATATTTTTCATGACATGAATTACATCTAGATGGGTGTCGACTAAAAAAATGAGCGGAATGTAAGGGTCTATGACAGCGGATACATTCTTTGTACATATTTTCATAACAAGGAATACAATATTTTTTTCCAGTTTTTAAGTCATGACAAATACCACAATATATACATAATTCGCCCATTTTAAATATATAAAAATATTTGGAAAACAAACATTAAAAGTTGATTGTTTTTTAGCTAATTATGTTCACCTAAAGATGTCTATCCCACAGACTTTTTCTTAAAATTATTTTTAATCACTGTCAGAATTACTGTCTACATAGGAATTATCGCTGTCACTTTCATCACTGTCTCTTTTAACTGATGATTTACTTTTCTTTTTACCTTCATTTTTTGTTTCTGTTTCTTTAGGACTTTTAATCTTTTTTATTCTTTTTTCTATTTTAACCTTTAATTTTATAAGTTCATCATATTCAGATTTTTGCAAGCTCATATTTTTATCTTTAGTCATATCATGCAAATGAATATATTCTTTTCCTCTAAATCTAGTTATATCTATTCTCTTTTTTTTTCCAAAAGGAATGGTGTGAAATTTAGAAGCCATCAGAAGTAATTTCTTTTAAATTAATTTGTGATTTCTTTGAAAATAGATTTTTAAAATATTAACTTTTAAGTGCTTAGAAATGATTTCTTTATGTTGATATAAAATACCCTGCTGTTTAGATCCAAAAGGTGAATTTCATTTGTTTTAAAACAGTATAACACAAGTAATCTCAAGTATATTTTCACTGTTCCATACACAATGTTATGCCTTTTTAGTTTAATTTAATTTTTTTTTTTTTTAAATTTACAGATGAATCAAAATATTTATGTCTTTTACGCACATTGATCATATGATTCCCATAAGCAAAAGATTTGATTCCATCTTTTTGTAGCCAACGTTTATCTTCAAAAGGTGAAAGAGCCAGTTTATTTTCTTTTATTACATGTACTTTATGATTGTAACTTCTCATAGCATGATATGATTCTCGATGAAATTTCTTTTTAAACAATACTTTTTTAAACTGGTCATGTCTCATATCTCTTATATTACTTTTTTTAACACCTTTTACTCTTTTTGTTTCTTTATTTGATTCAAATAAAATAGAATACATCTTAGGACGTAAACCAATGAATTCTTTTATTTTTTTCCCCTCACTTTCATCCTTAAATTTTCCTAATACTCTACAATTCTCAGTACAGTGCAAGGGGTGATCTAGTTTAAGATTTGAAAAATCAAAATATTCTTTTATACTTTTCAGCTTTTCAATAAAATGTTCATCTTCTATAAAATATATGAATGAATCTGTGTCTGAATATAACAAGTTAATAACAGATAAAGAAAAAGTAGGTAACATTACCTTATAATGGAACCAAAACATGTGCATTTTAGATAATTCTAATATAGTAAATCCAAGATATATCGGCTTGTCCAAATATACTTGTTCTTTAACATTTTGTATTCCTACATAATCTTTGTCTAAAAAATACAAGGAATGAAAAGTAGGTTTTCGAATAAGTTTTTTACTTTTAATTTTACATGAAGTAAGGGTTAAATTTTTCCTTTTTTTAACATTTTCCATGCATTTTCCAAAACATGAATTAGTCATTAACTTAAAAAATGCTTTATCGAAAGAAGAAGTTGATTCTCTCCGTTTAGTGTTATTAAAGTCAATATATTTTTTCATCCAAGCAGATTGTTTAAAAGATAGAATTTTATGTATTTTAACTATTTTCATCCCTAATTTAAGGTATAGTTTTAAATTCTTATAGTGAACGACATAATTTTTTTTCTCTCTTAAATCACATATTAGCTTATTCCCACTTTTTTTGTATTTAATATTTAATTTATGTAATAAATCTTTAGCATATGGAGATAACTCATCATGAAATATTTCTTTTTTTTCTGGAGCCAGTGGAAAATCATCATGCAAAAAATGTAAATGCTTTGGATACAATAAAGTAACTTCTAATATATAGCCTTCATCACTGTTGTTAGCTACTTCTAATACATTAAACTTAGAATAACTAGAAGACGGTAACCAAACAAAATCATGAGTGGGAAGTTCTTGACACATAGCATGGCCATAAAGATTATTACAATCATAATAAACCAAATGTTGGGAATCGTTTTTTACTTTAACATATCGTTGTACAACGTTTGTAATACCTCCGCGTATACCTTTTTCAATAAAGTTATGTTTATCTATATCATCTAAAAGATCGAGCTGTATCTTTGTGTGTTTTAACATAGCCTGATAACTAAGAGATGGAGCAGTAAGGAATTTCGCAGGATCTAAACCATAATTTTCTAAACTTCTTTCTCTAAAAGATTCAAATACATCGCATAATAGTAAAACATCAATTTTAAGGTATTCTTTTAAATAGCTTCCTAAAGATTTACAATTCAACAAGTTAAACATTGTTTTAGCATGAGTGTAAGCTTCTTTAGATATATTTTCTTTAGTTAGCTTATTATAGAAATGGGATCTAACAGGTAGATTTTTTTCTTTTAATTTTTCCCATGAATCTATGTAATCATAACACATAATTCCCTTTTTTATTACATAAGGTAATAATTCCTTTTTGGTTAAGTTTTTTTTGGTTTCTATGAAATTATCTACATTATTAGCAGCTAAAAGATCTGCCAAGTGTGACAAAGAGGCAGATAAAAATTGGAATGAATCTAAAAAGTAAAAATTTTCAAATTGTAAAGTTAAAAATTTTTCAGAAGATCTAGGAAGAACTCTTATATCATCATTTTGAATATATTTATAGAGCTTTTTTACTATAAAATGTAAATCAAAATTCATAGCATTATGCATAACAATTGGTATTTTCAATGTGTCCATTCTAAGAGAAGAATGGCTTAAATTACATCTATTGCAAGCATAGTTAACATCTCGTCCCTTGCCTTCTCGACCTATATGGGCATGGTCCAATACTTTTTTAATTTTTTTATTTTTAAATGAAACATGACACAAATAACATTCTGTTTGTTTATGAATTCTGCTTATGTCTTCCATTGTTAAAAAAATCGGCTTCCTATTTTTATCTAAAATATGAGATATCTCTGCTCTTTTTTGATATAAGTAATTCACAAATTTTTTTAAAACATAACGTCCTATATATAAAAATGGTGTCTGTGAATATTTCTCATACTTTGAAATTAAAACTGCACCTATAGCATTTAATTTTTGTCTAGTTTTTATTGTGATATTTCCCCTTTTAACGGGCACTTTTAATTTTTGATTAAATGTTTCAAAGTCTGCATATATGATAAAAGGGTTTTTAATTTGTTTAGAATAATCTTTGTATTCAACTTTGCTTCCTTTTATGGGCATTATATATGATTGACCAAAGAAGCTATTATTGTCACAGGTTTTTTGGGTATGAAAAAGGAGATCATTTTTTTTTAAAAAAGAAGTTAAACATTTATGACAATAATATCTTGTTTTCTTATAAAAAAAGGGTCTAACAAACTTACTCATGTCTCTTATAAGCCAATAATGTTCTCGATATAGTAAAAGGTTAACATGATTTAAATGTTTTTCTTCATTAAAATTAGTAGAAATATACATAGGATATGGATGATAATTTTCGTTTTTATTTTTAAATATACCAAAAACATTTACAGTTATGTGGTTTTTTTCTTCAAATTTAGCTATTTGACCAAGTTTTACAGGAAAAGAAAGACAGGATATATTTAAACTTTGCAAGTAAGGTAAATAAGTGCTTGCTCTGTTTGCATTTGTTTTACTTTTAAACAAGGCAGCTAATATGCTAAAAAGAAAACATTTATTTCCTGCTCCTTTAATATTAAGCAATGATCTTTTCTTAAACAAAATACTGTCTATATCAGAAGGCTTATAACCTCCCAAAGGATTATATCTATAAATAGAAATTCGCAAACATATAATTTCTTTTAAAAACCATCCAGATCCTAGTTGAATAAAAGAATCAAAAAAAGCAGAAATGATTCTGATGGCTTCATAAACTTTTTCTTCTATAGATTTTACATTTAGAATTACAGCTACTGGACTTTGAAACCAAGGTTTTATTTCAAAATGTTGGTTAGTTTCTATTTTATATTTGGCTAAAAATGTATTAAGACCTAATTGGAACTTAACTCCACCATGCTTTAACATCCACTTTTTTATTTTAGATGTAACTCTGTTTGATATATATCTTAAAAAAAATTCTAAGTCATGATTATATATTTTAGGGACCAAATTATATTCTATTGCAATATTCCTGAAACCATTTCTTCGATTCATTATCTGAGTTTACAACGGCGAAAGTGAAGTACTACAAATACTTTGCCATACTCAAATTTTATAAGTTTTCCTTGGTCATCAACTATTTCTATTTCTATTTCGTGTATCTCAGACATTTTAACTTTTTTATAATAGGGAGAAGAAAATATCATTTTAAAATCTTCTCCAAACAAGCCATTACATCTTATAACTCTTAAAAGAGGAACTTGAACATTTCCAACAACTTCATTAGAAACTATATTGGTATATAAATAAATATTTGAAGAACTAGAACTTAAAGAAGGTACTCCTGTTGCTTTATAAGAAGCATAATGTTTATGTATTTTTTTTTGAAATAATAAATTATTATAATCATCTATGGATTCTAAAGGAAGACCATAGTAACCTGTTACTTTTGAATCAGTTTCATCTTTAATACCTCCTTCTGCATTTGTTAAGCAAAGAATATCAGACAAAGAGGAAGGCATCCACACAGTATCTCCCCTTGCTACATGTAAAACAGGCTTTAAATTTTCTTTTTCTATACTAATATAAGGCTCTCTAGCCAAATGAAAAAAATCTAAATTTTTTTCGGCTAACTCTATTGATTTCATTAACTTATTCATTACATCTATATAATTCTCTATATTACCATAATTTCCATATGGCATCATTTTAGTGTGAAAGCTCATGTCTGTTCTAACAGTGTCTATTTCTCCTTCTTCTAATACATGTAATTCATCATTGACCCCCATTTCTTTTCTGTAAATAGCAAAAGTTCGATCTTGTGGAGGATCCTGTGGAATATTGTACCAGGATACAGGAAGGTTTATTTCTACTATGGCCACCTCCCAATGACCTTCTAAATGAAATTTTCCAGGAATTTCTACAAAAAAATGACTTGTTTTATTAATCCGAGATGAATGAATAGTATTAGAAGGTAGAGTAACATAAAAGTCATCTGAGTGAGCCATTTTTTGTTTACCCATAAGCTTCATTTATTTTTAATCTCATTTTGGTTTACATTAACTTGTTTTTTATGTGACGATTTATGCTAGTTTCATACTCATTTAAACATAGAGCTAAATGATCTGTAGTGTATTTCACCAGGTAAGTAAAATTTTCTCTTTGGTTCCATTTCAAAAACATAGCATCACAAACGGGATTCCCATTTAACCATTTCATGTGGCAAAATGGACAATTCATTTCTAAATTAATCACAACTACTTCACCATCATTTTTGGTATATTTTAAATGACAATGAACCACACTTGCGTAGCAATGCTTATGAATAGGTTTGCCACAACATATTGTGTATTCTATATTACTTTCATGTTTTTTGCTTACAAGAACTACCCTTCTACATAAAGCACATCCCAAATACACATTACTGTAAAATAAACGTTTTTCTCTTACTTTTTCTTTTATTTTACTTTGAAGCCTTGAAGAGGCATACTGTCTTGTGCCTTTACGTTTATTTTTATTTTTTATGAGATGAAATATTGCTTCTTCATTGTAACCAACAAGATCACTTATAAATTTACATATTTCTTTAGTAAAAGAATGATTCTCTCCTAATAAGATACTGGATGTGATTAAAACTCTAGCAGCTTTAATTTCCTCTTGTATTATCATATTTTTTATTTCTGAGAACATAAAATAACATTGGAAATAATGAGAAAAATATACAAGAGCTTCTGTTTTAATGTTTGATATGTCAATGAATTCATCAGATAAAACAGAAAATATGTTAGAACATTCTTTGGCACTCATAAACGTTTGATTTGGTATGCTCACATTTAAGCAAATTTTAAATTTCTGCATATTTGAAGTAACATTGTTAAAAGAGCACAAACATGAAATGTACTCTACTCTTTCTTTAAGCAGCTCTATGTTCACATCAAGCAACATAGTTACATAGATAAATACAAGTTTAAATATGATAAAATGCTTAACAAATGATTAAATTACCTTAATCCTTTCTACCATGAGAACTTGTATCCTCACTTATTTATTTTTATATTGTTTATAAAAGCTGTTTTAATGAAGCTGTACAAACTAATTTCTAATTTATCTATACCTCTATAATAACTATAAAACCTTTAATTTTACATGTACTTGTTATACTTTACAAATATCAACTAAAATTAAACCAACTTTACAACAAAGATAAGAAGAAAAAATCTTTTATCTTATTTCATTAAGTGGTTTACAAAAGAAATCTATCCTATCTAATATTAGATTTCTACGTATTTCAGTATATTTTTTGTTTTGAAACTTTGCATAAAGAGGGGTGCAAGTAGGTTTTCCATCAAACCAAGGAATAAAACAGTTTTTACATCTCGCAACCCTTTGGTTTTCAACATAAGAGGAAAAATATTGTAAAAATTCGAGACATCTTGTTTTACTTGGGCTCCCACAACATTGCATATATGTTATTTTAGATAATGCTCTTTTTCTGTTTGTCCTGTCTGCTTTGTGAAATCTTCCACAAGATGCACAACAATAAGTTAAAAATCTCAGGCAATTGTTATATATCATATTGGCTATTTTCAAGTTTTTTCACACGTTTATATTGAGTAAATTTCCTTTTCCTAATAGTCATAGTTAATGCAGTAGTTTCGCTATAATTATCCTCACAGTCTTTCATACATTCAAGGATTTCATATACTCGAGGTACTCTTAAAAAATCGGCTGCAAACCAAATTATTTCTAAAGAAAACTTGTGAAATTCTCCCATAAAGAAAATAGCCATTTTGATAACGCAAGGAACTTCTTCCACGTTATTTATACACCGACTTTTTATATATTCATACAAGAAATCACTTTGAAAAAAAATTGCAAAAAAAACAATACTTTTAATATCTCTAATATCATTTAAAAGAATGTGACATAATTCATCTTCTTCTGATAAGGTCATCATTAAATAAGAGCATTCAGAAATATTCATATATTTTATAGCAGGTATTTCTAAGCTAAGCTCTTTCTTTTCTTTACCATAAAAAGATTGATAGCTTTTAAAATAGTGACATCTTTCATACAACAAAGAACTATCTAAATCTATTTCTATAAAACTATTCATGGTTAGTCTTTTATTTTATCGCATAAAATGATGCTTTCTTCTATACAATTCGGGAGATGGTTATTGGGGAACACTTTACAAGTTACTTTCTCTTTGTTTTTTAAATATTTTTTTGTGTTTAAATTACATTGAAAAATTTTTTCATTAAGTTTTTTTTTATCAATGAAACGTAAAATATCATCAATATCCATAAGATTTTAAAGATGAAAAGTTTTTTAACTGCTACTTGATTTTACTTTTAGGTCCTCTTCGTCCTTTAGTACCTTTAATTAAAGGAGGTGTGCAATGTAAAAAACAACATGCACATCTGTTTATATTATCTGGTAAAATATTCCTTAAAAATACTTCTGCGTGACTCTTTATTCTATCGCATATAGCTATAGTCCTTTCCAAATTTGCTCTGCAAGTATCTGTTTTTGGTTCAAATAAAGTAGATGTTGGATTAAATTCAGATAGTTCTTTTACCTGATGGCTTACTGATAAAGGAATTTTTCTCTTTTTATTTTGAACTTTATTTTTAAAATCAGTAATTTCTTCCTCACTTAAATCATCATTGCTGTCTGATAAAGTTTTGCTAACTTTCTTTCTTTTTTGAAGAGAATGTGTTCCTTTTATATCTTCTTCATTACTGTCACTTTCTTCTAAATCTTTATGTAAAATACCTAGTAATTTTTGCTGTGATTGAATGAAAGCAGGGTGATCTTTTTTTTTTACTGGGTCATTGTCACTCTCACTTTCTGTAGAACTGTTTTGCTCTGAAGAGGATGGTCGCTGTTTAATATTAGACCGGCTTTTATTTTTGTCTTTTAATTTTAATTGAGAAGTGGACGTAATGCTCTCTTTTTTACAAGAATTAAAAGAACTTAAAGCTGAATCTGACAATTTTTCTAAAGAAGGCATGTGATACAATTCATCATTTACTTTTTCTACTAATGAAGTAAAAAAGTTGAAATACAATGAAAGTCCTTTCCCTGGTTTTAAACTCTGTTTTGAGCTTCTGTATTCTGAAGATTTATCGTGGCTGTAATAAAAAATGATATTTATTTGGAGAATTTCAACCAAACATTTTATCAAAATACTTTCTGAAGAAGTTATATCTTTTATTATACCATTACTTTCTCCGCATAAAACCTCATAAAATTGTCTAATTTTTTTATTTTTTTTAATGTAAGAATGAAGAGACGATTTAGTTTCCTGAATTAAAGGATCTATGTAAGATTCTTTGTTGTGATGATACTTTTTATATAGGTGATGCAAAGCAAAATTTAAATTATGTTCTTCACATAAATGAACCCTGTCCCAATATTCTGTATTGCTAGGAGTATCCTCTAATAAATAAACCAGTATCACCCTTAATAAATTATCTATGACAGAAGCCATGAATTAATTTATTATTAAAATATAGTTTACAGAGAACCTTAGCTTCATATAACTTTCTCAACAAGATTGCATAAAAACAGAAATTGATTTATATCTTTAGTTATACAACTTCCAGTAAAAGTGTGAGTAAAAGAAAAAGTTGTTCCTTTATTTTTTATTCTAAGAGAAGAAAACCTAATAGCATCAAAAGATTGCTTTGAGTTTAATAAGTTATGGTTTATTTCCAACCATATTGACTCATATGAATTCGATTCTTTAACTTCTATGCTATAGCCCTTTTCTAAACTTGACACTATTTTAAAGCAAAAATCATGAAATTTAATTCCTTCTTTAATTATAGTAAAAGATATTTGAATATTTACAATGTCTAAACTGTATTGAATTATATTATCTTTGCTGTATTTTTCAAAAAAATTAATGCATGAGGAATAAATAAAGTCTTCTATCTTAGATAAAATACGAGGGATACTATTTTTTATAAATATATAACAATAATTATTTTTAGTAAATTTTAAAGTGTAATCTTTTTCAGAGTACACTATAGAACCTCTATAAGAAGAAGAATTCACCACCTCTCTTTGAAATGAAAGTATGTCAAAAGATGACTTAGGCAATGCTGTTAATCCTAACACAACTAGATGGGTAGAATAATCTATAGGCATTGAAAGCAACCCTAAAATCTATAACTTTGATATTTCTCCCAATGAAGGAAAAAATTCATCTTCACTACGCAACTTTTTCATAGGAATATAGCCCTCATGCTGAACTATGGAAAATAAAAAAATGCTAGTTGTAAAGTGAAAATCAAAAAAAGGAGCCTGATAATAAGAAGGTGTATTTACTATATCTCGAGGATTTACTTTGGTGTAATCATTAAGAGCTAAATTCGCATTGTATACACATGTTTCTGTTATAATCTGATTAAATGTAATATATTTGGCAGAAAAATCTGCTATGTCTAAAGTATGTAGCATATATGTACAATTATGACAAGAGCAAAGTTCTTCAGTTTGACTATCTTTAAATGCGAGATAAAACCTAGTCATAGAGACAGTAAACAATTTGCTCTCCTATGTGATGTTTCAATAAAATAGGAAGATGGTTTATGCTTAGTCGCTTAGTTTTTTTAATGAAATCTTCTTCAAATAAAATATCATCTACTAAGCTCAAAGGTAAAATAGAAAGGAGCTTTTCTCTCCTAGTGTCTTTAAGGTAAACTTTAGATAAACTTAAACAAAGATTTTTTAAAGTAGTAATTGGATGAAACTGATGATTAATCTGTTCTGCTATTTCTGACACTTTTTCAACTAAGTCGTGAGTTATAACCTCATAAGGAGGGCAAATATGTTCATATGGTTTAAAAGATGCATGAAAATGTGTTGTTCCAAGAAAATTACAATAAAAACATTCACAAAATCCTTGACCGTTTGTTGTAAAATTGATTAAAAGATAATAAATATCAATTGGTTTATCCTCTTCTAGTTTAGCCAAATCCATTTACAGCAATAAGGCTTTAAAAGTTTTCAGCGCTTTTCAAGAACAATTTGAATAAACACTTGTTCAATGGACACTTGCATTAGTTTGATAAAAGTTTACAGTGTCTACCTTTAAAAGTGGACTCAGCTTTTATCCTAGGTGAAGCTTTACGAGTTTTCAGCGCTTTCTGAGAACGATCAGAGTCCAAACAGCTTCACTTAAATCGAGCGATCCTTTTCATGGATGTCCAAAGGTAGACCATCTGTAGCCCATTTGTGGAACGTCTAGTTGACTCTCAGCAAACGAGCATTAAGGAATGGAACCGCAGCTTTCTTCTGTAAGTCAAATCATGTAGATTTAGCATATCAAATATTATATGGCTATTACAAAAAGTTCAGTTTCTTGCTCTTTGTCTTTAAAACTCAATGTTTTTAAACTGCTATTAAATTAAAAAAAGCAACAATTCTCAGTGTTATTAACAATACCATAATGCATTTGTGTGTATGAGCTTCATTGCACATTTAAAGATTTTTTATAAGTTACTACATGTCTAAAAGTTCATTGAATGATGGAATTCATACAGCTATAAAGCATTCGCACTAACAATATGAAGGAAAAATACACGCTGACAGTTTGATATTTAAAATCATATAACAATTTCATGGAGAAATTCACGCTGACAGTTTAATTCAATTATCTGAGTGCTGTTGTCAAATTGTTAATTTTATAAAGTGCTTTTGTCCCTTGTCACTCAGCTCTATAACTATTTTTTATCTTAAAAAGATCTTGCCAATGTTGGTTTTAGCAATTTGAGACCCTAAGCAAGCCAAACTACTAAACCCAGTTTGCCCAAAGCATAATAAGTAAACTTGCAACATAAATGTAACTTAATTTCTCACAATATGAAACCTTAGCCCACTAAATGGGAAAGCCAATTAGTAAAACTGGTCTTTGCTATAGCAATCCATGCTCTCAAAACTAATTGTATGAACCAAAATCCCCTAAGCATAAAAGAATCTCACATACAATATGAGCTATCATGTGTTAACTCTGGCTTGCAAATTCCCTTGAGATACAGCATATCTGCCATTTTTATAAAAAAATTAACAGCTCTAAATCTCTGCTATAAATATATTCCATCACCTTTCAGTTAAAGCTCTATGTAGCGTATTTCCCCGTGTATTGGCTTAGTCAAGTGTATTGGTCTACCTCGTGTATTAACTAAGTTATATTCAAAATATGTGAAAAAAAACACTGTAGTCCTTAGCCCATGTATATCCCTACCCGGTGTATATGTTATGCACAATATGGGAATTTGCACAGTTTAGGAATAATAAAGCCTAATAGATAATTCTGTTGGAACAATTTGATTTAAAATCAGATCTCTAAAATTTATGTGTCATTTTATTTTTCACCTCGCCCACAAGCTGTAATGGGTGTTGTATAGGGTATGTTTGAAGCATCTTACATCTAACTTTAGGTGTGAATTAAGCTGTGAGAATGACACATTGGGACTGTCAAACAACAAACTCTGGTGCAATTATGAGTTACCCATCACTCTTTAAACCAAAGGTATCAAGGAATTTTCAAGGATGGTCATTTTGCAAACCTTTGTGCAATGTTAGAATGTTTATTTCATTTAACTCTTTAGACCTCAACCAATTGCAGGAAACAATGCTTTATTTCCTCAAGATTTCACCGATTTTAGCTAAAAATGGGCATTTTTTTGGCCCTTCACCTCATTTTAAACCTTTGTAAATTTTCTAATGCTCATATGGTGATAAGAATTCAACTTTTAAGTTCGGCTGAACAGTATCAAACAGGAACAGCAACTTCTGTTAATTTCTCATCAGTGATATTTGCTTTTGTCTTGCCATGAAAAATCAGTGAAAATTGTTCAAAAATCGATCGTCAATGGTCGTTTTGAGGAGACTAGACCCGACCGTTTTTTGGCCGTTTTAAGGTCTAAAGGGTTAAATTTTCCTGAACTGCGCAGCCTAAGAGAGGACAATTCCAGAATTGGGCAAAATCAGTAATGGGCAATTCCGGAATTGTGTCCATTCCTACTTGGTGCATAACATATAGACCCAGTTAATTTGACAGTTTTGCTTGTATTAGCTCAGTTTTATACATGGGGAAATACGGTAAACAGGTCCATTCTTTGGTTAGAGTATCAGAACAGCTGGGTCATGTTCCTGGTCTTAATGGCTGGTGTATAAAGCTGTTTACACCTAACTTAAATGGAGAGTATCGACAGAGCGGAATGTAAGATGTAAGTTAACACCATGCGTTCTACTTAAATCATAGATAAAGAATAGGGTCGAGTCTGTTGTTCCCTCAATTCCCTTAGCGAGCTATTCTTTCTTCATTCTAAGCAACCACCATGTACTGCACGGTTATATTTGTTCTGCTCTCTGCTGTTTCTATCATAGAGGCAAAATCGTGTTTTTGTGAAAAAAAACAGCATTTAAAATGTGACAACTGTCTACCAACACGTGCCACGGTGGACACAGTGAAAAGCTCCTTTGTAGAATGGGAAGATTTCGTTGATATAAACCACATAAATTACAGCACCAATACTTTCCCCTTCTTAAGAAGAATTGAGATACAAGGAATACCTATTTTCTATTGCTCCTATGGAACATGTAGGTAAGTTTGTGAAAAGTTGATACTTAATAATATGACAATCAATGTCCTTTGTGTAGCCAAAGTCAAGTCCTCTGCGCATGTGCAAGTTATAGCCCTGAGAATAGGTCAGCAAGGTAGCAGGTAAGGTCATGCACCAGTGATTTCAGTCAGGTAACAGGTAAACTTACATGCTGCTGGCGACCTCCTGTGAAATATACATGTACTAAACCAATAGATCTATAAACTAAATTTAAAGCTAGTTTTAAGCTCCTCACAAAAGTTTGCAATGAAGCATGCTATGGTATATTTTAAAAGCAGCAATTTATTTAACTTAAACTAAAAAAAGCTCACTTTTTCCTTTGTAGTTTATTTCTTGTTTCAATGGGGAAAAAAAGGGCGACTAAGTGTTATCCTCTCTAACAAAAACCCTGCTAGCTTAAAAAAATATCTCCCCCCAGTCTTCAACACACGTGGCTTCGATTTTTCTCACCTGGGAAAAACTACAATGTATAACCGTAATGTGTTTCAGACCTAACTGAAGGTAAACTATCCTAAACATGAGTTTGACCCCCCAGCTTAGATGATAAAAAATTTCTCGTATAAAAAAATATAGAAAATAATTATTTCCCACAGGAAAATTCAACTTACCTATCCTGAAGGTGTGAGAGCGTCAACTAGCAGCGCTAGCATCTATCCCAAAAGTGAGATAGCATCAACTGAGACCGTTCTCTTCATAAAGAAGTCATCAGCAACTACTAAAGCAGCAAATTATCATATAGAAGTGACCGCTGAAAGTGCTAGCTTAACTACAAATTCAGACAGCACCTCAGCTTATATAGACAATGGCTCAGAAACTCTGGAGAAAAATTCTCCTCGTGCAGACAGCGTGTTGACGTCCACCCGTGTGAATGATGATGCTGATCAGAGCTCCTCCATTTATATAGACAGGGGAAGTGATGTCACCACTGTGGCAAATGTTGCAACATCTTTCCCCTCCTCGCCTTTGAAAGCAGCTGTCACCTCATATTTAAATTTCACATCTGCAGGTGAAACAATGGAAATAAGCGCTGTGTCAGCTAATTTTGAAACAAGTCCAATGCCTGAGGAAAAAACTAACCTTCCATTTCGCCATAGGACTACTCTCATAAATGCCATATCTGGAAGCTTTATGTCTCCAACATATGCCACAACGCAGGATGGAACCTTAGTAACTAATTTGCCTCAAGGTATAAGTCAACAGCTCTCTAACACCTTGGTATATACCAATGTGATCACTGCTTTGGGTTTCATGATTTGTCTCATTCTGGCTATAACTTTTGGCATCAAATTAATGAAGAGGGGAAAAACTAAAGAAAATAAAACCAAAAGAATGGCATACATGGAAAGATGGGAATCACTATGGAGCGAATGTGCAGAACCACTGTCTGGTGGGGAATCAGTGGAAATGCAGGAATTATAAATTATCCTGCTATATTATATGGTAAAAGCCACCATATTTTTGTTTGAGATAAAACCCAAACAGAAGGATCACTTAAAAAGCAATAAGTTATAAACAGTTAAGCACTAAAAATCATGATAACATCATTTCTGTATCATGATTTAGATCTGATCATAGTCGCCATCCTATGGGTCACTTATTTAAGATATCTTAAAGTATCTCACCCTTAAATAGCAATATGTAAAAGCAATTATTTACTCATCATATTAAGCTCAAAAAGTATCTTAAATAGAACTATATCATAACTTTTTTATATGATATAAAAATAAAGCGCTATTAAAATTGTATAAGATTTCATGGAAACTCCATGTTAACTCTTAAATTACCTATATATGTGCTACATATGCAATCTATTGTAGAGTTAGATTTCAGCCAGTACAAAAAAGGTTCAAAGGAATCCTAGGTTAACACTTATGCTAACAATCATTTATCTATACTTTAGTGCTGGTGTTTATCAGTCTGCTTATATATTGTACCTATAGGTCATCATGATGCTCCAATGAAATATGGATAAATCTGCTCAACAAGAATTCATTGGAGCATCCTATAAACCATGCAGAGCTGCTAACGATCTTTTATCTTTAGTCTAGTGGTGGTGTCCATCAGTCTGCTTATATATTATACCCATTGGTCATCATGATGCTCCAATGAAGTGCTATAAAGCAATCTCACTATCTCTTCATCAATGCATATTAAAAACCAGTAATCAGGATATATACCATAGTCTCTAGTTATCCTTAACTTACTTCGATTTTATATCTGTGTTATATTGCTAAGATAGCACTCATATATGGTATGAATCTTTTAGGTAAAATAAATGCTATCAAGCAAACAAGATAGTGTTTTATTAATGTTTAATTATAACGAAATATTATACCATTATGCAATGTCCAAATGATGTAAATTAAAGTCAACATCTAAAATGTGAACATGAATCAAAGCAAGAAGCTGACCATAAAAAAGTTGCATGTAATTACTTCGAAATGACAACTACCTGGAGCTATATCGTTGTAGTGTCCCTCATAAAAATGGTCAACAGCGGTCAGCTTTAGCCCTAAGCTATGCTGACCTTACTAAGGACATGAGTGATAATGAGATGACCACTGGTCAGCAATTTGCTAAAGGCGCTCCCTACATGATTTCGAAACACACATGACGCCTTACATAAGGCCAACCAAATTTATTGTAAACTTAGTTTAAAAAAACATTGAAAATGATTTTTTTAAAGCTTTATACTTAAACAGGTGTAAATTTTAAAGCTAAAACCAATATTTTTATCATCATAAAAGTTTATAAAGAGAAAGAAGTAAAAAAAAAACAACAAAATGTTGTGAAACAAATACTTTAATATTGTTTAACCTTACTTAACGCTACAACAAAGAAAGATGCAGGTCAACCCCCAATTTTCATTAGGGTCAAGTTTTTAATAACGACTCACTCTGCTATAACTGCTTGGTGAGACAAGATGGAATCCTTTGGTTTACTTGAGGCTACTATACCTTTTATGAAGGTTTTTCAATACAACATCAATACTAAATTCCTATGGGAGCTAAGAGACAAGAGAGCAGATCCAGTGACACACCGTGGTAAGTGTTCAGCACTTAATGGTACTGCAACAGAATGTCAGAAACCAGCTAAAAAAAACCTGTGTCCTTTTCACAACCATCTGAAATTTCTTGTTGAAAAATTTCAAAAAAATATTGAAGAAAAAGACAGCTCATATACAGCCACAGATTGTGCCCATGGTATACCATTGAGAATGCTAATAAGAGCCACCATGTTCCATGGGATAATGGACGATGCTCATGTTTATTGGCTTGTTCACATCTTATGTCATCGCATTTCAGTTAAAGATATATTAGATATCTTAAAGGTTAACACCAGTGCTCATCGCAATGGGGTAAAAAGTTCAATCATCCAAAGCTGGATAAAAAATGAATCACTTAACAAAAATTCCATAAAAGAAGCACTGGTAGGAACCTTTTGGCATTATAGCAGATTTTTTAACAAGAAAAAACTTTACGTTATCAAAGGCTGTTGTTTCGTATATTCTTCCGATCTGTTCAAATTGTGTTTAAAAAAAATAGAAAAATGTCACACTGGATGTGCTCCTACTGAATACCCCAACGTGTATGATATATTACACAAAATCTACATAAATCAGGGGTTTATATCATAAAGTATCTAAGTTCCCATACATAAACTACATTTTAAAACAGGGAAATTTTAGACCATTAAGATCAAAATTTAGATGCTGCTCTATAGGATAGCCTTCTCGCGGCGGCAGTGAAGAATTCACATAGAAATAGCCGTATCTTATTACAGCAAAACATTCTATGTTAATTTACCAATGATCCTATTACATATAACAAAATAAAGATTTCACAAGACAGCTTAATTATCTTTAATGGAGCTCTAAATTGGTAGCGTCCACCACTGTGCTAGAGTCAGCGGGTGTAACTCCTCTATCTAAAGCACCTTAAATACCAGCAAATTTTCCTTATACAAAACTAACGAAAAAACAAAAGATACTTACTCAATGTTACTTTTATTAACAAAATTCGTTTAAAAAATAGTAAAACTTCGTTTATCTTAAAATATTAACTTCATAACATGGTGTAAAACACCTCTGTGATTTTTCAAAGTTAAAAAACCATGCGCGTCTGCCAAACAGCGGCTAAAACCAAACACAGACCCAGAGCAATGCACTGGTGACATCTAGCGGATAAAAAATACAACATATATATCAATGCTAGTTCTTCCCACTAGAGGGAGACAACAAAATGCGCCCTGTGTTCAGGAACGCAATGAAAATCTGTCATCTCAATTGTAAGCTAGCGCTGTAAGAAAATCTTGGTTAACTTTATTGAAATCTCACACTATTAGTACCTGGCGCAAGATGAAATTGGCGATCGACGCAGATTGGCGAAATGCGCCTGACAGTTCTTGCTTTTATCGCAAGAGGGAGACAACAAAATGCTTCCTGCGTTCGGAACGCGTTCGAAATCTATCGTCTCAATTGTAAGCTACCAATGTAAATTCCTTTAATAACGTAATAGATATTCTTCATTAAGACGAATGAAACATATCAAAAAACAGAAGAGAAAGAGCGCTATACACGAGAAGTATTCCGAATTTAAAAGAATCTATATCCTGATCACTAAAAATGTATTTGCTCGTGTGCTTTAACAGTAAACACCACATCTGTGGTTTCACCAACGTGAGGGGGTTTATAAGAAAGCCGATGTCAAACAGTAAATAGAGAGGTCCGGCCCCCATGTCACGAGCCACCTCACTTCCGCTCACGCCACTGGTGCGTCTGCGTCTGGCTTCGCTGCGCACAAAATCTCTACCATGAGATATGTCCATACCGCCTATGCCGCGGTTATCCAGCTGAAGCCTTCAGAGACTGTCAAAATCTCTCCTCTGCTTCCACTGGTGGCCCTTGAGCCATACGTAATGGTCCTCGTGCTCAGGTAACGCCACCTAGATTGCCGAGCCCCAGTGAGTGCTTCCAGATCTGTGCTGAAAATGAATGTTGCTATACCCGGCTTAACCCGGATGCCCGGCTTAACCCAGAAGAATTACTAAAACCTTAATAAAACGTCGATCATTACTGACTAACTAAAAACCTTATAAAAACCTCCTAAAAACCTCCTAAAAACCTCCTCCTCACTCCAAAGCACATTCACTAATCAGTTGATTCCTCTGCACCAAAAGCTCAGCGGAAAAAGAACAAGACTCGTGACATGGGTACCACTTGACCTCTTTTATTTAAAACCTAAAGTAGCTTAGTATAAGTTCTATTTCTAAGGCGGTCTCCTATAAATCACACCTTTTGAAATCAAACTTTAAATTGAAATCTTCAATTCAAAAGGTGTGATTTATAGGAGACCGTCTTAGATACTACTAACATATATATATATATATAATGAGCCGTGGACGGTTAGGGGACTACTTTCAGAGCGCAATGATATCTATGATGTCATAGTATGACGTCATGGTAAACAGTCCTCCAGCATATAAGGAGCAAGTTTGAAGTAACCATCAGTTGGCCAATCTCAGCTCTTTCCTTGATTTTAAATTTTAAATTTTTACTATTGTGAATATAATTGTTCAATTGTACTGACTTATTCTATTGTTAACTAATTATTATGGTTGTCTTATTAATAAAGGCATATATATGGTGCTGATAGACCCACCAAACTCATGTGTCTGTGATCATTCATTATAATATTCTCACTATAACATTCATTATACCATACCACTCATATTGCATGTATTCATTATTACTGGTATATTCTCCCCTGGGAGCGAGTTAACTTACATATATATAAGTTAACTAGGGGCGACTACAAATATTGGTTAACTACTACCGGTAGATTAATATACTTTAGTTACTCCTGTTAGGTAGTTACCGGTATATTAACATCAAGATGTATATAAGCTGTGATAATAAATAATTGTGTTTGGTGGAATTGATCTGAATATACAAATTGGCTTTATTCAAAGCAACATCAGTCAATAAAAAGTGAACCCTAGGTTACAGTCAGCACCTAGACAAAAATCTTAAAACTAACAATAAATAAATTAAAGTTTTGTGCCAACCCCCAGCATAGGGGTGTTGTGCACTGTATGAGTTCTTGAGCCCGACTGGCGAGTTACTTGAAAACGCGGGCTTCCCTAGCCCACTTAAAAGGGTCTATTTCTCCTCTTTCCTTTCCACTCAGATGTGTTTGGTGCACATATGCGCAGGGACTGACACATTCCTCTGTGAAATTGTGTAATGTCGTTCTCGCCATGAATATGACCTTAGCTGTCGAAATGGCGTTAAACAGCTATTACTCACTCACTCACTACTTGAAAACGCGCTGTTATATAGTGCATGGTAACTTTGCCATAGTTACCAATGGAGTGTTGTATTGTTGCGTGCAACAAATAGTCCCGGACAGACATATCACTTGCTGCTGTTAATTATATGAATATATACACGTGTATATAGTCCCATAAGTTAACTAGGGGCGACTACAAATACCAGTTAACTACTACCGGTCGATTAATATTCTTTAGTTACTCCTGTTAGATAGTTACCAGTATATTAACATCACAATATATATCTCTCCTTTGCTATGGATACTACAAGATGTATATAAGCTGTGATAATAAATAATTGAACAGAGACATGTGTTTGGTGGAATTGATCTGAATATACAAACTGGCCAACCACCTGGCAAACACATGGAACATCACACAGTATCAATCTCTGGTAATACATCAAGGCTCAATAGATCAGACTTTGAATCATGCAAATATTTATACACACACTTCGATTTCCAGTTAGAGTGCCTCATGATGTCCTCTACAGACAGGCCAATTGACTTTAGGAAAGTAGCACCACCATGACGCAAGGAGTGGGTACTAACCTTCTCATTTACTAAGCCAATTTTGACAGACGAAAATTCAAACGCGTATTCACATATGAATCTGTCAAACATTGCCATTAGCAGATTGTATTAACTCTGACAGAACTTTTGCTGGGCAAAACGGGGAGGAGTTACTACGAAGGAGGTATATGTCATAGGGTTCATGGCCAAACTGGTCTGTCTTAGATGTCCTAATGTGAAATTTTACATAATCATTAATCAATACAACATCCTTTACCCTGAGCGAATGTATAGAGTCCACTACATGGCAACACCTCAAAACTGCCCTAAACAGTACCAGAATGGCACACCAGAAAATCCTATCCAACCTCAGTGTCATATTCAGGATTGACAAAATTTTAAACATGTCAACTGTGGTAATTGGGTATTTAACAACTTTGGTTAAACTTTGACAATGCTCAATACCATCTAGAGTCTTTTTTAGGGTAAAACTACTACCCCAGGTAGCAGAGGTGGTGTGGCCCTACTGTGGCCCACACTTCATTTGGTGTGGCTTCCAATGTGGGCCGCAATGGGCTAACTGATGGGCTGCTGACAGTTTCTGTCCTCAGTGAGGTGTGTGGGCCACACTGGGCTAACCAATATGGGCACAGATCAGTCTCAGAGTGGGTTTGGGTTCAACATGGGTTTTTGGTGTGGCTGAAAGTGGGCTGCCCACTTTGATCACATGGCGCCATCTGGTCAAAATTTATCATTTTGGGGTCAACATGGGTTTTTGGTGTGGCTGAAAGTGGGCTGACCACTTTGATCAGGTGGCGCCATCTGGGATAGATATTATAGAAAATCTATTTTTTCCTCATTTTCTAAAATTTTGAACCCTGAAAATGCTCTGCTAGCCTCCAGGTGCTAGCCCCTCCCCTTGGCCTCCATAGTTGGAGGGAGACTAAACATACTGTATTACTCTCACCCTCATCATAATACAGTAGAACCATCAATTCAAACTTAGTTGGCCAAGGCATGTCAACCAGACCTAGTCCAGTACCATGCTAGCCCTCAAGTTCATAGTGCCTCCCAATGGGTAGCATACTTCAATATAAAATGATTACCACAGGAATGGTGTAGTCATATTAAAAACTGCTGACATCACCTAACTTTGCACATTTCAAATGTATTTTGCCAGTAGATCCAAACTCTGAGAAAGTTTGTGTACTGTTATGATTTATATGATTCATTAGCCTATTTCTGTTATATCATACTAAAGAAAATCAATACTGACATAGGGGGAAAGCTGTACATCAGACATAGTGGGGTCATCTAGTGTCAAAGTTCAGAACTCCCAGCTCAGGATGCATTGTGCAAACCCATCCTCAGCCCTATCTGGGGAATTATCTTTGGAACTAATCTATGCCTGATTTGGGGTGCCCACCTTGAAACCAATCTGTGCCCAAAGTGTTTGCCCATTTTGAAGCTGCTCTGTGCCCAAATCAGTTAGCCTTATTTGGCCCACACAACTTGCTGAGGACAAAAACTGTCGAGAGCCCAACAGTCTTAGTTCAGTTTGCCCTATCAGGGCAACCCAATGTGGCCCTGGCTGGAAACCCACCATTTGCCCAACCTAAAACCATGAATAGTATTCTGCCCGCTTTGAACCAGCTTATCTGAGCTAAAACTGAATTGGCCCTAAGCGGGCTTGCTACATGGGACTGTAGTCAGGGTGACCATGCAGCTTCTGAAAATACCATACAGAAGAAATATAATTCCTTATAGAGACTGGCTTCATCTTATCAGCAAAATAAGTGGCATACAAAGAAGCCTGGGATGGCAAACATGGGTATATTTTAAGGGAAAATTTTCTACAACATTTTTTGTACCTTTTAAACTGCTGTTTTCTGGTTTTTAAGGTTGTCATGGCAACACCCGAGTTCACAAATTTTTCCTGTTTTCTTAACAGAGACCTCATTCTGAGATCTGAGAAATTAAATACACATATTATTTTCAGACAAAGTTTTTTACACTTGGCAAGAACACTTTTGTAGTCTAATCTTGACAATTGGTCTGTAAGAATATTGTCAGCAGATTTAATATAAGTTGAATAGATGTCGATATTGTACACAAAGCAAAGCCAAAAAATCTCTCTCAACCACTCCATACACAGAGGGTACTTACTACGGCCTGTATTCAACATTGCCAAAACTTGCATATTTTCTGTGATAGCGTTCAAGCGACAATTTCTAAAAGAATGGCCCCCATCTTTTAAGACCTGCTAAAACGGGCCACAATTCATATACATTGATGTTCCTATCATGAACTAAAATGTTGTCACATTAAGGTGGGGAACCCAATGGTTTAACCCAACTTTAGAGTTGTCAATATTGCTCCAGGACCCATATAAAAAATCTGAGCCACACCAAGCCCCATAGCCTTTAATAGAAGCATCAGACACTATGGGCTTATCTAGTACATCGTTCAGAATTAAACTTTTGCAGTTAAAAACCTTGCAAAAATCCTTCCACCATAAAAAGTCCTTGATTATACCTGGACTTAATTTAATTACACCTCTACACTTAGCCTTGGCCATCAAATCAAATACTCGTCTACTGAAGGTACGCCCCCCTCTAACCACCTGGGAGCAAACGACTTTAGGCCACCAATACTCTGTAAAGTTTTCTTGCTGGCAAATTTCCTACCAATGCAATCATCTATGGCAAAAGCCAACTTGTCAACTTTCTCTTTTGGCAATGATAATTCCATTTTATGGGAGTCAATGTCGATTCCTAGGAAAATACATGAACTGCTAGGACTAGTGACCTTTTCTCTAGAAATCCTAAAGCCGAGATACTCCATTATTTCTATTAATAAATTTCTTTGACGCAGGCACTCCACTTCTGAGTTGGCAATAGATCTTAGTGGCACTTTTTTCCAGTAACATCTCAATATGATCCAGCATGTATCTGATGTCTTCGCCTTGTTCATATTTGACATTCACTAAACAAATATTGACAATCAATAAATGCTCTAAGTTGTCAATTTTTTGCTTGTGACCCAGAAAATTATTTTGGTCAAACTCACCCCAAGGTTTTTGGTTCTACGTCTGGATCTTGATCTTGAGACTGAAGAAGAACTTGAGGAGCTTGCACCCGACCTGGACCTTGAGCCATAGCAATGGCTTGGCCTTGACCTGCTTTCTCGATCGGTTGTCTTATCAGCAGTGGCATCATCTGTAGATGGAGACAAATCATCTAATTTCGCCAGAATTGATTCCAGAGTCGTCTCAATTGTCTCTGTAGGGCATTTGGTCGGTAGGCAGCCCTGTAACAACGGGCAGAGGAGGCACTTGCCCCCTGCTCGACATCCTGCAACCGCCCGAGGCTCCTGTGTTGGGCTCCAGCGTCTTTTTGTTTTTTTTCGGCCAGAATTTCGGCGATCAATGTTGCTCAGTTAGAAAGACGCTTTTTCCTAGACAAATTGCCCTTAATCAACCTTGGCACGCCAAAAAAATTAAAATTTTGTGCTAAACCCCAGCATAGGGGTGTTTTGCACTGTATGAGTTCTTGAGCCCGACTGGCGAGTTACTTGAAAACGTGCTGTTATAAAGTGCAGGGTAACTTTGCATTAGTTACCAATGGAGTGTTGTATTGTTGCGCGCAACAAATATTCCCGGACGGGTGTATCACTCGCCGCTGTTAATTATATGAATATACGCACGTGTATATAGTCCCATATATATGGAAAACATGAGCTAATATGTCGTACAATACAGGAAAGTACTCCTAACTAAAATCTTTATCATCCCTGCCTGTTTTATGGATTTATAATGCTTCTTGCTGCTATATACTCTTGCACCATGCAGTAGAATGCACAGACACACAACCTTATCAAAAGGCTCCCTGTAAGTCTCTGGTTAAACACAGAGCAAATTGCAGTTTCATTCTTAAAGGCCTAAGTTTGCGGCAATAAAGCAATTACATTTTCTGGATTTAAACTGTCACTCCTACCCTGTTTTGCTCCTCTGCCAAAGTAGATGCAGCAGTTGCGGGGGCTGCACAGGGGTGATGGGGCTGCATGCGTTACAGTTTAAACGTGGAAAATGGCATTGTTTTTTTCACTGTGGACTTTGTGCATATGATAAGTCAAGAAATGCCCCCCATAAATAAGCTCCGCATTGTGCCAACTAAATCCCAGTGCACACCTTGTAATCAAAAATGTTATTAATTGTTCAAATAATGCAAAGCCAGTGGGGGTAGCAAGGAAACATGCACAAGAAGCATACCTGAACAGTAAGTCAGCTTTTCAAATAGTGACAATGCCATGCATTGATTATCATATTGATATATTGCATAAGGAAATATGAAAGGATCAGTCACTTATGTACATAAAAGCTGTTGCTGTAGTAAAGGATGTGTGTTGTTTTCTTCTATACACAGTTCTAAGAAAAGTACCGTAAAACTGCATTTAAACTGAAGGTGTCAGATAAACAGCAGTTTCATACAGGGGCTCAAACAAGAATGTGCTTAAATCCTGTCATGGCAAAACAGGTTCTGTATACACATATTGGTATTTAACATAATCTGGGAAGGTTGGGAGGATATAAATATTAGGGTGTTTTTAAGTGCCATTACATTATGCTCTATCGAATCTGACAGTCAGCAGTTTTTGCTTAATGTGAGGGTACCTTAATCTGTCTCGTGGAGCAATGCTGTCCCAATAGGCAGTGAGTACTTGCCGTAACAAGTCAAAGAGGCATGAAGAAGTCTGGCATTAGGTGAGCAGTTTTGGACATTTGAGCCTGGTTAAGAGCATTTAGAATTTGATTTGACATCATACTCACTTTTAATCAGATACATTGTTTTACCAATTGGCTACACTTCAGTAAAGGAACACTGCCACCTATTGAGGAGAGACCAAGCAAAGCTCATTTACCTGATGGACACCATATTTTGTAATAAGAAATGCGGTTGTGACCGCGTTAAAAAATGCCTCCCGCCGTTAATGTAATTTTGTATTGTGAGACCTCATCACATGGGGCAAATGAAATCATCATAGCGCACTCCCGTACCGCTTCGCGGTACCGCCGCTTCGCGGCGTGGGAGGCGCTAAAAAACGTCAGACATCCCTAAGTGAACAACAACATCTACTAATCGACTTAAGCAAGAGACTTCAGTTAAGTGCTGCAAACTACACTGATCAAGAGCAGCCAGTGCTTACTTTGTGCATATTTCATAATCATTTCTGAATAAATTTCTTTGTATGAATATACTTTCCTTGAACTGTGCAAAAATGCCATTTATAAAGGTCTCCCCAAAAATCAACTCTGAAGAAGACAGTATTAATAGCATCAGGACCTGTAAAACATTGTATGGTGCTTTACGTCCAATGCTGCTCACTATGAAAGTATGCGGGATGTATCCACTGAAGGACACCACAGATGGAGATGGGTCAAGAAGTAGATTCATGTGGCTGTATTCTGGAATCATGCTCGTCTTGATTTGGGGATTTACTTGTGTGAGCATTTCATCTCTTCGTTTCAGTGACAGTCTTGACAGACTGATGTTCCAACTGCTCATTGTGGGCTTTCACCTATTTGTATCATTCCAAGGCACTGTTGTGCTTCTGATGAGCTACAGGATTAAAGGCTGGAGAGCACTCTTTCCTATGTATCAGAATGCACAACAAGGTTTCTGGGCTGCAAGGGGTTATATTCACATACAGAAACGCATCTACACATATGTTGGAACGTGTTGTTCCGTGATACTAAGCAGCACAGCCTTTACTGCCTACAACTCCTTCTGGGAAGAGAGACCAATAGACCTGTACCCCTTCTATCATCCTGAGTCCTATAATCTAGCACTAAGGTGCTATCATCTAATCGACCTCATCATTATGAACATTTACTGGATTATCCCTACAAACCTTGTGTTATTACTAAATGACTTGGTGACAGTCGATTTTAAACTCTTCAATGAAAGGCTTAAGTCAGAAGAGAAGGAGTGTCCATTGCAACTGACTGAGAACTTGGGGAAGATAAGAGATGTTTATAAAAGACTTACTGACGTGACAGCTACAGTGGACACCATGTTGTCAGCTATCATTGCCTTCAGTATGATATTTAATTTGTTTGCCATGTGCTGCTCTGCATACACACTCATTTACAACTCCCACCGTCTTATGGAAACCATCAGCTACATCATTTGGGGAACCTCAACACTAATGGTACTTTATGCCACAATCATAAGAGGTGCCTTGGTAAATAGTGAGGTAAGGAGTTTTAGTTTCATCCTATTTTTACTATAAGAGGTGAAACACTGATTCTGGTCAATGGGAGGATCAGAATCAGTGTTTCAATGTCTCTGTGTTTCCTCACCATCACATCTTTTACGTATGATTCAAAACAGATATTTCTGAGGTCAATGAGTAATTTTGACTCAAAACAGATATATGTATGTGTCAACTTTGAATAAACAGTCGTATCGACATGAGTGTGGAGGTTCTTTATATTATGTCATGTTCATTTATCAAAGTGTGCATAATCTATCATGTCTGACTATTCTATTTCAAGGCCCATGGTTCATTAGACACTCTCTTGAATCTTGAAGTGTCAGAAGCAGCTTCTTTCTATCACATGGAAATGTTCCTGTCCAAGCTCACAGGGTCCCCGATAGGGATTTCAGCATTGGGAATGTTTGTGATTGATAAGAATACAATCCTGAATGTAAGTTTAAGTGCTTTTTGAAAACTAATATTCAATTTTATAGATTTTGTCAACAATAGTATTCCATAACATTTCCTCAAAATGAATATCACATGATATTGAATACCCCACAGCTATGATATTTTACAGCAAAAAGTGTGATATTTATTTTTAAGTAAAATAAGTGTTGGAGTATTTCAGACTTTTCATTGCAGGTTACGGGGATGCTGATAACCTACATCATTGTGTTCCTGCAGTTCAAACCCATTACACCAGTATGTGATTGTACTCATGGGTTTACTAACACAACTCTGCTCTCTGCCCCATAACATATCTATGATCGCTATAAGACTGCATTGGTGACTACAAATAACAGTCCTTTCTAAAGGAAAATGTTGCTTCGTTCTACCTAAGGAATGAGTTGTGATACTCCAGGGCCTTTTATTCTTACTTTCTGAATGCCTTCAGTGATGTGTGATGTGATCCTACATACATTAGATATTGTATTGTTTAGTTTTGAGATGCTGTAGCTTATTCACAAGGATTGCCCCTGACTGTAGCCTCTCAGATCTTTCTAATCTCATTGTGTACCATATAGGCAGGAATATATATATATATATATATATATATATATATATATATATATATATATATATATATATACTACAGAACCGTACTAAAATGACCAACACTTGGCCCCAGGTTTGCCTTAATGGTTTCGCATAATATGATGAGCTATACACTGACTGAGATTTTATTGATCACATTGCATAGCCACATATGCAACGTATTGTATTGATGGCCTCTACCACTATGTATTTATATATAGCTGACTAAGAACTTCAGAGTAAGTTTCAGTAACACCTAAATCCTAGATGTGTGACACTAAAGTTGTTTTTTTCAAATAGTGATTGTATAAACGATGACTCTTTAGTCTACATATGACATGCTGGCCGAGTGCAGCTCCTTACATCATGAGGTCAATGAGTGATGTTGAGTGATATGACCTAATTGCTAAGCTTACATTTTATTGTGCTGTTTTAGCAGAAGTACCATTATTTGTATTAAGATTTTCTTGTATTAGACAAAGGGGCTATAGCAGCTGTCTTATAAACAATACTTGAGTTTAACTTGTGGTTATGTTTACTTCATGATATTTAGAGTTATCTACTGTTGTTTAACTAGAGCTGTTTTTGCACATAAAATAAATATGGCAAATGCATCACTTTGTTCTGTTCTTTTCATTAGAGTGACTTAGATGAATAGTACAGCAGGTGTAATCACAATTTCTAGTTGTGAGGGTGATGTATATGAGCAGATGATGATTTTATGACTGATGGCCAACCATTCTATAGTTGCCCAGGTAGAGCTTGATGCAGTATTCAGTCAGAGGAGAAGGAGTGTCCACTGGAGATGACAGAAGACTTGGGGAAGATCAAATATGTTCATAAAAGGCTCACTGATGTGACAGCTACAGTGGGTAACATGTGGGTAACATGTTGGCTTCGGCATGGTTTTTAATTTGTTTATTATTCGATTTCAGTGGGAATACAGAAGTGCTTTTTCTGTTTTTGGTGTTTTGTATAAACTGGAAATTCTCATTTTGTATTCACAAATATACTGTAATGGCATTTATTCGAATTCAAGTTCTCAAATAGAAAACAGACACTAAATTTCTGTTTCAGAGGCAACAGGTTAATTTTATTCGATGTTCCTAATTACAAGAGGTCTGTATAATTTAAATGTTCGATGCCCCTACAATACCAAAAAGATACACTAGCTTTGGAATTTAAGGTCTGAAAGATATCTACACTGCAAAAATGGTGTTTAGATTTTAAACATGTTTAGGTCTAAACATGTTTAAAATCTAAACATATAGGTCAGTTAGGTGTCTCATCAACTACACATTTAGGAAATGAACACTTTTATTCTAACTACATAAACATTTTTGCTAAACATGTTTAGATGTTTAGAATTTAAACAGCTGAATAATAGGTGTTTAGATTTAAACATCAATATTTTTAGATGCTTGGATGTCGAATCCACACCAGGTAGCAGCATTACATTTGAATGGACTATCTGTACATAATTGTAATCAATTGTTGTGACAAATGTCCCCAAATCGTCGTTTCTTTTTATTGAATGTCATGAGAATAGGAACAGCAATATAAAATTGACTAGATTCTCCTTACACCAGCATCATTGCCATAAAACAGTCAATATGCTCCATGACTTATACCTATTTCATGTTATTTTGGAATGGATAAAGCAATATCCTGGCTGCCAAGTTGCTGTACTTTCTCAAGTCTCTCATAGTGTGTACATACATGTATATACATGTAGCTGTGGCTGACATCTTTGGAGACTTTGATATGTAGATAAATACCTGCTGATGTCCCCCCCCCCAGTAAATGAGAAAGCAAACAAAAGATATTCCTTTATTTTTTTCAATGCATACATATCTGCAAATCCTAACCCTAACAAATCACATAGACATCTAAACACAAAATTTCATAAACATCTAAACACAGAATTTCATAGGTATCTAAACACAAATTTGAAACCTAAACACCTACATTTCTAAATACCTGAGCTAAGCACATTGTTTGGCTAAACATGTTTAGGAAATTAATGTGATTACAAAAACGTTGCAAGAATATGTTTAGAATTGTGTTTAGGATCTAAACACCATTTTTGCAGTGTAACCATTGCTCCTGGTTTCTTTTTTACTTTTCATCTCATAATTTCATGGGTTTTTTCAAACCGATATTATCTGAATTGAAAAAAAAAAGATAGAAAAAAATTTGGCTTTGAAGGACAGGGGTATTTGTAATTTGAGGCTCATGGTTCGTTAGACACTCTCTTGAATCTTGATTGCTATTAGAAGTAAATAACCTGATTATAAAGTGTTTTGAGCAAATACAATAGGTTGTATTGATGCAAGATATAATCAGGTTGAAAACTGCCCTTCTTATGGCCTCAGTCATAGATGAAGGGTGGTTTTGAGATGTCATAAAATAATGTATTTTTCACTATTTTCTATTTCTTTTATGATCTTTATGATAACACTACATGAAAGAGGAACATTTATTTACCCAGGAATAGACTAAGTATAATAAATTACAGTATATATGTGAAGTAATTCATGGATTTTGTTACCATTTGACCATGAAATGTAGCTGTAGGCACCACTAAAACACATTTCTTAAAGAAAATCTTGAGTCCATGCAAAATGTCAAAGCTTTTTTTAAAAGAAAATACCAACATATTTAAGATATGTACCCTGCTAGTCAAGAGATTCAGGATTTTCTGACCGCAATCAGGTTTTAATGTGGCTTCTCCACAGTGAGCCTGGGCTGGACTAGGTCTTACACTAATTGTGTGTTAATGCTGCAACCCCCCCCCCCATTCTCCCCCTAGTGACAGTTAAAAGAAAATCACACCTCCTATTGTTTCCTTGCACTCATTATACTCATGGCATGGTCATGATCCAGTGAACATGGGGGTAGGGCAGGGTCGGAAATGGCCCTGGGTATACTTCAAATGCTGTGTACAGATGTATCCATGTTCATACTCTTTAGTATAGGACATGTTCCAACTCTGGGTTTTCTTCTCAGCCTCTTCCCAGACCTAAAAATTCATTGTTAGAAATGAAATGTCATGCAATGAATTGTTGACTTTATTATGATCTCATATCATTAATAATACTACTGGATCTGCATTCAATGAGGCAAAATAATCAATGGTGTAGTGGCTATCATAGTGGGAAAGAATTAATTATTTGCATTTTTGAGATCCGACCATTATTTGTCTGCGACAGGGGTGGCCGGACTATCAATGTCTCACTGTAGTTGCTTTCCAAGCAGTGTGGGCATTTTCTACAACTATGGGGAACTAAAACTCTCATCGGTCAAAATTGGTCAAATCAGATATAGGGTATACTGTGTTTGCTGTAATTTCAATGCATTTTATTTTTGCATGTGCATAGCTGACAATTTAGAGGTTATGGAAGCCTATGTGTCAATGATTACCCAGTAAAGCAAAGACAGGATCCCAATATCCCTTTAGTTTGGTGCTTAACAGCTAGCCTATTAAGACTGGGGCAAGATTATACTTGCCGTATAGTGATTTGAATTCTGAGATAGACTTGGCTTTTTGATCTCTGGCATCAATCCTGTCCCACAGGTGGACACCACTGTAATACGGACTCCTTTTATATTTTTCAAGATTAGGCCTTTTCTGAAGGAATTTTATTATTAAATTGCCGTGTGTCCTTTTGGTCTCAGCGACCACCAGGCCCAGCTTGGTAGCTTGCTTATAGATAAAGATCGCCAGCTGGTTTTGGAGTTTGGTGACTAGCATTTCAACAGCACATCAGGTGTTAAGGACCTCAGTACTTGTTTTGAGGACTCTGGAGTTTTGTGACTTGGTCCATGTTTGCACCATCAATCACAAAACTGCAGTTATCAAAATATGGAAGAATAGTATGACTTTATACAATACCTGCAACCTGTTCTGTCATAAGGTAACGTAGCTTACCAAACATTTTCTGCCCAACAGACAGCACAATACATAGTAGGATTATAGTAGTACTTCTTGCCTTCTGACTTCATTCCTGGTTTTACTGTTAACTAAGACGGGTATAATATCAACCCATGATTTTAATTCAGATATGATACATAATTACCTTTATGTCATGGCTGATACGAACGTCACTATAGATTAGTACTAGAACTGCCGTATTCAATGGGGGGCATTGAATACAATGTGGCTGTATTCAATGGGTGTCCGCCATCTTGGATTTTTAACAGATCTGGGCAGTTTTTCTTTATTTAAAAGCAAAATAACCCCCTAGGCCATGACATAAATGCAAATGTCAACTCACATGGGATATTTTTGCATCGTATTCACCTCGGTGAGGCCTGTCCGCATTCAACTCAGCCTATAAGGCTTCGTTGAATACGGACAGCCTCACCTTGGTGAATACGATGCAAAAATATCCCATGCTCGTTGACATTTGCTTATTTATTTCATGTTGATATGCCCGAGATACTGAAGGCCCATAGGTTTAACACTGCAGGTCTGTATTTTACACCCCCCATGAGATAACCCACCCCTGTATCTCACGGCCAGTAAAACCACCAAAAATTATCATAAAACATGTAAATATTTATCTTTTTATGCAATTTTAAAACATTGAACATTTCTGAGTCAGATAACTTGAAATAAATACAAAGGTTCACTCGTAGTGGGTCTGACTGAGGGTTTGTCTATTTATTGAATCAGACCCACTACTCAGACCCGATATAGCTATACTTCATTTACAAATTCAAAATGGCCACCACATGTTTTCTCAGTGATGGCAAATATGAATTCCGTAGCCCAGAAGTGTATTTTTTTTAACTTGAAACCATGTCTCTATTGGGCTATCACAAGCGGAGGGGATGAGAGGGGGGTTATGTTCTAAAGTTGGGGTTTTGTGTTTTGGGGGTTCTCTAAAGGGAAGCTATAGTACAATCAAACTCGGGTTTCCACCAGTTATGTTTCACCTCAATCCCATCTCGTCTCGCAGTTTAAACTGTATATTTGGGGAATGTTCTCAAGCTAGCGTCAAGCAGTAGAGCTGTGTTTAAATCCCATAGCCCATTTAGAAAGAAAACACAATTGGGTACTTCATCTCCAAGGGTTTTTATTGAATAGGTATATATGCCAATCCACGGTCGGATACAATTCAGACTCCAGCGTTGATTTCACATTTCAATTTAAAATTCCTAAACACACACCTTGAGCAGGAAGAATTTCAATAATCTAGATCCAATCAATTTTCAAAATCAATGGTGTCAATATCCATAAATCTCAAATAATAATGCCACCACATTTCATCAATAACATCATATACCCAATCTCGGGCATGAGTAATTTCCATCGTCGTTGAATGTACTTAATTCCACACAATTATAAAACCTTTACAAATTTTCATCCTAATTAAAAATTCCACAATGCGAGGGTATTTCCAAAGCACAAATTCACAAATGTCGTCGAATTTCAAAGCATAATCATAAATATCTATCACAATACACAATCACAAACTGTGGGTGACTTTGAATTCCATCATGGCATAACTCCAAGTTAAATCAATAATCACAAATGGCTATCACAATACACAATTACAAACTGTTGGTGTCTTCAAATTCCATCATGGCATAACTCCAAGTTAAATCCATAACTCCATAGTGAGATGTTCAAGTGAGCATTGAGAATATAATAATGGGTAGTGAGACCAGGTGAAAGCTAACCAAATCTAAGTCCTTCTTATATGTGGTTCCTCTATGTAATAAGCAGATCCTTTAGAGTGTGTCTAGATCTCCAATTGAATGAAGTTAAGACTTTAGAAAGCACTCTAGACAGTGACCAAAGTTCCAGTAAATACTATTCAGAATTTCAATCGATTCCTACTTGTGGACTGCCGCATATAAATCTCTTCCCTTATAATTCCAGGACAGACTGTGAATCCCTTAATCCTGTGCACAGCCTACACCCAGCCCCTTCAGCTCCAGCCTTATATACTCCCAGAATGCCGGTGGTTTTGGTCTTTTGCCATCCGACACCCTTTGGACCTTAGACCTGCTGGTACTCTAACAGATAATCTATAGAGGACACACCCATCCACTCATAAGGACATAATCTCCACTGTTGCCATGGGACCCCTAGGACCTACATGGGCAAAGTCCAATACACTGACTCAGCCTTCACAGCCATGCCTGGCATCCTATAGGGCCATAACAGGCCGCGCCCACTCTAGGCTTCATGTAACTAAGGACTTATAGTGACATTCTTTGACTGTTCCCGGTGACATATCGCATTCAAAAGTTTTCTTTCTTTATAACATACTTTATAATAAACACTTATGTATACTACGGGAATATACCTGCAGACACTTAGTATGGAGGAACCCTGTGTCTTTATATTATTTCCAGAATTACTATTGTAACTCCCCAAACAATAGCGATCGACTTGTCGCTCTTCTTAATTCCCTATAACTCACTATGTTTATTAGAAAAGGAGATGATTTAAGAGAAGTACCGACATATTGGTGGCCATCTTGAATGATTCAGATTGCTGAAGGGTGACCCAACTGGGAATGATTGTACAGAACCTATAGATAAATAATCAAGAGAGAAAAGAATATAATGAGTCTGGGGGTTAAGCCAGACTAAATGCCTTGGACTACATATGACCCTACACCATAATTCCTTGCATGACTTATAAACAAGGATGGACCCCTGGTGCACCTTATGGGAGCAGAAACAGTAAGGGATGTGCCTTACAGGTGGGTAAATAACTTTAGTTTAGTGCTAAAATATTCAAAATAAGCCCAGGATACTCCTAAATGAAATGCTCCTGAACTCAGTTGAGTCTCATATATGTGAGGTGTGTTTAATATGCAAGGTATTATGGTAACTGCTGATGTTATACCAATAGAGTGATGTGCTATGTTGATGAAATAGTGATAGAGAGAGAATAATAAACTTGGCCAAACATTGAAGAATATACCAGACATTGTCCAGAATAGGTGCTCCTCTAGAGCAATGTGCAACTGGATCAAACTTATGTGTGAGGTTATCAGCTAATAACTTGTAGGATCAGTGTACTACTGATAATACTCTCACCCTGAGCCTCACAACCCTAGCAATAGGTACATGCAACAGCCACCTCTATATAAGGCATTTCAAACATTGCTGGGGATATTAATCTGTGCTGATTTGCCAAAAGGTATAGCCCTACAGATATACCAACTGTGTATTACTATGTAGTACTAGCCCTAGGTGCATTGTAAATATTATCAGGGCATAGTCCTCTATTTTAAAGAGAGTGTGTGAGGAGTGTGTCAACTGCATGGGATGAAGAATCCCTTAAAGATCAGATTTTTAGGGAGTGAAAGCAATATCATCTGATAAGACATGACTCCATCCAGCATTGGAATTTACATAGCCACATGCCTGCTGCTCCTCATTTCATCCTCCTATGCACATACACAGCCAAAAATAACTTTCTTATTTTAAGAAATTATTTCTCATTTTAAGTAAAGTTAACTTAAAACAAGTTTGTCCGCCAGGTAACAAAATTTTACTTGAAATCTTGGTATGTCCAGCTTACATGAATTAAGAAATACAATCTTAAGAAATAAATTCTTAAATCAAGTAATTTATTCTCAAATCAGGATTCAATTTTCTAGAACATTTCTTAAAGAAAGTAAATAATTCTCATGGAAGAGGATTATTTCAAGAAAAAGTTACTCCTACTTTTTCTTAAAATGAGTTATATTTTCCCATTTCCTTAATTTCCTTGTTTGTAAAGTGGATATGATTTTTGTTTATTATGGGAATGTTTTAGATAGAATAGAAGGTTATCAGTATAGGCTACCTCAGTGACAGAGGTTCATCAGATTACATGCAGCTCTTTGAAGCCACATTTTCATAAGTGAATAAGACCATTATTCAAAGTCTTTGACTTAATGATAGGCTGTGGCACATCCAGCCCTTACATTATCATATCAAGATAAATAATCAAGAGAGAAAAGAATATAATGAGTCCGGGGGTTAAGCCAGACTAAATGCCTTGGTCTACATATGACCCTACACCATAATTCCTTGCATGACTAATAAACAAGGATGGACCCCTGGTGCACCTTATGGGAGCAGAAACAGTAAGCTATGTGCCTTACAGGTGGGTAAATAACTTTAGTTTAGTGCTAAAATATTCAAAATAAGCCCAGGATACTCCTGAATGAAATGCTCCTGAACTCAGTTGAGTCTCATATATGTGAGGTGTGTTTAATATGCAAGGTATTATGGTAACTGCTGATGTTATACCAATAGAGTGATGTACTATGTTGATGAAATAGTGATAGAGAGAGAATAATAAACTTGGCCAAACATTGGGGAATATACCAGTTTGCATATTATCTACGCAAAAGGTGTTTAGCTTCCTTTATGCCTTGAATTCCCCTCAATCAACTATCAGACCAATGAGCCTGATACTAAATTAATTCCAAATTAAGTTTCCTTCAATTTTCACTTTATTTTACCACATCTAATGTTTTAGGACTGAGTTTAAGCTAGGAAGTTGTACTTTGTATTGCAAATAATTCACCATAACAGGTAGTGCTGGCACCTAGTGGCAGACTATGTAATTTCCTCATATTAAGAAAATAATACTTACTTGGCATGTTAGATAATATTCCTTGGCCAATTTCTAACAAGATCTTAGTTCTACCCTTTTCTAGATTTAAGAAAACACTTCTAGTTTAATAAATCCCATATCAAGAAATAAGACTTTCTTGTTTTAAGATATAAGATAAAGGCAACTCAAAATTTTTTGTTCTAAACTTGATTTTTCTTGAAGACTAGATGACTGATGAATCTTATAATCAGAATTTTTCTCATAACTAGAAAAGATTTCTTATATCAAGTTTATATTCTTGGATCAGATAATTATTTTTAGCTGTGTATTGGAGCAGAGATAGCGGGAAATCATGTGGAGGATCTTAAATTTACCAAAGCCATGCCTGCTGTCAGCTATTCCAAGGTTGGAATATATTATGATCATATGATGCAAGAGGTGTATTCTGAGTCAGTCTGACCTGGGTGTGCATGGGATATGAAAGTAATTGATTCTGCTAAACTGGATCCAATGAACTATACACAATGGATTCTACAATGTGAGTAATTTCACATGTATTTACATATATTACATGCATTATGGTCAAACATTTTATAATGATATAAAGGCTATTCAGATATAGAATTATGTATTTTTGTTGTGCGGGTTAAGAATATAATCAATGATAATGAATGAAATTTATCATGTTAGCTAAGATAGAAGGCATCACACATGGCAATGAGACCAGACTAGTAGGAGACATAGAAATCAGCTGTCGATACCATTATGCCATAATTCTGCCTTACAACGAGTATCATACAGATATATGAGATTTAATCACATATATCAACTTGAAAGGGTCATTGAACGTTATAATTATTTTCCATCTCAAGGAAATTGAAGAAGTGACTTCAAATTTGTTCATAGTTGGCAGAAAGCATGTTTTCTTTCTCACAAAAAATGTGTGTGTGTTTTTCTTTTGCTAAGTGGGAAACTTTTGACCACTAAATCTCTTTTTTGGATTTACCAACATGAAGTCATGAATGCTGATGCTAGAGGCACATATCCTAATGTGCCTGGTGTATTCCTGGGTAACTTAGAAGCAACAGGAAGCTATGAGCCGTGTAAGAGGATCGTGCCAAGTCGAGACGACGTGTACAGCATCAATGCCACGAATGGAGCTCCAATCTATGTTGGCAAGCACAACTTTAAGACGCACTATTGCAAGGCTGGATACTACAAGGTAAATGGTAAGGTGGGTGAATTAAGTCTTATCTAATTGATCACAAGGCTGCGATGCTTTGATGCATTTTCAGAATATTTAATTATTATGGTATCTAACATAGATGCTACCTAAAATGATAGAACATTTCACCATGAAATAAAGGGAAAGAGCTGAACTGTGCCATATTGCCACAATGTATTTAATGTGAAAATAATAATAAAATCAACATTGCCTGCTTGAAAAAAAAAAGTCCATCTGCTAAAAGTGTTAAATATTCTTTTCAGGTGGGTTTCCTTGAAGGATGGTGTGTCCCGGAGTCATGTAACAATAATGATGTCTGGTCAATAATGCAAAAAGACAAACTTGGAGCAAGTAAGTCTCAATAAATGTAAACATAATTAACACATCTATGGTTTTTGAAAATGATAGAGTGCTTCATTATAACATAGTCATGTATGAAGCTTAGATATCATGGTGAAAATATGTCTGACATACTCTTTTTTTCTTTTAGATAGCAGCATAGACATTTCTCTACTACCAACTCATTCTGCCTACTGTAGTGAAAAGACCCCACTGAGGAACAATCCTGGAGGTATTGTTGCACTGTATGTATTATTTCATTCTCATTTGTAGCATAAATGACACCTTACTATAGAAATAGGAGTGATCCAACTTTCTCAATTTGCTGTTCTAAAACCAATGCGAGTCTGAGTTTGCCAACATTTCCAGAGATGACATTGGAGTCTTCAAAGCTGGATTTCATTTATTCCCTTAACAGAACAATTACAGCATTTCTCATTGCCCTTGTGGCTGTAGCCACCCTTGTTGATGGTTTTTACATATGGTACATATCAAATACTGCTGGAACTGCTGTGAGGGATGTGCCTGAAAACCATCAGATGGTGGAGACGGGGAAGGTTAATGCTGCTTTTGGTGTTGAAGTGTCAGCCAAGGGAAGTTCCGATAAACTAGCTCATGGACTGAGCCAAAGTAAAGTGGATCATAGAAAGGGTATAGAGAACAAACAACCCCAAAATGAAGCAATTGTGCCCACTTTAGTGTCAGAACAGGAAAAGCCTAAACATGTCACAGACAGTAAGGATGCAGAGATTCTTTGCCTAAAAGATTAAGTGAAATATTGTTTCACATATCAACAACCAATATAATTGCTGGAGGATATATATATATATATATATATATATATATATATATATATATATATATATACTAAGAAAGTGGTCCTTACTTAATTTTTAAATATTCATCTTTTTCCTGATTGTAAATCTTTTAAAGGTCATTTGTAGAAAACATTGCAACTTTAGTTTAAAATCTTAGAATCTTAAAGTAGTGACTCATCAAAGCAGGTGGGAAGCAGATATCTGGATAGGATACACTGAAAACCCTCCAGATCTTTAAACTCGTCAGATTGAGGACCTATGGTCATCAGAAGAGGTACAGAGAGAGGGCAGCACCTTACAGGGAGTGAAATCCCTTAGTCTACATCTCCCCAGTATGAGTCTATGGCATTCTGTTGACAATATGTAACAAATACACAAGGTGGCAGGTATGAGCCACTCATTTTTGATAATTAGGCCTTCAGTTTTCAACTGAAGGTCTTCACCGCTGAGGACTTTGGGTGCTCAAGTTGACGATATCCAAATCTACAGCTTTGGGTAGTCAGATTGAGGACCCAAGGTAGTCAGCACCAAGGTTGTCACTCTAACAACATTATGTAATCAGTTTGACTACCTTGGATGAGTGTATTGACCTAAACCCATCAGGTTGACTACCCTGGGTGCTCAATCTGATGACCCTAGGTTGTAGATTTGGGTATCATCAGTCTGACGACCTTGGGGCTTTCAGTGTATAATATTATGTGGGCCCCAAGTAAAGAGAAAAATGAGAGAAATGTTGTTCTACATACCCTAGAATTTTGCATCATGAAACCTGAATCACACATTTTTCTCTCTTTTATTTGTTTTGCAATCTGTTTTCAAAATCCCTATCCAAACAGATTACCTGTACAGGACTCTGGTGTCCTTCTCCCTCCTAAGGACCATACCACTGGTGTTGGAGACTGGAGGTACTAGGTCCACATTTGGATGTATGAATGGGATGTGTGTCATTGTCATGTCATGGATTGTGTTGGGACATGGATGGTCCATATACCTAAATAATTCAACTGACCCTTTTGTGTGTAAGCATGGAAAATTGATGATAATGTTTTTTCATTCCTTTTTCTTCAGTTTGTAAATGTGTATTTATTTCATTATTCATTTCATAACAAGAAATATGGTAGATAAAAATAAGGGGAACACATTGAAAATGCTATATTGGTGATATTTTTCAAGTGAAAGGCTTTCTGACAAATGATATATATATATATATATATATATATATATATATATATGATATATGATATATTTAATTCAAAAATATGTGCAAATGAAAATTAGAGGTATCATGTAGTTATCCTGGACTGGATACATGTTAAAGTATAAGGAGTAGTATGAATCCCTTGCAGGAACATCAAAGACAAATGAATATCAAGTTCAGTTTGGTATACCATTATGTATAAGTACCCCATAAGTAACAAAATGAGGTTATTTTAACATCCAATTGACATCATTTCCAAGTTGGAACAATGTTCAAAGAGGGTACAGTTAAACTTCTTTCCTTGGAGTCAAACCAGCATTGAATAAATGTTAGAAAAATACTTAACACGATAATTCCCATATGCATTAAAGTGACATTGGATTAAGATTGAACCAACCTAATCTTGCTCCCCGTTTTTCAAAGGGATCATTTACCTCATGTGTAAGAGGAGCAGCCTTGATTCATAATAGATGACATACGCCTAGTTAGACATTTTGGAATAATAGAATAATGTTCAATCAATTTAAATAGTTTAATCAACATTGTATTGAGTACAAATTCTGAATGTTGATCAACGTTCATCAAAGGCTATCTGGAAGAATATTATCTGCTGAGCATCTTTTAAACATTGAACCAACATCTATTAAACAATGTTAAAAACCCCCAAACCAACATTGAAACTATGTTTTTTTCAACAAATGTTAGTTCAACTTACCATCAGTCAGTTATCTGAACATTTCCTGTTACCCGGGCAGTTTTAAATAAGCGTTGTTCACAAGTGAGTGCTGGAGGCAAGGTTGTGAAAAAATAATTATTGAACATGAGATATAGGGGCGATATAGGTATTGAATTGTCTTGTTTTAGAACCGGGCAGTTATTCACAACAATAGAGAAAAATTAATTTCTTTTGCAGCAAATGTAAAAATCTGGTATGAGCTTAATAAAGGGCGGCTTGGTAATCGGATTCCAAGGGCTTCATGGTTTGGTGTGGAGGCATTCTTTGCCCTTGGTGCTGTGCTGGTGACATGCTCTTTCTTATAAACTCTAAAATCTCAGGCGTCACAAGTTTTCCTTACATTGGGGTACCCTTTCTGCTGGCCAATGTAGGCATGCTGTGTTTCGCACAAATTTCGCAGCGAAATTGGGGTGGCATTCATGTTCCTGTATTGGCCAGCAGAAAGGGTACCCGGATGCAAGGAAAACCTGTGACGCTGCCGCCCCATGCCGCCTAGTGGAGCTCTGGCAATAGAGAGGTAATGTACCGCTCTGTTGCTTGTGTTTTTACTCTCCTGTGATTTGGGTCAGGGGTACTCTCACCGAGTATGTGTGCCCTCCCCTTTTACAGGACTTACCATATTAGCTGGTATAAGTGCCAGGTCTTGAATAAGTGCCAGGGTATAGGGCTGTGGAATTTTTCAAAATAAACTATATAATTTTGAATGAGTGCTGGTCTTGAATGAGTGCTGGAGGTAGAGCTGGATATGCCGACCTTGCTCAATGTCTGTATTCTATAAAAAAAAATCATTATGATTGGTGATTTGGTACTGGTGACAGAGCTCTCTAAATTTATAACATCATAATATGATTACAGTGGGGTGTTTCAGAAGCCGGACATGATAATGAACATTAAATATCTGTTTCTAAAGCTGTTAGATTCTAAACTTACAACTGCAACCATTATCATCTCTTGCCAGTCATATAGCTATAGACACAGTAAGATAATGGTAATGCTTTAGAAACACATGCAGTTATAAGCCTACAATCACTATTAAAACTGCTATCATTTCTCCTTATGACCGGTTGTAAACATTACCTGCTTCTGAAACACCCCACAGGTGTCTTAGACTAGGTCAAGAAGCTGGCGTTCTATGTGTTTCACCGCTACTGTAGGTAAGGCATATATGATTCGTAGTACTAAAAGAAGTACCGTAGTGGCCCATTTAAGCGCCAGGGTCTCAAATAAGCACCGGTCTCAAATAAGTGCTGGGGTAAGGGGGTATTGAAACTAATCTTAACACTAAAACAGTATTCAAATAAGCGCCGCCTCAAATAAGGGCCAGGGGTAGAGGGGTATTGAAATAATAAGCGCCCGGGCACTTAAATGGGCCACTACGGTACATAAACAGGGTATTCAAAGTGAACAATTTTCACAATAACAAGCTCCTGAGAAATAAAACAGTTCATGTGACCGACATACTATAGACATACATATACTATTTCATATGGGTCAAGGCTGTGGTTTGGCATGAATTGAACAAAACCTGCAAAACACCACCAAAACACAGATTATGGCTCAAACAAATGATTTTAAACTATCAGCAACAACAAAGTCATTCTCAGAGTGTTTGCAGGCAATAGATGGGTAGAGATATGTCCTGCAGCAGGCTGACTTCTGATTACCCTTTACTTGGATGGCTTCAGTGTCTAATCCAAGTGATCACATTTTGATCCAGACCAATTTTCCGGGCCAGATCTGTTAGTTTGGTGTTGTGCATGGAGTAGGTTGTGAGGGAGAACACCTTGTCTTTGCATGATACTCATGAAAGATGAAAACATTTAGATGTTTCCCTGGACACAGAGGCAATTTAGGAACAGCCTTGATTGTAATCGCCCTTAGACGTTGACCAAATTGTTCTGTCTTAAATGAAGGGACTGTTAATATCAAATTGTGCTCAAAGAATTTGAAATCTTGAACACACAATGAAAACACAGTTTGGGTAACATGACCACTGTGCTGGGGCACATTTTGCCCAATATTGGGATCATATAATGCTGCAACTTGTCTTACTGCTCTTCTTTCAATAATACATGGGTCAGGTCGCCTGGAACCATTAACTTTTGGGCCAAATGGGCAAGAATATCAAAATGAAGAATTACTCTTTAAAACTTTATTACATTTGTAAAGGTACATCTCTTCTACTCGGAAATCATCAAAATACTCTCGAACTCCTAGCAGTTCAGTTTTTGTTGATGCAGAACAAATACCCTAATTAAAAATGTCCTGTCCGAGTCAGAAATAAATGAAACATCAAGGTTATACCTTCAAACACTCTACATTAACTTCAAAATTCATATATGAATTGCCAAAGAAATCATCTCTAAGATTCAGGTGAAGGAATTAAAGTAAAAGATATTTCCAAAATATTTTGGGCCACTTCATCGAAGCAAGTCATGAAAATGAAAAAGATTTTTCTGTACCAATGTCCTAACTTTAGCCTCATACACTCAACAATGTTTTCCCATCCATCAAAATCAACACACATTATCTTCAATACATGTATTTACTAGAATAGGTGCCCTTGTGTGCATATATGGTACCTGTTTTTCACAACATGATTTAAAGTATGTCCCTATTAAACACTTGGATGGGACAAAATACTGTGTATTTTCATCATTCAGTCATGGCTTTGGTACCACTTTAGGGTTTAGAATGATCCTATCATCACCAAACCTTACATAGATACACAAAACACTTGTATCTTCTATTTAAGCCTAATGAAATGATATGGTTTTACATTTTCGATTTACATTTCCTGAGATTTTAAGTTATCTGACATACAGAAATATATATCATTGAATATCATTGAATATCATTGAATATCATTGAATATCATCAGGAGTTTTTTACCAAAGCAAAAGACCAAATGACTCTATCCACAAGTGGTAAAATTAGAGTTCTAGCCACTTTCCATGTTAGCCCTATCATGGGTTTAGATAAATCACTTCGACGGGACACAATGTGAAAGTCCAGGAGTAGAGGGGTGCAATGAAAAAAACATTGATCCACATAATGTTAAAGCTTCATGATAATGCTAACTGGGACTATATTCTATGATATAAAGCAACTTAAGATACTCTAACCCTTTTTTGCTAATGATTAGGTACTGGTTGCAATTATGTGCCTGATGAAACAGAATCATGGAATACCAGCTTAGGTCATGATAATTTGTTATAAAACCACCCAAAACCAAAAAGAATCTGAAAACCACCAAATGTGATGGTTTCTGGCGACCTGACCCACATACTTCACTATTTATATCCAATTGTTTTACTTGAAAAAAAGGCTATCAAACTACCCTATCATTAAATCATAATCAGACGAAAGGATTTCATGTCTTCAGAATCCATATATTTTTACAAATAATTATCTTTGCCAGACTGACACCTCCCCTTGCTGCTGTTATGATGATTTGGATCAACTTGTGGCAGTACTTTGGAGATGGTCCTAACTTCCCTAAAGAATTCCATGATTTTTCCCGTTGTAGCCAGTATTGGTGGGTAAACCTCCTCTACATACAGAACATGCCCTCTGCTGATGGTGGTAAAGTGAGTATTTTCTTTTCAATATCATCTGAAGTGGCTGATCTACAAGAGTTGATTTAAAATAACCTACAAATAAGGGACTTGATTTTAGACCGGTGTAGTAGAAATTCAATATCCTTGCCTATGAAATGCACCCCTAAAATCTTGGTTGATTCGGGAAAGGATGTGTCCCCATGTAAAGACTTTATTGTACATGAGAAATTGTACATGAAAAGGTAATCTTTAAAAGTAGGGTAACAGAGAGCCATTGGTTCATCTTTCTGATACAAGACATAAAAAAGTGATGGGATCACTGAAGTCATATACTCTAAAGAGCTGCAAATCTTCATCTATTTTGCAAGATAAAATGTTATTATCTTGTCTTTGTCATGCTATTTCTTTTAGCATTTTGAACTGGGAACCAAATCCCTAGTGTTCCACTAGTATTTTAACAATACACATAATACTCATAATAATAGTCACATATTCATGAAAGGTTTTTGATAAAAGAAGTACATGATTTTTCTGTCACATTGACAGATGCTGCACTGCATGGGGTGGATGTGGTACCTTGCCTATGATTTCCAATACTACCTCATAGCTCCAGTGTTCATCACTGCCCTGTACAAGTAAGGTTAACATTAACCCTATGACTTCCAGTACTACCTCATAGCTCCTGTGTTCATCACTGCCTTGTACATGTAGGGTTAACATTAACCCAATGACTTCCAGTACTACCTCATAGCTCCTGTCTTCATCACTGCCCTGTACAAGTAAGGTTAACATTAACCCTATGACTTCCAGTACTACCTCATAGCTCCTGTGTTCATCACTGCCCTGTACATGTAAGGTTAACACTAACCCTATGACTTCCAGTACTACCTCATAGCTCCTGTGTTCATCACTGCCCTGTACAAGTAAGGTTAACACTAACCCTATGACTTCCAGTACTTCCTCATAGCTCCTGTGTTCATCACTGCCCTGTACATGTAAGGTTAACACTAACCCTATGACTTCCAGCACTACCTCATAGCTCCAGTGTTCATCACTGCCCTGTACAAGTAAGGTTAACATTAACCCTATGACTTCCAGTACTACCTCATAGCTCCTGTGTTCATCACTGCCCTGTACATGTAAGGTTAACACTAACCCTATGACTTCCAGTACTACCTCATAGCTCCTGTGTTCATCACTGCCCTGTACAAGTAAGGCTAACATTAAGTATATAAATGCTGTTAATGCAGCAGTTTATCATGCCCACCGGCTTGGAATGGTAGGACCTGGGCAGAAATCCTACATGATATATGTCCCCAGTGGGGTGTTTCAGAAGCCAGACTTAATAATGAACATTAAATATCTGTTTCTAAAACTGTTGGCCTCTAAACTTACAACTGCAACCATTCTTATCTCTGACCAGTCATATCTCAGTTGTAAGCTATAACTTAAGGTGTTTCAGAACAAGATATGACTACAGTTATAACTACAGTTATAAATATTTATGACCGGTCTGTGACCAGTGGCTGGTGTTTCTAGAGGCCAATCTGTGTGGACCTATTTCATCCACATCAAACAAGAATTATTTAGTTTTCATGGGGGAGGAAAACTCTGATGGGTTCTGCATGTTGAGCATATATCATACCTTTTTTCTTATTACTTAATATCTTCTCCCAGACCTTCAATTCAAAGAAAAGAATTTCCTTGTGCTATGGTTTGGTAGAGTTCACTCTTAAAACAGTCATAACTTTACAGTTTACAACAGGCCACCACTATAGTGAGATTACTATAGTAGGTAACTATAGTATGTTATATATAGTGCAGCTGCCACTAATGTTACAGTTGCTCCCCCCTCCCCCTGCTGGAGGGGCTGGATTGCTGAGCAGCCAGTGGTATTTGGTTGTTTCAGGTACCCTTGTACTCATCATGACATGTCATTCCACATGTGTATCCAAATTCTATTTATCCATTTTTTGTCTGTAGGCCTACCCTAAACACGCCAAGCACTCCACATATACAAGATCTCCACAAGTCATATCTAAACCCTGTCCCCTCCATTTAATATGTATAGCCAGTAGGCTAGGCAGGGGCCTTAGGCCCCCAGGGAGTGTTTTTTTTTTAACAGGGAGGGGGGGGGTATAGATGATCACAAGTGTGGCACCAAAAACCTTTCCCTTAAACATAGGTATGGTACAGTACAGTGGGGGTGGAGCAGCTGAAAAAGTGTGAGGGATGAGCTGGGAAAATTATAGTATGATTTCTATTCCAATTTCTACATAATCTAGGCCTATAGTAAAACCTGAGAGACTGTGGGGGATACATGACAGATGGATTTTCCTACAAAATATGAACTCATAGAGGGGTTTCCCATGAAATACACTGGTTTCCCCCCTCTACAATTGAAACTATAACTTACAACCAGAGTTATAGTGGAAGTTACAGTTTACAACTGGTTCAGTCATAAGTATGGACTTACAACCGATATCTGTTTCACAACAACATTAGCTATAGTTCTAATTTTAAGTAATAAAATCAGTAACATGATAATGATCATTTAGAAACACCTGTGGTTATAAGCCTACAATCACTATTAAAACTGTAATAGTATCTTCTTATGACTGGTTGTAAGCATTATCTGCTTCTGAAACACCCCACAGGGCATGGGTATACTGATTACTCCTCCTTACATTGCCATATTATCCATATGGAGGAGCATGGGAAAGTGACCCCTACTGCTTACTACATGTACATGTCACCCATGGGCAACTTGGCCCCCAGGCTCATAGCCAACATAACAAGTTGCTACCTGCATATAAACATCATTTTAACTAAACCTTTTGTCAACGTTCCTGAATGTTACTCAATTCATATTTTTGTTTAAGGCACCCAATCGTTGGGTACATACTGCTTGGCCTTGCATGGTGTGGCACTACTACAGCAAGGGTGGTTGTTGCCATCAAAGTACAAAAGTAAGTGTCATCTCTTCGAGCACAAACATACATGTCACTCGACCAATATTGTGGTGGTGTTTGCACAATGAACAAAATGCACATTCTGAGACTGCCAATGTAACAGCCATCATCTTATCCCAAGGACATTTTCCTTAAGTAGACAGTTACATAAAGCTTTGAAAAACATGGTACCAATGCATATCCATAGAATCTAGATATGAATATTTCTCTTTGAATAGCCATCTTAGATTTGCCTCTTGAACACCATTAAAATGCAACACTGACTATGCATAAGTCCCAATTTGTATAAGAATTTATGAAACACAGGAGACATCAACATATTTGATACTACCAATATTCATTTTTGTCATTGTCAAGCTTTTTGAACCAATCGAATAAAAACCTTTTGCATTTATCTTGGATACCTACTATGAATTAAGGGCAGACATTTGTGAGATACTGTATGTATTTCAATATAGTTTATTTGATTGCCTGACTCAGAAACTAAAAAATTATTTTTGCATCTCCTAATGTCCAGTGGGCAAGCAAATGAATTCCAGGATTTGTACATTAGACCTTGGACACACTTTGGGACTTATGTCCAAAGGATCCTACTCGGCTATGTCATTTACAGGACAAAATGTAAACTAAGGATGCACAGGGTGAGAGACAGTCCAATATTTAATAACCATAGTATCACATATCACTGCAAGAATGTTGGGATATAAGCACATTTCCGATTTTTTAAGTCACTATTTAAGTACATTTAAGTTAACTAAAATCCACTTAAAGGTGCTTAGATGTGAAGCATAATAGCTGCTGATTTCTGACCACAAATTTAAAGTACAAAGGACTCAGTAGACTTTTTATATCCAGAATAACATTCAGATAAAAATAAAATGTAAAACTACATTTTTGAAACAGCAAATAAAATTTAGTTTTCATAAAATGGCAAATAAACTTTTTTTGTGTGAAAACAAACAAAAAAAAACTAAATGGGATACTTATCTTTCAGCTGCTTGTGCTGCTGGGTTGGATGGCAGCTACAGCTTTGGCCATGGCTGTCATTTTTGCCGCATGGGATAAACCAGGATGGACAAAGGCTGGCAGGATAACCTGGGACATACTGAGGAGGGACATGTTTGGAGCACGTAGGTGGTTACAGATCATGTTTAGGATGCAATTGGAACTTGCATATAATTTTTGTTTCTATCAAGAAAATCTTTTTATTGCACAATTATGGAAAAGATTTAGGAACAAGAGTCAATATTTGTAGGTGCTCCATTTATAAAGCACTGGATTTGATTTCTGATTTAATGTCTCTACTTTTCAGACAACATGAAATTAAGTTGTTGTTTTTTTGTTGGCCTTCAATTTCATTAAGGTTTTGTTTTCAGAACCCTTAATATATCTTTATGTTATCAGCTTTGGGATTTCTACTATCCTTTTTCTAGATCTGCTTCATTTGATTGTTATTTTTCTTCTATTTTACTTTCCAGCAATGATATGGATAGTGTTTGCATGTGTCCATGGCTATGGAGGTGAGTCACTCAACATTTAGATTGTTTTCACCCACTTCTAATGCCTCCATGAAAAGGTTGATGTAATCATTCAGTGACCAGAAGACACTGTTCAACCAGTTTGTAAACTTTCTGACCCACTGGATAGTCTGTGATAGCTATTAGATATGCATGATTGAGAGGACAGGACTTTGTATCAGTTAGCAGTAAAGGTGTATTTACTGCAGCATATTGTCTTACGGTACATGTCCTGATGCTAAGGCATTGTATGCTGGTCTCTCTAAGAACAGGACACAGCATGTATGTATACAATTAATGACTGAGCCGACCCCTAGTATCGGTGTGTGTAACTATAGCATGGGACAAGTGTAGACATGTGGTAACAGTGTAAGTAGTATAGTATGGTGAAGTTTATAGTGATGAAATATCGTGAACCCTTTCGGGGAGAAACGGTATGATCGGAAGTGTGTCAGTGGTTCCGGTGGGAATGCGAAAGTCTACTGCTGATATTTTACAAGCGAAAATGGCGCCACGTTAGCGCTTCTCCCCAAAAGACGTTACCATGAAATATATAAGCAAATGTCAACGATCAGTGAATAATTTAGCATCGTATTCCCAGAGGTGCTTCTGCCCGTATTTAACGAGAACTCCCAGTAATCACAACAAAGTCGTCAATATAGTTAGAAATGTGCATAAAACCCCTTCTGCCCATGCACCTCACTACATAATTGCCCAATTGTGTGAAGATATATGGTGCACACTTTACGCTAAAGCTTAGGCATCTGTCCTCATAAACTTTTGCACCGTCTCCCAAGTCCTACCTGAAACACTGATACTGAGCATCCGTACTGAAAATATTAACACTATGGTAGGCCTGGGACAAGTCTACTACCCCGAGGTGGTCGGACGGTTTTAACATACTTATTATGTGATCAACACCTTTATAACTGAAAGAGGCACAAGTTTCTAACATGTAGTTGTTGATTGAACGACCCAAAGGCCTCCTACAGTCAGTGATGAGTCTTAGTTTTCCGTCTTTCTTTGGTATAGCACCCAAACTATGTATACAATTGGGAGAGCCAATGGTATCAGTGATTTTACCCAACTCTAATTCTTTCTGAATTGTGGTGCACTTCTGATCATAGAAATCACCGTATTCAATGCTGATGTAATTTTGACAATCATAGCTGGGAACATGAACGTCATCAGTAATTTTGAATCCATTGAATATTCCTAACAACACATAATCATCATCGATACACATCAAGCCTGTGTCCACATATTTGCAATATCTGGCAGCCACTCTATATGAGTTAAGATACCACAGGGCCAACATAGTGTAAACATCTGCAAATACCAAGTAGACAAGTAGAGCATACAACAGGAGATTCTAATTCAGGGTGGCACACGTAATACATGATTTCGTCGCTGAATATTGATACCGTATCAGCTGATAACGCAAAAACTTTAATACAACGGCTTGTGTTGTTGTTGTTTTTGAATGCATTCAAATTATCTCTAGCAGCCATATCACATGGTTCCGCCATACCAAAATCATCTCCAAATGCAGCCAAGGCGCTATTCAACAACCAACACGTGTTTAAAACACCTGCAGTACCTGTATTTATTGACATTTCATCCGAGCGAGGGGTTCCACTAGCATATTGCAGGTCCTCACCTTGCTCTGGGCGCCATGACAGGTCTGTCCGCCCTTGACCTCCGGTGACCTCCACGGAATTACCCGAGGCCACACTCATGACCCACCATTCAAGAGGTCCTCGACCATGTCCCGGCCATGGGTACAGGGGGTCACATGGCCACCCTGGATATAAGTCGCTGTTACAAAAATTATCTAACTGACCCAGCTGATTGGCCGTTGTTGTGTATGTTTTGGGACAATGCTCACTATGTAGATCTCAGTGTCCCGTTTGGTTCCCGGGCCAGTGCCAACCATATGCAATGCGTTGCTGACGCGTTAGTGGATATGCTGGCCCGGGACAGCATCTATGCGAGAATGTGCTGGACGTTCTAATTATTATTTCTCATGATAATTGCAGTGCTCAGAAGGACTTCCAAAAGGCTAGATGACTGGTACAGACACTGGGGCTTCCCGAGGCTACCGAGAAGACCCAAGCACTGAGCACTAAGGTTACATGGCTGGGCGGTATCATAGACTCAACCAACATGACTGTGTCAGTTCCCCCAGACAAACTGGACGAGGTCAGGGGCAAGGCTGAGTATTATGCACGCCACAAATCCATGTCTGAGAAACAGCTGCAGTCATTATTAGGTGTTCTACTGCATGTGGCGAAGTGCATTGCCCCTGCCCGCTTCTTTGTCTCTCGTCTACTTGAAAACCTCAGAAACATGACTGGAAACTACTTGAACGTTAATTCAGAAATGAGAGCAGATCTAAGGTGGTTCTGTGAGTTCAGCTTCCAGTGGAACGGTATTCCTCTTATTCCCAATAAACAGTACCAAAAGACAATTTACGTAGATGCCACCGGTACAGGTGTGGGCGCTACTGATGGCCCTCCATTCACTGGTCAAGGACAGGGACAGAGGCTCACACATCTACATTATGTGTGACAATCAGGCGGCTGTTACTGTCATGAGCACAGGGAAAGGACAGGACAAGTTGTCAGATGTGGCCAGATCCTGCTAGATGATGCAGGCCATACATAACCTCACATTATCATTTGAACATGTGCCGGGTAAAGAAAATGATATAGCTGATGCCCTGAGCAGAGCTCACCTAGGTCATACAGAACTCCGAAGGGCCAAAAATCTTATCCATGCACACAAACTTGTAATTATCCCAGCATGTACATATGTGTTAGGTGTTATAACTCTGTTCATCTATTCCAGACAAGGCGTACACCTTCTTCCAACAGAGGGCGTCACTACATAAGATTTATTAATTAGATTTTATGATACAATAACAGTATATATAATTGATACTAAAATATGCATGATTGTAATAAGAACATTTGATATAGTAAAAACAGTAATATATACTGATGGATATATTATGAATTGGTACGAGTTGAATTACTCATAAGTAATGAAACATGAAAGATAAAGGTGTGGGTGGGTGGGTGAAAAATATGAGGTCGATGTGCATGTGACGACCGTGTTGGGAGGAATGAGGGCAAGGGTTGTTGTGTAGGTTAATTGGGGTGTTGAAGGATCACACCAGGGGGAGTTTTGGTATATTGAAATTCACCACCAGGTGGACATCAATGATCAACCCATTAATAGACCGCTGAAAATGTGTAATAAGGAGGGAGGCAGGACTTGGTGACATAAAATTTATTAATTAGATTTTATGATACAATAACAGTATATATAATTGATACTAAAATATGCATGATTGTAATCAGAACATTTGATGTAGTAAAAACAGTAATATATACTGATGGATATATTATTAATATGTCATGTTACCTTACATTATGTCATTCTGTTATTATGCAATTTTGTGCAAAGTGTTCTTATATTGAATTGCATATACCATGTCATGTTGTTAGATGTTGCATACAATATCATGTTGCATTATGGCATATCATATTTTGTAAGGAATATATATGTTGGATCTTGTGTCATGCTATGGGGTGTGTTATACTTTATGTATCAAACAATGTTTTGCATTGTGTCATGTTATCTTTTGGTTTGATGTGCTATGCTCTGTTATGTTGTGCCCACTTGTGAGATCTCTGTGTATAATGTGTTTTGTATGTCAATGGATTTGAGGTGATACTTGTAATGTGTCATGCTGTGTTGTGTTTCATGTTATGTTATGTGTCATCTGATGAGATGTGGAATTCGTATATATGTCATTTGTGTCATGTCATAACATTGTACATGTAGAGTGTTTCTTCTTATGTGATGAGTTGCCATATTTTTTCGGGGCTGACTATACTGATGCATTACTTTTTGCCATGAATATGACTAGAACTGCCATATCATGTGAGGGTCTTATTACATCATAATCTGTTGCATTGAGACATATATGCCTTGTTGTGAGGTACACTGTATTGGGTGATATGCATTTTTTTTAAAGATGTTTGACACCTATGCACAGGTTTTCATGAAATCAGCCTAAAAACAGATTGATTTTACCATGCTTCTTACAATGAATCAGTTTAGCAAGGCTATATGAGCCACCTTGACCCTTTAAAGGCCACTAATGCAGGAGTGCATCATGCCTTTAGGTCAGCATGATGCACCAATGAAGATTTGGTGAGTCTGCTCACCCGCACTTCATTTGACCATCATGTCGATCCTCTGGGAGTTTAATAAGCCTTATGGAAAGCACAATCCACAAATATAGGCCTAATATAGGCAAAAAGCAAAACTGTTTATGCCATATGCCTCATGATAGAGTCATAATTTTGATTAGCAAGTGATGACATCCTCATTATTCTGATAAGGCAGAACTACTCACCCAGTGTGGTAGAAATGATGATCCTAGGCTCATCACTTTGATTAGTCTATGATGATGTCCTCATCATTCTGATGAGGTGAAACTAATCACCCAGTGTAATTGAAGTGATGAGCTTAGCCTCATCATTTTGATTAATCTGTGATGAGTACTCATCAATTTGATGAGGCCAAACTACTGCTATGGTACACCATCAAAATGATGAGGCAAAACTCATCACTACTGATTAGTTTTTGATTAGTTTCCGATAAGTTTTGGATGAGTTTCCGTTTTCAGTGTAGCCAGTATTGAACTGACATGATGATTATATGCCATATGACTCAAGGGGCATATTGCCTTTTTATTCTGCCCATAAGAACAACGCATATGAAATACATATATTTAAAGCACTGGATCCTTCACGCCCACGGTCGTGGCATACAATATGTTTACGCCATGCCCCTTGTACACCACACTCATGGCAGGTCCATGCTGATCTTTGCAAGACATCCCCTCCAATTTCTAGCCCTAAAACATTTATTTTTCAGTAAATTTTAAAAATTGAAAAGCCAAAATGATTGGGAGAGAATAGCAGAGACAATGGAACTAATATTTCTTAGAAGTTCACCTTTGTTCATGGTCTATATGGCATGGATAGTAGGCAAAAATGAAACTGAACCTAATATTTTCTCAGTCCCGCCTTTGAAAAATCGTTTGCTGTTGTTCTTATAGGTAGAATAAAATAAAAACACAACTCGTGGGGCATACGCAGGCTGTTTGTTCATTCGTGGGTTGGCCCTGATGCCCTCCGGGCACCCTGGGCAGCAGGGGCAACCCACTCATGGGCATACAACCTGTGTATACCCCACTCGTGTTTTTGGTTAGTAGTCTCTATGCCTCGAGAGCCATATGGCAGATACAAGTCATGTGAGTTCAATACAATATTTATTACAGGATCAGAAGACATTATCCTACCAATAGACCCATCTGGAGAAAATGGGCATCCAGGGGGGTTTTTAGTTCTGGATTTCGCCACCAGGGGCAGTGTATGAGTGAAACACCAAAAAACGGCTTAGATCAATTTTTGATAGGGAATTCAGTGGTATGCTCAGAATTATTCCATTTCTACTGAAAACATTCCATTTATGGAATGCAAAAGAGACATCCGTTGCCATGGAAACATAGATAACTGGCATATATGGCAATCTCTGGTTGCCATGGAAACCACTCCATTATTCTAAATGGGAACTTTTGCCACAAATGTGTGGGATATTTACACAAGGAACTCAGAACCGAAAACAGACCCAGAAAATTCCCTCTAGAACCGATTTTATGATAAAAAAAAAATTCTCTGTTTAGTTTTCTACAAAACTATTTTTTTGCATTATCACTACTTAAGCTAGGATATAATGTATTTAGAGCTTATTTGCATTTTTCAATTGCTCACACCAACCTAGGTTTGGCAAGCAATTACAGAAGAACTACCTGGAATATTTTAGCTCAAGATATCTCATTTTAAAGCACATGACTTCAACTTTAAAAACCATTTCCTCCCTGGATGCAGGTTTTATCCCATCTGGTCACCCATGTTTTGATGTTGCATTGGCTCTTTTGATGTCGAATTGGTGCTATTTTGATGTTAGATTGGCAAAATATTTGCTGTGCTCTGATTGGTCAATAGGGAAAAGGGATCATAGCTGACCTTGGAAACTGGCCTCTCATTGGTCTAGTGCTTCTAAATGCATACTACACAGTCATATCTTGATTGTTTGTGAGTGTAATAGCCTTCCATATAAAAACATGGACTCCAATTTTGAAGTATGGACGTCTGTCATTTAAGATATCGACCTTCCCTATTTAAAAAATGGACAACAATATTAGTTGTTCAACTGTGGTGAAATGGCCTCCAGACAGAGCATGCGGGCTTCCCTAGCCCACTTAAAAGGGTAGTTCTCACCATGAATATGGCCTTAGCTGTCGAAATAGCGTAAAACATCTATTACTCACTCATTCACTCACTCCAGACACAAAATGAAATAATATACGCAGAGATCATTTTGTTGAAATGTTGTGACACTATGAGTTAATGAGGATGAAGCAGCTATTGATCTGCCTTCTGAGTCTTGAATTTCAGAGCTGTGTTAATTATGAGCATTTTGTTGCCTGCTTGCAATGATTTGGAGTATCTAATGCTGGTGTTACTGTGGTGACCACATGAATTGCTGGTTGCTATTTGCATCATGCTGTGCAGATGACCAATACTTAATGATTATGGGCTAGCATGAGATAAGACTACCCTGTGAATTATATGTACACTGGACGCCTGCACCAAACCCCCTTTTCATCCATACTACTCACTCACCACAAAGAGATGGGATGGCCTTGGTTCCTAAAATGTAGAATTAATTCCACATTTGTCCAATTCAATTTAACATATGTGTATTTTCTCATTACATATTGATGCGCACCCAGACTTTGTGGATCTTCTAAAAAGAATTGAAAATTGAATAACTTCACTTCTAATCAATGGATTTTCGAAATTCGAAAACCTATGGGTAGCTAATACGTCCCCCAATGTCCTACAGCTACTTTTGAATTTATGAGAAACTTTGGAAAGATTTTACCCTAACTTTTCCCCCAGCCTATAAGGCACACCAGAGGCTTATCCTCGCATATAAGGCGCACCTTATACGTAAGGTATTACGGTACATCAAATTCTAACTTACTTTAAGCTATGCATAAATTACTGTAATGCCCCACACATAGCATGCACCTTGCATATAAGGCACACTTCCCAACCTCTAAGGTGGTGCACCTTAAGCTGGATTTTTGTGGTATCCTCTCGATTATTTTATGCACACCCCTGACATTGCCTGCTTATTTAGTGCACTCTATCCTCATTTATAAAACGGCTGGCAGTGCTCTGCTGCACAATAGAAGTGACCTTGAGTGCATTATAGGAGTACAGTGCATGCCTGAGCAAGGTCACGGTGTATATGTTATGGTTCAATGGTCATTCATTGTCTACACATACCTTGATTGGGTTAATGATTGTTTGGATGGCAATATAAAAGTTATATAAAGACAATAGACAACTCTTTCTTCACATCTTGACTGTCTGATGTTCTATAATGCACTCAGATGCATTTGTGCATTATAGAACAACAGACAGTCTCGATGTGAAGAAAATCGTTGTCTATTCTCTAAATATAAGGCCACACTTTATTTTTATCTCAAGTTAAATACTCAGGCTCCATAGGTTCAACCAAGGAACCCCATATTGCACACCCCCATGCAATAACCCTGTCCCGTATTTCACCGCCATCTGAAGCTCCCTAAATGGTCAGAGAGTTATGATAAAATCCTAATTCTATGTCAAATAAATGTATTTTTGAACAAAATCCCACTAAAACAACATGAGATAAATGTAAAGGTGCACTCAAATTGGTCTGCCTGAGGGTTACCTCACTCAGCTTCGCCTTGTGAGATAACCCTCAGTCAGACCAATTCTCGTGCACCTTTACCATTATACATGGAGTATAATGGTATTCAATTCATTGTGTTTCATAAGCATTGAATCCTCAACTGAACTTATATTCAATCTTGACCTTGTATAATGTACGCCCCAGGAGGGTGTTGCTTCTATAGTAAAATGAAGAGCTGGCTAAAAATGCCCTCGTCTCCAGTCCTTTCTTTTCATGAAGCTATAACTTGTCCCTTTTGTTGCTCACAAGTGGACATTCAAGTATGGTGCTAAATAAGGTGGATTTGAGTAGGTACCTAGTTGGGAGAATCAGTCAGTATAATATACTATAGAGTGTGTAACATGAGTAGATACCTGATAGTGCTGCTCTCTCTGTTTTAAACAAGGCAGGTGACTTTTCAGACTAATGTGGTGAGTGCCAGTTGAATGGTGAAGCAGAGCGTGACTTCTTTTGAAAAGAGGGTACCTACTGACAGCTCTTTTTACCATAGGAGCAACATGCTCCAGCCCCAGATCCTTTTTACATATTTATAAGAACCACCCTGACCAAAGAATCTTTAGGATTTACCCTTGTTGAAGCAGGCTGTACTCTCAGCCTCAATTGTAAGTGGGATATATGAAGACCACTGTAGTAGCTACAGAACAACTAACATCAGGCCAGACGATTTTTATTGACAGCAACTTACACTGTTTTCCATAGAAGCGATCTACTGCAAAACCCTTGGTGCAGTATACCAGTGTGTAGAAACCCATAAATAAGTACATACATATATTATATATATGCCAGTGGAGGGGGGAAAGAATTATTAGCTTACCTTGCTATTTAATACGATCCCTACAACCACAGCCATCATCAGCAGAAGTATAATAGTTGGTATAAGTGATGCTGAAAGTGACTGACCTTTACCCTTTACACCCACAGCACTGAATATCAAAATGCAAAGCATGGCAACACCCCCAGATGTACCTAATCTGATGAAGACTCTGAAGTATTGGTCAGCTAGAAACAGGGCGTCCATACAACATTCAAAATTACCTCTCAGCCTTTCTATGACATCAGCACATAGATGAGCAACTTCTGATAAGCTGCTTTTCATTTTCTGAGTATAATCATTGAATAATTTATAAAGCATATATAAGACTTTAAAAGAAGGAGACCAATCCAGACACTTACACTAAATTATATATAAATTGTAACAATTGCTGCAATGGCTATGTCTACCACTAAAAGTGCAGGATCAGTGTTGTAAATTGCTAAAGGGGTGCGTCCACTGCCGACGGATGGTCCATCCGTCGGTTTCATCCGTATCATTTATCATTGATTTCTATGGAGAATAATATGGATGAAGGGAGACGGATGGTCCATCCGTCACAGTGGATGCACCCCTTATATCAGTAATGATTTAAACTTGTACTTGTCTACTTGCATATATTGTGGCTGTAATCAGAAAAATATCCTAGACATAACTTTTATGGCCAATAAACTTTTGAAACTTCAATGTATTCCACATCACTGGGGAGAGTGAATGTCTTAAATGCAGTATATGCATCATACTGCATCCTGTACAGATCATGAGAAGTAACAAGAGGGCTTTTGCGAGGGTTATGATAAATCCCAGCCTTAGATGTACACCACCGTCGATGCTCTTGAAGGCTTTACAAAGTCTAAGGCAACATTTTTCAGATCTAGATTTTTCAGGTTCCAAGAGAGATTTATGCTTAAGAATACCAAGACAAGTAGGAAATATACCAGGTTAAAAAATGACAGAAAAATGCCGGAGAATGACAAAACATAGTATGAGCAGTTAAGGATAAAGATGCTAACATAAGAAGTAAAAGAAATGCACAGTAGAGCCTGATGAGAACATCTATACAGGACCTCCTTTTGTCATCATTCATATACAGTCATTTAATGTTTAACCATATACAATCTTCTGAGATTATCTCACTTGGCATGTGATCCATGGTGCATAGGTTATGTTGAGATCTAGTTTTTAGTCTCCTATAACAACAACCCTTTTCCTTTATTCTGATGTGTTATGAGTGAAATAAATCATGCCTCTGGAAGGATTAATATAGGCTTCCCTAAAATGTTTCTGAATTTCAGTAAATAGATCTATGATGAAGAATTTACCCATGGACAGAGGCATAGGTGTGATATTGATTATCATGTAGCACAGTTTGCCTTTGTCAGAAATGTCTATCCACTAATGCATGACAAATATTTGTCAGGATTTTAAACTATTTGATTATTGTGCAGCTGAACAATGAAGTCGTAATGCACTGAGAGGTAGACAAAAGTACATGCTCTAGGGATTATCAACTTGGTTCCAATTCTTGTTAAGAAATCTAACAACATAAATCTTCCATTGGATAGCTTTATTTAACCCAATACATACATGTCTTTGGTTCATTGGGTGGACACCACATAGGAGTGATGGTAATTTCCATGATTATAATATACTGGAAATGGCCCCTGCACCATTTCTGCAGTAAGCCCTGGTGAGGACCATGCATCATCCTCAAATCCTGTGTAAAAAGCCCAGCAACCCAAAGCCAAAGCTTCCTCAAATAGGGCCTTTGCTAAGAAGGTTCTTGACATCCCCTCTCTTAGATCTGTTTGCAGCTACAGCTCACCATTAGTTAATATCTGTAATGTAGATGGGTAGGTAGTGACAGTTGCATTTGGATGAGGGATGGCTCTTGAATATATACAATCTGTGTTCGGTTCGAACTGGAAAATTACGATGGTGTATGTCACAAGAGTCCCCACTAACTGAAAAAGAAGCACAAAGATATGAACTAAAGTTAAAACAGGAAGGATCAATCAGAAATTATGGACAGGACACAGTTTATGCAATAGAATAAACCAATTCTGTATCCTATAGAATTGGCCAAAGTAGGGGGATGGACTTATGATATACACAGGGAGTACATATTATAGAAGGGTTTTCAAGTCCCCAACATTTGGCACAACCATGCCTTATTAGAGTCTGGTGCAAGGGGCACCTTATACAAAGGGTGCCAATTTTACAGCGGTTATTAATGATTTATAAAAATATGATTTCTCTGTCATGTCTCTCGCGACACCACTTTCAACTAAATCGCCAATCTTATCCTCATGTGCTTAACACTAAAGGAAAGGATGAAAGAGCATAAGCTGGACATTCTGTAGTTCTTGAAATACCTTAGTCAGGAATACTTTTGTATTTTGATGACAAAATTCATGCAATTGATCTGGGTCCATGTATTTGATGGCTTATGGACTTATTTACCACAATTATTTGTCTAAATACTGAGGAGAACTTTATTCTTTTGAAGTATACTTAACTGTTAAAAGGAAGGGTGAGTCAATCATCAAACCACCAGCTGTGAGTCCTTCATGTGGGCCATTCAGACGACTAACAAAGATCTGGATCTAATAAAAAATAGTGCAGATCACAGTAAATAATTTGTGAATAAGGAATTTTCTATGGATGTATAACAAGCATTTGACACATCCAAACAAAGGTTTAAAATTATTTCCCCCTCCCTGCTTGGGCTTGGAATACGGGGATTCATACCTGTTGAAGTAACTGTTTTTATATGCAGGCCTTCTGACCAATATCAGCCCAGTCAAGAATCAAAGCAGACCTAACCCTATAGCCTATAGCCTTTCCTGTAGGAATTGTAAAAATGTGAACACTCCCTTTCTGTAGAGACATCAGTATGTAACTGTGAAGTATATGGCACACTTCCATGAGCCAGACCTGTAAGGTGTACCTTGACTCAAATTTTAATCATTTTAGTTCTTTGAAATCCTTGTCTAAAAGGCACACTCTGACTTCAAGAACATTTTGTAAGGCACGTAGGGACTAAATACATCATAAAATGTGCTTTATACACAAGTTTCACTAGGATCATACACATTCGTTTAGCTCATCTCATTTATGTTCTATTTCGGCCAGAGAGAAATCTTTTTGAAAGATCATTAATCATACCAAAGTGCAGGACTTGTCATCAAGCAAGCTCAGGTCAAGTTTGTAAAGAATATTCCGACACAGGAACACCTAAAGGAACAGAGAGATATAATTTAAGGCCCATGACGCAAAGAGGAGGATAAAAATATCCAAAAGGAAATCTGCTTTAGTCAGGGTTATCAATAAAGTGTGTATTTCAAAGTCAATGGAAAAAAACCCCTTAAGCTTACCTTCCGATTTACAATGATCACTATAACCAAAGTTGTTATCAATGGAACTATGATGATGGGTACAAGTGGGGCTGAAAGTAACACTCCTTCACCCCTTACACTCGCAGCACTGTATATCAAGATGCAAAGCATGGCAACACCCCCAGATGTACCAAATCCTATAAAGAGTCTGAAGTATCCGTCAGCAAGAGACAGGGCATCCATACAACATTCATAATTACCTCTTAGGGTTTCTATGTTATCGGCAGACAGGTGAGCAACTTCTGATAGGCCACTTCTCATTTTCTGAGTATGTTTGTTGAATAATTTGTAAAGCATATAAGACCACAGAAGAAGAAGCCCAATCCAAATGCTAATAATATATGGAAAATATATTGTCACAATAGCTGCAATGGCTATATCTACCATCGCAATGGTTGGATCAATATTGTAAATGGGTAATTCAATAACATATTCATTGTCACTGGTGAGGGGAAATGTTTTAAACACTGTGTATGCATCAAATGTATTTTTCAGTCCTGTAGAGAGCATCAAAAGTAGTAGGAGGGCCTTCAAAAGGGTTGTGATGAAGCCCAGTCTTAGAGCTAAGTCATTATCAATACTCATGAAGGCTTTTCCCAGTGAAAGGCAGCATTTCTTTAGGCCCCGATTTGTTATGTTCCAACACAGTTGTAGGCTCAATATGATCAAGACAAGTAGGAAGTATACCATGTTAAACAGGGACAGGAAAATACAGGAGACTGTTAGATAGATACTGACAGCCGTAAATGATAAAGAAGCTAGCAATAGAAGTGAAACAAGTGCACAGTAAATCCTGATGATGACATCGACACACATCCTCCTGTCGTCATCCCTCATATACAGTCCAGCAAAGAGAAACAATGGCCTTAGTCTTTTCATGTGAAGCCATATATAATATTCTGAAATTGTCCTTGTTGGTGTGTGATCTATCATGTTCAAATCTGGTGATGTAGTCTCCTATAAACACAAACCTATACCGTAATAATGATATGTTGCAGCAAGAGATCCTTCCTCTGATGGAGTGATATAGATTTCCCTAAACTGTTTCTGACTCTCAGTAACTGGATCTATGCTTCAGTGTTTACAGTAGTATAGTATGTATCGGAACGGTACTATAGCTAATCTAAGGATATTACTCACTGGGCATACAGCCAATCAGAGGCCTCCATTTTGGTGGGAAATTCAAATGTGGGGTCACATGACCTAGACCCCCCGTGGTCTGGTGCCAATATGGACCAATCAGAGCCCTACCTTTTGGCGGGAAATTCAAAAATGGTCACGTGACCCAAACCCCCTGTGGTGTGCCGCCAAAACGGTGCCCTCTGATTGGCTGGCTGTTTAGGTCATGTGACCTCTATTATGCAAAATTTGGTGAAGTGACTCTATTCCTTCTTTTTTTTTTGCCCCCCCCCAAAAAAATGGAGACCTCTGATTGGTTAGCACACATCAGTCAGCTGTATGCAGCAAGCAAGCAAGCAAGCGAGTAGTTATGTGACCTTATTAGCATAAAGAGGTGTGGTTTATTATGTAGATGAGGGTGTGACTATAGTGAGATATTTTTATATAAATAAAAAAAAGGGCATGCTCATAGCTTGCCAAGAAAAAAAAGGAAATATTTGGGGGGGGCCCTTGGGGTGGGGGGAACCTTTGGGAAACTATTGGGTTGGGGGGGGCTTGGGGTGGGTGGGGCCCCCTAGCCAAGGGGCAGGTTTACTAAAAATAAAAACTTAACAAACAAATTTATTTCATTTTTGATCTTAATAAATAATATTTACACTGTTTCTATTTACAATTTGCTTAGTGCAAATTCACACTCTCTACATAATATAGACGAATATCGGAGAGATACATGACAGAACCCACACATTGAGATGTACACATTCAACTTTTGTTTGTCATAATTCAGACTGTATATGGTGTAATCTTGGTGTACAACTTTGAAGCAAGTACCCTCTTGAAATAAAGGATAGGTGTAAGCCATATTTCCAATCCACATCTCATTGATATTACAAGTGAAATCCACTGAAGCACTATACCAAGTACTCCATTCAGTTTGTCTGGACATGGTACTTCTCAGTTGAGCAGCTAGTACACTGATGTAAGGAACTTTGCTACACAACATTCGGTCGACACACTTTTGAAAAAAGAGTCGAATTTTCCCCTTTGAACAATGACACATTTTTCTCCAGAAGTCTGAGCTCTCTTGCAAAATAAAAAGCAACGTGTTGATCGATTCTATCAGATATAGCCTTTTGATGAAAGAACATGTGTTCTCATTATGGAATTGATATATCCTATAACTCTATCTGTGGTGCTACCAACCACTCTTTGAAATGCATCTTTGAAACACACACTCAAAGAATCAAATACATCATTAGAAATGAACACTTTATGAACACCTTGGTTTAACAATGGAGCCTTAAAGAACAAAACATCTGATGCATCTATTATTTCCCAAGTGAAAATGGGAACGCAAGTACACATTGTCTTGCTTTTTGTTTTTTTTAAACACTGATACACAAGGTAAGTCAGTGGACAAAGTAGATGAAGTTAATACAACAACAAAGGGTATTATCTCACCGGCTTATCTACATCTACATTTTTTTTTTACTTTTTTTTTATATTTTTTTTTATTATTTTCATAACTCTAAAGCACTCATCGTCACTCCATCAGAATGTACGCGACGCTTCACATATAAGTAACTCAGTCCCTTTTTCTCTATCGTGTAAGTGTGCATTTTGTTTTCTATTACTTTAAAATTTGTATTAACAGCACGGATAGTTTTTCGTTTCAAAAGAACTTCCAAGAAGTCTTTGGGTTCTTGAACGTTTTGTCTTTTTATGACACCCTTCGCACTCCATTTCTTTGATTTTCTTTCACCTATCGAGTCTTTATCATAGCAAATGTAAGTCTTGGAGTTGAGACTTAGAATTTTATCGTCCTCCCACTCGGATTTGAAAAGACCCGGAGTTCTCTGATCATGAACATATCGTTTCAGACAACAAAAAGCTCTGAGTGGTCATCGCACACTGCTGTTGGAATCCAGTTTCGTTTCTCTCTGAAGTACGATTCTCTCAGGTCGGGTTTCACGAGTTGGTCCAACGATTCGCAACTGAGAGCCATGTAAAGAATGTCAGTGCCCATTTGACAAAGAGCGTATTCGCGTCGATCGATAAATTTATCCAAAAAGTCGAACGTGAACTCTAACATTTTCAACTTGGCGTACTGGTACAACATGAATCCTATTTGAATAGGAAGATTGTTCCTGACTGTTTTCAGTTGCAGTTCGACTTTAAAGAGATCTGTGCTCAACTCTGTACCCTTTTTGAACTGCCACGAATTGGTCAATAATTCAAAGGTTCGACCTCTAGTGTATTTCACAGTGATGTGTTTTTCTTTGTTGCAAATTGTTTTACCATATGTGGTATTTCCCATCAACTTGTAACAGTCTGACAGAATTTTCTCGTTCGTGTTTACATCACTGCGTCTTCGCGCTCAGTTACTTCGTCTGGGAAACCGGCGAAGGGACTTCTAGGAAAGTATTCTATGAACAGGTGCACTTCGATGACTGTTAAGCCATGATCCAAATACCACTTAAGAAGAGGTGTTCCCAAGAGAATCTTTTTTCCATGGTAACTTCCTATCAAGGATCTCTGAGGAGCGTTCATCAGGTTTTCATTGTTTGCAAAGTCTGTCATGTGAGGTCCTATGTCGGATTTCGAAATGGTCACATTCTTGAAAACAGGAGTCATTTCTTTGAAGTATTCACGTAGGTGAGGAGGAGTAGTAATGTCCACCTGAATCAAACCGAACATTTTCCTGTCTTTCACAGAGGATATGATGTCGCTCTCTGTCATGGGATTTCAAACCGCTTTCAAGTAGTCGACCTTCCAGTGTTGTTCAGACACCATAACCTGCAGATCCTGGTGTTTCATCTTTCTCCATTCACACTCCCATATGATGATCAACTTGTGACCTAGAGCTTTTAAGTAAGCGCTTACTCTAGCTGTTCTGTCACGTTTCTCATCCCTGTCTGAAGCACATGGATATCTGCGCAGCGGTATGCACTCATGAGCATGGAACCAACATCCGTGAAATTGGAAAACGTTCTTAGAGGACCAGTGAAAACTGTCTACACAATTTTTCGACAACCTAGAGATACCTCCCCACCATTGAAAGCGTGGCGAAGTTTCACGCTGTGGGCATGCTCCACGTAGCGCAACCACTCTAAAGCGCTCTTAGAGTGTCTTTGCCTAATTTTCGGTTTGAACTCAGTCATGGGTCGTCTCACCAGGTAATAGCCTGTGCAGTGTGCTTCGCTCATGCAGCGCAAGTACAGAGAGTTAGCATCTACACCTAGGATGTGTTGGCATGTTCTCGCTTCTTTGCCGTACTTGTGTTCCCTTATCAGCGTGGCACCCTTCTCGTGAAATCTATGGAAGATTATGGAAGGGCCCTAGACCAGATTTTATTTGATCAGAGAGTGGAGGTGGATGTCGAACTGGTGGAAGGTCACGAATGGGGTCTCTGTGGTTTGAAAAAGGAACTGTAAAGTCAAACCCGGAAGGGAGATGCCTTCTTTGAAAATGTCGATGTTGCGGCTCTGAAAAATTTAGCGTGATTATTCAGTGCCTCTATGAAGGGTTTCACTTCTTTGTTGTTGTAGTGGATCAAGAAATCTCTGAAAGTTTGCATGTTCTGTTCGGACCAAACTTTTTCACATTCGGCGTAGTCAGATTCAGACATCTTGGTGCCAGTCAGTTTGCTGTCAAATGCAGATCTTGGTGGTAGTGTTCTGTTTTCCAGTTTCCTGGTAGATGTCATCCATTCGTAAGGAAAGTGTCCTTTGTGCTGATTTCTAGTGAAAGCTAGTAGATAATTCGCGTAGTTAACACCAGGTGCCAAATAGTTCACTATGTCCAAGAAAACAGTGTGTCGAGTGTAAATCAACAAGTATTGATTACTATTCTTTATGACGCTGAATTCTTCGTTCTCTTGCTCTTTGGAGGAGAAGAACGAGTGAAGCTGTACTTTGAGTTGAAACCTATGACCGGAACTTGGTGGAAATATCTCAAAAGTCTCTTCTTCAGTTCAACTAAAGGATGTCTTGTCCGAGTTTCATTGAAGTCGATGTCGGGAAGCCTGAACGCCTCCTCTAGGTGGAGAGCTTCAGCTATCCTCTCATCTAACTTCGCTAACATTGATCGGTAAAGTTCTAGCACTGCTTCCCCGATGATTTTGGCGGTGTAATTCAAAACTTTATCCAACAAAGGGTCTGAATCTGTGTCGGATTGTCTCACGAAGCAGACCGGACCTTTGTGACCTGGAAAGTCAGACACGACGCTAGCTGACAGAGGGACGTGTTCCCAAAGGACTGACAGGTGTTCGGTCGACAGTTCTTTGGGCGGTCTGAAGAAAGCTTCGAAATCAAAGGTAATTTTGTAAGGGTACATTTTTGAATTTCCGTCAGGAGGAAAAACTCGGTTTTTCAGGTTTTGACCCCTCACTTTAAGGGTGGTGTAAACTGCTATTTGTATATCGAACAAGTAACTCAGGTAAGTCACTGATGATCAAACCTGGAAAGGTTTCAGGATTCGCAGTGGAATCGAACTGACGCAACAATTTTGAAGCGTGTTTGCCGGTCTTGCGAAAGACGCATAACTTGTCCCTGTTGGAAAAAAAATTTAACACACCTCTCTTTTGAAGTCGACCCGAATGGGTAACCCTACCCCCTATGGGGAATTCTCTGGGTCCCATGTAAACGCAAACGTTCAAATTGGTGGGGAAAAAAACTTTCCATGTGTCAGAGTCGCAAAGTTTCCCGACTCCCGTGCACCCTGACTCCTGTTTGTATTGAGGGCCAATTCTTGGTGAACATTTCCTTACCCTCCGCTATAGTGCGTATTATCGGAGGAATAGTTACTCCGTCGAGAGATTCGCGTCGACAGGTGATTTTTTGCAATTTCCTTTGCCGCATAGAGACAAAATTTAGCTATTACCCTACATTTTTCCAAGTGCCTGTCGTAATTGTACACCCTTTTAAATTTTTTGAAACACTTTTTACAGGTATGATGATGACCCATTTTTACTGAGTTACTTATATGTAAAGAGAGTTTTTTTTCAATATTTTTCATTTATCTATCTAGCTATCTAACTATTTTTATTTCTATCTATCTATTTACCTGTACACCTATATACACAACATACCTACACAAAGTATATACGTCATATAAAACATATGTCAGCACTAGCTCACACACATCTCAATCAAATTTTATCAAGAAATTCAAGAATAATCTCTTTTTTGTCACCCAGTTTTTTCAGTCCCTTGATCGAAAGCGTCACACCGTGTTGTAATTGGGTAGTCCTTGGGAAACCGCTCTGTCGCGTATTCGTACCTCCTCTTGGATGTGAGTGACGGTCGCTATTAGCTTGAGGAGTGCGTCAGTGGTGAAGTTCACTTTTCTGGTGGGCGCCGAGGTACACTTTACTTCACTGTAGCGTTCCTTGGAGATTCTAACCCCGTCGAGCCAGATCTCCAGCTTCAAACTGTCCATGAAGAACTCCAATCTGGGGACTGTGGAAGGTGTAGGTAGTTCACATTTCACTTTTCTCTTCTTGGACGCCTGGTCGCCACTCTTGGTAAAACTCCTCTTTATACCCATAGAGGGTTTCAAAGTAAGAAGAGAAGCTTCTTTTGAGAAGATGACAGCTTCACACCGTCGTTTGTGTTTGTGGAGGGTGAGTAAGTCAGAGAGGGAAGAAAAAACTCGCTCCGACTCTGCTCGACGTCGGTTTCTCCTGGTGGATAGCAGAAGCTGGTGGTTCTTAGAGACTTCGCGATAGCGGAGGTGAGTAGATCGGGTGAATTTTGAGCAGTTCCACTGGAAAAGTCAACTCCTCCTCCTCCTCTTCCTCTGTTTCTACCAAGTGGTGGGTTTCCGAATAAGCCATATGAGTGCAATTGTGTGTGTCTACATCAGCTGTAGTTGCACCAGCACAGACTTCTCCAGCGTTAGCATCAGCATCAGCCTTAGCATCAGCATCAACAGCAATAGCAGCAGCAGCAGCAGCAACGGGGGTATAAAACATCAGTGTCCAATAAGGAGATGTATAAGACCCACCGTCAACAGCAGCTCGGACGTTATCAGCAGCAGTAGCAGCAGCAGCAGCAGCAGCAGTAGTAGCAGCAGTAGCAGCACCAGCAGCAGCAGCACCACCACCAGAAGCAGCAGCAGTGCCACCACCACCCGTTACACCACGTGGGTTGTAAGCAGGAGCAACTGCAGTAGTAGCATCTTCAGCAGCAGGAGAAGACAATAAAGTCTTGTTGGTCCTCCTCTGGAGATAAGTCACTTAGTGCAGGTTGAATAGATGAAAGGCGGCTTTGACGTCTCTTCTTAGAAAAGAGGATTAATCTTGTAGTCACAACAGAAGAGACCCTCGCTCGGTAGGAGTCCTATAAATCCAATTTTCACCTGTCCTCCACAGGGGAAATAAACAATAGGAGAATCCGGATAAAAAACTTCACTCCATTCTTAGATCATCAAAGGTTAGGTGAAAAAAAAAGTTCCAGCAAGATCAAAGTCGGCTTTTGATAGCTTTTTAGAAAAGAGCTCTAATCCTATCATCACAAAGATCCTCACTCGGTAGGGTGTCTATAAATCTAATTTCACCTGCCTTCCACAGGTAAACCAAACCGTAGGAGGATCCAGATGAAAGTTTGTCTAAATAGGCTTAGAAAACTTCAAAGAGTAGTCAGTAGCAATTACACACCCCCTGTTAACAAAAGGAGAAGTAAAAATTAAGGAATCTCATAATACCTTAACGAGCGAACTTCCCTCACACCTGTAAAGTGGATTAAGCTAATTATCACAGTTTTAACTCCTTTTAGTCCCACCAAAATACAGTTATCACAATACCTTTCCACCTGTTTTATGTCAACAGATCTAAAAGATGAGTCGCTACACAGAACGAAAGCAATCACCCCTAATCTTCACCAAAAATACACTTGTCACAGCGTCTTTCCTCCTGTTTGATGTTTACAAATTCAAAAGCCTCATGCTGATAAGTCGCTACACAGAAAGGAAAGGGTGGTGGTAAGTATCCAGCTGGGAATAGGTTTAGATCACCCTATATAAAGCACCCCCATTTCTCTTTGGAAGGATATATCACTGCAACTACTGCAACTACCGCCACTACCTTTACCATCACCAGCACCACCTACCCACCGGCTGCCTGCCTACCTGCTCGCCTACCAACTGTCAACGGACGGTTACATGTAGTGAAGTGAATGTACACGGAATCCAGGGAAGTTCATTTGATCCTTTTATTGCATAGCTGACATGAGTGTTTCATAAAGGTGGTAACAATGATAACACTCGCCAAGATCTAAGCTCTGCCTCCGATCCTATAGCTCAACCTGTCGTAGGTTCGAGGTATAGGTGTAAGGTGTAAGTTGGGAGAGATGATCTTAGAATAGATAGATTGGGAGCTGCTCAAGCTACCTTTTATACAAAGGGCTTGAGCAGCTCACAGTGTTGTGAAATGTTCTGTACATGTGGCTCAATAGAATAGTGACACATGTCATAAAGAGAGAGTGCCACCTGTGGGTAGATTATGTTAATGAGGATTGAGAGGAGATTGTGAAATATCCTCTCATTCCAAATATGGCACCACAGGTGGATCGCACTTCCTCCAGTTGGACTGAGTAGATAAGGTTGGAATGTTATTACATCCTTGTACCTTATGTCACAGAGTCTAATGGAGGAAGTGTGTTTGTGATGACTAAAGGATCCTGGTTCCTGTTGAGGAATACAGGAGATTATTGAGTGTGGATCATGGGCAGAGCTTAGGCTTTATATGGCGAAGAATTTAGTAAATATGAAAAATAATAATAATACCCAGAATGGTCCATTGACAAATCCCCACATTCCTACTCGTCTCCGCACAAGTGTAAAGGGAGAAATATAAGTAGAAAAAATAAGGCTTTGCCAAGTCCATTGACAATTATGGGTATTATGATACAGATGAGGGTTTTTGTGAAAACCTGATGATGAGTTTGACATTATATGCGGTATAAAAAAAAGGTTCCCTTATGGAATTACAAAAATACAGTTTGTGTGGATCAAGTGACTTAATCTATATACACAGGTTATAAATGCAGGGATATGTACAATGCTTAAAATATATATGTACTGGTTTGTTATCGTGGGAAAATGAAAATTTTTCTGATTTGATAACATGTTGGTTTTATACATAAATACGCAATGAAATATATCCAGATGAAAATTAACCAAGTTTGGTGATTCTTGGTATTGTGGGGTCAACAATCAAGTTCTTGGCTCCACATTACCAAGGCTCATAACTGAAGTTGTGTAGGGTCTGCTACACAGTCGGGTATAAGGTATAAGTCAAGGTGGTATTCAGTGTTACTGTTGACTAGAAACATGGTAATTTTCATGAAAATATACAAAAATGGGATGTATACAACCTGTTGATTATGGATAACTAATTTGACTAAAACTCATAAAATACATGTCATAGTTGAGCTTGAAAAACAGTGGTAAAGGTGATGAATTTTATAGCACCTAGAGAGGCAAGCCAGAAGGGTATTTTTGGTGTGTCTCTCATAAAATTCATCAAAAATCATAAATTAACGTCACAATTGTGTCTCAGCGATTTGGATTTAAAATATGGTTTATACGAAAAATCGTTTTGAAAAAGTGTCTATTTGTATTTCTTGAAGTGTCAATTTGGGTGTATACTGCTGGGAAATAGGTTCTGATGTTCCTTATGGTGATATTGTCATTTGTGGCCTGAAAAGTTCCATGGCGAGGAAACTACTGGGTTATAAGTTGCCATGTTGTTTTGGTGTTGGTTGTTTCTGGACTTGATGGTACTGGTCCTTTCTCCTTGGGTTTGGCTTCTGGCACTGAAGGAAACGATGCTGTGTTGGTGGTAGGCCTGTTGAGGAAACAACAGGAAGAGGAGGCAATTCATTGACCTATAGTTTGTCTGTTATGGGTTGCAGACGGGCCATGGTCAATACAGAAAAAGGACGTGAGATCAATATCATTTTGTCAACATACAAAACCTAAGTACAGAGCTCAATTGATTTATTTGGCTTAGTGCGGGTCCTGTATCCAGGGACGCTATGGTTAGTTTATCTAAATTCCACCAGGTGGTAGTAGCGAGCTGGCGCTGCACCATAATGGCGAAAATCAAATAAGTTATGGGGATTGATACAGGTATGACCTGCTCAGGTCGACTCCTACCTGTCTCAAATATCTTGAAAAGAACTCTGTTGATGCTGATTGGAGGGAAATTTAAATTTTTGGGCCGAAATGGGGGGGCGAGAAAAAAAAAATTCTTTCCTGTGTCGCCAAAATTTTGATCCGGGCTGCTATAAAAGGGGGGTGCGTGATGTCATAATGTTACATAACCATGGAGGTCTATGAGGTCGACATCGTCCTGCCTAACGGCACAGTCCTCCATGTTGTTATCACCATGACGGGCGGATTGTGAGTATATTAAAGGTGATATCTGAATTTTTGACAATTTTTATATTCAAGACATGGACTATTTTGGTATAATCCGCTTTTGGATTGCATTTCAGCATCACACAGATCCAGTGGGTGATCGTTCCGCCCGGCGGAATGATTAATGGCTACTAAGGTAAGTTCGATCTGAACAAGTCAAAGTGTGAGCATGTGCTAATGTTGTTGTTGTTGTCGGGATGCCACGTGACCGATGGTAGTCATGGTGACGGCCGTGACGTCCGTCGGTTTCGGTAATTAAAACAAAACCAAGATGGCGCCGGGCTGCCGCGTATGGCGCGAAAGTTGTCGGACCAGACGCTGCAGCTGGTGCCAATACTGATGAACATTAGTGTAGGCCGATTTATTGTGTTAGTTAGGCTTAGCTGTGGCTATGATGTTGTTTAGCTCATTATGTTTGATGATGGGTGTGTATGGATGTGTTTTGGATGTCTTGCGGAGGCTGGGGGGTTCAGTGTAGGGGGGCGGGGGTGAAGGGTAGGCTAGATGTTGGGGGGGGCGATCCCCACATAAGCGTCTTTGCGGCGTATGTGTGAGGGCTACCTGCCATCCCCACATAAGTGTGATGGTATCTTCCAAACGCTACTGACATTTGGGTATAACCTTGGGACGGTCCTAAGTTATATGATTGTGGGGGCGGCCGGTAGTTAGTGAGGTGGGACGGTAGTTTCCATCATGAACCGAAGCCGGCCATGTTGGAATGGTGAGTCGAAATTTTACCTACCATAGACTATGTATGTGGCCCTCTCAGCCAGGTTGAGTTTAAACATACATAGATAGTTGGGGCACTGGGCTTCTTGGGGTTTAGCATACCCCTATTGCTTTGCCGCCGTTTGGGCGCGAGCCTTCGATGCTGTGTTGGTGGTAGGCCTGTTGAGGAAACAAACGGAAGAGGAGGCAATTCATTGACCTATAGTTTGTCTGTTATGGGTTGCAGACGGGCCATGGTCAATACAGAAAAAGGACGTGAGATCAATATCATTTTGTCAACATACAAAACCTAAGTACAGAGCTCAATTGATTTATTTGGCTTAGTGCGGGTCCTGTATCCAGGGACGCTATGGTTAGTTTATCTAAATTCCACCAGGTGGTAGTAGCGAGCTGGCGCTGCAGCATAATGGCGAAAATCAAATAAGTTATGGGGATTGATACAGGTATGACCTGCTCAGGTCGACTCCTACCTGTCTCAAATATCTTGAAAAGAACTCTGTTGATGCTGATTGGAGGGAAATTTAAATTTTTGGGCCGAAATGGGGGGGCGAGAAAAAAAATTTCTTTCCTGTGTCGCCAAAATTTTGATCCGGGCTGCTATAAAAGGGGGGTGCGTGATGTCATAATGTTACATAACCATGGAGGTCTATGAGGTCGACATCGTCCTGCCTAACGGCACAGTCCTCCATGTTGTTATCACCATGACGGGCGGATTGTGAGTATATTAAAGGTGATATCTGAATTTTTGACAATTTTTATATTCAAGACATAGACTATTTTGGTATAATCCGCTTTTGGATTGCATTTCAGCATCACACAGATCCAGTGGGTGATCGTTCCGCCCGGCGGAATGATTAATGGCTACTAAGGTAAGTTCGATCTGAACAAGTCAAAGTGTGAGCATGTGCTAATGTTGTTGTTGTTGTTGTCGGGATGCCACGTGACCGATGGTAGTCATGGTGACGGCCGTGACGTCCGTCGGTTTCGGTAATTAAAACAAAACCAAGATGGCGCCGGGCTGCCGCGTATGGCGCGAAAGTTGTCGGACCAGACGCTGCAGCTGGTGCCAATACTGATGAACATTAGTGTAGGCCGATTTATTGTGTTAGTTAGGCTTAGCTGTGGCTATGATGTTGTTTAGCTCATTATGTTTGATGATGGGTGTGTATGGATGTGTTTTGGATGTCTTGCGGAGGCTGGGGGGTTCAGTGTAGGGGGGCGGGGGTGAAGGGTAGGCTAGATGTTGGGGGGGGCGATCCCCACATAAGCGTCTTTGCGGCGTATGTGTGAGGGCTACCTGCCATCCCCACATAAGTGTGATGGTATCTTCCAAACGCTACTGACATTTGGGTATAACCTTGGGACGGTCCTAAGTTATATGATTGTGGGGGCGGCCGGTAGTTAGTGAGGTGGGACGGTAGTTTCCATCATGAACCGAAGCCGGCCATGTTGGAATGGTGAGTCGAAATTTTACCTACCATAGACTATGTATGTGGCCCTCTCAGCCAGGTTGAGTTTAAACATACATAGATAGTTGGGGCACTGGGCTTCTTGGGGTTTAGCATACCCCTATTGCTTTGCCGCCGTTTGGGCGCGAGCCTTCTATCTGTTATGCTCTCGCCGGGCATTCACTATTACAGCGTGGGGACACCTGTTCTATAAATAGAGCGGGTGATTCCCCCGTTGTTATGGTTACAGGTATACTGACAAAAAGGGTTTGTTTTGAATTTGCCAGTGCACATGTACTCTACTGCAATAGTGACCCATACGAATTTTGATTTGGGGGGAAATAGGGCTTGGGTGGTTGAGTGGGGGGGGGGCTTGGTTTTGTGTGAGAGAAAAGGGTGGGGTGTGGGGCGCAGTGAATTTTGGGAATTTTGGGTTGGAAAGATGAAAAGTTTTATACAAAATTTTGGGGGGTCTGTTGTTTGGGTTGTGTTGCTAATAGGACACTGGTAGGCATAATTTCTAAAATAGACTAGCTTGTTAGGTTAATCTATGGCTAATAATTGATGTGTTTTTACCCTGACTTTTTTGTAAGAGGTTTAGTGACTAGTGAGCTAAGATGGTTCAATACAGTGGTGGGGGCGTTTGGCTTGATAACAATGAACAGCTTGCCAAACAGATCCATGGCCTTGCTCCTATTTGCCATGTGGGCCTAGAAGGCTATGGATGGGCCACCCTGGGTTGAATCCATATGACTTTGGTGCCTTAAGGCTTAGAAATTAGTATTAAATAAATGGGTAATCTAAGGTAGGATGGGTTGTGTGTGGGGTGGGTGGGGTGGGTGGGGTGTTGCCAAAAGGTTGATAAGTAAGATCTAAAGTGGTCAGGTCGTCGTAGAAAGGCATGAAGTGGACTGCGAATTCAACTATCACATTTTACAAAGCACTCTGGGCGCACACTACCATTGGCATGTAATGGGTATCTGGGTCACATGATGGCATAATCCATCATTGTCATGCTAGAACGATTGATGACGCTACTAATGGACACATAAGACAAAACCTACGTGGGCTGGTTGCATGGCAGCCTCGGCATTTGGCCCTGTGGTCTCCGGATACTTGCTCCATATGGTGACTGGGTTTGGTAAGTTTGGTATATTGTTTGGGAAGTGGGAAAGATGGGGGTAGAGTGAGGCTTATAAGCACTTCATGAGGTTGGCTAATTTCTCATTACATGCCTCCCGATGAGGTATGTCTCACCCATATATGGCACGAGGCCTAGCTATTGGTTGTTTTGCATATAACTGTGCAGTGATATGCAAATTGAGGGGGGCACCCCGGCCGAGGTACGGTTGATCATAGGATGATCTGAATATTGTAGTAAGGTTGGTGGGGTAATGGCTGTGTGCACTTGTTCCTGCTGTGTTAACACAGCAGGGAACCATGCTGAGTTATTATTTGATTAAGTGTCTCACCAAACATTCCAGTACCAATGGTAAACAGAGGTATAAACACGGATCAGGATGCAAGAGAGCTGCTCTCCTACAGTAGGCCGTCATTTGGTAATACTTTAGAGTATAGAGGAGCCCTGAGCTTGTAACAAACCGGCGCATGCATGCCCCAATTTAATAGGACACAAACCGAGCGTACGCTGTGACCGTGGGTAATTTATGTGGCGTGCCAACCAGATCATCCAGTTTACGGCTGCCTGAGCCTTCAGAAAATTAAATAAAATTTTTGGCAATGTCACCCACTTAGTTGTGGTATGAAGGTTTGATATTTTGGAGGGGATAAATGGAATTTGTGGAAAAAATAAATCATAAAAAAAAACTGAATTTGGTGGTTCTAATGAGTACTCTCCATTGAAATAATATATGGGAAATGGAGGGGGAACATCTATTACACGAAGAAAATTTGCCTATGGTGTCTGGGTGGTTCTATGTATGTCTGTTTCAAGGGTGGTAAGAAGGTTACCATGGGTGGGTTTGTAGGAATAATAGATTGGGGTGTAGGGCTGGGGTGGGGGCGGGGGGGGGGGGGTTGGGGTAGAGGGGGGGTCTATACTCTGACTATAGACATTGTAGGATGTTTTTGGAGGAAAAGGGTTTTGTCAGCCAGTAACACTGTGAGTCTAAGGTTCCTAACATATTTCAAAATGTGTGCTTGCTATTCTATCAACCATTTCTGGTTAATAAAAACAAGGAGGTGCCAGAATTGACGAGAGCTCTATACAAGTGGTTGTCCTATGTTAACAGATACTGCACTCTTAGTCAATTCTGTATCAACAAAAATGGCCTTACCTTGCTGTCCATATTGACCAGACTTGCTTTTAGGCTCCAGAATCGAGGTATCCTGGCTGTGCCCCTCATCGTCAGTGCAAGAGTCCTGGAGGTGTGAGAGTCAATTGAGAGTTAACTTCTGGAGTAGTGGTGGGCGGTCGTGGTCAGGTCCTGCAGGGTGGGGGGCGGTGACTATAGGTGCTGTAGTTCCGTTCCCTGAATCCTAATTATTGTGACTGTTCCTGGGGCTGTCGCTGTCGGCGTCAGATTGTGGCGCTGTATAGCTCCTACCAGGGGTGGTGGTCCTTGGTGTGTCGGGTGGATATAATTGGATCATTTTGAAGGCTGCAGGTGATGAAGTTTGCCTCTGGAGGTGGTGTGTAGTATCACTTGTGGAATGGTTGAGCGCATCTAGCCCAGGTGATGTAAAGGTGCGTTGTTCTGAAGCTGGCTCCTTGGGTGATGTCTCACTATCGCTCATGTTTAATGAGAGGTTGGTAGTGGGATATTCTTGGAGGGTTCATCCACCATCGTGTCAACGGACGGTTACATGTGGTGAAGTGAATGTACACGGAATCCAGGGAAGTTCATTTGATCCTTTTATTGCATAGCTGACATGAGTGTTTCATAAAGGTGGTAACAATGATAACACTCGCCAAGATCAAAGCTCTGCCTCCGATCCTATAGCTCAACCTGTCGTAGGTTCGAGGTATAGGTGTAAGGTGTAAGTTGGGAGAGATGATCTTAGAATAGATAGATTGGGAGCTGCTCAAGCTACCTTTTATACTAAGGGCTTGAGCAGCTCACAGTGTTGTGAAATGTGGCTCAATAGAATAGTGACACATGTCATAAAGAGAGAGTGCCACCTGTGGGTAGATTATGTTAATGAAGATTGAGAGGAGATTGTGAAATATCCTCTCATTCCAAATATGGCACCACAGGTGGATCACACTTCCTCCAGTTGGACTGAGTAGATAAGGTTGGAATGTTATTACATCCTTGTACCTTATGTCACAGAGTCTAATGGAGGAAGTGTGTTTGTGATGACTAAAGGATCCTGGTTCCTGTTGAGGAATACAGGAGATTATTGAGTGTGGATCATGGGCAGAGCTTAGGCTTTATATGGCGAAGAATTTAGTAAATATGAAAAATAATAATAATACCCAGAATGGTCCATTGACACAACCTTCATCAAGTGATTTCTGAAGTTTTTGCAGATGAGATGAGTCTTGAAAATCACCCCTCCCTATCTGACTCTGACGTATGTGAAGTGAGTGTACAGGATGTGATATGTGAAAAGAGATTTGCATATAGCGATCATTTGCTTCATGATATAGGAAGACTGTTAATTGGATCTTGGAAGAAATTGGGAATCTACTTGGACATCACCTATGAGCGTCTGCAGGAGATGGTCGTTATCAATACGGTGCAGGATATGTGTATGGAGATGTTCCAAACTTGGTGGTCTAAAACTATGACTCATGGGAGATGGGGAGAACTCCACCGACAAGATCTGTTACTTCAGTCGCAGAGCTTTTTCAAGACTCACAAATTGGATTACAACAACCCGACCAGTTTTTAATGGGGAGGTACTTTGTCACCGTGTCTAAATCTCTATTCAGGGAGTGGAAAGATATGGGAATGTATTTAGGTTTAACGTCTGAAAACCTAAATAGCATAGCTCAACAACCGGAACAAGATATGTCTCTCGATGCCTTCAAAGTGTTGAAAATGTGGCAAGCTAAACCCGACAGTACACATCATCAGCTCATTCGAATGCTGATGGATGACATGCGGAGGTTTGACGTGGCAAGATATATATATTGCTTCACTTTGAAAACAGAGAAAAAGAAATGATACGTGGAGAGTAATTGTGGAAGAGCGTGGTGACTTATGTAAAGGAGTCGAAGGTGTGCACCACGGGAAATCCCATCTTAAGTCGCTACACAGGAATATGGTGGTGGAAATGGAGAGTATGTAGCTGGAAAGGGGATTAAGCACATCTATATAAACCACTTAAGTCACATCTCTGCTGTCTCATTTACCACCTCGCCTACCACTAATACGTCCACACTCGACACTGATACGTCCACACTCGACACAGCTACTACCACCGTCGTCACTGCTCGCACCATGTTACCTACCTACCTGCCTACCTACCTACCTACCCACCTACCTACCTACCCACCTACCTGAGAGAATGGTCAAGTATGTATGTTTCGTCAATTTATCAAGGAGACTCAACACTTTCGACACAATTATGTGGAATAAACCCCGTCCTTTCACAGAGAAACTCGCCGCCCACAGATTCTTTTACATCGGAGGTAAGGACCTTGTTCAATGCTACCAATGTGGAGTCGCTATACACACATGGTTAGAAAGTGACAACATCGCCGTGGAGCATTTCAGACATTCTCCTACCTGCCCGTTGGCCTCTGAAGGTATGAATCTAAGTCCACAGAGCAAAATTTTGCTGACAGAAATGTTGAAGAAATTGAAGTTTCTGGACTACAAGTTGCAGCTTTTCAGAAATAAGCATAGAGAAGTTTTTCGTTTTGAACAAGCAACTTCTGTGTTTTCTAATGCTGTAACATCGGAGGACACAGTAGATAAATCAGAAAAAAACATATATACACCAAACACCACGGACAACATATATGAACCGACCAAAGACCATCCACAATGAATCACGATTCATGTACAGATAAGACACCGAGATAGTTTGTATGTAAAAAAAAAATTAAATGAGATTACAACAAATAAAAAAAGTGAAATGTGTACTACTCCATATGTGGGTTCTATTATATTTCTATTTAATATTTAACTACCTTATGTAAATTTTACTTTTACTAAAGCCGCCCCTTGGCTGGGGGCTTACTAAAAGGGGTTTACTAAAAAAAAAGGGGCCCCACCCACCCCAAGGCCCCCCCAACCCAATGGTTTCCCAAAGGTACCCCCCCAAGGGCCCCCCCAAATATTTCACCTTTTTTTTCTTGGCAAGCTTTCAGCTTGCCCTTTTTTAATTTATATAAAAAATATCTCACTATAGTCACACCCTCATCTATATAATAAACTACACCTCTTTATGCTAAAAAGGTCACGTAACTACTTGCTTGTTTGCTTGGTGCATACAGCTGACTGACTGTATGACATGTGGACAGCGAGCCAGCCAACCAATCAGAGGTCTCCATTTTTTTTATTTTTTTTTGGCAAAAATTTTTTAAAAAATAGAGTCGCGTAATTTTTCAAATTTCCCACCAAAATGAAGACCTCTGATTGGTCCATTTAAATTAGTCACGTGACCTTATTTGCATAATAGAGGTCATGTGACCTAAACAGCCAGCCAATCAGAGGGCACCATTTTGGCGGCACACCACAGGGGGTTTGGGTCACGTGACCATTTTTGAATTTCCTGCCAAAAGGGAGGCCTCTGATTGGCTGCATGCCCAGTGAGTAATATCCTTAGATTAGCTATAGTCCCTTTCTGATATATACTATACTACTGTTTACCTACAAGATTACATAATGATGTAAATAGTTTACCAATGCGGAAGACGATATTCCCATGGCCAGAGGCATAGAGGTGGTATTGGGCGTCACAGACCAAAGTCTGCCTTTTTCATTAATTGCATAATTACTAATGTATGGCAAATATCCGGCAATATTTTCAACTATTCGATTAGTGGATGGTTAAAGAGCAAAATATTGATAGACCAGTTACTGAAAAATCAATTGCTTAACTCATTTGCATTGTATTTCTGGAAACAGTCTTGATCTCACCTATTCAACTGACCATCTAAATCGCCTCTGGCAGCTTTCTGCAAGATGTGTCCATATTTCAGAGGCGCAGGAAGCAAATCGTCATTGGGGGGGCAGCAAGCGCCACACCTAATTGGATTTCGGCTCAAGCACAATGATGCCTATACATGTGAATATAGAATTTGTAGTAATTGTTCGTCAATTTTGGATCTGAAATTAGGCTCAGGCCCCAATTTTCCCTATCCCATCGCCATATTAATCTAATTTGAGATACAAAGATTCAGCTTTTTGTTATGAGGTCTTGGCAAATCTTTGGGGGCCACAGTGGCCTGTAAACTTATGTTGAGATCTCTGTGATATTGAACATTGAGTTTACTTAGCCACAATCATTGCTTCTGAGTGAGTGTGGTTTGCATAATCACTTCTTACAAGGATATTTCAATGGCGCAATGTGCATAATCAAAATGAAATAAACAATCTGGGCAGGATAAAAATGGAAACCGTCCACTTTTCCTTTACATATCCATTACACTGCTTCAAAAAATATTGCATCTGTCAGATTTCCCCTTACCTCCCCGACAATAAAAATGGCAATGTTACTGATATTTCTGATACATAATAAGTAAATGATGCTTTCATCTTGTGTGTCATGGAGACAATCTGATACATAATAAGTATATGACAGTCGAAGGTTATTGCATTGTGCCTCTGAGCTTAGCTTGTAACACAAAATAGCTGTTCCAATTTAATAATGATGTTTTAGAGTGATGAAATACTGTTAGTGGTATATACATTCTGGACAAACTATCCAGAATTATACCACGATTTCTGGGTTGCACAGTGCTTTTGGCTGGATATTCCCATGCACATACCTGTCGATATTGCACACCCTGTAGGCTGTAACATCAATTTTGTAAGGCGTGCGGTTATCCATGGATAACCTGCATGCCGTGCAGTTATCCATGGATAACCCGCACGCCTCTCATGTCCTTCCATGTCATATGTTACATGTTAAAACCCATGATAGTCTTGACCAGGGCAGGGCTCGAACCTGCAGCCTAAGATCCCTAGTCCAACTCCCTATGCAGTGCGCCACGGGGACTGACGAGAAATGCCTGGTTCGAACCACGTCTGGATATGATACAAAGCCCGGGAAGGCGACGACTACGAATACCATCACCGCGGGACGCATTCAAACACAGCCAAGCCGACACGGCCGGTGAAGGAGGAGACGCGGTGGTCTAGTGGTTAGCGCATTGCCCTCAGCCGTTAGAGGTACGCGGGTCGAGTCCTGGTCCGGGCGCATCTTTTTTCGCCGTGTGCGCTGTCGCTGCCCGCTGCCGGGCGACGAGGTGTATATCTAGTCTAACACGGTCCGGGCGCATCTTTTTTCGCCATGTGCGCTGTCGCTGTCCGCTGCCGGGCGAGGAGGTGCATTATACACAAACATAAGCGTGAGACGCATTCAAAGCTTTAGCTATCCATTATTTTTCGCCGTGTGCCGCTGCCAAGCCTAGCCGAGACGGGCGCTGTCGCTGTCTGCTGCTGGGCAACGAGGTGTATGTACCTGTGTACACACACTATGGCTGGCTTCGATTGAGTCCCGGGGAGGGGGAATAATTTTTGTTTTCAACTTGAATTTATTGGTATTCTATTGATTATTTATTGGTTTCGTGGTATAAAATAAGTAGTCAATGGATAATTCATGACTTGTGTGTGTGAGCAAAGGCTAATTACACGAGGCCTACGGCATCGTGTAATTATCCTTCACTAACACACACTCGTCATGAATTATCCATTGATTACTTGTTCACTAACAAAATATTTGCTGTCCATTAGCTGTGTGTCATGGAATTTCAAATGCTGCATTAGGCAACTTCTCATATGACTGCTTTTATCAATGTGTGTGCTGTCATTGACACTTTTTCCTTGTGTAACATCTAAGTAAACATTATGACATGAACTGCCTAAAAGGGTGCACGCTTTAGCATAAAGCATCCAGAACAGAGTATTGGTTACTTTGTGATACATCACATGAAAGGCAGCTATTTGTGACTCTGTCTTGATTAGACCTAAGCAAACAACAGAAGTGACACACTATGGATCAAATATAGATCAACAGTAGCAAAGTCAGGTATCTGGATTCATGTGAAAAAGCTTCAACCATTGTTTATGATAGTAGGTACGTCGATGCCCTCATCAGGATCTACTGTGGATTTCTTTCACTCCTCCTATTTATTTCTTTTTCCTTCACTGCTGTAAGCATTTATTCGTCTGCATCCTGCATTTTTCTGTCCCTTTTTAATAATGGTGTATCTTCTTGTTGACTTAGTCATATTGAGTATAAGTATATCTTGGAACATAACAAATCAGAACCTAAAGAAATGCTGCCTCTCACTTGAAAATGCCTACAAGAGCATTGATAATGACATACCCCAGAAATTAGGCTTTATCACAAAAATTGTGATGAAACTTCTGGTGCTTCTGATACTTTCAACAGGGATAAAATCCTCATATGATGTATATAAAATGTTTAAAAACATTTTCAATGCTGAGTGATGACAAATACGCCACAACATCTCTCATTTACAACATTGATCCTAACCTAGTATTGATAGGAACAGCCATTTCAGTTGCTGTGTCAATTTACCTGCCACTTATCCCCTGCATTTGGATTTTCCTTCTTCTTCTGTGGTATTACATGCTTTACCATTTATTCAAGAAACACACCCAGAAAATGAAAAGCAAACTGTCACACGGTTCTCACCTTTCTGTCACTATCATAGAAACCCTGAGAGGTAATTTTGAGTGCTGCATGGATGCCATGTCTCTACCAGATAGATACTTCAGAGTATCTATAGGAATTAGTACATCTGGCAGGGTTGTCATGCTTTGTATCCTGATATATAGCGCAGCAAGTGTGACAGGTAAAGAAGAGTCACTTTCAGCATCAGTTATACCAACTATTGTCATTCCACTGATTATGACTTTGGTAATACTCATCATGGTTGATAGTAAGGTAAGCCAATAAATCTGTCCTTATGGGTTCTTATGTACTGCTAGCTATTGCAAATCCTCACACATATGATAAACCTCGCGTATAAGATGCACCCTGAGTTTGTGGCTTAAGATTTCTAAATTGACACATTTGTTCTACTTGATGAATTTGAAAAATTCAAAGACTATGCCCAATGCACTGTACAATACAGGCAAATTATTGGGGAGGATTAAGGTAACCAACCTCCCTCCCTCCATCTGGGACTGAATGGGTCAATAAGCGGTGTCTTATATGTGAGGATTTAGGTAATCATACATATTTTTCTTTTAGAACTAGAACAACAGATTGTTGAATTATGTTGACAATGTTGATCAACCTGTTTAATGCATATTTAATGTTGCCATGTTACTGTTGCCAACTGTGTCAACCATCACTTCTTTCAAAATCTCATTCTAGAGAGACATGTTAACATGAAAATATTTTCCCCAATTCGACATTAACCTTTTGATATTTCGATATTAGTTCAGTCCTGATAAATAGGTGTTAAATCAAAAATGATTTCATTATGTTGTATATAGTACACACATTCAAAACTTGAATCAATTGTTAATAGCCAAACTGTCTATTATATCAATGTTGATTCGACTCAATGTTGCCCCTAGTACTCAAACAAGTCTGTTTATTATCATAAATTTGTTGCTTAAATACATTTACCAGAATGTAGTGTCTTTGTGTTATCCACCCTACTGTCTGTTGTTTATATGTTGCTATGTAGTTGTGCTGCCACCAGTGGTGAGTCAGTGAACTGCATGACCTATATGTTGAGTTGACCTAGATCTGCCTCTCAGACCTCCATCTTTGAAGCATACAGACATGGAATAAAGGCTCCACATAATCAAACAGCATCTGCCTGCCTTATTACTATACCACACTTGAAATACACTATAGTTACTTACCAAAGCTATAAGCAAAGTTACACATGAAATATGAGGAATAAGTTTCACAAATGTCCAGCTACCCATAGTCTCATTACAGTTCCAGTTCTGTTTGAATCAAGTATTAAAAGATGTATTTGAAAATTTCCACAAAACAAAATGAAAACTATAAATTCAACAAATAGGTATCTAAAATACATAAGCTTCCTCTACACTGATTCTTTTCCACTAAACGCAGCTTTCGATGATTTGTTTACATCTTTTTACTGTGTAGGGGCCCTTGATGGGGGGTCCCCGTGTCCTGTGTTGATTTAAAGAAATGGGCATGTCACTATGTCGATTTTAAGAAATTGCCATGTCACTGTGTCGATTTTAAGGAATTGGCCATGTCTCATGTCACTAGGCCAAAAAATGCTCATGACGATTTTAGGGTCTAGAGCCATTGTGTAGGTATACGGTTGTCGTGGCATTCTTTACAAACTTATTAATTAGTAGTGACCACTCGACACAGGGCTGTAATGGCATTTAAGTTAGGGATCCCGGTATGACTTGGAGGTATCTAGCCGTACAATCTTGAGAAATGCCTTCCTGAGTATACTGAGGGTGCACTGCAAACTTTAGGCCAACTCCCACTATGCAAAAAATGGGTCTAAAACGCCTGTGATTCTGGATATCGGCAGTCTTCGAGTCTTGTCAAAAACAAAATTCACAAGGGTTCCCATACCACCCCTACCTTTCTCAAACCCCACTACTAGCCACAATTGGAAAGGAAATGTCTGTGATATTCAACACTGTACTGACTAGTTGCTAATTCAATTCACAAGTACAACATTCTTATGGCCAAAGTGTGTGGAACTTGGGTCCTGATTTATGAAAGATATACAGACCTCTTATGATTTACTAAAGATTCTTGTTTTCCTCTAAATCACAGGGAATTTCCCTATATCACGGAGATTTCTGGCCTCTTGTGAGAAAAATATCAAAAACTTTTGATGTATTCCACTCATGAAATAACAACACTTTGGCAAGGGTTCTTAGCTGTTATTGGACTTCCTTGGATGATAATACCACCCCAAATATCGGCTAAATAACAACATATCCTACATCACAAGGATTTTCTAACTATTTTCGCGTTGTGGGATTTTGCCTTTTGATCTATTAATAGGTTACAGAATGGGCCTGTCCTCATGTATAAGCTATGCCTTATATATGTGGGACGCTACAGTAATTTAAGATTTATCCTTCCTGTTTTAATGTTAGTACTTACATCTCTGTGCTTCTCTTTCAGTTAGTGGGGACTCATGTAACATACACAATTTCCAGTTTGAACCTAACACAAATTGTATGTACACAAATGTCATTCCTCATTCAAATACAACCATCCCTACCTCCCCATCTAAAACCCCCACATTGACCAATGGTGAGCTGTAGCGCATACATCTATACCAAAGGTAAATAAGACACAGTTTGGTACAATAATGGTACAAAAGACCTACTATCTATCTATCCAACGTGGTGTCATTCACGTGAGGACACACTGGGAAAATGTCTGCATATTTTGTACACAATAAGAAACTATTAACAGGTGTAAAGAAGGGAATATTAAAAACCTGCGTCCAAAAAGGCCATATTTGGCATCATCAAGGAAGCATCTGTTTTGGATTACTGGGTTTTATACAAAGGATTTGAGGATGAGATCATGTCCTCATCAAAGATTACTGCAGATATGCAGGGTCAGTTCCCTGTCTACTATAGAAATGGAAACCCTCATAATTACTGTATTATTACCCCCCCCCCCCAATGATCCAAAGACATATGTGCATTGGATTAGATAAAGTTATTCAACGGGAGATTTGTTATTGTTTCAATTCATATGAAACATGGTATTTCAATTATTTTACAACTGCATTATGAAAAAAGATGTGTTGTATTCAACATGTGACAAATAGAGATCCCTACTGGAGGATGTGGGAATCATTTAATAGGGCCCTAGACAGGGGGGTCATATGTCCATTGTCGATTTTAAAATGTGGCCTTGTCCCCTTGTCGATTTTACCCGTCTGGGGACCTTTTAATTGTATAATTGTAAAATCCTACAGATTGTCCAGAATGCTGTGGGATGGGTAATCTATTATTTAAAAGGTGGAAAGAACTGTTAGCAAAGAGTCCTCTTTACTGGAGGGGCCTAAACTTTGAAAAGGGGGGAGGGCATACCTTTCATTTAGGCACCTATGTATGTGCTTTGAAGAGGCAGATGAACTTTAAACCCGGGAGGGGGGGGCACTGACGTACTATATGTAGGTCACTCTCAACTGCCGCCCTACCGTCCTATCTCCGAGTGATCTTGAAAACTGACCGCCCTACTTGACTGATAAGCTAGACATTGACCACCCCCCTTTTGCCACAATCCCAAACATTGACTGGACCCCCCTTCAAACCTACACCCTATTGTACTCATGTATTTTGTATGGATCAGAATTTTTCATTGTCCAGCACTGTGTCCTTTTATCACTTTCATGCCCTCATATGTATGGTATATAAACAATACAGTCCTTTTGGGACCTAATGGAATTCCACCGCCCTGCTATTAGAGATGTGAATCCACCGCCCCCCTTTTTTGGGACCGTGTGTGAATCCACCGCCACCGCTCTCGAGAGTCGGACTGCAGTCGGTATCCATTTCATGGGCAAGTGCCCCCCTCCCCTGCCCCGGCACTTTAAACTACAGGAAAAATGGAGGGTATTGTGTTCCCATCCCCGTCTTAATCTGTCAAGGCTTTTGAGAAACTGCAAAACTGGATAATCCATGAGCCATACCAGAGCAAAGATTAGACAAAGTAGAAAGTCTATAATGTCTATTCAGATATCACAGAATGAAGTTTTCAAACATCTCTGAACCCAGAAACTTTCAAAGTTAAAGATTCCTGGATACTTAATTTTTGGTGAATTTCCAAAGTTCCATTGCTCATTCAAATACAACCGTCCCTACCTCCCGATCTACAATACCCACATTGACAAATGTCGAGCTGTAGCACATACATCTACACCAAGGGTAAATATGTTTCTTTTAAAAGACAAAGTTTGGTACAACAATGGTACAAAGGACCTTCAATCTACTTATCCTAAGGACATACTGGAAAATGCCTGTGTATTCTAATATGCACAGAAGAAACAATGAACAGATGTCAAAAGGGGACAGTAAGAACCTGCGTCCAAAATGTGTTCAAAAAGGCCACATTTGACTTCACAGGAGTAGCTTCTGCTTTGGACTTCTGGGCTTTATAGAAAGGATATGAGACCATTTGATATATTGCAACTTGAATTTGTTATCCTAATGCAATTTTTTACAGGCTTTTCTTTGAAACCCACTTTTGCTTTGGCATGCATTTCTGACAAAAATCTATAGATTTGGGCATTTTTTGGAGGATGGATATTTATCATATCTCTGTTTGGAGAAGTCCTTTGGAAAATATCCATTTTGATACATGTAGTAGGATATCCATGAAAACCGTGACAGATTTTGCTGCTGCTCCCCCTGGAGGGTCTTGCCAAAAAAGTAACGAGGTTCCTCTGTAAATCTTCCCAGAGAGCACTGAGGGAAATGTGCATGTCCTAAATCTACGTCTGTGCCACACAGCGCCTGGATTCAGAAGGCGCTGTGTTCACGTCCTGTGCGACCCCCGTACGTCCGTGCGTAACAAATCCCTTTGTTGACATTCGAGTTTGGTACTTTAGAGATGTCCAGAGAATATTTTAATCTTACAAGGCTACTTTCATGATAGCTATCTAGCCCTAATCAAGAAATGGTTGTTTGAATTTAAGATCTAAAAGAGTAACAGTTGCTTGAAGTCAGTCAAGATTTGAGCACCTGTATTCTCAAACCTTTTTGTATAAAAACTGATAAATATTGGAATATGACAGAGATTTCTACTACTGGGTATATAAAATATTTATTCTTGTCAAAACCTATAAATACAACTGAACAGTAGTTACAGTGAAAAGTCTTTTGAAAAAAATAGAACAAAATGTGTGGTTTCAGGCTCAAGCCACTTCCAGCCACTTTTGGCGGATCCAAATAGCATGATATCAGTGCCATATAGTGCTAGCGGCCACTAGGCACTGAGAGCGCCAGCGGGTTTCGGTGTAGGCCTAAATCCTTCTCGCCGTATTGCCAAATAATTTATAGCACTGGTTTCAGTACCAGGTGGCAGCACAGAGTAGTGTTGGGCCTGCTGCATTGGGGCATAATTTGGCGTTCGGCCACTAGGCGTCAGGACTGATCAATGCGAGAGCCAGATACCTCATCAACTTGAAAAAGACTTCACGATTGGAGGTAGATGAAGGCTTTTTGTCATTATATAATCGCATTTTGTAATATGATAATAATAGATATAGAATATTAAAAAAAAAAAATTCAGATAGCTAAAGCCCTATGCATGTAGACATCAAGGTGTTTCTCGTCATGGATCTCTATCTCTCTCCCACGCTCTTTCTGTGTCTCTCTTCCTTCCTCCCAACTCTTTCTCTCTCAATGGATTCGCTCCCTTTCCCGTTTTCTCCCTAGCTATCTCTCTCTCTATTTATTTTATTCCCTCCCAATATCTTTGTCTCTCCATCTTACTCTTTCTACTCTATCCCTCTCATTTTCTCTGATTAATCTCCCCCCTGTCTCTGTCTGTCTGTCTCTCTCTCTGTCTCTCTCTCTCTCTCTGTCTCTGTCTCTCTCTCTCTCTCTCTCTCTCTCTCTCTCTCTCTCTCTCTCTCTCTCTCTCTGCGTTCATTCACTCATTCGTTGGACTTCTTTTTTTTTATTTTCTGTTTTATTTTTTCTCATGTTGGAGATGAAGGGGTTGATGTACCGGAAGCACCGAGCAGTCTCGCGCATTCATGAATGGATCCAATATCCGGTCAGTCTGAAAGTGATGGCGATGACGGCAGAGAGTGGGACGCGGAAAGTGAAAGACCCCGTCACACCTTTATATACATAGGGACAAAAAGTGGGCCGGTAAAATGGTCAGAAATGTTGAGGTCGATATGTCCAATCCCCCCCCCCTTTTGTTTTTAATCTCAAGCGTTATTTAGGTATGCGTATTGAATTGAGTGGGCTTTCGTGGGTTATTATGGTATTTATAGTTGATTTCTGAAAATATGAAAAAGAAACTGTTAAATGTGGCCACTTATCTCCCACTGTTTACTTAGCCAATAACATTTTTGGCTATTCACCTGAATAATAGATAAAAAAGCATGCATCACCAGTTTGAAGTGAAGATGTTCCAATTTATTTTGACTTATCTCAAAATTAAAGAAAAAAAAAGAAAAATAAGAATAAGCCCATAGTTGAATAGTAAGAGTACCCGGTACATTTTGGTTTTACAGGTGGTATAGTAGATTTGGAGCCGTGTCCGCTAGTGTGTAAAACACGCATGTGTGGTATTGGTATGACGAGTAGGGAGAACGAACCTGCATGTGGATTGGTCCCGGGGTGTAGTGGACGTGACCAGGGTATGGGTGACCATGGCAAATTCAATATCTGCTAACTGATGGGTACCACCGTAAACTCTCGCGTATAAGCTGTGGCTCATTGGTAATTATACAGAATTTGTGTGGCTTAGAGAATCAACCCAAGCCGGGGATGTCTATAGTTTAACCAAGGTTGCAGGTTCCTTAGTTGGGGGCACCATTGCTTTATCTGGAGGGTCTTGCCAAAAGACAAACGTGAACGAAAAAATAAAACGTGCACATTTTCGTGTTGCTAAAAGTATTCTCGTCAGCTTAGGAAGTAAAACGTGCATGGTTGCTTAAACCTAAAGGTGTGCTGGTGGTATTTAAATAATCTGTATGGACAATTAAATTGAATCAACCATATATATGGGACATATATCATAGGGTAGGGATGTGATTTCTCCATTCTCTATGTTCTTTACATCCCTTTACTAAGTGGTTATTTGGCAATACTGTGTAAACGAGTTAGCCCATTCACGCTTCCATAAGTAATCTCTGAAAAAAAGTTGAGAGGTCCTTCCTCGTTTTCTTTTGGCAAGACCCCCCTGGCACCTTGTAAGATAAGCACTGATAACAGCCAGCATGATGGGTACCAGGTGTTTGTAATGCACCCTAAAAAGTCTGCATGGAATGAAAGTAAGTATCTCATTGGTCAAAAATGTATCCCGCTAGGTCGGTATTCCAACTTAGCAGGTTGTCCCATGGGCGCACCCATTGCTGGAGCTTGTTACCAGCGAGTTCTAGTAATAACACCTATCAGATGGGTACCAGTTGGCCCCCGAGGGGACCGCAGTGAATAGTTGGTGTCATTTCATTGGCTGATAATCAAACCAGCTTTAGGGGCTTATAGCAGAATTATTATCATCACGCCAGAAATAAAGTGGAACAGAAATAAAGTCAATAAACAACAATTTCAATGTGCCAGCTCTTCCCTCATCTCATTTCCTCATGCCTTAGTGATGAGAACACTAAAAACATGGAAGATCCGAAACTAGCCAGCGGTGACCACTTTAGGTCCTCAAGTTGACAATACCTAAAACTACAACTTTAGGTAGTCAAAATGACGATTTAAGTCGTCATCCTGACAACCTGAGTCGTCAGGATGACAATACTGACAGTACAGAGTCGTCATATTGATGTTTCGGATCTTCCATGTTTTCAGTGAAACTTCTTTCTTTTCTTTTTTTTCTTTTTTTTTTGACTGGACCAATATACAGTACACTAACTATGGTGGGCTGATGCTGGCTGAGATCGACCCTGGATATTAATACAGCCAGACATCACATCACATATTAGCACCGCCATATTGGCCACTAGCTGCTCTGGAGCTAGTAGTAGTAGTAGTAGTAGTAGTAGTAGTAGTAGTAGTAGTAGTAGTAGTAGTAGTAGTAGTAGTAGTAGTAGTAGTAGTAGTAAGGAATATTATTGATCAAAAAGATACACACATACTAGTGCTATTTTCATGATGATCAATGTGAAATGAATTGTCTTTCTAATAACAATATATGAAAAATTACCATGATTATTATTCAATGGACATTCTTAGTGAAAATACACTTATTCACACCATAAAATAAACAAAAAAAATATAACAGTACATTTCTGGATCCAATCATATACAACAGTTCATGCCAATTGGTAAGACTTATGGCCAAATAACTCATCTTTTGGTGCTTCTGCCTTTTACCGGTTGAACGGATGAAATCACCACACTCATTTAAATACTTTCAAATAATAATATAACATATGGTCTAGTGGTTGGTTGATGAATCACCAGCCTTCCACCTAGACCAGTTAATACAGATAAATTACATGAGAAACCCAGGACTAATTCCATAGGGTCCAATATTTCAACGCTTCACATGTCAATACATTTTTTCATTTAATACCACCTCTGAATTTACTTATGTCAAGAGCCTTCTGTTGCTGGGCTGTCAAGGTCTGCCAGAGAAGGTTGCCCCTATACAGTGGACTGCTCCTGAACAGTGCATAGTGGGGCATATCCACCCTAAGACGGACCCCATCATTACCCCTCAGTACCCTCGGTGGTTGAGCAACGTTTTCATCATTGCAGGAAAGGCGGTACATAGCACACAGGAGATGCTCATTACGCCTGTGAAGCAGTTTTTGACAATTACATACTTCATGAAGCCTGTTCCTGCTAATATCTCTAGGGTCTTTGATTTTCAGGCATGTACGCAGGCAGTGATTTTGGATTGTTTGCAATGCCTTTACATTATCAACAAGTGATCCATCTACAACCAGGTCACTGTAGTCTAGTATGGGCAGGATCATTTGTTTGTAGCTGGTTCCGGCAACACACACTGACAACAACTGATAAGGCCAAAAAAAAATTATTGTAAGTTTCCAGTAACATGGTACAAAAAGTTGAGGTAGGTAGGTCGGATTTATTTTTTTTAATTTTTTTTTTTTTTTTTTGCTGACAAATATATTGGCCGAAATATTGAGTTTTTATGATTGATAACGATCAATATTAGCTATCATACCTGCCAAAATGTATAAAGCTTCAGTATAAATCTAGGGTTCCTTGCTTGGATGGAAGGGAAATCTTAAGAAATATGAAATGAATGTGAAAAATTATTAAAATATGACAAATTTTGAAAAAATTATGAAAAATTTCTTCAAAAATTCTGAGGTCGGCCCTGTTTGGCTGAGGTAGGTCGGGTTACCGGAAACCAACCTTTTTTTGGCATCAGATGGGACCAGCATGTCCCTGGAAGTGGGTGTTAAGCAGGGACAAGGTACCCATCATGGTATGAGTTATCATTGGGTGTTACCTCTACCAGCGAAATGTAAAATGGCGGCTCCACTAGGCCTCCATACTGGGTTCTTTAGGGAGTGTCATGTCCACCCATGGCTTCCCAAGTGCTCATCTCTTTCCATTAGACAAATGCACCATAATACCGCACGTATAAGGTGCACCCTGAGTTGAAGTTGAAGCTATTGTATACGATGCAGGGGCTTGATTCATGCCACTTCAGTACTGGTCCCTCTCCCCACATATTAACCAAAAACACAACGAGTGGGGCACACAGAAGCGGTATGCCCATGGGGGGGCCATCCATAAATAATGTCACACAAAATCTGACTATTTTTTAACCCCCCCCCCTCCCCCCTCGTCACATTTTTTGCCAAATTTGCAATGCTGAAGGTATATGAAAAATTGATTCCGTCACGCCGAGCCTGGCCCCCCCTCCCCCTCAAATGTGACGTCATTTGTGGATGGCCCCTGGGTTGTGTTTTTTTGTTTTATTCTACCTATAAGAACAACAGCAAGCTATTTTCAGAGCCATACACCTCAAAACTGTAGATTTAGTGTCAGCAATGTAAGTTTTTATTCCATTGAGTGCCAATTGAGGCTATTTTTCATTTTGGTTTTTGAATTTTTGAAAACCCACCCATAAATTAACATTTTACTAGCGATGAAAATGTGGGAGAAAGTAGAAGGGTCTGCTGCATTGCTGCTGCATTGGGCGTGGTATCCAGGGATCAGGGCTTTAGATATAAGAGTTCCATATGCTGTGTTCTTATAGGTAGAATAAATAAATGGCGCACCCTAAGTAATAGGCACATCCTTTCATCTGATATTTACGCTGGCTTATAAGGTGTAGCATACAGGTGCTACGGTACATCAAGGTAGGATACCATCTAGCCTGGGTATCTATAATGAAGAGATCTAGGTCAACACATGGGCGCTTACCGTAATCTCTCGCGTATAAGGCGCGTCTTGTACGGGAGGTTTTAGTTCTCCCTGGATCCACAAGGGGGACACCAAGACCTTTCGTTTGATATCTTACACTCCCACTAAGTCAGAATATGAGATAGTGGGGTTAAACAGGTTACAGGGTGTTTTAGCTACACATAGCTTTTTGAATCTTCAAAATCCATTCAGTAGAACAAAAGTTATGCATTTCTAATTTTTATGACCATATTCTAAAACTCTAGATGCGTCTTATACGTGAGGTGCACCTTATACGCGGGAGATTACAGTAGTATTCATTTGATTGATCACTCAGTGAAACCTGGTACATGAGATCTAACATGTAATGCTGTACATGTATGTAGGGGTTATCTTGCCATACTATCAGAGCATGGCGATTTGGCTGCAGAGTGCCCTAATCAATTATTACAATTCCATGAACAGGTATATGTATGTAGTGTACTGGTCTAGGGATATTTCATTATTTATCAACAGGGGGTGGTAGGTGTGAGGGGGGGGGGGACATAAACTTTTGATCTCTCCTGGAGATGAGGATTTAGAATTTTGATCCCTTTTGAGGGGGAGAGGGGGGCATACAAATTCTGCCCCTTTAAAACAAAAACAAAGCCCGCATGTTACCTAGCTTTGAATAGGGGGCAACAATTTCCCGCACCTCCTCTGCTTGGAAAGGAAAAGTTTGTAACACATCTATGGCCCTAGACCGCTTCAACATAGCGATATGGGCCTTTTTGAGCTTAGTGAAATAGGACATTGAGATTTTAGACGGATATGAACCTTCTTAAAATGAACATGGGCATGCCTTAAGGGGTGCATCCACTGCCGACGGATGGGCCATCCGTCGGTTTCATCCGTCGATCTTATCATTGTTTTCTATGGAGCAAAACACGGATGAAGGGAGACGGATGGTCCATCCGTCGCAGTGGACGCAGCCCTTTATACAGGCCTAGGTCAGTCGTTTCTGAAGCCTCCCCAGGGTTCTCCATCTGTGTGGAATCCCACAACCCCCACCCCTACTTTTGTGGATAATTACCACTCCCTTTTGTACACGTGGAAGTCGATGGTCGGTTTGACATTTGAATGATTTCTCTTATTTTCTTATTCTTTTAATACTTCAGGGACAGAATATTAACCTAAACCTTTTTGGCAAGAGACGTGGCTTCCACTCCCAACTCGCCATCGCCACGCTCATATTCAATATTCGGGGAGTCTGTGCGGGATGGGGGCAAGTGCCCCCTAAGCCCCACCTTGGATCCGCCCCTGAACTGATTGCAGCGCTGCCAGTCACCTGAGCTGCATTCTGGCATCATGCCGTTGATACACTCCTATAGGTCTGCCATGATGCACCGTTATCGTGCTGGTAAATCGCATACTTGGCACTCCCAGAAGTTACTTAAACATTTTATAAGCCTTTCGTGAAGAAGTGTGGAACTGACGCCTGGCTGCCTGCCTGGGGAGCTACTAACATTTCGGTGGTATTTATAGAGAAATGTCATTTAGCCAGTGGTAATACCATGCATGTTTTCCATGTAATGTCCTCCAACACGACTAGCAGAACTTTTTCTGTCAGTAACCATATAGTATTCAATAATCTTTTGAATTTCTAGAATAATTTAACTCATCGAGTTACAATATTGCACCCATTTCATGCATTTTGTCCATCGCGACCACTAGCAGTTATGATGCATGAAATAGTATCCTATTTGTTTGTTCTCTTTTATCATTTTAAATTTTATGTTTGTTATTGACAATTGATGCTGTCCATTTGAGTCCATGAGCATTTTGGATGTAAGGGAGTGGTCATAATTTATCAAAAGGGGGGTGCGGGTGCGGGGGGCACAAAAACTGTTGACTCCTCTTGAGGAAGGGGGCGTAAAAGCTTTACCCTCTTTAGGAACAAAAAGGCCCACATGCTACTATAGATCAAAGAGGAGCAAGAAAATTCTCCGGGCGTCCGCGCGAAACCCCACCACCCCCTGTTACATGTAGTAGATAATAACCACTCCCTTGTAACTGAAAACAGGTTTTGGAGCTCCCTGATGCCATTTCTCTCTCTCTCTCTCTCTCTCTCTCTCTCTCTCTCTCTCTCTCTCTCTCTCTCTCTCATTGATGGAAATGGGTGACCCGTGTGCTTGGTTAAACCAATATGGGGCTGTCATATTCACCATGGAATTAATAGATGTACATGTATGTAAAGGCAGAAGCTGACAGCCGTCATCAATAAATCACCTCGTTATTGATTTGTGTATAGGCATCATCACAGGGATTCATCTGAGGTGACGTCTATATCTAAACATGTATTTCGTATGGCAGTGCTTCAGTGGCATATACAGGATCTTGAAAATGGGGGGGGGCTAAAAAGGCGGAAAGGGAGTGACCTTTTTTTAACAACAGGGGGGGGGGGCTGGTGGGTTTGAGGGGGGTCAGAATTTTTTTGACCCCTTGACTGGGGGGTTAGAATTTTTTCAACCCCTCTGAAGACTCTGATGGGGGTGTCCAAATAATTTCACATGTTTTCAGTGGAAAACCCCGCATGTATAGGTTTTTCAGTGGAAAACCCTGTGTGTTACTATAGGAATAAAGGGGACATTCGTGCACAATTTTCATCCCTTGTGGGGGGTCAGAAATTTACCCCTCTGATGGGGGGGTCAAAATAATTTCACCTTTTTCAGTGGAAACCCCTGTGCATTAATATAGGTTAAAAGGGGACGTTTGTGCACGATTTTCGTCCCTTACTGGGGGTAAAAAAAAAATTACCCCCTCGAGATGAGGGTCAAAAGATTTTTTGCACTCCACAAAAACCCACCAACCCCCCTGTTGTTAAAAAATGATCACTCCCTAAGTTTTGTAAAGATTTGGGATCCAAAATTAACAGATATATAGACACTATAGGGTGTCTCACTCCATAGGGTCCTATTGTACAGGCCACCCCCGATATGGATCGTTATTAGAGTGATGCCAAATGAGAAGAAGGGACCTGCTGAATCTGTAAATTTGTAGTCTTGATTCTTAAAAATTGACCAAAAGTATCAAAAAAATTAAAGAGGTTTGATGATGATACTGCCTATCTCCTAAATCTAACGCATCTCGAGTCAAATCAGGTTATTCCTCAAAGAGATTAAATTCTGGAGCTTATCCCTCACTTACCTCATCTTCTCTCTCTACCTACTTAGCCTTAGCCCACCTATCCTCAATCTGCCTATCATACAGTTTACCTATCCCTCATGGTGACTATTCCTCAGACCCTCACCCCTTTTGTTCAATCTCCATTATCACTGTAAGAAGTAGGCAGGGTTATTTTACAGCAAAAACCCTTGGCAACTTTGATCCCAGTACATTTTGCTGTAAATCTACAGCCTGTAATTTTACGGAACAACTCAGAGTAATCATACAATAACAGCCACTGTGATTATACGGCAAGATGAATCAGTTTTACGAAAACATATGCTCTAAATTAACAGCAAAATGTGTTGTAAAATTACAGAGAAATGTCTTGTAAATAAACAGCAACACTTTCTGTGAATGGACAGCAAATTTTGCTGTAAATGAACAATAAATATACTGTAAATTTACAGAAACCTTTGCTGGCAACTGAGGTTCCAGCAACTATTCCTGTAAAATTGCAGAAACTCGAATTGTAGAATTACAGCAAGGGGTTCTGTTAATCAACAACAAATGTATTATATATATATATATATATATATATATATATATATATATATATATATATATATATATAGGTATGTTATAAAAGACACTGCTATATATACTCTGCTATTGAGGTCAGTTCATGGTAATCATCCCCATAATATCATTCTGTGTGCACTCCATGCATGCATTGATACTATAAACCATGCCTGCCTAATGAAGACAGAACTGTCTCCAATCCCAATGAAGTGAGGCACTATTGAGGGTAAGAGAAGTAGAGAACCACTTCACCCAAACCATTTCATGGTCATTCAGTTTTAACACTGAAATAACCTAAAGGCAGGCAGGCCTATGTTAGCTTCAACTTCAGAGTCCAGACACTTGTATTTCAGATTTAGACACAGTTATGGTGTCATGAATGCATATTATTGGTTGTTCATGGTTTCTTCTCAGGTAACCTTGTACAATGTCATTGGTGCACAATGCTAGACTGAACCTGTTGAGGTTATTTTCATAATACAATTTATTATTAAGCTCTGGGGACAGTATTGGATTGAGGTGTGCAATATAAGACTATACATACTAAACATATGGTATACTACTCCAGTGGGAGAAATTACAGGTAAGGCTATTTTGGTCAACCCTTTGAAGGGCCACTAGGGTGACTAGCTGGTCTAGGGCATACAGCATACAGAGTAATTACACATGATCACTCATTGTACACATATATCTTAACCTGCAAAGCCTTGGTATTACAGTAAGAGTCACAGTATTTGAGGGTACAGCACTTTCCCCTGTGAGTTTACAAGAGACTTCTAGTTTTCTCTGTTATAAAACATAAACTTTTTACAGTGTATTTGGCTGTTTATTTAAGGCATAATGATTAGCAGAAGGCCTACTTACGGAGCCCCTAATAGGACATACCAAAAATAAATTTTTCACCAAAAAAAATATATTCTTGCGGGTACTGAACAATTCTTGCAGATACTGAACAATTCTTGCGGATACTGGACAATAATAGGACATACCAAAAATATTTTTCATGCAAAAATTATTCCTGTGGAAACAGGAACATTCTTGCGGATACAGGAGAATTCTTGTGGGTACTGAACAATTCTTGCGGGTACAGACACAATTCTAGCGGGTACAGAAACAATTCTTGCTGGTACTGAACAATTCCTGCGGATACAGAAACAAATTTTGCAGGTACTAAACAATTCTTGTGGGTGCAGGAGCATTCTTGTGGGTACAGGAACATGTTTGCAGTTACAGGGACATTCTTGGGGATACAGGATCATTCTTGTGGATATCAGGAAATTCTCTATTTCAAAAAGTGGCCTATCGCTTGTCCCTTGTCTAAATCCATGTCCCTTGTCGATTTTTTTCAAGTGACCTTGTCACACGTGTGTGTCGACCCATGTCCTTTGTCAAATTGAAGATGTTATCTGAAATGTTGTTTTTTTGACTAATGTAAAAAAAATATGAATTTTTGCTCCGTACTACGTCCCTTACATTGTTACTATGATTTATTTTACCTATCCTTAATAATGCCTATCATAAAGCCAACCTAACCCTCACTGTGCCTATCCCCCACCTCTGCACATAACACATATTTGCCTTGCACAACTCTTGCTAGTATATATCCTTTTTTCACGAGAACTTAAATTACTATCTGCCGAAAGATTTTCTTTCTCAACGTTGAAAAATGTTTTTAGATATAACAATAAGTCTTTCACAAACGTTTTATTTTTTTTTACCAAAATGTTTCCAAACGTTACAAAAACGTTTTTTGCCAGGCATTTGTCAAACCGCTTTCCAAATTCACGGTGTGCATGCTTTTACGCGGATTCTGCTTATACGAGTAGGTTGGCTCTCACATGTACATGTAGTTATCAAATCATATCTCGATATCTGCAAACCACTTGGACGTACTGTGGGCATTATAGTGCACTAATCCTGGCTATAGCTGACCTTTCTGTACCCATGTTTTACACTGTGGCCATAGGGTGGTCTGGTCCATACTCTAAGGCTGGTCCATAGTACATTGATATACCGTAAAACTCAGCGTCTAAGCAGCAGCTTATAGAATATTTCAGAGGCCTACTTGTGGCTTATTGGCCACTAGCTGGTCTCGAGCTGGTTCCAGCGACACGCACTAATAAGAACTGATAAGATGGGACCAGCATGTCCTGGACTGAGCTGTTAACCGGGGACAAGGTACCCATCATGGTGTGTCCTATCAGTTGGTTTTACCTCAACCAGCGAAATTCAAGATGGAGGCTCCACTAGGCCTCCATACTGAGTCCTATAGACACTCTCTGAAATGAGAGTGTGGCTTATACGCAGGGTTGATCGGACCGCAAACCCATCCTACATAGAGGTGGCCCGACTGACATTCACTTCGGAAAAGAGAAGAGTACTTATGAATATATGTTAAGTGCTTTCTGGTTAGAAACCAGTGTCTGCGTGTATTTTTCTCTGTGGCCCCCTCCACTAACCTCCACCTGTTCCTTTGTGGAAAATCATTAGTACCCACGGTAGATCTTTATGAACGTAATCCCTCTAGAGTGATTGGCCCACCACCTGCCTGTCCTCTAGTCACCCCAGGGAATCAGCAAAAGTCGGAGATGTGCCTCATAGGTAAGGGGTTTAAGATTATCAAGAAAAGGACGGAGATGTCACTGCAGGTGCGCCTTGTAGGTTGAGCTTAAGTAGGTGCACCTTATACGCGGGGTATTATGGTATACCAATATAGGGAACAGAGCCATTCCTGTATGGAGGTGGCCATCTTGAAATCAGTTATGTAACTGGCCCCCCAAGGCAATCTTGGATCTGGCAAAGGATTGTGGGTAATCTCTTATCTTCCCCTCCACCCACAGAAAACAATGGGAATTGATAAGACTGGTAAGCTACCCCTGCCTCTATTTTTATCACCTTAAGTACCTGTCCATTGTTTTAGGTGTGAATGGAGGGGATTAGCATGATAAGGAGACAATGGCTTGGTTTTACTCAGCCTGAATTATATGTGCCCTCTTAGAAAACTTGAAGTCTAATTTCTCTTAAGTATATATCAAGTTTATATTGTTTAAGTTTAAAGTATTTGCTATCCAACGGGTATAGACTTTTAGAATATAGCTTTGGTTAGTTAGTAGCAGAACCATGGTTTATTCAATTTTCTTTGGGTGTGTGCCACGAGCCTTCTACCTGACAAAACCAAGATCGCATGTCACGCACTGGTTGGCCTCAGACAAAGACGTGAGACCTATAGAGCGAGATGAGACCCAACCCGACCGCGGGAAAGTGCTGCGTCTCACGGCGATCTTTGACTTTTGCCCGAAGCTTCAGTTGCATCATACTCCTTAAACGGCACTGTGATTTTGCAGCACCTGCTAAAATGTGTAAAACATATGGGGGGGGGGGGGACTTAAAGACCAGGGATTAATAAGAGAAAGAGAGATAGAAGTCTGCGGAAGGTGTAAAAGTGAGTTGCGGGGTGGCGTAAAAGTGAGAAGTGTCAGACTGAGACCCCTCAGTTTGGCATGTTTAGTTTCAAGTTTCAATGACCCCACTCTGGAAGAAGAAAGTTAAGATATAACAATTTTAAGTTGGGGGGAGGGGCATATGATGCAAATTTTGAACCTGGGTGTACTTCAATCTGCATCACTGGGAGTTTGGCATGTTTAGTTTCAAGTTTGAAGGAGGCCAAAAAATATGATCCTATCAAGATAGATTGGAAGTCTGTGAGGGGGGGGGGGGTCATATGTTGCAAATTTTGAACCTGTGAGGCTGTGTATAACTGGCATATAACTGGAGATCGGCATGTTGAGTTTCAAGGCAGGGGAGGGCAAAAAAAATGACCCCATCCTAGAAGATCAAGAGAGAGAGATCAGATAAAGATTTAAAGATGGAGGACAAGAAATTTCATGATTCAAAGTTTATGTCCTACCGTATTGGCCTGTATAAGGGAGTGATCATTTTTTAACAACAGGGGGGTTGGTGAAATTCCACGCTTGCGCAGAAAAAAATTTTCCGTCCCCCCTTGGAGGGGTCTGAAATTTTTTGCGTGCCCCCCTTTTATTCTATAGTCGGGCGCAGGCTTTTTCTCTCAAAAGGGCAAAGAAATTTTTGTCCCCCCCTTAGAGGGGTCTGAAATTTTTTGGTCCCCCCTGTTGTTTAAAAATGACCACTCCCTAAGCGCCGCGTCTTGAATAAGTGTCCATCTCGAATAAGCGCAGTGGGTACAGGGGCATTGAAATTTGAAATGTCACTATATTAATTTAAAGTCTTGAATAAGCGCCGGTCTTGAATAAGCACCGGGGGTAGAGCCAGGTTGGAATCAATGAGCGCCTGGGCGCTTATACAGGCCAATACGGTATATTTGAGGGCTGTTTACACTATGTGGGCTGTTTACACTATCCCAGCGCCGAAGGCGCTGGTTGGTTATAAACATATCTCCACCTCCTCCCCACTAAGCAGTGACCGGCCCAGTGACCAAGGTCAAGGAGGAATCAACCAGGGTGGGATAGAGAGTGGACATCACGTGATCAGGTACACGTGATATGTTTGTCACGTGCAGATAGTGACCACCTGCATGACCTGTTTTCTACAGTAAAACCGCGCATATAAGCCGCAACTTAAGACCAGCTCAGAAGCCCACTGTGGCTCATAAATAGATTTGTCCCAAACTCAGGGTGCGATTCATACGAGGGATTTATGTTATATAGACTAGGAATATTTTGTAGACTATAATTATGGCAATCATTTCAGGCCCTATAGGTGCAGCTCATAGCTTATCCACTAACTCAGGGTGCGGCTTAGACGTTGGTGTGGCTCTAACTCAGGGTGCGGCTTAGACGTTGGTGTGGCTCATACATGTGGTTTTATGGTCGGTGCTGTATGGTCTGCTGCACCAGTCACCTGGCAGAGAAAGCTGACCCCTGATCTAGGGGTGACCCCTGCACGTCTGGAAAGGATCAGGAAAAGTGGTAGGTATTTAACGCTATTTCAAGAATTAAGTTCATATTCTTGGCGAACTATATTAGACTTCAGTTGACAGAGTGCCTCCATGTCCACGTATGTGTGTGCCAGACACAAAGAGGGGGCAGAGAAGATGAGATATTTCAATACCATTTTAAATAGGGACGTCATGGCAGTCTTAGACTATTCCGATGTAGCAGGTTGTCCCATGGGCGCCGTCATTGCTGGAGCTTATTACCAGCGAGTTCTACTGATAACACCTATCAGATGGGTACCAGTTGGCCCCCGACAGGGCCGCAGTGAATAGTTGGGATTATCTCATTGGCTAATAATTAAACCTGCTAAGTCTTGGCAGGATCAGAGAAGGATAGTGGTTGGGTGTGTTTGGCCCCAGCATATACCTCACGTATTAAGCATGGGCCGCACTAAAAAAGAGCCTGTTTCTGGTTGAGAGTATGTGTATAAGTCAATAGGTAGGTAGGGATTTTTTTTTTTAGGGGGGGGGGATTTCTTTTTCTCACACATGATTTATAGCTGGTGTTCAACGAGTTTTCATAAACATGCAGGATTACGGTACAATACACGGGAGATTGACAGATGTTGGTACAAACAATGTAATTAAAAAGAAATTCTTGCCAGGGGTTGAAAAAAGTTTTTCATCAGCATCTCTCACACTGACCCGTCCTCTCAAGCAGAAACAGACTTTTATAGTGTGGCCTAGGTATCGGCCATAAAATCGATAGGTTGATATATATAGCGTTCCACGGTCCACAGCCTTGCAAAATTCACTGACCACATTTACAAAGCAATAAATAAAAATTCTGTGACATCCTGTATATTTATTGATTTTCGGATAGCATTTGACACTCTAGACCATAAAATCATGTTAAAAAAACTAGAAAAAATTGGTCTCAGCCAAAATGCAAAAAAACTATTAGAATCCTACCTTACAAACAGAACCCAATGTACTAGAGCCAACAACACCACATCTGAACCACATAAAATTTCTCATGGGGTACCCCAAGGTTCCACGTTAGGGCCCTTACTTTTTATTATTTATATAAACGATCTTGCTTCTTGTCTAAACCACATGAAGGCACAGCACTATGTGGATAACACTGCTATTTTTATATCCTATAAAGAACAAACTCCTGAGATCATTCAACACATCACAAATGATACATTTAATTTAGTAAGATGGTGTGAGGCAAACAAACTTTCACTGAATATTGGTAAAACTAAACTAATGACATTCGGTACCAAGACAATGCTCAATAAACATCCAAAAATCAATTTGCAGGTTCAAAACCAAGAAATTAAATACGTCCCCACTTACAAATATCTAGGTGTTACGCTGGATAGTCAGTTAACTTTCAATAAACACATGCAAGTCTTGTCTAAAATTGTATCTCACAAGATTTACCTGTTACGTAAAGTAAGAAAGCAGCTTACAGAAAAAGCAACCCTAGACGTCGTAACAAAAATGATAATCCCATACATTGATTATGGCGATATCATCTATAGTGCAGCCCCAAAAGGCAAACTTGATGAAATGCAACTACATTTAAACAGATGCTTACGCATCTGTAACAGGTCCCCTCCCTTCTTAGACAAATTACAATTACACCAAAAATACAAGGTATTACCACTCTGGTTAAGAAGGGAAAAACACTTTCTGAAATTTGCATTTAAAAGAAGTCTGGATAAATACTATGTAGACAATAGACAACCCTGTACACGAGCACACGATAACAGGCTGTTAAAAACCTTCTTTACCCGCAGAGTCAAAGTTTACACCATATTTATTTATGGTACAGGCCATCAAACACCATTCAAATTGTGCAAAGAAGTTACTAACAACTAGTGATCCATATTTAACACATGTTATTGTACTTCAACTAAAGAAATATCTGGATTTAGAGACATTTATTGTCCACTGGATGAAAAACAGGCATGACCTAAGGGTGCATAGCCTATCCTATGTACAATCAAAACTGAATAAACATATATATATATATATATATATATAAATATATATATATATCCCTGGGGTTGACATGGTCATTTAATTATCAAAATCAATGACAAAGACGAAGGACATGAGCCTTTTTTCTCAAAATCGACATGGGATAGGGGTACCGATGACAGGGGATATGGACAGACATGTCTTAGAATTAGAAGAGGGTACTGGCTTATTGCTGGCTTATTCCACACTTGGGATACGGCTATTTAGGTGTGGACGGTGCGGCTTACACGTGGGGTGTTACAGAAGAAGTCTAGACCCATACCCAGTGTGTCCACCATTTTGAATTTCGCTGGTTGAGGTAAAACCCACTGGTAAGACCTACCATAGACAAGCGCTAGTCCCTAGGTTCTACTACAGGCTCTACTCACTATAGCCTACCCCGCTCACCACTTCTCCTCCTCCAGTCAGTGAGGTCACTGGCTGAACCTCTCAATTCACTAAAGGCCTTCCTAATTTTTCTGTTTAAAACTTTAATGAAACTTTAAGTCATTTCAATTTTATTTCAATTCTCTTATATCAAAATTGAGACTTGAGCAAGTCTAGACCTATACATGTACCATGATGGGCACCTTGTCCCTGGATAACATCCACCTCCAGTGACATGCTGGTCCCATCTTATCAGTTCTTTTCAGTGCATGTCACCATAACCAGTTCCAGTCCAGCTTGTAGCCTATATTAACATGTCCAGCCTTACTGCGTAGATAAGTTACCTGATATACAGTGGCTTTACTTCTCACGTTCACGTTTTTCTGCTGCCCCAAGCCAAGACCAAGGCAGCTCCAAGGTCTCGAGCTCTACTGGCACACTAACAGAAGTGGTAGGGTAACTTGCCCAGTTCTTGGACAGTTTTATTTTTGGGAGACTACTAAACTGGCCCAACTCTGTTTCCTACATTTAGGCTCAGCAGGATGCATGGATAGGGCCCCTTGGTATCATAATAAAAAGTATCCCTAGCTGAAGCCTAATATTTATAGCTGTTACAAGGGGTTTTGTATAGACATTCAAAAATGCCCAGTTCTCGGACGGGTGTCCCAGCTTAAAGATAGCTTTACAAGCTGAAGCAGGCTCACCACCATTATTAGATATTGATGAACTAGAAGTCTTGATTTATTTGCTAGTATATTCACTCTAATTTTTGTTTTAGAATATCAATTATCAAAACTGTCAGGAAATAGGCATGTCATCATGCCCGATTACCGGACACCGCATTTTCAATGGTCCAATTCTCAGACACAAGTTTCAAGTGATACCAACAGAGGGCACCACACACTTTGAAATTCATCAATTTGCCATTGGGAATAGACATCTATTAGATATAATAGAGAGGAAATCAAAATAAAATAGGGTTTTATGGCCTGAAATAACATTTAGCTAACTCCAAAAAAATCGTCCGAGAATTGGACCTGTCCGAGAACTGGGCAAATATGTGGTACCTCATCACTGGCAATCTGTTCAGTGATGGGTGGGCTAGCATTGATTGTTATGCAGCTTTAGATTTTAGACAGCACCCCATCCACTATTTTCGGACAAAATTTGGGAGTAAAAATAAGCTAATAAACTCTTAGGTATAATACAGACAAAAAGGACCCCCCCGCCCATCTAAATCTGCAACTGCACTCCAATCACAAAAGTCTGACTCTTCCAGGTCTGTTTTTTTTATCATAAAGTCTCCAACTGGACTGAATCAATTTCAAATTTCAGTTCTTACTTTTTTTTGCCCTGTTATCTAATGATAGTGGCCTAAATGTCTTACCTTCAACTATATGCTCAGGTATTCTAAAAATACATTTTAAAAGTTTGGTTTGATCAGCACCCTTTTGTTTCGAAATTTATCATTATATCACATACTATCCACTTCTTGAATCATACTTCATCAGAAGAAGAACTGCAGAACTTAATGTCTTCTGTGTAGTCAGCAATTGTCAGTGATGTTAAACCACAGGATACAGCCCTGTGTCAGTATGCAGTGCTGGCGGACTGCCACCTAGCGGCCACCCATGATCTGTGTACGATTTGTTACAGGTAAGCATTGTCAGCATTCAGGTATCAATTACTGACACTTGGTCCTGGCCACTTGGAGATAAGGCTGCACACACATACATTGTATTATAAAGCAAATATCAATATATTATGTCTACAAAGACAGCGACAAACCAGTGATACCTCTCTGCTTCGCTAGGTCTAGGGGCTCTGTTTTCTCTCTCTCTCTTTCTCTCTCTCTCTCTCTCTCTCTCTCTCTCTCTCTCTCTCTCTCTCTCTCTCTCTCATTCCCCTTTCTGGCAGCCCACCTCCCTTCCTGATTACAAATCTCCTCTACTTGCCCCACTTCCTCACCATCCCAGCAGACTACTACTAAATACAATCACCCCGGCCACAGCTGGCTGTTTGGGCTGCAGCCAGGCTGGAGTACATGCATGTAAAAAAACCATGGCCTGCCACTGCAGCAGTTTTCTAGCTGCACACCCTGGGAGTATGGAGGGTGTGGGAGAGATGGTGTCTAAACCATGGAGTTACGGCTAGGGTATTCTTTTCTGTGTTGTGATCTGCAGTTATTTGAGGAATCTTGTTTGTTTTCGGTTATATTGATATCATCAACCCATTTTTTTTTTTCAATTGGCTTGTTTGAAATTCTGTATAATGTAATATGTGGTATACGTGTACCTACATCGTAGAGGGCCGTATGTATTAAGCACAATCATTGAATGCATGGGGGAGAAACTAAATGAACTTTTGAAGCCGGTACGAGACCGACAGGCCCTATATGTTCTAGCGAAACGGGGCTGGAGAGGAAACTTCCTATAGCTTTGTGTCCTATATGGACTGGACATAGGGGTAGGGATCAGAGTCCTTGTAAGTTATCTGGGCGTCTCAATGACGTTGTATTGATGTGTGTGACGTTACGTTACGTCATGTCCCGTCATACCTTGCGGTACACTATGATCGCACGAGGCCAACCAGTGCCAAATCACGTGGTCAAACATGTGCCAGACGACTTAACTTTGATCATGCCAAAAAAAAACATTATTTGTAAGTTTAAAGTAAGCCATGAAATTGGAATTGTCGCTGCATTTCCGCCGTCGCATTATATTGTATAGTGAAAGTCCTAGATAGTGCGGAAATTGGGGGGGGGGGGCTACTTTGTACTACTTTGAACCCCTCGCTTAGAAATGATAAAGAGGGGTACCGTACGCAATTAGATAAAATACTTGAGCTAGATTTACAAACGTTTCTTCCCGCGTTCTTATCTCCTTCCCTATTGTCAGAGCATTTCTATCTATATCACCCCAGCACTCTCTCTCTCTCTCTCTCTCTCTCTCTCTCTCTCTCTCTCGTCCCCCCCCCCCTCCTTCCATGTTCCTGCACTTGTGTCTGCGTATTGCGTGTGTATTGTCTTTTATAATGTGTAGGCCTATTACAATGTATTGGGATCTGACATCAAGATACGTCAGATGTGCGCCATGTGTCTAGGTAAGGATAGTTTATGGTTTATTTACTACACTCTACAATGAGTGTATGTTATCTGGTCCAAACTCAATCTCTTAACACAAGGCTTGTGTATTATCTGTCACCGATATCTTATCAACTTTGATCTGTGCCCAAACTTAGTACAACCTAAACATCCAAGTCCAGGATGCTATATGCTATCTATGTTTATCTATCAATTTAACTTAACCTAAACTCCATAACGGGGTATAAAGTCTCATGGATACGAATAATATGGGTGTTTTTCTTCTCATGATGCATTACTGCGATGAGTTATAATTTAATATAATTTTGTTCAGACTATTATTTCTGACAACGCACTTGGCCCCATATGGAAAACCGATTATAAATACCAAGTAACGGTGTTACAGGTAATCTATTAAAGTGACGAGAATGCCAAGATACTATGAGCTCTATGGCTTGTGGTCAGGGGAGGTCAGCTGTTACCCAGTGCCTATTATCATATTAACCCTTTAAGGTCCGCTGATGTCTTAATGCCAGTGGCGGATACAGGGGGGCGAACGGGCCTTGCCCCCCCCCCAAAAAAAAAAAAAAAAAAAAAAAAAAAAGGAGGAAGGAGGAAGGGGGAGGAAGAGGAGAGGGAAAGGGGGAGGGAAGCAATTCTTTGAATATGATGTTCCATATATCGTTACAAAGCTTAGATCATGAGAAAAAGCACTGTTGGCCTCACATAGATGTAGGATAAAAAATTGAAATTTTCACAATTAAAAGAAAAATATTTCTCGTTACTAAGGTTAAACGTCACAAGGTCCAGTCTACTTCACCGACTTCCCCCCCCCTCACCCTTGCCATGTCTGGCCCAGAAGGTCTAACTTGCATGTTGCAGGGCACCAATTGATGGGAGGTGGCAGCAGGAGTCACTTTTTGCATGGCTCCACTGAAAGTTTTTGTACAAAGATTATATTGGTCTAAAATTTGAGATTGGGTATGCAAACAGGGTATCAAATTGATTCTTAGGGTATGTATTAATCGATTTGAGGGTTATTTAGACTGAGATTTGATGTTCAGTTGAGGGAGTGCACCCCATTTAATTACAGAATTAATGTAATAACCTTTGAATGTACACCTACTTCTCACTGATTCCCTTAAAACTTTGTAAGATTATTCAAGTTCCCCCACTTTCACCTTTCAACAACCACCGTGCATCTTAAGATAAAGCACCCATGTATAAATGATCTATACCTATGCCCAGAAGCAATTCCTGTTTGCTATATGGGGGTAGTGTAACTATTAATCCATTTCCAAATATTTTGATTTCTGGCAATATGACTATTTTGGCATAATGGGAACAAGTGAAATATGGACACTTGCAGTCTTTGGGGGCTGGGTGGAAGAGTACATGTTGATCTGCATTAAAATGGTGTGCCAGAATGCATCAGAATGCACCATTTCCTGTTCTAAATTTCTAAATTTTCTTGGGGGCCAAAGCCCCCAACGCCCCAACATTTCAAAGCATCAAAATCTTAGTACAAGTTCCGGCCCAAGTTCCATTCGAGATATTCCTGGTAGAGATCTCCAACATGGGAAGGATATACATGTCCCGTAACCACCAATAATCTATAACATGAAAAATGATTTGAGGATTTACCTCAAATTATCTGGTCTTGAGACTTAACATGTTCAATTAGAATTACAACCAGAATGCACCATTTCAAGTCTAAACCAACAAAATTGCTTCGAGGCATGCAGTACCTCCCCACTATGACCAGGTCTTGCCCCCCCCCCTATAGAGAATCCTGGATCCGCCACTGAATGCATAATTAATGCATCATGTGAACCCAATGGGGTTGATACACAAACTCCCAGAGGGTCGACATGATGCTCCAGTGAAGTGCTGGCGAGCAGTCTCGCCAGCACTTCATTGGTGCATCATGTCGACCAATGGGCATGATGCACTCCTGCACCAGGGCCTTTAAAGGGTCAATAGTGAAAATCCTCGTGTATAAGACGCGTGGTATATGCGAGGATTACATATCCTGCGTCTATAGGACTTAGAATGGAGGTCTAGTGGAGCCGCCATTTTGAATTTCGCTGGTTGAGGTAAAACCCACTGATAACACATACCCTGATGGGTACCTTGTCCCTGGTTAACACCCACTTCCACGGACATGCTGGTTCCATCTTATCAGTGTGTGTCGCCAGAACCAGCTTATCAGTCTTATCAATTCCCATTGTTTTCTGTGGGTGGAGGGGAAGATAAGAGATTACCCTCAATCCTTTGCCAGATCCAAGATGGCCGCCAGGGGCAGTTACATAACTGATTTCAAGATGGCCACCTCCATACAGGAATGGCTCTGTTCCCTATAGGATTTACACCTACTCAGGGTGTGTCCTATATGCGAGGATTTTACACATAGAACAGTAATTACCAGAATTTGACGTCAAGTGTGTCCTAGAGGATTTAGCCCACTCAGAGTGCATCTTATACTATAGAGGGCATTCTTATAAGCACGGATTTACGGTACATTTTACTGCACCTATAAACCTGTCCCAATGTTTGGGGTACGTGTTACCGGTAAACCAGATTGATTCTGACACGCTATTACTGCGGACAAATCAGAGAGAGAGAAAAAAGAAGTAACCTGTTCATACAAATTTATCAACCGCATAATGTATTGGGTAGTGCTTGCTCCTCGTTTCCATATCCATAACATCTGCAGAAGAAGTTATCATATAAGTGAAAACAGATGAACATGCGCCATTGATAATAACATTAAGAAAATGAGAGTTTTTTCCTTAAGAATCTTTTTAAAAGAGACAGCTGTGAACCCCGTGCACCACCTTATATGGAGGGCAGGGGTATATGGCCCGGTCCCCGCACTTCCATGGTAGAATTGACACCATCCATGTAATTGGAAACACAGAGGAAAGGGCCGATTTCCTCTAACTTTGCATGTTTGTGAATACTGGAAAAAGGGGTGTTTTTTTCAGAACATGTTCGTGAAAAGTATGTGATTACAAAGAAGCTTTTTTGCAATGAAACCCTGCATAAGATTTCCATGATTTAGCAGAAAAAGGGGTGTTGTTAATACCCTAAAAGTTTGTGCTTTTCATGGAAAAAGGGGGTATTTTAGAGCCAAGATTTGTGGAAAGGGGGTTCATTTTAAAAACCCATAAGATGGATGGTGTCATTCTCCAATAGAGAGTGCGGGGACCGGAGTATATGGTAATCATCGGGGGGGGTGGAGGTTAGGGGACCGTCTATGGGTTCATATGGGCTTATACAAAAATGTACATGTTTAGGGGACTATTTGGGCCCATTATTGGGGGCCAGGTCAATCCCCACCCCTCCTTTTCACTACACCAGTGGGGTGGGTGGGGGGGGGGGGTAGTCACTGGCCTCTGTCGGTGGTGTAAAAAAATCCTTTGAAATTATCTGCTTCCTCTTCATAGATTATATTATTTAATCTATAACTTTAGAGAGAACAGGTTACTACAGGTATGCCTGTCTAAGTGGCATATCTAAACTAAATCATGTATATATGAAAAAAAGTAGGCCATATTTACCTGGCCCCACCTTGGTGTATAACCAGAGAGTTTACATATCTGGGAGTGGTGAGTTTTAATATTAACAGGGGAAAGGTCATTTTTAGATTAAGACTGGAGAGGGGTGCGTTCAATTTTCACAACACTGGAACCCCCATCCTACAAATACATGTAAGGACAGTCATTATTTTATCTGTCCAACCTGGCCATCAGTCTGTATCTATTTGCCACTCTGTCTCTGCCTCTATCTGGGTTTTTTTTTTCTCAATCTCTCTCTGTGGCTCTCTCTCTCTCTCTCTCTCTCTCTCTCTCTGGCTCTCTCTCTCTCTCTCTCTGGCTCTTTCTCTCTATTTTTCTATTTCTGCCTCTCTCTCGCTTTCTCTCTGTTTGTCTCTCTTTCTCTCTCTCTCTGGCTCTCTCTCTGTCTCTGCCTCTATCTGGCTCTCTGTCCGTCTGTCTGCCTCTCTCTCTCTTTGTCTCTGCCACTATCCCTCTCTGTCTATCTTTCTGTAGCTCTCTGTCCGTCTGCCTCTCTCTCTATTTTTCTGTCTCTGCCTCTGTCCCTGTGCCTCTCTCTTCTTTTGGAGCCCATCCCTCCAAATGGATGCAAGTAGCCTCTACTCCTCCCCTGCCCCACATTTTAAAACCATTCCACCCCAACCCAGACGTGGTTTGATTAAATGGCTATTCCGTATAAAACAGCTGTGTCTATAGATTCAGTCCCTGTGGTAGTGGTCCCCACTGGGTCAGGCTGTAGTCTACTCTATATGTTAAACTATTACATGTTTTAATAGGCCTACATGTCTAAACGCTACCACTCACGTGAACCAGACGCGTGCTTATAGTGAGTCTCTCACAACATGGCGGTTTCAGCCAGGGGTGGGATGATGGAGGGGGGGGGGTTGAATTCATTTTCCATTCAATTAATATGTACGGCAAAGCAGTGCACGTGTATTTATTCCCATAATTTGTTATTCATTAACCTGTTTATTATTCTATACAGTCAACCATTCATTCGTTTTAAAATTAGCACTACTATTGTACACGCGGGTCAGATTAGCAGTAAATGTTATCTTATAGTTTGTTTTACTCAAAGGTATAGTCTACTCCAGATTGTCAGAAGACATTGTCTTGTAGAATATGGTTTAGAAGAGATATTGGAATCTAGTTATGTCCAATCCAATTTGACATCACCCGGTGTCTTTTGCTTTGGCATCGCTAGGGAAAAAATGGGGTTGAAAACGTAATTCAGTGCTGTGTCCGTCACCCTACAATACATGTACATGTACACAGTATAGATGCCGTACCTGTATTAGTTGATCATGTCAAAGGGGTGGGAGGGGGGGGGGAGGTAGAGGTCAATAATGATATTACATGTATCTGACTGCACAAGTCCACCTGATGGAAGTCTCCTGTAGTGAAGGTACAATCACTTCTATACTCCCCATCACAGCTGGCCCAAAGTATTAACCCTTTATGTTCTCAAAGCTACATGATGTCTCCAGGGGGGGGGGGGCAGGCCCGCCTCCAGAGGTCCATCCTCCAGTGTTAGCAAATTTTGTAAAATTTTACAGTGATTCGGCACAATTTAAAAGAACGGCGATTTCCCCTATAATAACAGTGTTTCACCCTCCTAAGATTCACTGTACCGGGATTCCCTGCAGTTTCCAAAGGGATTCACCATATTTTTACGATGATTCACTGGCAATGCAGGTGCCGGTGAATCATCATTTTTTAGGGCAATTTTTTTACTGTGCATGCTAGTAGGCCTACATTCACTTCAATGCTATACCGACCTTCCAGGAATGTATCTACCCTGTTTGATCTGCATCCATGCATCACGGCGATCAGTGGGCATAATGCATATATCTCTTGAAAGGGTTAACAATCTATTGTACACTGAGTAGTACAACAGAAAACTCCAACATAAAAGGTGAATAATATAATGATGACATCATCAATAAACTATCATCAAAATGTGATGATGTCACAATGAACTACAATAGGCGGAAGTCACATGTGTGTAGCCATCGATACTTCTACTTCCGGAATCTGAATCGATGACGTACAGGGAGCCCATTCAGGAGTTGAAGTATTCTTGGATTTTCTTTATTGTTGTCTAATTGTTATTAATCTTGTCATTGTTGTATCTCTTTATCCGTTTTCATCGTTATTATTTGGAGCAGGGTAGAGGATCTTTGTCTATATTGTTTTGGCATGATAATATATATCTAAAGCAGGCAACAGACACCATTAGTAAAATATGAGGAAAATTCTGATGGCTAGACTGACCTTTCGCACCATTTTTATGTTGTTATTTTTGGTTGTTTTTTTTTGGGGGGGGGCTGTTTCTTTCGTTTTGCATTTACCAAAAGAATTACGAAAATTAAAACTCTCTTCCCTATTTAGAATGTTGTTGAAAATAAACTGAAATAAACGTTTGGCAGATGTCATTACTTTTCATACTCACCCCGAGCCCATATCAATTATCATAATCTATCAGGTAGCATTTAAAATCCACACACCCCACCCGAAGTGGCTCAGGCTGGTCTCTTACGCACCCCAACCCCACATCATCATTAAACCTAGTATAAGGTGGTATATACGGGGAGGGTTAACATGTGCCACGTGTGTCATAGGGACATGGAAGCCACATGAAAACTCAAAATGAAATAATACAATGGTGTTCAATAACAATAGGGTGAATATTCACTACCCCAGCTGCACACACCTCTGTCACTTAAAGACACGTGCCTACAGCATGTCCCATTCATGTAGACACCCCTATAATGTCAGCCGTTACCCCTCCTCCAGGGCCCCCATTACCCCTCCATGCCCCCATGTGCCCCCTCATGTCTGCAACATGCTAATGATGTCAGGGGCGGTAGTGTAAAAAGATCATGAACAATTATTGCACAGGTGTATTTTGTATTAATGCCCTCTGACATGTTGTTCCAGGCTATTAACCCTTTAAGGGCTACTAAGGCCACACCAAAAATATAAGTTGGTCTATGGATTTCCCTCTCCATATTTTTCGGAAATACAATTTTTTTATATTTTTTTTTTTTTGAAAAAAATCTCGTCTACGGATTTCGCTCGCTTGACTTTCTACAAGTTTTGTCTTTGTGACGTTTGGCAAATTTTTTTTTTTTTAAATAAATTTTTTTTGCTCGCTTCACTTTTCCAGCAAGGAATCCATTAGACGCCAAAAAAAATCTTTAAAAAAAACAAACATTTTTTTTCTTTTTTTTTAAATCTGTAGACCAACTTATTTTTTTGGTGTGGCCTAATGTATGAGTGCATCATGCCCATTGGAAAATCACATCCAGCGACCCTCCTGGAGTGTATGGACCCTGTATACGGACTTAGCGTGTTTAATTATCAGCCAATGAAATAATTCCATCACTTTAGTGCGGGCCTCTCGGGGGGCGTGTGGTACCCATCTGATAGCTGTTATCAGTGACAACCGCTGGTAACCAGCTTCAGCAATGGCTGCGCCCAATAGACAATGCGCTACCTCGGTATAGGGTCTCTGCAGATGCCTGAGTTTAGTCCTGGCGACAAATTGGCCATGGCTACATTCTTGACTTAACCAATTACTCGCCAATATGCTAAATTGTGCATCCAACTGACCCTGCAAGACTCAATCCAGACGGTAGGATCGTCACGATGCATGAATGCAATTCTTGCGAGTTAATCACCGTAAGTGGTCTTATAAGCTGTCGGCAAATACAAGAAAGTCGAGAAACACCACCGTCGAATTTAGCAATTATAGGACTTATTTGTCATTTTTCAGAGGTAACGCATGCTGGCATGCTATGCAACAACATGCAGAAATAAGCAGTCTTATTGCTTATCTATCTATCTATATCCATGTTTTTGTGTATTTGTTTTCCTCTTTTCAGAAAATCAATTTTAACGTGAATATTCCAAGACTTTTAATCTACTTTATTATAGTATAGTATCACTTCAAGATAAGAAATAAATGCTCTAATCAAATATTAGAAGAAAACAGAGACACATAATTTCATCTTTGCATCATGTTACAAGAACTTTGTTCTTGCCTTTTTATTCACGATTCCTGTCCATGTTATACAGTGACATAACTCAAAATGGCGGCGGTCATTCCGCAACCCTCATCACCATAGTAACCACAGCTTAGCAACAGCATTCCATTGAGCCTCGTAGTGGTGAATGCTTGGATACATATAAAATACCATCACATAATACGTCCCCAACCCTTTGTGTCACTGTATACAACCTCTATATTGATCCTTCGTGATACTCTGCTCAATGTTTGGATACAAAATGTTTTTTTTTTCTTATAATTACATGTAAGAGACACCTTTTTGTGTAGTATGTTTCAACAGTTTTTGTGATACATGTAAATGTGGGGTTTTCACACAGGTTGTTGGGCATTAGGCTGATAGAGATAGACCTTCAGTAACAAAGTACACATATACACATACTTGGGTATACACATATATACTGTACAGCCAGTTTTTACACTTGTAGTGGTCAGCGGAAAATGTCATGGAGAAACCGGGACTCGAACCCGGGACCCTCCAACTTCGAAGCGGAAGCTCTACCCCTGAGCTACTTCCCCTGGCCTGACATTCTCTACCTTCCAACTACACCTGGATCGGTATGATACACACACTAGGGGGCAGTGATTACCTGGTACCGAGCTCTCTAGAGATCCCCCTCGCAAGGTGGGACCACTCGGTATCTCCTCCAAGTACGGGGAATTACTGCCCCTACACACTTTAACCCTTTAAAGACCGTTACTGTATGAATAAACCATGTCCATTGGTCGCCATGATGCATCAATGAAGTGCTGGTGAGCAGACTCATTGGAGCATCATATCAAGCCAGGAGGGTTGGCATGATGCATGACAGCTCCCCACGAGGGCTCTATACACCACACAGTTAAGTCACATAATACATCATACAACGACACAAATTTATATAAATTTTGAGGCATTCATCATTCAGTCCTTAAAGGGTTAACCACTATTATATATAATTGTACACCTAACCAATAGCAAATATCAAATACAGCGGCAATACTTGGGCAATACTTTTGCTTTATCATCTTTTTCTCCTACCTACCGTACAAGTTTAAATGTGGACGAGCAAAAGGAGCTCTGACAAAGGTCCACCAAAGACACAAAATGCACACGGTGTGTAATACTTGAAGAGGACGTAGGTTTCACAGGAATCTGTGGTATGTATATAATTGTTATAATCATACATTTTCAGTGCCATTGGTTACCATTTGTTGTACAACTGGTACATATAGGATATAGTGACGTGTACTTCATGTGTGGACCCATCGTGTAAAAGCCCCCCCCCCCCCGGCGTTACCATTTACCCCCCCCCCCCGCTCTCCCAGCCACCCTTACAGCCCACCTTAAGCTACCAGCCCCCTTAAAGACTACATAGTGGTTTAATCATTATGCTCATTAGTCGTCATGATGCATGAATGCAACGCCAGGGGTGCATTTATGCATCGTTCCAACCCTTTGGTATGGTAAAAAGAACACATAGGGCAGGTATGATGCATAAATGCAGCACTGGCGAGTAACAGTTACTCGCCCAGCGCTGCATGCATGCATCATTAATACAAATAGGCATAATGCGTTAAAGCACTCTGCGGTCCTTAAAGGGTTAAAAGCAGATTAACAGTACAACACAAAAAGGTAAAATAACAATAGGTGGCATACAGGCACGTAGCTGCTTAGAGATAGGTATATATATGTAGCTGTCCCATGTGGTCATTAATACTGATTTTGTTAATACAGAAAATGGGGAGAAATCTGCAGGATTAAAAATGATTCAATTATCCCCTGGAGGTAATAGAGCTTTTTCACTTTTATTTTCACAGAAAGATTAGCTTTGTATAAAGAACTACCAAGCCATGACTAGATTCTTTGATTGTGTTAGGATTAGGGGATTTTCCTAATGGGGATACCTAAATTGGGGTTAGTTATTTATAGTAGAGCATGCGTGTAGATATAATTAGAATAATTAGAGAGAAATCGTTCACATCCAGACTCACAACCTTATACAGTGGCAAATGTAACAGTTTCACTGTCTGCGAAAAACAAGTCATTCATACTCAATTTGAAAATCCTAGGTGTTAGTGCAACATTCATGCTTTTCCATACGTAAATCACTTTATATTCGTACTACATGTATATTCCCTGGGCGCTATGATGAATGCCTCGGCGATTAACTCGCCAGGTACCTATGCATCATGATGCGCCAAAGGGTTGATACATTCAATAAGGGCTGGTATGATGCACCAATGTAAATCCAGCGCTTAACTCGCCAGGAGTAAACTGTCGACTACGGATAGATATGAATCAGTGGGGCACCATGCTGTATTATTAAAAACATTAATATCCACTTTTAAGCGCTACAAAGGAGCGTGAAAGACATCAATAGACGGATTAATGCATAATCATAGCCGCTTAACATGAGCCTATCAAAGAACCATGATTTGATACAATTTTATGCAGGACATTTGCAGTAAGACCATTCTTTTATGTTCACATACCAAATGATCACTATCGAGGTGAACATGGAAATTTGTATATTTTTACAGCAAAAATATACAAGTTTAATATTTACAAACTTCAATTTCTCTCTATTAATCATCCTAATGTCTGTCTATAAAAAGATTGCAATTTGTCTAAGAAAAAAGCCCTATGTATATATACCATTTCTACATGTATATATACATGTCTCTAGTATATGATAGGTCGCTATCATGGTGACCTCATTTTGTTTGATTTAAAGTGTCTTCACACTACCTCTACCTACAACATGATAATGTGTAATCATTGAGATACATTTACTGATAATACATGGAGATGAAAGAACAATGTGTAGTATATTATCGAACACGTCAATATTAGCTTTTGATACTAAGAGGTAGGGTTCGGGTCCAGTTTTTATATGGTAAACTCTTTGAGGGTCGCGTGATGCCTCCAGGTTCATGCTCCTTGGTCGGCATGATGCACCAATGCAGTGCTGGCTAGTCTACTCGCCAGCACTGCATTGGTGCATCATCCCGACTCTTTAAGGAGCAGAATGCTCTTTCTGGAGGCAAAACGCTCTTGCCCGGAGGCAAAACGCTCTTTCCGGAGGCAAAACACTCTTGCCCGGAGGCGGAACCGTTCGGCACTATCTGCGCCTAAAGGGTTAGATATAGAGTAAGGACAAGCTAGACGACCCACATGGAACAGTCTGTCTGTAGTATAATTATGGAGTATCACGATATACACACAAACTAAGGTGCCAATACCCACATGTTGACACTAACCCTTGACATGATAATAGGCCTATGAAGTAAAATATACCCAGGAAAAGAGTGAAAACGTGTGGTAAATATTGTCATCACAAAAAGCATCAACTCGAAGGGAACGGACTGCGTTACGTGTTGTGCGTTAAATATACCGTATGTCATGATTAACCCTTGCCCGACGGCATTGTGCTTAAAACACATATAATTCAAACGTTTAAAGGGTTAATAATTGGGTACCATAAGTAGTAATACTGAACTGACATGGACAGAAACTGACATTAGACGGCTCAATATGGCATGGTATTTGTCAGAACAAAACACTAAACTGTCTCAAGTAATTCCATAAAAGTAGAAAATATTCAATTTCTGGCTCAAGACTGTTGATATACCATTTCAAATACAGCTAGAAGCTATTTATAGCCTAGTTATATAACAATCTTGATATACAATATGGCTTCTGGGAAACCCCTTTCATTATCTATAAATAGAAGGGATTTCCCTCTGACGTGACACAAATGCAGCATTCTGAGCATTTAATATCATGACCGATTTATAAATTCATTTGTCTATCAAATGTGTAGCAATAGTTGAGTATATCATTTTTAGTTCTTCACAACCTTAATAGCAAAACACCTAGACCTAAAGTTTAGCAGGCGTCATTATGTACATCTATGTACTATATATATATATATATATATATATATATATATATATATATATATATATATATATATATATATATATATACTTGTGTCCACTAAGACCCAGTGCTTGGAATACTGCAACATGTTTACTGTTATGTACATCCATAAGTACCGTAAACTCCCGCATATAAGACGCACCCCAAACTCAGCACATGCATCTTCGCGTATAAGACACACATTTTAATGCTGAAATTTGTAAGATAAGTACATTTCTATAGAAAAATTACCCCTCGTATAAGACGCCCCCCCCCCCAACTTGAGAGAAAGCTATAAGACTCCCCAGCATTTTGTTTGGCGTAGAGGATGCATCTTATACACGGGAGTTTACGGTAGTAGTAAAGTATATAAGTTATCTTTCTTATCAGGGAGCTTTACTTAAGTACTAATTTCTGATAAGTTTCACCCTTTGTTCACACCTTATTACCTTACTCGCTCATATAATCCTACTCCATTGGTGTCAAATGTACCATTCTTTGAACACCAATTAATACCTTTAACTCAGTCCATACCAGTCCATACTTGGGACTCGGTCCATATCATAACATGATTTTACTTCATAGAACATGATTATTCCACACTGAGATCAAATCGTTGATCTTTTTAGCTCAGCAAAATACACCCTTATATAAATCGAGCAGGTATTGCTGCTCTTTGTTTTTATAGTGTATCATATGTATGTTTTATAAATCACAGACCGTTTTTGGTATTATTCATCCATCCAAGTTAGCACAACTTAAGTATGGCAACAAATGGACTGACACGTTACCTTTTGATATCGAGATATTTATCTTTGATATTTATCATAATCTATATAAATCTGTTACCAGATCAACTTGTCATACAAATACATAAAACGTATTTTTATTCTTACATCATACAAAGGTAAATTGACACTTTTCTTCTTCAGTTCAGCACCTTCAAAATCTGAGTGTATCAGTCCCAGGGTATCAGTTCAGACTGCTTCCGATTTCTCCCATTAGGTGGCAGAACGGAGCCACAGACGCACCTCCAAATACTTGCAACTGTTCCACCAAACCATATACCGTTCCTGTTGGTGTAACTAAACACAACAGTATCAAATCGTCTTAATTACCTTTCCTTCCATGATCAATGAAAAGTTTCCTCGTATACAGTTTGTTCAGTTAGTAATGGGTCGACTGTGATTGCCCACAGGATCCGCCAGGAGGCGACAGTAGCAGTGAATGACGTAATGACTCTTGTAAGGAGTCTTGGTTATCGTCTGCTCCCTCAGATGACGTTGCGTCTGCTTCAGATGACGTTGCGTCCTGGCCAGCCTCATGTCAATAATAAGGCAATGAACTGTCCCGATTCCCCCAAGAACTGTATACGCTCCAATCTTCACCAGACCCCAACCCAAATATGGCGTTATCGTCCCTGTAATGGGGTTCTCCTTGTGATTTAGAATCCCCTGTGCTGTTGCACTGTTTCCAGTCAGCTGTGACGATCTGGTAATTTGACCCACCGTTACTGTCCCAGAAACTGTTATTACATGTTTTGTAGTTGATGCAGAAGTGCATGTTTTTCATGTTGGTCGGGACACTGATGTTGAATGAGAAAGTGTCAAACTGTGATGAGGACACTGCATTGGCAACATAGGTCGCTTGGTATTCTGAGACGTTTGCCCAATTGTCATATGTGGCTCGTACGAGCACTGTTTTCTCAAATGAGATGTTTTTCACTTTGATTGTGCCAATGACATTGTAGTCTTTGAGGATGACGTTTTCTAGACATACCGAGTCGGCTTCAATACGTCGGCGGAACTCCAAATAGTCTGAGGCTGGTTGATTGAAATTTAGGACCAAGGGGGGAGTGACCACAGCTCCGGCTTGGGCCCCTTGTGTGAGCTTCATAAAGATATCAGGCTTTAACCGGGGAGGGGTGTCACTAGGTTCAGACATGATCCTAATATTCTCCAGGGCAAGGCCAAGATCGTCAGCAAAGCTGACTCTTTTCTTCAGACCGCCCTTGCCTCCAGGGCTGGAAGGGGTGCGGGGTGACTCAGGCCGGGAGCGAGGCGTCCTGCTACCGGTGGACCCCTCCTCACTGCCGGGCTCGGCCTCGGCTCGGTCCCTGACCTGGCAATAGTCTAAGAATGATTGAGACAAACTTGTCATCATATCCCCTTCCACCATAGAGTCAGTAGGCATCCCGAGGGGTGCTGGTTTCTTGCTACTTTCATTACTTTCAGTGCAGACAACATTTGACTGTGTATTGAAGCCTTGGTATCTGAGACCGGGGCCGGTGAGGAAGCCGGGGCCAGGCGGACTGGCGGACAGCAGGTAGGCGGTGAAGTCGACAGGCATGATGCTGCTACGGGAGGGGCGTGCTGCGTGCACAAACGTGGGGCAATGCCGCTCCACCTCCAGCATAATCAAAACTGGTCCAGATAATCCTCAGGTATCCCTGTACGTCAGTCCAACCACCTACCTACCACAAGATCAGGTGATGTCAAACTGTGAAGAACAATCAGCTTGTTTATAGCCCGACTGGGGCCTGGTAGTACGAGAGGTAGAGGGTTAATGTTTTACTAACAAGTCGCTGCACTGCAGCAGGGTACCACTGTCAGGCTGGCTTCAGGAAAATCAATAAGTGCCTCTCCTCATCCCAGCAGCACCTAGCAGGCAATGCGCTCACAGGCTAAATATAGCCACACAGTTAGACGCCCTTACTAAAACGTCCAAATCTGTTGTTAACACTTCTCAGATGGGTTCTTAATGCCTCCCTTGGTGTCTGTCTGACCGTTAGGTATCTCCTGGAGGGACTGGGTAGCACTCAGACCAGCTGAATACTTTTATAAACCAGCCCAGACACACACAAGGTCGGCCAGTCCTCCTCCCTCAATCCAGTAGCCAGTAGTCACGTGCGCCACCAGAACTCAGCCAATCAGCGCGCGGTCCGGTTTGAGGTCATCCAATCAGAGAAGGGGAACCCGGCATGATCGGAGGACCAGCTGATCGGGGCCATTAGGGGTTCCCCAACCTGAGTATATTTCATGTACATGTGTATTGGGTTGGTTCATATAACGGTACTGTGGGACCATAGAGCACGTGTACTGGAGATTATCCATGCTACATGCAGCGTATCTAGGTCACTGTGACCTACTTGTACTCAGCGTGGACACTGGAGCACGTGTAAGCATGTCCAGTACTTTATAGACTATCCCAAAAAGTGGGAATTAATTTCCTGAATTAAAACCCCAGATGATGTATATACTACTAGGCCTAGGCCTAAGTGTCAAAGTGTAGGGGTATTTCTGTTCCTAAATTTGTATTATAGCTTTCAACATAGACCTACACTAGTCCCAACACTAGTTTCGGTCTATTCTGTCAATTGTATGGAATCTATGGAATATAGCACATGTAAAAACATGCTATATATAACACATGCAGCTTCGTGGTAAATGGTATACATATTATATTTATATGTGGGATATAATCACATTAATTTTCCTGATATCATTCTGTAGCTCAGACCGAATGAGATGTACGGATGTGTTCTATATATATATATATATATATATATATATATATATATATATATATATATATATATATATAGGCCTATGTGTGTGTGTGTGGGGGGGGGGGGTTGAACTGTGAATGAAATTAAGCATAATGATAATTGCTGTTGTGATATCACCTCATTAAAGAGGCATAATTAATGTGTGAGAATTGCTCGATATTGCTCAATACATCTACATCAGTACATGTCATCATCATTGGACTCGTATTGACACTCTTTGGTTCATTCATACCCAGTGTAGGTTAGGGGGTGATCATTTTTTAACAACAGGGGGGGGCTGGTGGGTTTGCGCGTGGACGCACGAAAAAAATTTCGACCCCCCCCCTCTCGAGGGGGTAACATTTTTTCGACCCCCCCCCCCCCATAAGGTACAAAAATCGCGCGCGAACATCCCCTTTTAGCCTATAGTAACGCGCAGGGTTTTCCACTGAAAACAGGTGAAATTATTTTGACCCCCCCCCCATCAGAGGTATTGAAAAAATTCTGACCCCCCCCCCGGTCAAGGGGTTGAAAAAATTCTGACCCCGCCCCTCAAACCCACCGGCCCCCCCCCCCCTGTTGTTAAAAAATGATCACTCCCTTAGTGGGTGTTGCATCATACGTACTAGGAACTGTGGACCATCTACAATGCAACAGCCTGGCCTACACATTCATATATGTTTACAATGTGTGGATGCTGTTTCAATGTAAGTATTTACCCCTGTGGTGACTGTATAATGTTGCAAAGTTCTCTGCTCGTTCTAGCACCGTGATGCAGCAGGCCCTTGGGCCTGAGTAAAAGCTATTACATGTACGCCACTCCCCCCAAAAAAACAAACAAAAAAAAACAACTCGTTTTTCATCACCGCCCTCGTCGGAGAAAATGTCATTTGAGATTTTTTTCAGAGAATTTTCTGAGAAAACTGTAGAAATGAAACAAAGTAGTCAAATTTAGTACCAAATAAAAGCTTATGGTCCAGGGAATGCAGATGGCTATCAATAATAGACATTCTTATAATACCAATGATAACTTTACTTTTAAAATACAGTTTTTCTTATACACGGTCGTTCACGATGGCCCCGCGATGCATAGATATCATGCCATGATGAAATTCCTCCCTTGTCGCTTTTTTCATGACTAGTTGATGAGTAAAAAGTTGTTGTTTTTTTGAGTGGCCTCAGGTAGAGGCTGGTGATAGAGCAATCTGGCCCCAGGTCGACCACTAGCGTGAGTCGTCTCTGGCACCTAGCGTTTGTGGGTAAAAGAAGTTTTTTCTACTGGTTGCTGTAGTGCTTATTTGTAGGCAGGTACCTCGCATAGTAATCTTCCCCAGAAAATGGGGACCATCATCCCTGTACACGAGAGAGGTATTCCCTAGAATCCCGACCGGGCGAGACTGGTGATAGAGGTGTAAATATTATATGAACAGACAGGGCAATCTGCATGTGTCGAACCTCTCTAAAGGTCACACATAGTTATAAATACCACGGCCAGAGAAATCAGGTGATCATTGGGCGTAGGGACGTGTTTACAAACAATAGCAACAACAGCATTGACTAAGGTTTGTGCTATCCACACTTTACCTTATGATTTATCGATTTGTATGCTCTCCAGATAAAGGGAGTGAAATTTTCATTAGGCCAAAAAAAAAATAAAGGTGTGTTTCCAGTTACATAGCTCAAAGGGCTAGGGTCGGTAGGTCGGATTTTCTTCTTTTTTTTTTTTAGAGTTTGTATATCAATGTATGGTCAGATATGCCAGGTTATTTGACTTTACTGTAGAAATACAAATCGTATATGAGAAATGTGAAAAATATAGAAATGGCATGTCTTATGAAACTGTTAACTCAAGACCCGTAGAAAAATAGATAGAAAATTATGGAAAATGGGGGGAAAATCATGAAAAACTGGTGGAAAATTACGACATATTCTTGAAAAATCTCAAAATAAAAAAGGCCTTATATTTACCTCTCATGGTCTTCTTATAATGTAACGTGTTATTTTGGTCTCAAGGATGACATTTTGATTGACAAGGGTAGACAGACTTTAGATAACAATCTAGAACCAATATTCTGTGAATAAACTTACAAAGTTCTCTGTGTCTGAAGGGTCTCCTGTGACCGAATTCTATGCATGTATAAGTTATCACTGGTTATGGTAATAATCAACCACAAGAACCCGGGCCTGGGAACCCAGGGTTGAGCAGGTCAGAGGGTGTGAAGGTCCTTTACACTCCACGAGCAGACTTACTTAATCGAATCATGCCGGATCAGAAGCGGATCCAGGAGGCCTGGGGGTACAGTTGCCATGCCTCTCTCCCTCCTAGACCCCCTGAAAATGAGCCTCGCCTAGACAATATAGAAAATGGGCACGCCTACCAAACCATGGTTGTGCCTCCCGTGACCAAATTTTCTGGGCTGTGCCCCTCCCTTCCAGACCACGCCATCTGGATCTGTCCCTGATTCTAGTAATGCAATCACAGCCCATTAGTACATCGCACGTGATTGTCCATATACTATAGTCTACCAAAGGACTTCTTTCTCAAATTAATTGTTGAAATTGAACAACCACACACAAAGTTTGGCGGCAAAGCCCTCCGGATAACAAATACTTCTGGTCATGTGACCTACAATAAATATTCAGATCAGCATCCGTATCACGATGGCCACGGTCTTGTAGTCTTTCTCTCCATAAATCCAATAGGCATGATTCATAATTAGTTCACAATTCGACCTTTAATTAAAGCCTTGGGCACTTAATAGGATTATGTTTACAAACAAGCAACTTTAATATAACAAAACACAACACTGTTGGGTACTGCATTGTAAAAGAAATACATGTATCGTCAAAATAATGATGAAATCCTTGTCGCAAATTTGCCAGAGATCCATCAGTAGTCCTTGTATATTTGTGTACCACCGTACTGCCATCTGGGGCTTCTTGTAAAAACTACAATACTTCAGTGTAATACAGTTACGATGGTTCGCAGTTTAGTTTTACGATGATCCATGGTAGATTCAGCAGTTATTTTTTAGAGTATAATGGTAAAGGCACGGGCGCATAACTAGTCTGCTACCAGATTCTTTGTGTTGTTCATGGTAAAGGTCCAGGGTCTGCCACTGACCATGTACCCTCTCTCCCCTGTGGGTAAAAGTAACCCTTCTCCTCTGTGTCAACATGACTGCGGTCCTCAAAGCACATGGCTATGGCTATAATTAGCTGCATAGGTCCCAAGCTGCCAGCTCACCACTGAGGTTACACTGGTGCCCTTGATGGGGGGTCCCAATGTCATACATAGGATTTTAAGAAATGCACATGTCCTATATCAAGAGCAATTCCCAGTGTCACCAGCATAGCTAATCCAAAAAGAGTACCCGTATGATGATGTGGATTCCCTTTTTTGTCTAGATCATGGCCCTATCCAGTGAAAAACCTATTTTCATTATGAATTCAGTACTCTATATTTTGAGTAAACTTATTCTGACAAAATCTGTAATACATCTGCTACCATAAAGGCAGGCATTCATCTTATATACCCCAAAAACTTATTTTGGTGACCTCTCTATGTATAAAAAAAGACACCTCCCCTTCCCTTTATACCCCCTAACAAAATAAGTAATATGCCCTATTTTTGTCACTAAGTCCCTTTTCACATGTCAAATTCAAAAAATGGCCCTGCCACATGTCACTAGCATAGCCATGTCCCATGCCAATTTTAAGAAATGGCCATGTCAACATGTTGATTTTAGTGGTGTACGGCCACAACACTAGCTTGGCAGGCACTGGCAGTAGTCAATTGGACTCAAGGCAGCACCCACAGAGGGTGCAGTGTTGGAAATTGGTTTAGAATAAACGGAAGCTGTAAAATTATGAAAGCCTTAAAAATAATTCCCATAAATCAGAATACTTGCATATAAAAATTTCTGATATATTTTAGAGACCGGAAGATTTTATTCATGAGACAAGGCAGAAAATAATTTACTAGAGTTCTGATGCAATAGGAAAATGACTAGTGTCACACACTGGGCTCTCTACACCGCCTCTCAGCTTGGCGATTGTACCCTGTTTCTTCACGAGCGTGTCCTGCCCGTTCCGCACGAGGCCGGTAGGCCAAGTGCGGAGCGGGCAGGACACACGAGTGAAGAAACAGGAAGCTCAAACTAATCAGAGTTCATCTTTACATTTATGTCAAGGTGTTTGGGTTGATAATTAATCGATATTTCATCAATATAATCCATAATTAACTCTTATTTACCCATCGTCATCGCGAAATCCTGACCGCCGCCATCTTGAATGTAAACTTGCGTTTCAAAAAGGCTGCGCATGCGCAATGGACCTATGACATCATCGTGCGGATTTGGCACTGGTTATTTAACGCAGGGGTGCAATACGTGGGTTTAGTGCATTGTCAATGGAGCATCGATATTCACCTTGACATAAGTGTGTGTACGTGCCCTACATGCCTCTTGTACTTTGTACACATGTTTACGGTAGTAAGTTTGTTATCTCTGAGGTGCACATGTGGCCACTGCATGATGCCTGCCACCTTATGGCTGATAAAGGGATGTGACTGACCACTGACCCTTAAGGACCCTTTAACCTGGACCCCTTCCTTTAAGGACAGTTAATAAGAGAGTGGCCATTCTTTTATCAAAAGGAGGGGGGCCAAAAAAGAAATCAGAGCCCTCTTTGGGGGGGCAGAAGAAAATCACCCGTTTTGAGCAAAAAAAGTCTGTGTTACTAAAGAATAAAAGGGGGAATAGAATTTTTTTATATAGCCGCGGCGAGTTACTGCGTTTAAATCAGATGAAAACATTTTGACCACAAAGTAGAAAATGAGAACCCCCCCCCCATAAAAAATAGAGTTAAGATGGAGTTGTCTATTAATATTCCTATGGGTTAAAAATGTTGGTTCCTTGACACCCCGCGACAGCTGCTGAGATATGTGAGAATATTAAAATTTCCCAAAAACATCTATACACTGATAAAAATAGAGCCTAATATCTTAGTCAGTAGTGACTAACTTAAGATATAATGCAATGGCCACAAATTTCACAACAAATAGATGACTTACCTATCCATTAATGGCTGGACATATTGAGTTTCCATGGATGGACATGTTAAGATGATGATTTGGCCTGATTATAATTGTCTCCTCTTAGGTCAGGCAACCAGTTGTTTATGTGCTTTTTCTGGATGACATTTTTTGTGCACAGAAACCTGTGACATCATCAATCTGTGAGCTCTACATCTAGTCAGAATGACTATCTTTCTGACTAATATGTGACTAAGGTATATAGTCATCTGGCTATGGGGCTCAGAATACATGGGTATAGTCACTACTGACTATAGGTTTTATTATCAGTGTACGTTATATATCTAGCACATAACTACTTGTTATAAAACTTTTGATATCATACTATAAGATTACTTTGTTGTCCAATGCCTCATATGAAAAAGGAGCCAACATGAGGTTATAAGTTCACAAGTTGCATGTCCAACGCTTGACATCAGAAGGGATTGTGGTCTATCTCAGCAGTTTTCTGACTCTAACGCCTTTCTTCAGAGTTCCCGGAATCAGTTGGGTTATGATTCTGGCTATATTCCATGCTATCTCCTTATCATACGCCACACTGCTGGCAATGTGACAATGTCTGGTGTAGTAATCTTCTCTTATCTATACACAGCTCAGCTTTAACCCTTTAAGGGAGTGGTCATTTTTTAATAACAGGGGTGGGGTGGTGGTTTGGGGGGGAGGGGCAAACAAATTCAGACCCCTCTTTGGGGGAGGGGGAAACAAATTTCACCTCTTCTTAGTGAAATAGCCAGTGCATAACTATTGAAGGGGAGGGAGGGGGGGATTTCTGACCCCTCCGAGGGGGAGGGCCAAGATAATTTTGACGCGCCTGCCTGACAATCCACCACCCCTGCCCTGTTGTTAAAAAATGACCACTCCCTAAGGGCTGCTGATGCAGAGTGCTTCATGACCATTGGTCGTCATGACGCACCAATAAAGTGCTGGTGAGCATACTTGCCAGCAGTTCATTGGAGCATCATGCCGACCCTCTGGGAGTTTGGGTATGAACCACGTAGGGTTGGCATGATTCATGAATGTAGCCCTGACAAGTAACTATACTTGAATTAATCGATGCATCATGACATCCAATAGGCATGATGCCCCGGTATGATGCATTAGCGGCCATTAAAGGATTAATCCTTTATCATACCAATCGTATTAAATGTTTATCTACAAACGGTCCGCTAAAACAACAAAAAAGATTTCATGAATTGAACCAGAAGGGTTTCCAGCTTTAAGGTTTATCAATGGATGACATGCTACATATAGATACTAAACACTGATAAAAAAAATATACAAAATGTGTGGTTTCCAGGTTTGCACATGTGTGTTGGGGCTTTTACAAAAACGTTATTTCCATACCTCTAGAGGAAAGTAAAATTTGATTGAATCAGCATTCTTCCAACTCAGTGCGAAAGTTACCATTTTTTAACATCTAGCATTACTGAATTTGAATCTCTCCTTGTTACTCAAACCGTGTTCGGTCGATATAATTTAGAAGCAGTAAGATATAGCTTTGGTATTAATATTTTGATATCCAGCCCATGGAGAAATCATCATCAGCATCTCGCTATCACGTGATATGCAAAGCAGAGCACGTGATCTGCCACAGCCAATTAGCGATGCTCTTCCAGAGAAATGTTATGTCCTCAGCTAGCACCAAAGGGCTATCTGTATTGGTCAACTACAGATAGGACACATGTGTAGGGCCTAATATATTACATGTGCTAGGGCTAAAAAAAATAATTCATGTGTTTCCAGTTACATCACTCAAAGACCTAGGGTCGGATTTTTCATTTTTTTTATTTGATTTTTTATAGAAATGTATGGACGAATCTATCCGATTCTTTGAGATAGTCCAAACCAGTTTGCAGGAACATGGAAAACATATAAGAAATATGAAAAATATGCAGAGGATATGCCTAATTAAGCTATCAACTGGACACCCAAAGATTATATTCATGAAAAAAAATATGAAAAATATGAACAAAAAAAAATGACAAAAATATTCTGAATTTCTCAAAACAAGAAAAGTTTAGGGTCGGTCGGGTAACTGAAAACAAGCCTTTTTTTATTTGGCCTATGCCAAAATACACTAGTTTCTTTGACCTCATCAGACGATTTTGACAGAGCTTTGTTCAAGTTAGGTATTTTTTATGTTAAAATTACGTTTTTTTAAACCTTAAAGAAAACATTTTCATGGAACGTAAGAAACGTTTGAGCACATGTTTTGACTTTTTTTATGTCGAAACAAATATTTGCCAAAAGTAACATTATGAAAACATTTTTAACATTTAAAAAAGCGTTTTGTTTCAAGTGGGGGATCCTTACCAGAAACACAGGTTTGTTTTGGCCTGAGGTTCATCTCAGGACAACTCACCGCTGTATCTAGGTGTCTGGGCATGGCAGAATATGGGGCAGGCTCCTTTTTCAAAGAATGATTGATTACACCGTTTTGTCATTGATAAGCTATTGATCATTGAAAGAAAGCAGTACATGTACATTTAACTTTTAGGCCTCTCCGAGGTAAAACTGGGCCGATCTATATACAAGTGTGTTTTTTTTCTATTAATATGGGAGGCATCATTTTGTATAGAGCCTCTTGAGGTTCCCGAAAACAACATGGATTACAAAGTATCAGCACATATATTTAAACCCTGCAGTCGATATGATCTGTAAATTATGGTCTATACAATATCTCAGCGTTTCACATAGAGGGGGAAAATTAAAGTTTCAATGACAATTGCAACAAACATGATGTGTAACTTAAACTGTCTCACAAGACTGCTAGAATCCGTTCCTGGTTAAGTTCTAACTTCTGCATTTGATCTCCAATTTCCAAATCTTTGATCAGCATAGAAAAGTCTTCAACTTGGCAATCCTACTCGTCATTTCGAAGAAATTGAAGATGCTTTATCAGAGTACGTTTTTCTAACTCCTAAAATAAGCTACAGGTCAGCCTCTGACAGAAAACCTATGTGCACCTGATGCAATACTCTGTCCTGGGGTTGTTTTGAGCTTGTTGCAGTTAGAAGTTTACAAGTCTGGGTCATGTACACATTGTACATGTACCAGCAGCATGGGTGGTGATGCAAGACACCCTTCTCTGGTACCCCAGGCTGAACTACAAGTAAGTGAATTATATCATGAACCTGAATTGTGCTGCTCAAACACCTGTCATTGCATCATCTAAACTGAGAGTGGGAGAGGGGGGGGGGCTAGGGGGTATCAGGTAATCCATGTATACAAAATGTCCTGACCATTTGCAGATTTAGATGGGGTTGAGGGGGTGCATGCCCCCTCCTTTTTGTCAGTATACTAAAGAGTTTAATTGCAAAATTTTCATGCCAAAATAAGCTCCTTTGGGCCGCGCCCCTCCCTTTTCAAATACTGGATCCGCCACCGCTGACATTTGACGTGTGCTAGAAATAGTGATTCAAAATTTCATTGTATTAAGGGACCATCCATTAATTACATATGCATACATACTGACACCCTCCCCCTGCCCATAATGGATAAGAAGGTATCACAGGGATGGGGCGGGGTGAAGTTACACATATTTGGATCTTTTATAGTACCCCCTTTTATAAAAGAAATAAATGTAATGGATACTATTCAGGACTAAATGTACAATTAAGAGCTTTTAGTTCAGGGGAAAGGCAATATGCCCTTATAAAAACAAACTACAATAGCCTGAAAATACCCCAAATATAGACACAAAGTACCCCTGTGCGTACACAATGCGTATCCCAAAATGGCCTAAGACCCCCCCCCCCCCGCCTCCCCATATACGCACATGTACACATTTGGCTTGACCCTTCCCCCCACCCCCACACCTAAGTTCGTATGTTATGTATGGATGGCCCCAAGGAACAGACGGACAGAGGCAGACAAAGGGACAGAGAAACAAAGTAACCAAAAGAATTGAGAGAGACTGATGAAGAGATTTATAAAGCTCATGAATGGATGAGAGAATACAGTACAGTACAACAGTACACGTATCCTCCTTCATATCAATAATTGGGTCTTGGTTTGCCTGAAGCTGAATTCTATTTATAATACATATTTTCCTGGGGGCAATGCATGAACATAAATTATATGTACATGCTGATCTGAAGTCTATATCTAGACTTCTATATGAAGGTAATACACAGGCACATGATGATAATCGATACCAGTGTACATGTATAAGAAAACAAAACATGGTCTAAAGGGATGTTGAAATGTCTAGTGAGCAATTACATTCCATTAAAGTCTAATGGGTGCATGAAAATGATACCGCACGGAAGTCGCCAATGACGGATATCGTTATATAGACTAACCCCAGGCTGGTGCTAATGAGCGTGAATCTAGGTCGTACATTACATGGCCAAAGGGGACCGTATACATGGATCGTAACTGCGTTATATACACATGATTTAACATAAGTCCGGAAGTTTGGTGTGCATGATGCAAGAAGTTCATGTAAGCTAGGTGTTCAGCTGCATATAAACAATCCACCACCCCCCCCCCCAAATAAAAATAAATAAATAAATAAAAAGTGAAATAGAAAGTGTGAGATAAAGAAAGAAAACCTATAATGTACCTTCAATTCAACAGGTGAGTAGCGTTATTTACAGGTAAATGAGATAAATTCCAAATTCTTTTTTTTTTTAACATAGGGCTTTGCAGTGCATGTATAAGCTACCCGAGAATCAATGTACCGTAATCTCCCGTGTATAAGGTGCACCTCGCGAATAAGACGCACCTAGAGTTTCAGAATATGGTAAAAATCATAACTTTTATTCTTCTGAATGGTAAGTTTTGACAAGTCAACTTGCAAAAAGAAAACGAGTTGACTGGCGTGCTATAACTCAGTTACTGTTTTATAAACCAACCCCAACCCTTTCTTTCTTTATTTTTTTATTATTTTTTTTTATTATTTATTTTTTGTTGGTGGTGTGTTTGTTTGTGAGGGGGGTCATGTCCTCTCTTTTGCAATTGATAGATTTTGTCAGTCACGTTTACCAAGCCCCACCGCCCTCACATACCTGGGTATGTATACAATGAATACCAGTTTTCTCTTACCTGTTCCAAAACACCTTCCTCCCACCCACCCCTGCCCCCATCCCTACCCCCACCCCCGTCCTACCTTACCGCTCCTCCAGCTGAACACGCTCTCCCCAGCCGCCCATCACGTGAGACTCAAACCGACTCAAACCCTAGAGTGGCACGTGACCGACTTCTGCCCAACCTTGAACCCATGTTAGAACCTTAGGGAACAGATAACTGAGATAGTGGGGTATAACGAGGTGACGAGGTATACCAGCAACCCAGATTTCTGAATGATGAGTTCGGGGGGGGGGGGGGGTAACCTTTTCATTCATAACAACTTGACTTACAACAAACAAGGGGGGGGGGGCAAAATCAAAATATCAAATGAATGAACAAAACATGATTTATACCACAGAAACCCACAAATGAATAAATAATAAAAACATACATGGATAAAGACATAAAAATATAGGTAAATGCATAGATGATACATTCATCAGACCAAGTTTGTCAACTTTAGTTTGTTCAAATCAATTATAATTTTGGCTACTGTGGTGAACTCATGTTGAACTAACACACACATTTGCTAATTTACATTAAAAAAGGAAAAATAATCAAATAAATGAATGACTGAGTAAGTAGGTAAATCCAACCATGTTCTTCAAATTTTGAGATTTGTTGAGAATTATTTTCGTATTTCTAAGAATTTTTCATCAATTTTATAGATATAATTTTGGGGCTATAGTTAAAGGGCTTCATTAGGCATGTTTATCTTCTGTATATATTTTTCACATATCTCATATGTTTTCCACGTTCTTACCATGAAATCAAAGAATCAGACTACCCATATATGTCTATACAAAATAAATAATAATAATAATTTTAAAAAAAAATTTAAAAAAAAAAAAAAATCCGACCTACCTACCCTAGGTCTTTGAGCCATGTTACTGGAAACACATGAATTTTTTTTTTGCCCTAGGTGTTAATAAACTACATGTAATAAAGATGTACCTGTGTCTATGTAGGGGTTTCACTCATGTGTCGGTCATAATGTGGACCATTTAGGTGTTTCCATTTGACTTCACACGATACATTAACCCTTAAAGGAAGACATATATTATATCATGTCATTGCAGATACCATCGTTACTATAGAACAGTACTGGACATGGCCGTATTCAATGGGGGGAAGAGTACAATGTGGCCTTATTCAATGGGTGTCAGCCATCTTGGATTTTGAACAGATCTGAGCACTTTTTCTTTATTTTAAAAGCAAAATAACCCCCTAGGCCATGACATAAATGCAAATATAATGGCTTCGTGGGATATGCCAGTCCCACCTTGGGGAATACGATGTAAAAAATCCCATGGAAGAAGACATTTGCATTTATGTATTTTTGATGCATCATTTATGTATTTTTGATGCATCATGGCCTTTTACCATCTTGATGCACAACGGCATCCTTGGTGAGTAACTCGCCAGCTTTGCATTTAACCTATTCCGAATTATCAGGTTGTTCCATGGGCGCCGCCATTACTGGAGCTTGATATCAGCGCGTTCAACTGATAACACCTATTAGACTCTGATGGGTACTAGTTGCCCCCCCCCCCCCCCGAGGACCGCAGTGAATAGTTGGTGTCATTTCATTGGTTGATAATCAAACCAGCTAAGGCCGTTTATCGTGGCAATGACCAGTGCTGCTCAGACTGCATTAATGTATCATGACGAAAAATGAACACTTAAGACTCAATAAATGATATACTTGAAGGTTTAATCATCCATCCATTTGGCGGATCCAACGGACTTAACAAAACGGTATTCAGTGACTAAAGGTCTCGATATCACCCACGATGACCAATCATCCTATGACAACACCAGGGCAGGAAAAGAGGGAGGTTATTCAATATGACTTGAATTAAAGTCAATATTTCCAGGCCCCATTTTCCAGGAAATTGTGTACGTTGTTTTCTAGGAAGAGAGAGTGAACCTACTGTCCCAAAAGGTTCACGGTTGTCCAATAAAACATTTAAAAATGATCTAAAATGATAAATGTTTTATCTGAAATATATTTCTATATGATATTATTTTGATGTTATATCAAAATCAGCATTAAAATTGACACAAGTTGGATCATCGAGGAAATAGACGCAAATTGACAAAAAAAAAGCGATTCTACAAATGAAATTGCCTAAATTCATTGTTCTCAGTTCGATCCCTATTAGTCGAGGTCTGAATACGTGCCCTTTAGATGTCTCCATGAAAAGTTCAGCACTATCTCGGATTCTTTCACCTGAAACATCTTGCTCTGATTAAGTCTAAGGTGGGAACAATGGAGCCGACACCTGCAGATCACACCTTCCTGAGGTAGATTGAGCTAATTGTGGAACCAGCACAGCAGGCTTCCTAACTCCATTAAAAGGTCACCAGAAACTCAATTTCTCCTCCTTCCCTCATTAGATACTGTTAGAATTAGGCTCTGGCCAAAACCTTTAATATAGGGAGTTGTCATTTGTTTAACATGGGGGGGGGGGTTAGAATTTTTCAGAAACGAGTATTGATTGTACCTCGAGTTAGGGAGTGGGCGTTTTTTTTTTTTACACCATGGGGTTGGTAAAATTCCGCATGCACAGCGTAATCTCCCCCCCTTAAAGGGGTCTGACCCCCCCTCTTTTATTATTATTATTATTATTATTATTATTATTATTATTATTATTATTATTATTATTATTATATTATTATTATTATTATTATTATTATTATTATTATTATTATTATTATTAAGTAGCCCATGGGTATTTTCGCTCAAGAAGAAAGATGACACTCACTTAGGATTTTATTTTTGGAGGGGGGGGGGTAAAAAGAAAAGCGCTCGTTTCTATGACGCTTTAGGATTGACCAGAGTCTTTTTGGTTGTAAATGAATGATGCTTCTCTCCCCCTCCTCGAGACAGGTTTCCTGTCCTCTCAACTTCAAAAGTCTGAAACGATTTTAATTCAATTGGCAAGCGGTATGGGTGTTCTTTCCTTAAATTCACCACCCCCCCCCCCCAGGTTAAAAGATCACCACACCCTTAGGTGCGGGAGGCAGGACAAAAAAGATCACTTTGGTCTTTAGCAGCACCGCCTGCTTCTCAACGAACCTCTACATGAAGGCAAATGTACATGCATAATGGAATTAAATCCAACCTGTGCTAGGGGAGCTTGGACGCAAATGACTTGACCCATCCGAATTAGGGCAAGAAGCCTGGTCTCCTAAACTGTTTAACCAGGGAGCCTTGCAAAACTGAACCATATTGCAGTATAGTTTTTACAAGTCCCAGGTGGCAGTACTGTAGTACAAGGAATCTCTTAAAAAATAACCGCAGATCTCTGGTAACATTGGGACAAGGATTCTGTCATTATTTTGAAGACATTTTTTTATAATATTAATCAAAATGGAATAACGGCATATGGTGTGTATCGTATGTGACATTTCTTCTTAATTATAATTATACAGGTTAGTGTGTTGTAGTCCATCCACCGTATTATGGCCCATTACTGCATTATCAGCATCCAAAGGGTTAAAGTGTAGATAATACTGACGTCAAACAAGGGATTAAATGGTCTTATCCTCATATCTCACTGTGTCTGGTCACCCCAGCCTACACCAGTTAACCATTAAGTGCTACACCTCTTGTCTCTCATGATGCCCAAATGAAGCATCAACGAGTAGCTTACCAGCGCTGCATTGGCGCATCATGCCACACCTTCAGGAGTGTATCAAACCTGCATGATGCAGTATTGCAGTAGCCTTTGGGTTACATTCAGGCCCCGGGATTCAGGCATGTTCAAAGTGACAATGGGCATAATGTGCTTAATTAACGGGTGGCATTTAAAGGGTTAATTTAACCCTTATGCACCCTGCCACTACGGTCATGCATATTGGCCGTTGTGATGCCAGGGCTAGGGGGGGCCTATGTTAATGTCTCATGCCAAACCTACAGGGTTGACCCCCCCCCCCCCCGAGGGTCGACATGATGCTCCGACACCATTGCTGGATAGCAGATGCACCAGCATTTCATTTGCGCATCATGCCGATCAAGTGGCATGATACACTTCTGAATTAACTCCCCCTTAAAGGATTAATAAGGCGGATTATCTCCAGATAAGAGACGATACACAGATTACCTCGTTATCTGCCTGAATGACCGGGCGTCTCCTCCGCGTCCTGGGCGCGTCCCACACGCTCCCGGGGCGTGGGTGCCTGCCAGAACACGGAAAGGACGTGTGAGGTCATTGGAAAATCGGCAATTTTTTATATTGTATCCCCCCCCCCCCTTCTTTTAGCGCGGAGTACTGCCTCGTCTGTTTACACCAGCCGGCAATTTTATTGTAATATTTAATTTTGGATCTGTCGATAAAAGATACTTAATTACGCTCTAATTATACTCGTGTTTAATTGGTTTTAGAGGATGTCAGGAAACAGACAGTGTGAGTGGAATAATCGTTTGGTTTTTAAGAAAAACACAGAAATCACATGGAAAATCTAAAATATGAAAAGGGAACTAGATTATAGGCAATTAACAATATATATATTTGTATGAAAATATAGAAAATATCTTGAAAATGAAAAACAAATCCAGTTATAGTAACTAGAAACAAACTTCACAAAATGTGTCTTAATGAGATGTAATTTTACAGAATGATGTATACTACGACATGGCCTGTTTTACCGTTAATAACATGTTTACGACAGATATCACTATCAGGGGTGCATATGACGGGTATTTTTACCATGTGGGGGTTCAAGGTCAGTAGACGCCCACCCGACACCCATCTGATCCACCGCAAACACCTGCGTGTAAGGCGCGCTGACTTTAAGTCACACTTTGGGTTTGACAAGGCTACCATTAAACCCTTCAAAGCCTGCTAATGCATTAATGCATCATGTCCATTGGTCGTCATGATGCATGAATGTAGCCCTGGTGAATAACTCGCCTGGGCTACATTCATGCATCATGCCGTCCCTACAGGATTGTGTACACTCCCGGAGGGTCGGCATGATGCTCTAATATAGTGTTCGCCTGTAGACTCACCAGCACTACATAAGTGCATCATGACAACCAATGGGCATTATGCATCATGACAACCAATGGGCATTATGCACTCCTGCATCAGCAATCCTTGAAGGGTTAAACACCTTGCGTATAAGCATCGCCCTGAGTTGCTACAAATGTATGAGACGCAGCAAGCCTGTGTACTAGTATTGGGTTACAAGCGGCGGATTATGCGCGGGGTTTTACAGTAGTTGTTGTTGGTAGTGCTCCATCACTGTCATCATGGGCCTGCCATGTGTACACATGTGTTTACGGGTTTTAATGTCTACAAAAAAGTAAAGGCTGGCTTGTCAAGGGGAATAAATGGTCTGGTACCCCATATCACAGACACTCTTAGGGCGGCCGCTCTATTACGATCAATCCAAATATAGACTACCGTAAATTCTCTCGTATATTAAAGCCGCAGCTTATACTAGAACCCAGTTAAAGGAGGCTTATGAAATATGCCCCAAGTGAGGGTGCGGCTTATACGAGGGGTGTGGCTTATACGAAGGAATCTATGGTACCATGAAACCCCGTGTATAGACCAGTTCAGACCCGTGGTGCGGCTTATACGACTTGTCTGAACTGGATACGGCTTATATGCGGGGTTTTACATAACTAGACTTTACTAAGGAATTGGGACCATTTCAGACCCCTCCTACGGCTTATCGCACTTTCCCAAAGACAGGGTGCGGCTTATAAACGGTTGCGTTACTCGCCATGATTGCATCCACGTATCATGGTGAATCTGATATATGTCAGATTTAAATGAACCCTTGAATGCCGGTAGTGCATTAAGACATCATGCCAATGGGTCATCATTGTGCTCGCATGCAGCCCTGGCGATTAACCCGACCGGTAGGCCTACATTCATCTGTCGTGATGATCCCTGGTTTGATACACTCCCGGAGGGTCCGCATGATGGATTAATGAAGTACTGGCAAGCAGAATTGCGAGCACTTAATTGGTGCATCCTATAACGACTAAGGGAGTGATCATTTTTTAACAACAGGGGGGGGGGGCAGGCTGGTGGGTTTGAGGGGGGGTCAGAATTTTTTCACCTGTTTTCAGTGGAAAACCCTGCACGTTACTATAGGGTTAAAAGGCACGTTTGTGTGCGATTTTCGGCCCTTATGTGGGGGTCAACATTTTTTTACCCCATCAAGGGGGGGTTGCATCTGCGCAAACCCACCAGCCCCCCCCCCCCCCGTTGATAAAAAATGATCACTCACTAATGGGAATGATGCACTCCTGCATTAGCGGCCCTTAAAGCATTAAAGAATCGTGCTAAAGATTTATACAATGTCCCACAATGTAGTAGAAAGAAAGGCAGAAGTTTAATAATACCCGTGCAGGGAGAGAAAATCAATACCCCATGACAACGAATGTTGGATCAGTCATATCTATATAATTATTCTGATGAGGGACATTTAAATATTTTAATGGACAGAGTGTCAATTAATAATACACGATAAATTGATTTCATTCACATATCTTGTTGACAGTTTGACGATGCACACATACAATGCCAGGTGAGTTAATAGGTGAGGCTCCACTACGCGATTTTGGCTGAAAATCGGAGCTATTCTCACAAAAGCAGACACAAACACAGATTATAGAGTGGCATTTGTTATTATTTCAAGGTGTAAATAGAAGATTGAGAGAACTTTCTGTTTATGTGGGAAAGGCTTTGTGTACAATCTCAGACACATTTTTCTTGCCAAAAGATGTTTTTGTTTACTAAATCAAGTTGACCTAATGTAAATATTGCAGACTTTCACACTGATGACTCTCTGCAACTCAATATCAGACAGGTTTGATTTTTACAGTACAAGACCCTGCGATCTGTGTGACTGCTGTGTTGTTATTTATATTTTGCTGTGTTGATGTTTATATATTGAACTCCCACCTAATCACAGAGTCTATGCAGGTGCAGGTTAGTTGGTAAATATGGCACACAAGGAGAGAGATCACCCATAAAATAACCCTTGAAATGTCATGTTTACTATTTTGAATCTCATGTTTACAATATAGGAATGTCAACACCCTATATATATACCTTAGGCACTATAGGGATAGAATTAGGTGAGACTGTACCAAAAAAATCGCGTAGTGGAGCCTCACCTAATCACCAGCACCGTAATGCTGTATCATGGCAACAAATGAACAAGAACCATGAGATATATGCTGCTCTGAAAGGTCAACCTTAAGCCTTAAGAAGTTGCTACAGTGGGAGTTCATCAGTAGAATTGCATCATGCCCAGTGGTCAGCATGATACACTGATGAAGTGCTCTGAAAGGTCAACCATTTAAGTACTGCTACAGCGGGAGTGCATCATGCCCAGTGGTCAGCATGATACACTGATGAAGTGCTGGCTAGTCTGCTCGCAGTAGTGGAGGCTCCACTACGCACATTCTCACTAACTGCTATCCCTATAGTGCCTAAGCTATAGGGTGTTGACATTCATATATTGTAAACATGAGATTCAAAAATGTAAACATGAGATTTCAGGGGTCATTTCATGGGGGATCTCTCTCCTTGTGTGCCATATTTACAAACTAACCTGCACCTGCATAGACTCTGTGATTGGTTGGGAGTTCAATATATAAACATCGACACAGCAAAATAGATCACACAGATCATAGGGTCTTGTACTGTAAAAATCAAACCTGTCTTATATTGAGTTGCAGAGACTCCCCAATGTTAAAGTCTGCGATGTTTACATAACATCAGCTTGATTTAATAAAGAAAAACATCTCTTTGACAACACAAGCATGCTTGAGATCGCACACAATCACATCCCCAGATAAACAAATAGCTCCCTCAACTTCCACTGTTAATCCAAAATGGATGTGGTATTTATATATGGTTTGGTTGCATATGCATATGCAGCTCATCTAGACATCCTAGTGGGGGGGGCATCATAATCATTATGATTATAAATGAGTCATTGAGAGGCACATTATGTCCTTTATAACATCAGAGTAACAATCTAAGAACATAGATTACCTCAGAATTGTGATGAATTAAAAACTGTAGTGGTATGCCTGTGTATTATTTTCTATTACCACATAATGGGTGTTTATGATATCCCTGCTACTCTCCTTTGCTACACAAAGATTGATTATTTTTTCGAATATCTGAAATCTATGAAACTACAATATAGACATGCATTTTGATTACATGGTACATAAAGCAAAGTGTATACTTTTTAAATTTTGCAACAATTTGATCTGTTTAGGGTCTAGGACATTGAAGAAAGTCTCAAAGTGAGCCCCTAGGCCACCTAGTGGGAAGATATGAAACTTCTAAAAAGACAAAGATTCACCGTTTACGAAATAACGGTACTTTTCCGTAGTGTTTTACACAGATTCACAGTAAAATCACTTAATCTAAGGGTGTTTCATTGTAATAGAAATCACGGTGAAACCCCGTAAAATTTAACAATGATTCTCTGTAAAATCTACGGAATTTTTTAACAGTGTGATATGTTACCACTGATTTCTGCAAGAATACACTGTCCAGCTATATATACATACATGGGAATGAGACCCAATCATTTTGACATTCGCCCCTTGGTGAGCTGGGCTAATAGTATGAATGTACATGTATACTGATCATAGTGCACTTTAGCATAACGGAATATACATGTATCACATCCTATAAACTGGCCTCTGTCAAAACAAACAGAAATGTCCACACATTCTGTAAATCCTCACATATATATGCCGCACCCACATATAAGTAGCCTCCCTCCTTACTAATTTCAGTTTTGTTCCAATTCTAATACTCAGAGGTGGGCATATCTTGAAAACCTGGAGCCAATGTAGCAGCAGTTGTAGCCAAGGCTACGTTTTCATATGCAAATGGTTATATTGTGAATCCAGAATTTTGCTCGGAAGGGGGGTGGGGTGCAAACTTACTATTCCTCCAACCATCCCTCCCTCCTAAAGAAAAGGAGGGGGTCAGAATGGGCAGGGAGGGGGACATATTGAAGTATTTGGGCCCAGGTAATGGCAATTGAAGTTGGGGGTCTAAGGGCGTATGAGGAAAATTTAGAAAATTGCAAAGCCAGAAGGTGCATTTTAATGACTTCTGAGGTGAGATGACACATTCTCTAGACCCTATAAGATCTCCCCTCAGATCTCTAAGCCTAAAAGAAAAATGTCAGAAGGTTCCTTTGGAAGGTCTTTAAAAATCTCAGAAAAAAATAAAAAAATCTAAACTACCGGTAAAACTAGTGCATTCTCAAGCAACTTCAGACAAAATTTCCCTCTCTGTCACCCCAGATCTGCCAATCAATTTTGCTTGTCTTTCACTTAGGAACAATACATTGATTATGTGGATTTTCTTCTTCCCATAGATCTCACAATTTTTATTTCTCTCTCCCGTATTCATGGAAAAATTTTAAATTTTAGAGGTAAAATAGTGCATTTTGGGGGCATTTATAAGAATAATTGGATAATGTATTGGATTGAAATCACAGGCCCTATATGGTAACTCATAAGGGGACAGTAGTAGTGTCCTGAAATGTCATAGTCATAATTTTCTGGAGAAAGTTGGAGCACAAACATAGTCTATATGGGCAAATGCCACCCCTCACCCCCAAAAACACACCCAAGCAGGGGCGTAGGAAGGAAATTTTTATTGGGGGGGGCAGGGGTCTCGGTTGGGGGGGCCTGCTATATTTTTATATAGGCTTATATAGGGAACCTCCTCATTATTGGGGGGCCCAGCCCCCCCCCTTTTTTTCCTATGCCCCTGCCAAGTTCTGCCACCACTGCAGTGATTTACATTTACTATCTTCTACCCTAAGCTAGGTATACATACATCCAAAGTTTTTCCCTTACTACAACCTACCTCAAGAGGGGAGTAGTGCAAAAGGAGATCAGTGATAGGGACTGAGGAAGCAGGGAAAAAAGAAATGAGGGGTAAGCAGTGAATACTTCTGATGGGACTCAGGAAAATGGACAATTTTTGAAAATTTCAATGTCAAATCATGCATTCTGGTGACTTCTGGGAATAATTTCATAACTTTGGTTCTAGATGGAATATTTGAGAAATTCTTTCAGTTTTGGAAAGCCCAGGTTCTGGCTCTAGCTGTCGCCATTTTCAAGACAATTGTCGCCACTTTTTGGCTACATGGCGACAGCTGCCCACCCCTGAATACTAATCTATAGCGTTAAAACTTTGAATATAAGCCACACCACGATTTCAATGCTGTAAGCCATAGCAGGCCTTGGAAATGGCCTATAACGCGGGCCTTTAACCCTTTAATGGCCGTTGATGTAGGAGTGCATCACGCCCATTGGTCGACATGATGCACCAATAAAGTGCTGGCGAGCAGTTTTGCTAGCACTTCATTGGTGCATCATAACGACCAATGGGTATGATGCATTAGTCATCAGCGGCCCTAAAACGGTTAAGCCGCGTCTTATTCGTGGTGATTTACGGTTGTCCCTGTGTACGTGATATATGTCATGTAAAAGGCAGCCTCGTTTTGACGTTGGGTTACTGAAGGGTGGGTTGGGTGGGAATCCCTCCTTCCCTTATAAAGAAAATCAAACCTAGATCGTCAAGTCGTAGAATTTAAAAACACGGTGATTTTATGCTAATTGACTCCTAGCCACTTTGAAGATGTTAACTATCAATGGTATCATGGAGACTAGAGGAACTATGATGGTATACATAAAAATGAACGTCCTTTCCATTCATGTTGTACATAATATGTGTAGCCTGTTCAGGCTTGTATGGCAGCTGTGTGAAGCACAAGTCTCCAGTATCAATGAAATGAAGATAGCATTTTTATAGACCTGGCCTCAGTGGGACAAAAGCCTCCTCCCTCCTGGATCTACTGTATGATCTGAGTAGAGATATTAAAGACAATGTCATTGCCCCAGTGAGACATCTGAGAGAGAATCTTTAACAGAAAACTGAAATTATGCAGAAGCAAATATGCTATGACAAGAGCCCTCTAATCAGATGCAATACCATCTGGAATGGACTTGATGCTGAAATGAAGGATCTAATTATAGTGAGTACCTGTAATACCTTATGTATGAGGCGCACCACTCGTATTATAATACGCACCCTGAGTTCTGTAACATCCTATAAGGTGCATCCAAAATAACTTTTTGGACCACTTTAATATCATGATCCAATATCCTCATATATAAGGTGCATCCCTAAATTTGGCTGCTTCTATGAGGCACACTAGTGGCCCACTCTCGTGCATTAGCCATGCCTTATACGCGAGGTACTACGGTAGTAGACTATAGGATTCAGTATGGAGACCTAGTGGAGCCACCATTTTGAATTTCACTGGTCGAGGTAAAACCCACTGATAAGACATACCATGATGGGTACTTTGTCCCTGGATAACACCCACTTCCAGGAACATGCTGGTCCCATCTTATCAGTGTGTGTCGCCAGAACCAGCTGCAGACCAGCTAGTGGCCAATACTACGGACTGACCCTGATGCCCTGATCACTGATGATGGCCTCAAACCGCTGTAAGGTATACCTGCGCCTTCGGCGCTGGGATAGTGTAAACTGCCCACGTAGGCCCTAATAGGCACTCTGAAATTCCCCTCTTTTTCTGGTCCCCGGAGCTTTATATTCTCTCCCCTAACTAAGATCTCTCCCTGAGATCTCTCTCTTTTTCTGATCCCAGGACTGTGCTACCCGCCCTTGCGTTTTCTACTTCTCTATTTCTATTTTTTGCAATTTCTCTCTCTCTCTCTGATCCCTGATCTCTGCATATCATGCACACACCCTCCCTCACCCTGTTTATCATGCGCACACCCTCCCCCACCTTGCATATCATGCACACACCCTCCCCCACCCTGCATATCATGTGCACACCCTCCCCCACCCTGCGTATCATGCACACACCCTCCCCCCACCCTGCGTATCATGCGCACACCCTCCCCCACCCTGCGTATCATGCACACACCCTCCCCCACCCTGCGTATCATGCACACACCCTTCCCCACCCTGCGTATCATGCGCATACCGTCCCCCCACCATGCGTATCATGCGCACACCCTCCCCCACCCTGTGTATCATGTGCACACCCTTCCCCACCCTGCATATCATGCGCACACCCTCCCCGACCCTACATATCATGTGCACACCCTCCCCAACCCTGTGTATCATGCGCACACCCTCCCCACCCTACATATAATGTGCACACCCTCCCCCCACCATGCGTATCATGCGCACACCCTCCCTCGCCCTTGGCGAGTTTTCTGAGGGGGGGGGGGCTAGTGTGGGGTTTCCACACCATCTGCCGGTCCAAGGTAGCTCTGTATGACGTGAGGAAGAGTACATGTATCTGCTTCTTGATTCAAGAAGCAGATACTCTGTCCTAGACTTAGAAGGTGTAAGGAAGTCACAGAATGCAAGAGAGGGACCATGAGGTATTCTATGCATTCCTGTGAAATGAAATTTGTCCATGTCATCCGAAAACAGGAAATCATGGAAAAGCATGAAGACTAACATCCAGTAACAAATCAGGCGTCACTGACAGTGTCAGTGTCACATTTTAAGTGGCACTAACAAATCAGTCATCACTGACACTGACAGTGTCAGTCTGACATTTAGGCCAAAAAAACGTTAACAAACTCGCCGAAAAACGCCAACAATCTTTGCCAAAAAATGTAAACAAACTCATTATGATGCACCAATGATGTACCCAAAATGGCAGTAACAAAACTCTGCAGAAAAAATGTAAACAAACTGATGCACCAATGATGCCCAAAATGGCAGTTTGAGACTTTTGATCAAAATTCTGAATCGACAGGATGATTTTAAATGTTTTTCTACCCCTTGTCTGCATTTTTTGCTGTTTCTCTTCAAACTTTTTAAAAACAATTTTCAGCCATGTTTTTTATGCTTTTTCCCCAAAATATACGATGGGAAACCATAACCTGAGTCCAAACAGGGTCGAATCCAAGTTACAGCACAATCTTCACAAAGCTCTCTGCCCATGTGCAACTTGGGGCCAGCATACAGTCTTATTATGTAACACCCAGCTTGTGACGTCACACCTCGCACCATAACTTTAAAAGTATAGTGTAACAAGGTGTGTGGGAGGCATGCCGGGTAGGTTGGAGCACAATAAAAATGTAATTCAGGATATTTGGTCTGAAATACAAGCCAAACCCTAGCTTTTACCCACTGAGGCCAGAAAAGTCACCCCAAGCCTGCCTTGTGTATCAAATTAGGATCCAAAGGCTTGACTATAGCGGCATATATATGTACAATAGTCGTCTTTGGAAATGACCAATTTTAGAAAAGAAAAAGAAAAGAAAATACACTATCGGGTTATATTTTCAGCCAAGTCAATAATATCACCACTATATACTTTAGTTTATCATGCTGCTAACATGCAATCAGAGACGCTATTATTTTTATCGGAGGAAGTAATCCTACATTATTATATTCAACAAAAATAGCTTGATATACAATTTCTTTTGTATATAAATATAGATAAATTAACTAGGGTCGCCCCTGTTTGGTATACATATATATATATATATATATATATATATATATATATATATATATATATATATAGTAGGTAGGGGTAGGAAGCCTTAAAAACACCTCTTAAGCCTGGCAGCTACAGGTAGAGCTACCTTTGATCATCACCCTACACTTTTATATACATAGAGAGAACTAAACGACCGTGGTGTACAAGGTGGTCGATCCACCACGAGGGAGCCGTCTCCCCGAGGGGTGGATTGACCACCGAGGACACCAGGGGAGTTTAGTTCTCTATTTATTTTATGTTTTTAGAGGGTTAAATAAGGAAAAATCAACAAAATCCGTAGTTCACCATACGAGTGCCGCCCGCCATTTTGAATGTTTACATGCGCCCAGATCGAGGCTGCAGTGGTGGATCGGCCGCTGTGGTGGATCGAGACACGTTACGCCACTGGGGGTGTGGCGATCGGCTCCGCAATGCTATCTCTACGGGATGAAGTTATTCATGACACATAAAATAAATATACCTACGGCACTCCTAGTCCTACACATACCGATACACCGATAATTTGAGCTATTCTCAAGGGTTAGGCCAAAATGTGATAGAAAATATTAAGCTCTTTGGGAAATGATTTTTCATCCCTCTTGAGGGCCGAGGAATGGGCCTGGTAAATGTATTACCAAACCCTGGCTGAGCCCCCCCCCCCCGCCGTCCAAATTTTCCCAGCTGTGCCCATGAAGGCCACCCACTCTTGACCCTGTTGTCCAAATAAAATCTTAGATTCCCTGTTGATTAAAAAAAAGAAGAAAAAGAAATTTCCTGGTGCATAAAGTTTGGTTAAACTGATGAGAGCGGACCACCCACCCACCCACCCACCCACCCACACATACACCCCCTCTAGGTATTGGCTGCCCTTTGAATGTATGTGTTCTAAGAAACGTTACCGGTATATAGGGTGACTCCATGTCTATCATGTTAGAATATTGAGGTTAAATACTCATAGAATAGTATACCTCATCTAAGTCTGTCTCGAAAAAAGAGAAGGCTCAGACAACACTGCGCATTGTGTACTTGTATATCTCTAAGGTGATAAAAGAAAGTTTTGGAAGCCCCAAAAAGTATCTGTCCACTATTCTCTTATATTCTCTTATAGGCTACATGTGTATCCGACTGTATGGGCTGCAAGCTGGACTGGAGGTGGTTCTGGCGACATGCACTGATAAGATCTGATAATAAGGAACCAGCATGCCCCTGTAAGTGGATGTTAACCAGGGACAAGTTACCCATCATTACATGTCTTGACAGTGGGTTTCATACCTAAACCGGCGAAATTCAATATGGTGGATCCACTGAGTATAGTTCTAGACTTGAACCCAGCACAGGTGAGTTACTCGCTGGTACTACAGATGTGCATTTGGTACATAAATTTTAAACCAACGATTTAAGGGTCGCAAATATTAATTCAGTGGTGGATCCAGGATTTTGAAAAGGAGGGGCCGCGGCCCGAAAGGAGGGGGCGCACTGCCTATTTTTGAGCAAATTTTAGGGTCCAAAATATGTAGTCAAACTCTTTAGTAAAAAGGGGGTGCCCGCCCCAGCGCCCCCCTCTATATCCGCCACTGTTATTAATGTGTCATGCCCATTGGTTGGAATGATGCATGAATGCAGCCAAGCAGAGCAAATAGCAGGGTTACATTCACACATCATACCAACCCTACAGGATCGATTCACTCCCAGAGGGTCGACATGATGCTCCAATGAAGTGCTTGTGAATAGACGCGCCAGCACTTCATTGGTGCATCGTGACGACCAATGGGCACGATGCACTCCTACGTTAGCGGTCCTTAAAGGGTTAACCCCCTATGATGCCCTATAAGGGTTAATGTGTGGTACAGCCAGACACTAATTGTAACAATTACGTCTCCCATTAGGGTTTGTGGGAGACCAATTTAACATGGTAAGATATATGTCAAACTGTGAATAATTATCATTGCCCCGGAAATCATTTATCTATGGTGATAATATAAGTATACTGCTTGGGCATATATATATATATATATATATATATATATATATATATATATATATGTATGTGTGTGTGTGTGTGTGTGTGTGTGTGGAGTTTGACTACATATTTTGGACCCTAAAATTTGCTCAAAAAAAAATTAAAATATATATATATATATATATATATATATACAGCATGCGTTTCTGGCTAGCCGATCCCACCTATAGCAAAACAGGGCCTAACCCGCACACAATTTCTTCTTTTTATTCATTTTTTAACCTCATTCACTGTCATTATAATTATAATACTTAGAATCGGAACTACCAAGACTTCATGCTATAAGACCTCGTACCCACCGCTCCCTTTTTATTTCGCCTTCATCTAATTGGTCAATTATAGTTAATTATCCAATATTCGCTCATCTATTTATTTCTCTATTCATTTAGTTCATTTAGTTTGGCAACTAGCCATCTTGAATAAAGAAAGGGACTTATTTTACTTGGTGACTTTGGCATGATCAATTTAGTTAGACAAAATAACTTAGCAATGCTCTTGCAGACGGTGTTCTATAGGGTAAAATCCCTTATAAGACGCACTCTTAGTTGCATGGGCTAAATCCTATACGCGACAGAGCCATTGCTAGTACCAAACAAATTTCCTAGGTGGCTCATGTAGTCGGGGGCTAGATCAGCAGTTGGCCTCTTTGTACAGTTTACTTTGGTTGGCCCTTCCTAATAGTCTATATGAAGGTATATTCTAAAAATCTATACCTTTGGATAGCAAATACTTTAAACTTAAACAATATTAGTTTATATAGACTTAGTACTTCAAATACAAGAGAAATTTAACTTTAAAAGTTTTCTTAGAAGACACATATAATCCAGGCTGAGTAACACCAAGCCATTGTCTCCCTATCAGGCTAATCCCCTCCATTCACACCTAAAACAATGGACAGGTACTTAAGGTGATTAAGATAGAGGCAGGGGCAGCTTATCAGTCTTATCAATTCCCATTGTTTTCTGTGGGTGGAGGGGAAGATAAGAGATTACCCACAATCCTCTGCCAGATCTAAGATGGCTGTCAAGGGGGCCCTTTACATAACTAATTTCAAGATGGCCACCTCCATACAGGAATGGCTTTGTTCCCTATAGGATGCAAGTGGTGTAAACCTTGTGTAGAAGCCGCGTCTTATATGTGAGGATTCACGGTACATGTATTCAGTAATTCTGTCAGTAAGTACTGTGGTCGTAGATATTTTCACTGGTATGAATTTTTACGGAAAGAGGAAAAAACGCTTTTTCGCTGGTATTTGAATTCACAGATTTTTAAATTCAAAATATTACAAATATCAATTGCAATTTTCATTAAGAATTGATTAGTGTTATTTGCATCATCATTATATCTTAACGTTTTTTGTTTGTTTATTAGATCTCTACAATACATGTACAACATGATAGATGTGGAATATCTTCTGTTGACCAAACAGTCCACAGGAAAGGATCAATTAATGTTTGTTGTGACAATTTTTACCCCCCCCCCCAGCATCATGTTTCCAGCAGAAATATTCACTATAGTATAGACATAAATTCACGGACTTTTAATTTCCATGAAAAATGCAAAAATATATACAGCGCGAAATAAAATACGCCCAGAGTAAGTTAAACGATGCCCCAGGGTACCAGGTCAGCATGGTTCAGCCTACGATCCTGTTAGTTTGACCTGAACTATTATATAGAACCAGGGGTCTGCATGCAATATTCATGTAATAAAACTCAGTTATACAGCTCAGCTTTTAGAAACCGCTGGTACAAAATCAATCTTGGGCCAAAAAGTGTTTTTAGTTGAAAAGCTAGGGTCGGTGGGTCGTATTGAAAAAAAGGTCCAGAAATATATATATATATATATAAAAAAAAAACTGAAAATATAGAAAAAAAAATCCAAGATAGATCTATGTCCTGTTTTGCTAGCGTCAGTCGGTTAACTGGTAATACAACCTATTTTTGGCCTTATTACCCAGCAAGGACGCACAGACGAGAAAAAAGAAGAAATTGTCTTCGACTTTAGGACTTAATTTATACCCCCCCCCCTCCCGCAGAAATAATATCCACAAAACGCCCTTCCTAAATCCAGCACCAGCTACATGTACATCAAGTCAAGCCAAGACACAATCCATTTTTGTGGAAATGTAGCCAAGATAATTGAAAGATCACACTGGGCCGTTTTTAAATCAGAGGGAAGGACAGCAACCATAAAAAGCTGACTGCTGGTGCTAAGAACTGCATGGGCGTGAAAACCAACCGCTTGCTGGGCGCTGTCATATTAAAGTAACTAAAACCCTCTAAATGCGGCATGATGCTTTAATTTGTCGTTATAAATAACAATGAAAAATTATTGTCCAATGGTGAAAAATCATTTTTGAATCAATTTTGCATTGAAAAAAAATTTAAATTGAGAACAAAATTCTAACTTTGATATATTTATCATTGACCAGATGTTGAAAAAGGTAACAGTTGAAAAGGTTGAAATGCCATTATTCAAAAAGTATTGTAAACATGTTGATCAATATTGTCAACACATATCAAGCAGTTGCCAACGTTGATTTAAGGTTCTGTGTATTGTGAGGTGACACTGTATGTTATAGAGTACTATGTGTAAATCCCAGTGCAAAAATGCCAGTTTATATAGTGGAGGCTCCACTACGCGATTTATTTTGCTACATTCTCACAGAATGTTATCCCTATAGTGCCTAAGGTGTAGGGTGTTGACATTCCTATTTTGTAAACATGGGTTTCAAAATTGTAAACATGAGATTTCAGGGGTCATTTCATGGGTGATATCTCTCCTTGTGTGCCATATTTACAAACTAACCTGCGCCTGCAAAGACTCTGTGATTGGGTGGGAGTTCAATATATAAACATCAACACAGCAAAATATAAATAACAACACAGCAGGCACACAGATCACAGGGTATTGTACTGTAAAAACCAAACCAGTCTGATATTGAGTTGCAAAGAGTCATCAGTGTGAAAGTCTGCAATATTTACATAAGGTCAGCTTGATTTAGTAAATAAAAACATCTTTTTGACAACACAAGCATGCCTGAGATTGCACACAATGACATCCCAACATAAACAAATGGCTCCTTTAACATACAATTTCTCCCTGGCAATGATAACAAACAGTACTCTTTAGTGTGTGTTTGTGTCCCACTTTGTGAGAACAGCTCCGATTCTCTGCAAAAATCGCGTAGTGGAGCCTCGCCTAATGAAAGTTTTCCCCTCGCAGGCCATTCAGGCCTGCAGGTTTTATCATTCTGCAGGCTCCGATCAATCTTGGGAGGACTGAATACCTCAAGATTATTATTGTCAAGGAGGAAGGGATGATAAAAAAAGACTCACTATTTTCATCATTTATCTCGTTATACCTTAAAATGCAGTTTTGTTTTAGGCTGTAACAACCTTAATAATGGTCTGATTTCCAGGCCGTAAAAAACCAGGATTCCACTGAAGCCGATGATTTTCCTGGTTTTTGTCGGGCCGACAGAGGCCCGATTGGCTCTTTTTAGTTCGTCGGCCTGTTGTCGGTCCGACAAAGCCGACAGTCCAAAGTTCCACAATCGGTTATCCAACCCCTACCCGATTTCTGCTCTTCCACCAAACTGGCATACTGTCGGATAGTCTCCCACAGGTGTCCGACAGTCGTCGCCGATATCTAGGCCAGCTCTTCCACTGATCACGTGATCGGCGATGACCCACTTTCAAGAATAAGATGGAGGTCGAGGAGATCGTGCTGCTCGCGAACGCCACTATTGGTATTTTAGCTCTAGAGGAGGGAGACATCGATGTTATCCAAGGGGTGAAAAGGAAGCACAGGTTCCATGCTGCACCCTACCTGAAGGACAGGACAGATGAGAGGCAAAGGAACACCTTCACCAAGCTCCATCGTGATCTGATAGCTGTAAGTATCTTGTATAATAAGGGCCCATCCATATACAAGGTAATCGGTAGGGGGGGGGGTAAATAAATTCTGTATATATATATCTATCTTCATCATGTATGTATGTATGTAATTTGTGACTTACAACATGACAGAGCAGTTCAGGTCATCTTACTCAATTGATGGACAGGCCCTACATAAATGGCAGGGGTGGGGTCCAGGACCTGGCATGTCGGAGGCAGACAGTGGGAAGGAGGGGGGGGGGTCCAGATGGTTATTTATCTTGAGCACAAATCGGTGATAAACTGTCCAGTAGACGGGTTATTATCCTTTTCTTTATGGACAGCCCCTGCATGGCAGGGGGGGGGACAATGGCTCTTGTTCTGTTAATTTAGCTTTTCTCTTTTTTTCAGATGGGAGAGGACGCTGAATTCAAGCATACTTTGCGGATGGGGCCCGACTTGTACCACGAGCTGCTCGCCAAGGTCACCCCACTGATTTATCGGAGCGACACCAACTTCAGGCCCTCTGTGAAGCCAGACGAGAGGTTGGACATAACCCTCCGATACCTTGCCTTAGGTAACTTGATATATGTGTATTATCTGAGACAGATCATGTTTTATTCAAGGTTGGTAAGGTTAAAATGAACCTCTCCCTTTTAATTTTATTAAAGCTGGAAAAAAAAATAAAAGTCATGTTTATATAATTTAATATGTGCTTCAAAAACACTAATTTCTTTTTTTTTTGCAGGCGACAGCAGCCAGACACTCCACCATGGCCATCTGGTGGGCGGGTCTACGGTGTATCCTATTATCCGCGACACGTGCATAGCTTTGACGGCTGTGTTGAGAGAAGAGTACATGAAGGTAAATAAAAAAAATAATTATTTCTTTGTAATAAAATAAAGAGCTGGAGGAAACTTTTTGGTTATGCTCCTGCTTGTCTCTATCATGTTCTTATCATTTTACAATAAAAAAAAAAAAAAATATTGTCTTGCCCATCCAAGATGAAAAGATCTAAGATTTTTTTTAAATATTTTTCATGCAGGTACCTAGCACGACGGAGGAATGGCTTGAGATAGCCGACGGCTACGCCAGTTCCTGGCAGGTGCCCCACTGCATAGGATCTGTAGATGGTAAGCACATACGGATCAAGAAGCCAAAGAAGAGCGGGGCCACTTACTTCAATCATAAGAAGTTTTACAGCATCGTGCTGATGGCCGTCGTGGATGCTCAGTACAGGTTCCTTTACGTGGACGTGGGCTCTGAGGGGAAGGCTGGAGATTCCAGGATCTGGAAGGAAGGTCCCATGCACAGAGATATGAGTGACCTCACTAACCCCCTTCAGATTCCTCCAGCCTCTGGGATCAAAGGAATGAGGGACCTTTTGCCCTATTTCATGATCGGCGACGATGCTTTCGGGCTTTCTACCCATCTGATGAAGCCTTACGCCGTCAAGGACCAAGGGATGAAACAGGTGGCATACAACTACAGGATGTCCAGGGGTCGTAGGTGTGTTGAGAATTCCTTCGGCATCTGGGTGACCAGATTTCGCCTCTTCCTGAGGCAACAGGACATGGAACCCAAAGGAGTCAAGATCCTAGTCATGGCCTCCCTTGCCCTTCACAATTTCCTACGCACCCGATCCCCCTCTGAGTATATACCTCATGGGGCTGTAGATTATGAAGACAGGGAACACGACCTTCACCCAGGAGAGTGGAGAGAGGAAGGGGGCCTGGAAGGTCTAGACAGGGCGGCGGCACCTAGGAACATGCCTCAGGACGCTAAGACCATGCGCCATAGCCTGTGTGAATGGTTTTCGTCCAGAGCCGGCCGGGTCCCATGGCAGGACCGATACCTGCGGAAAAGGTATGGGTATCTGTTTGAGAGAGAAGCTGCCAGGGAGGCTGGTCCAGATGATGTCCCGGACGAGGACAGTGAGTGAAGCCTGTACAGCATGTGTCTTCTGAAAGGAAATGTCGGACGTACTATGACCAAGAGAGCATATTATTGAATATTTTTATGTACCAGAACCACAAGAGGTTATAAAAAATTATTTTTTTTATTGACAAATCTGAACTTGAACTGTTAGCTTCACATGCCTTTTGTCTGATACAATATGTATATGGCACTGTCTGAGGTGTCATACTGTTACATGCATGAAGTCGGCTTGTACATAGAAATTGAATAATATAACCTGTGTGAATCGGGCACAACATTATCGTACATGAACTATCATGTGAAGTGAATCCTGAGCGACAGTTTTGGTCTGACATGTGTCATGTCGGCTGGTGAGATCTTAATATATATATTTATTATGCACAGGAACAAAGATACATTCAGTCACATGTGACCTCTTGTATATTGACCCGTATTTGAGGACTACATCTTATATGATCAGAGTCAATGGAACAAATACATGTAGTAATGATATGTTCATCCTCACAAGTGTGTATCGTGACCGACAGCACCTCACATGTATTCAGCATGTCTACAAGAAATGAAAATCCTGAGCGATTGTTTTTATCTCATCCATGTAAAAACCACAAAATTTCCTGCATGCACAGAGCAAGTCAGTGAACCTTATCTGACAAGTTATATCTTGTATAGTGCTGGATAATGAGTTTTTATTCCTGAGAGACAGTTCTTGATCCTAACATGCTAGCATGTCAGTAAGGCAGGGGTAGATCGTTGTCCAAAAGGAGAACAAATGTCTCAACTTTGAAATATAACATGTAAATAAAAATAATTCTTTTATCAGTAGCATCCGAACACACTGTCTCTTTTCTGTCACCTGGAATTAAAATCACGGCTTTTTAATAACAAACAGAGAGTAAAACATCCTTGACGACCTTGTCAACAATCTAAACAGATTCTAGGATAAAAAATGAACACATCGGCCAACGTGGGCAACAGTTATTGTCTCTGACCAAGGGGCACCAAGAAATTGTGCTTTCTTCAGGCTAAAGCTAGAGCAAGTATACATGATGGGGGCTTATCTGCAGAGCTACATGCCGTCCCATTCGCCATTCACCGCCATCATGGCGGTTTGATAAACATGCACCTTGAACTTGTCTTTGATCTTTTGGGTCATCCGACCCATCTCCAATTCTAGCATTTTACACCACTGAGTATCGGCCGACACCTCCTTCACCGGGGGGGGGAGGGGGAGGAGGCTGATCGGTTGCCTTAGATCTGCTTTGTACTATCTGCACCAGGTTATTTAGGGATTCACCATAAGATTCATAATATTTCTCTCTAGACTGTAAGATTTCTCCCACACTCTTTTCCTTCTTACTGCCAGGTTTGAGGTGCTGGGGCTCCCGTTTGGCTAGGTACTCTGCCTTTGCCAGATCTGCTGCCTCGTTCTTTTTACCAGAGTCTTTTTTTTTAGGAATGTTATAGTTGATGGTTTTGTTCTCTCCACTGGTAGAAGGCTGGGGCTTCCCCGCCCCACTCCCCTTGGGTTCTCTGGCAGGAGTCTGATCAGATTTCCACTTCCTTTTGCCGGGGGTTCCATCTGATCGTGCTGAACCTGCAGAGTCAGAAGTGCCTTTCCTGAGAGGAGAGAAACGGGTCCTAGTGGCGATAGCACTGTCTTCGTCGTCAGAAGACTCCCCATCTGGATTGTAGTTAGGGTCGTCTTGAACATCGTCCTGATGATTGTCCTCGTCCTTGTCTCCCTGTTCATCGTCCTGCTTGTCGTCCTGATCTTCCTCCATTTCCTGGGCCAGTTCCTCTTAGGGTTCAGGTGACTTCTCCTTCTGCAAGAGAAGAAGTAAAACAAACCGATATATCAAGGTGTAAGACACCTTAGTAAGAAATCAAGTTACTGTTACCATGGAGACTCTATATAAAAAATCGTAGATGAAAATGTAGGTGATATGTGTATCTAGGCGGCTTCTAAATATATAGAGAGGATTTAGGGCAATATTTCTCTGCTTTTATAATTAATATACAGACATATTACAAGAGAATTAATTTTTTACCTTTTTCTTATTTGGATAGTTGGTGTCGCTCTCCATCTTCTTGCACCAAGGATGTAAGAAGCCACACAATCTCTTTATCAGAGCCTTCATATACGGCAGTTTACCCTCCTCTACAGACGCCCCAGATTTAACTTTCCCCGACACGATTTTCTGATAATCTGAACGTAAGGAAGTCATCCGCATGTTGATGAAGAAAGCTGGTAAAAAAAGAAGGCAGATATATTATTTGACAAAAGAAACCATGACCTCTCTTAGAATTAACAAAATTATTAGAAATAATTAAAAAATAGACAAACTGTTGAGAGAAATAATTTATTTTTTAAACTAAGAAAAGTTATTAAGACATGAAAAATGATTTTTACCTGGGATGTCCAGTTCATCGCCGATGACACCTAAAGTAGTCCACTTTGCTGTAGGGTCTTTATATAAAGAATGACTCTTGTCATATAGGTGGGTGTTTTGTTCCCACAACTCACACAATCGTTCAAGCACTTTCACATCTTTGAAGTACTGCCTCCCACTTCCTGCATTTGTTCCTGCAGGTTTTTTTTTAAGCTGACCGATAGTTTTTTTGGGAGTTTTTTTTGGGGGGGTGACCATCTTGGACGGGGTAGATTCCTGATTTTCCTCTTCCTGTTGCCCTTCTCCCTCTTCTTCGTCATCGTCGTCCTCTACCTGCTGCCCACTCCTCTCAGAAAGGGTGTATGGAGCGGTCTTCCATGCCTTGGGCCCAGCAAAACATGAACTAGTAGACGATTCTCTATCGTTTCGAGATTTCTTAGGAAGAGGGGGGGTGGGAGATCTAGGTGATCGTGCAGGACTGTCTTGACCCTCCCCCTTATCCAAATCAGGCATGAGGTTCCGCTTCGTACCCATTTTTTTCAGCAGTCGGGGAATTGGGCCAGATGACCCTCTTTTGTCCCCCCCCAGATTATTGTTTGACTTAGGAGTAGACAGTTCATCTTGTGCCTGGTCCTGTCCGCTATCAGAGCCGACAATGTCAATAATGTCTATGTCCTCCTGTACTACAACTACCTCAGTAGTGGCACCCTTCTTTTTACCTTTCTCGGCCATTGCCAGGCGTGCAGCGTCGATCTCTTCGTCGGTGACAGCGGGTAATTGGGGTTTTCCTCTCACTGTTTTGCGTCTCACAGGTTCCTTGGTGACTTCCTCTTGCTCTATCACCTCTTCTTCGGCCTGTTTCTTTGTTCTTGGGGGGTTAAAGGCCTTAGATCCCCTCCCGCGGCATCTGTTTCCTCCTCGGCCCGACATTTTGTTTGTTTACGACCAAAGCGAAGGTCACATGACTTGCACGTGACACGCCGCCCGGTAAAGATACCCCAAGCGAGAGAAAGATGAACTATTTTTGTCGGCCCGACAGCGGGACCAGGCCGACAGGTACCCGATTTTTTCTAACTGATTAGAAAAAATCGGGTACCTGTCGGCTACTCTCGACTCCTGTCGGAGATCATCGGAGATGCATCTCCGACAGTTCCCGATGGAAAAATTCTACCTCTTCCACTGAAGACGATTTCAGCCCGATTTTTGGCCGACAGGAGCCTGACAGCTCCCGACAGGTGCCCGATCCTCCCCGATGCTCCCCGATGCATGCCCGACGCAACCCGATGACCCGATCGGACAACAATCGGCTCCGGTGGAATCAACGCTAAAGACAAAAAGTAGGGAGGTAGCCTATAACAACAAGACATTCGGTTCTGCAGTCTGCCACTTTCCGACCGCACAGCAGCGATTTTGCCCACAAAAGCCATTGTCCTTTAAGATTTCGTATAGACTGTAATGTTGTCCATAAAAGGGTTCATATAGCGTAGGGATTCAAGCAAAACGTATATCTACCCACACATCTGTGTCATTTATATCCCCGCATATATCACTGTCAGTGTCTGGGGCTCCACACCGCCTTGTTACCCGATAAACAACTTGCATAACTAGAGTCCATGATTTTGTGGACTCCATTTCGACCACAAAAACGAAACCGTCTAAAGGTTGGGGTTTGTAAGTTTCCAAAAAGAGGCTAATACTCCGTGCACACAATAAACGTCCTTATGACACAGTTCAAACTGTTTATGTCCAGATTTGAATGAGCAGTGAACATTAAAATAAATCATTTCAATGTTTCTGAAATGAGTACCCCTTAGTAAGATCCGTTGCGAGTTGTTCTGAAGATACTGGATGACAATATATTGTGATTTTTTTGTAGCTCAAATAATTATCATAACACCACAAATATAATGATTGGGTGTAGGGAACATGTTAGCTGACATAACCTCTTCATATTGCCTATATAACTATAAATGATTTAAATAGTTATGCTTAATGTTTCTGTCAGCGCAATTATTTCATTGCACCACAATGTTTAAGAGTGGGTCCAGTGCAGTTTTTTTTTACCATTTATTACCTACCCCTGTATAGAGTCATAGGTCACCCCTTTAACCCTATTAGGGCCGCTGATGCATTAATGAATCATGGCCGACCTTACGGGTATGACATATCAAATAGCAGCTAATAGACGCATTTACATAATCCCCCAGGCACTGCAAAGCATCTGTGTTTTCAGAAAGAGGTCAATTAACCATTTAGACACCTCAAATGCATTAACATCATGATACAGTAAGGGCATGATGCATGAATGCAGCCCTGGTGAGTAACTCACCAGGGCTGCATCCATGCATCATGACAACCCTATGGGGTTGATACTCAAAACAGGATTCACATGATGCACCAATAGGCATGATGCACTAATCCTCAAAGGGGTAATTAGATGTAGTTGGTATTGGACTCAGAATTAAGGAGGCGGCAGCACTAATTGCAATTTGCTCATTACTGTGATTATGATAATGATTACGAGTTTCTTTCAAAGTAAATAAACACGCCTACACCAGTGGGCAGGGTAATGCATCAGCGCCCATTGAGGGACTAAAGGGAGGCTACACTGTTGGTCCTTTTTCACAATTATAAGTTTCCACTTAAGTCGAACAACCTGAAACTTTTTTTCTGGTCTGCCTTTAATAGGCACAGAACCCTTTGGCACGACCCCATCACCGTCAGTCACTGCATCAAAACAAATTATACAAATGGTATACAGTCAATGCAGACCGTTTAGCTTTATACATGTACATAACCTGTGTATGATATATGTGAAGACCCAACACAAAGAGTCTTGTTTACGATCAGTGAGCGGTCTTTGACACAACAGCAGGCGTCTCCAGTAACATGCTTCTAGAATTACATGGAGGAAGACGTGATCTGTCATGTCAGTAAATCTATCCCCATTAAGGGTGTTGTTCTGCTGTGTACCAAGAGATCTCACTCTTAATCTTAATCTGCTAATTACAGACATTAAGGCAAAAAAAGAAACCTACAAAACAAAAATCTACTCTATTTTCATGATAGCCTATTTTGATGGTCATTGCATCAAGTAGATTTTTTCTTTACAGTGGCGGATTTAGAGGGGGGGGGGGGGGCTTTTTCCCAGTACTTAAGAGTTCACCTAACTCTGTTTACCCTAGAATTTAGCCAATATAAGGGGCTAAATGAGGGGCGCCCCCTCCCTTTTTCAAGGGGATAGGAAAGATGAGTTATAGACCCTTTTAGGTGGGCTAGGGAAGCCGAAATAACGTCACTGCTGGGGGGGGGGTCTTTGGGTTCTTCTATATGTTCCAAACAAAAACAGTGACAAGGGGGGTGGGTCCTGAGTGAGTGAGTGAGTGAGTGAGTAATAGATGTTTAACGCCATTTCGACAGCTAAGGTCATATTCATGGCGAGAACTACATTGCACAATTTTATAGGGGAATGTGTCAGTGCCCCTGCATATGTGCACCACACACATCCCGAGAGGATAGGAAAGAGGAGAAATAAGACCCTTTTAAGTGGGCTAGGGAAGCCCGGTGGGTCCTGAAAAATGCCTAAATAACAGTGACATAATTGCTGAACGTTCCCTTTAAAGGGCTAAAGCAGGATGCGGGCAGCGGCCCCTAAAGGGTTAGCTCCGTGTAGACGCATCAGTGGACGATCCAGTGGCGGATCCAGGATTTGGAAAAGGAGGGGGTGCTCTACAAAGGGGGTGTGGATGGGGGTGTCCCCCACGTCATATGTCCATTTAAAAAAAAATGGCCATGTCCCAATGTTGATTTTAAGAAATTGTTCATGTTACCATGTCGATTTTAATAAATTGTTCACGTCACAATGTCAAATTAAAGAAATTGTGCATGTCCCATGTCACTAAGCCTAAAAAAGCACATGACACCATGTCGATTTTAGTGGTCCACACCCATTACAACATACAATTTTGATTCCTTTACCCTACTCTTTCCCCTTATTTCCTCTTCCTATCTCTCCCGCTTTTATTTTTGGGAAGGGGGGTCTCCCCTGGAACCGCCATGCACTCGTTCATTAATAAGCGATGAAATTAATTTGTATGGACATTTTTGAAGATTGACCTAAAACATCCGGAATTAATTGTAAAATGCTACAAAACTTTAATGCAAAATAAAAAAGAGAAACCCTACGGATATATCGAACTGAAAATTTTGAAACAAAATCCTGAAAACTTATCACTCATTAATGTCCTAACCGAAAAAGTAGACAACACAATGGTACAGTACTTTGTATAACGTCTCTGTACTAAAGAATAAAGAAATGTAAGGCTTAAAGTGTTACCATCTTGTAGATCCATTAATGTCATCACCCAACATGACAGGGTCAGCAGACACACAGTTGACACCATGACAGCTACAGATGGCACACTACATGTTTGTTGTTTTCGTGAAAGTAAAAAGAGGCCACCTCCAGACTCCTAAATCATAATTACCCTCAGGCAAGACAAATGCTAGACGATCATTTAGGGTTCTTCTGACGGCATGGCATCTCAGGGCTACATGTCAATTTGCTGTCGTGATAACACCAGTGGCGAATATAACTCGCGCTCTGATCATTTTTGAACAACTGGGGTGGTGGTTTTTTACATGATCTTGTGGGAAATAAATTGCCCCCTACCTCTCGAGGGTTCAAAACTCCGCATCAGGACCAAGCGACCAAAAGTCGCCTGCAGACATCCCTTTTACATGATACAGTTTTTTTTTATCTCACGGAGAACAGGCCGTTTCTTCTTTTTCCATCATCTGAGAGGGGTGAAAATTCGAGTCCTCCACTGGTCGAGAACCCCCCCCCCCCCCCTCCTCCTTTCTCCATTTGTTAAAAAGTAGGTGCTCCGTTAAAGGGTTATACATTGTATATATGCCCCCATCCGCCCCATCCCCACTCCCCAGCCTTAACTTCCCATCAAGCCAACAATCAACACATCCAAGTCAGAGCTCTATTTTCTTGTGCTACTTCAGACTTGGCAGACCACACCAAATTTATTGGAGGAAAAACTGCATTCAGTAACATTTGTCCTCCTTTAATAGGCGCCATTTTTACTGTGCACTTCACATGTTTGTACCCCATATTTCACTTGGCAAAACAGGCGTGTAGTTTTAACCCTTTAAGGGCCGTTAATGCAGGAGTGCATCATGTCCATTGGTTGGCATGATGCACCAATGAAGTGATGGAGAGATTGCTTGGCAACAGTTCATTGGGGCATCATGCCCACCTCCGGGGACAGTATCCACCCCGTTTGGTCGGATGTAGTCCAGGCGAGTTAGTCGCCAGGGCTGCATTCATGCATTATGACGGCCGATGGGCACGATGCATTAATGCATTAGTGACCATCGAAGGATTAAACCATTTAAGGAGTGAGAATATGAGTGTAATGCATCAGTGACCATCGAAGGATTAAACCATTTAAGGAGTGAGTATATGAGTGTAATGCATCAGTGACCATCGAAGGATTAAACCATTTAAGGAGTGAGAATATGAGTGTAATGCATCAGTGACCATCGAAGGATTAAACCATTTAAGGAGTGAGTATATGTGTGTTATGCATCAGTGACCATTGAAGGATTAAACCATTTAAGGAGTGAGAATATGAGTATATTGCATCAGTGACCATTGAAGGATTAAACCATTTAAGGAGTGAGTATATGTGTGTTATGCATCAGTGACCATTGAGTGAGTGAGTGAGTAATGGTTGTTTAACGCCAAGCCGACAGCTAAGGTCATATTCATGGCGGAAAAAGTACATTAGACATCACGTCACAAAGGAATACATGTGCCTGTGCCCGTGCATATGGACAGCAGACACATGTAAGAAAGAGGGGACAGGAAAGAGGAGATTCAAGGAACGAATATGTGCCAGTGCCCGCGCATATGGACACCACCCACACTCAGAGAGGATAGAAAAGCAAGACATAGACCCCTTTTAAAGATGGCCTGGGGCTGGGGAGGCCCGAGTGACCATTGAAGGATTAAACCATTTAAGGAGTGAGAATATGAGTGTGTGAAGATTGTTTAATGCAGCTAAGGTCATATTTATGGCGATAAAATTAGTCAAATTTCATATAAATATATCTATTCATGTCTGCACATAATCATGTGCACCAGACACGGATGGGATAATGAGTGAGTAATAGATGTTTAATGCCGTTTTAGCAACTGATGTCATATTCATAACGAGAAAACTAGATCTACACAGGGGGTGCACATGGAAAAGAGGACGCAAAATCCTTATCCTTTTTTAAGATGAGATAGAAAGCCCAAACACCGGTTCATCAAGTCTATTGGTTGGCATGATATACCAAAGAGGTGGTGGGTGAGAAATGTGCTGATGTTGCATCGGTGTATCATGCTAAGGGAGTGGTCATTATTTATCAACTGGGGGGTGTTGGGTTTTCGCACGGACGCGCGAAAATTGTTTATGCCCCCCTCGACAGCAGTCAAAAGTTTATGACCGCGCCGGAGAATTTTCACGCCCCTCTTTCATCTATAGTAACATGCGGGCTTTTTTTTGCTAAAAAGAGGGTAGATTTTTAATGCATTAGTGACCATCGAAGGATTAAACCATTTAAGGAGTGAGAATATGAGTGTAATGCATCAGTGACCATCGAAGGATTAAACCATTTAAGGAGTGAGTATATGAGTGTAATGCATCAGTGACCGTCGAAGGATTAAACCATTTAAGGAGTGAGAATATGAGTGTAATGCATCAGTGACCATCGAAGGATTAAACCATTTAAGGAGTGAGTATATGTGTGTTATGCATCAGTGACCATTGAAGGATTAAACCATTTAAGGAGTGAGAATATGAGTATATTGCATCAGTGACCATTGAAGGATTAAACCATTTAAGGAGTGAGTATATGTGTGTTATGCATCAGTGACCATTGAGTGAGTGAGTGAGTAATGGTTGTTTAACGCCAAGCCGACAGCTAAGGTCATATTCATGGCGGAAAAAGTACATTAGACATCACGTCACAAAGGAATACATGTGCCTGTGCCCGTGCATATGGACAGCAGACACATGTAAGAAAGAGGGGACAGGAAAGAGGAGATTCAAGGAACGAATATGTGCCAGTGCCCGCGCATATGGACACCACCCACACTCAGAGAGGATAGAAAAGCAAGACATAGACCCCTTTTAAAGATGGCCTGGGGCTGGGGAGGCCCGAGTGACCATTGAAGGATTAAACCATTTAAGGAGTGAGAATATGAGTGTGTGAAGATTGTTTAATGCAGCTAAGGTCATATTTATGGCGATAAAATTAGTCAAATTTCATATAAATGGGACTATATACACTCGTGTATATGCATATAATTAACAGCGGCGAGTGATCCGCCCTCCCGGTACTACTTGTTGCGCGCAGCAATACAGCGCTCCATTTGGTAACTATGGCAAAGCTACCCCCTGCTATATAAGAGCGGCGCTGCAATTCTATCGGCAGTCGGGCTCTACTATTCATACGGTGCACAACACCCCTGTGCTGGGGGTTGGCACAAAAATTTAATTTTTACCGGTTGCCAAGGTTGGTTGGACTTAATCAACATTACCAGCCGTCTTTTAACCTGGCAAAGTTGGTTTCTACCAAAAATTCTGGCCAAGATGGGCCGTAGAAGACCAAACAAGAAGACTTTAGAGCCTGATTCAGGACCGCCGAGCGGTGTTAGGAGATCTGTCAGGAGGCAAGGGCCCCCTGGGTCGTCCGTTACAGACCAATCCACAGATCCTCTACCCGCTGAAGGGATGACAGACGCTATGACAGACGAGCTGACTGAGTTGAAGATCCGGACGGAGGCTGTGGAGGAGAATCTGGCGAAAATCCTGGATAAGTTGGATGTTTTGACTTCAGAGGGCACCGTCGGGGGCAGCGATCGGGACACGACTTCTAGGCCACGACGGCTGTACAGCAGATCGAGAGGTGGATCTAGGTCAAGTTCAAGCTCCAGCAGTGATAGCTCTCACTCCAGGTCGAGATCCAAGCATAGATCAAGGAAACCAAGGGGTGAGTTCGACCAGCGAAATTTTTTAGGTCACAAAAAAAATGTTGACAGCCTAGAAAAATTACTAATGGTCAATGTTCGTTTAGTTAGTGCCAAACTTGAACAAGGTGAGGAAGTAAAATATATTCTTGACCACATAGAAATGCTGCTGGAGAAATCTGCCACTAGAATATTTACTCTCAGCTCACTTGTAAATTATGACAAGAGTGTCAAAGAGCGAGCTGACAAGAAGGGTATAAGAGCGTTTGAGACTGTGGAGAATTGTGACATCCTACGGCACTTGAGCTACGATGGCACATACACAGCCCAGAAGTTGGCTAAATCATCCAAACCTGCTGTCAAAAAATCTGCTAACTCAAAAAATCACTGTTACGCTTACAATAGGCCCGAGGGCTGCAAGTTAAACCCCTGCCGCTACAGGCACATTTGTAGCTCATGTGACTCTGGAAACCACTCTGCTGACAAGTGTCAGAAGAATGGTTCGGAGAAGTAGGATGTTGCCTCTGGGGAGGGTCGTGCCTCCAGATTAGCTGGCCATGGAGAGGCACTGTTGGTTGACCCCCCTGTTGAGGATTATGTTCTTGGCAATGTTATGCCAGATATTCCAGTTATTGATGAATGTTGTCAAAAGCCACCAGTAGAGGTGGACTTGTTGAATTTTGCCAGCTCTGAAAATAATTTTGTGGAAAACCTTAGTATTACCGGTTTTTCCTCAAGGAGTAGTCCGAATGTTGGGGATTTTTATCCCATTTTTGATGTGACTTGCTCAGGTAATGTTAGTATAAACATTTACCAAAGTTGTGTTGACGGTACTTGTTCTTGTCAACATTTTATTGGTGGCCACAAGGCCCAAATTTTGCCATGTAGATTGGCATGTTTCCTAAGACAGGAAGGTGTTATAAATTTACCCAAACGTGACTTAGATTATTTGTGGTCGGGTTTTGTAGAAGGTTTCAAAATTGTTGATCCTGGGTGCGAAACAGAGTATGAATGTGGAAATTACAAGTCAATTTTTCAGGGTAATTTTTACAATGAAATGTGTGAAATTGTCAGTGAGGAACTCCAGGATGGTTCCATTTTTGAAGTAACCTCCAAGCCTAGATGCATACATGCCCTTGGCGGTGTCCCCAAAAGTAACGGTAAATTGAGACCCATTACTGATTGTAGTATGCCCAGAAAAAAGAGTATTAATAATTTTATGGATTCAACTTTTAAACCTTTTTCATATAAATCCATAAATTCGGTCACGGCAATGTTGAACGAAAATGATTTTATGAGTGTTGTCGACTTAAAGTCCGCCTATAGGTCTATTAGTGTCTATGGGGAACACCAGAAGTTCCAGGGTTTTTCCTGGGATATGGGGGAGGGTAAGAAATTTTACCAGAGTAATCGTCTTACCTTTGGACTCAGATGCGCCCCCTACATTTTTAACCAGATTTCTGATTTTCTGGCTAAGGTGGCAAATTTTTATGGAATTGATAGATTAGTCAATTACCTGGATGACTTCATCATTATTGCCAACTCTGAAAGTGAGTGTCGCCGTCAGAGGGACCTTTTAATGGAAATTATGGAATATTTTGGTTTTAAGATTTCCAGAGATAAAGTTACTGACCCGAACAGAATTTGTACCTTTTTAGGTATCACCATTGACTCCCATAAAATGGAATTAACATTGCCTAAAGAGAAAGTTGACAAGTTAGCCCATGCTATAGACAGTTGCATTTATAAGAAATTTACCAGTAAAAAAACCTTACAGAGTATTGGTGGCTTAATGTCATTTTGTTCCCAGGTGGTGAGGGGGGGCCGTACTTTCAGTAGAAGGGTTTTTGACTTGATGGCAAAGGCTAAGGAAAGGGGTGTCATTGAATTAAATCCAGGTATCATAAAAGATTTTTTGTGGTGGAAGGATTTTTGTAAAATTTTTAATTGCAAAAATTTAATCTTGAATGATGTTTATAATAAACCCATGGTGTCTGATGCGTCCATTCTTGGTTATGGAGCATGGTGTGGTACAGATTTCTTTTATGGATCTTGGAATAACGTTGACAACTCTAAATTAGGGATAGGTCACTGGGTTGCCCCTCCAAAGTATGACAATATTGATGTTCATGAACGTAATATTAATGTGTATGAACTATGGCCCGTTCTAGCTGGTTTGAAGAGATGGGGTCATTTATTCAAGAATTGCCGTCTGAACGCTGTAACGGATAACATGCAGGTGTTGGCAATGTTGAACACAGGCAGAAGTAAAAACCCACTTTGTATGGAGTGGCTGCGTGAAATCTATTGGCAATGTTTTGTATATAACATTGATATCTACTCAACCTATATAAAGTCCACTGATAATATTCTAGCGGACCAATTATCAAGATTAGACTACAAAAATGTTCTTGCCAAGTGTGAAAAAACTTTGTCTGAAAATAATATGTGTATCTAAAAAATTTTTCAGATCCCAGGTTGATGTCCCTGTTGAGAAAGCAGGAGGATTTTGTGAATTCGGGTGTTGCCATGACAACCATGAAAACCAGAAAGCAACAATTTAAGAGGTACAGCAAATTTTGTAGGAAATTTTCCCTAAAAACTTATCCATGTTTGCCATCTCAAGCCTCTTTGTATGCCACTTATCTGGCTGATAAGATGAAACCAGTCTCCATCAGAAATTATATCTCGGCTGTATGGTTTTTTCAAAAGTTGCATGGTCACCCTGACTACAGTAGTAGTTTTATCCTGAAAAAGACTCTAGATGGTATTGAGCGGTGTCAAAGTTTAACCAGAGTTGTTAAATACCCACTTACCACTGTTGACATGTTTAAAATTTTGTCAACCCTGAATATGACACTGATATTGGATAGGGTTTTCTGGTGCGCCATTCTGGTACTGTTCAGGGGAGGTGTTGCCATGTAGTGGACTCCATACATTCACTAAGGGTGAGGGATGTTGTATTAACTAATGATTATGTAAAACTTCACATTAGGACATCTAAGACAGACCAGTTTGGCCACTACCCTTACGATATTTACCTAGTACTCGATGAATCTTCTCCATTTTGTCCATCAAAAATTTTGGCAGAGTTGATACAGACTGCTAATGGCAATGTTAATCGGAAACTATTCAGTTTTCCATCAGGTGGCAGGAGCAAATGCTTGACATATTCGTATGTAAATACGCGTTTAAAATTTGTGTCTGTCAAAATTGGCTTAGTAGATGAGAATGTTAGTACCCACTCACTACGCCATGGTGGGGCTACCTTCCTAAAGTCAATTGGCCTTTCAGTAGAAGACATAATGAAACGCTCCAACTGGAAATCCAGATGTGTGTATAAGTACTTGCATGATTCAAGATGTGATTTGTTAAAACTTGATGTGTTACCATCTATTAATGTGTAATAATTGTTACTCCGTGATGTTCCATGTGTTTGCCGGGTGGTTGGCCATTTTGTATATTCAGATCAATTCCACCAAACACATGTCTCTGTTCAATTATTATTATTATTATCATATCCAGTAATCCATTCAATACTGTTATCACTTATCATAATGTTAATATACCGGTTAATACCTTAAAGTCATCCTAGTATTTATTATAATGTTAATATACCGGTAGCTTCCTAGTGGGTCATCTTGATATTTATTATAATGTTAATATACCGGTAAATACCCTTAGTCATCCTAGTATTTTTATAATGATAATATATAATATGTGGTTTCCATGGTAACCAACTTCATCTCTTTATTATTCAATATACCGGTTACTACCCTAATATAATAATCTACCAGTAGTGGTTAACCGCCCTCCCGGTACTACTTGTTGCGCGCAGCAATACAGCGCTCCATTTGGTAACTATGGCAAAGCTACCCCCTGCTATATAAGAGCGGCGCTGCCATTCTATCGGCAGTCGGGCTCTACTATTCATACGGTGCACAACACCCCTGTGCTGGGGGTTGGCACAAAAATTTAATTTTTAATTTTAATAATTGTCTTCCATTGATTGTTAGTTTTAAGATTTTAGTCTAGGTGCTGATTGTAACCTAGGGTTCACTTTTTATTGACTGATACTGCTTTGAATAAAGCCATTTTGTATATTCAGATCAATTCCACCAAACACATGTCTCTGTTCAATTATTATTATTATTATCATATCCAGTAATCCATTCAATACTGTTATCACTTATCATAATGTTAATATACCGGTTAATACCTTAAAGTCATCCTAGTATTTATTATAATGTTAATATACCGGTAGCTTCCTAGTGGGTCATCTTGATATTTATTATAATGTTAATATACCGGTAAATACCCTTAGTCATCCTAGTATTTTTATAATGATAATATATAATATGTGGTTTCCATGGTAACCAACTTCATCTCTTTATTATTCAATATACCGGTTACTACCCTAATATAATAATCTACCGGTAGTGGTTAACCGGTATATGTAGTCGCCCCTAGTTAACTTATATATCTATTCATGTCTGCACATAATCATGTGCACCAGACACGGATGGGATAATGAGTGAGTAATAGATGTTTAATGCCGTTTTAGCAACTGATGTCATATTCATAACGAGAAAACTAGATCTACACAGGGGGTGCACATGGAAAAGAGGACGCAAAATCCTTATCCTTTTTTAAGATGAGATAGAAAGCCCAAACACCGGTTCATCAAGTCTATTGGTTGGCATGATATACCAAAGAGGTGGTGGGTGAGAAATGTGCTGATGTTGCATCGGTGTATCATGCTAAGGGAGTGGTCATTATTTATCAACTGGGGGGTGTTGGGTTTTCGCACGGACGCGCGAAAATTGTTTATGCCCCCCTCGACAGCAGTCAAAAGTTTATGACCGCGCCGGAGAATTTTCACGCCCCTCTTTCATCTATAGTAACATGCGGGCTTTTTTTTGCTAAAAAGAGGGTAGATTTTTTACGCCCCCCTCAAGAGGTGTCAATTTTTTTTAGTCCCCCCTCGGGAGGGGTCTGAATTCCCCCCCCCCTCAAACCCACCACCCCCCCCCCCTGTTGATAAATAATGAACCTTAGGGAGTATATCATCCCAGGTTTCCTATGATGCCGGAAAGCAGAAATGTCTACTTATTTGCCAATATTGAGTCCCCAAAATTACACTCGTGCGTTATTTAACGACCAAATACATGTACATGTAGCATCACGATACATCAGTGGTCCTTAAGTGACTTAATTGAATAATCATGTCCAACTACATGAAATACCGATTTCCTTCACACATAGAATACACTCACTATGTGGAGTTTTAATATCTACACATGTTAATTCTTCAAGGACCGCATAATGCATCATATGGCCTGGCAGGGCCAAGCAGAAAAAAATATAGTGCATATATTAACTACTACACATGACATGTTCCTTCATATATACAGTAGACTTACTGTAAGTTTTATTAGTTCATTATAAAATTATCATACAAAGATACAAATGTGGCGTCGTTAAACAACAGCGAAATGCAATATTCTGGTTTCTTCCGATTTTCTCCCTACTCTTTTTTCATACATGTATATAAAATTTAACAAATGAGAATACTTTTCATTGGGCCCTTTTCATATCAAATTGACGGCGCCAGATGTGACAAGGCTTCTGATTGGTCGATACGGCATGATATGTTGGTCACCCTTTTCCAGGTCGATGACCTCCTCTCTGAAAATAGAAAAACAAAGAACAAACTAAATCACCAAAACAAGACTGGTTGCGTGCAATTTGAAACGTATATCTCTTCTATCTGTAGATATTCTGATAATGATGTTACGGGGTTACATATGTTGGTTTATATCCTAGACGTTGATGTTGTCGTCGTTGATGAGATCTTAGATCTTTCAAAGGAGCTGATGGTTGAATTCCGACCCTATAACTAGTATCAAAGGAGGGGTTCTATTGCGTCTAATAAACAAACGTATATCACAGATCTGATGTTTAGATATAAGGTAACTAATTCATATTAAACTCAAGTTTTGGTTTGGTTTGGTTGATTTTACCTCCACTAATAGTACTTAATATTTGGCAGAGTTTCTGTGGTTCTCAGACAGCAAGGCCTTTCTTTTCTGTTTGGACAGGTATTTCAAAGCTGCTTGTCCAAACAGCTAGACAGGTATTTATATGCTGCTTGCCCGACACAGCAGTGATCCCATCTATGGATGAGGGGGAAAAACTGCTACCAGGGCTACATTCCCCTACTCTTTTTCGAAGGATAGCAAGTGTTCTTTTATTTGCCTGGTTCCATAGGCAGGGCCAGACAAACCAAGTAAGCATCATACTGCAATGTACTGATATGCCATGGTAGAGGCTGATTATTTGGTCTGAAACCCTCCTCCTTTCTATTTCTAAAGAATTAATCCCTAGCATAATCAATCACTCTAAAACGCACAGGAAAGGATCAAAGACACAAGGAACTCGTATGGACTCTTATTTCAATTGTTTTGTACAATTCAAGGATATTGAGTGACAATTTCGTTCTACGTGTGTACTTACATGTACAGTGTCAGAGATCACAAACATGGAAATGTAACCCTTCAACTGTTAGTGCCAATATAATTGCAGCCATATTCAATACCAAGCTCTACCTGGTATTAAATTTCAATGTCAATGTCTGAATAAGCTGGTTGGAGTGTTGTGCACGGTTCCACCTGAACTGGTTGGCAGCATCATGATCGATTTGGGACCATTCATGAATTACCTTTACATGAGGTGTGTACTAAATACGGCTTCAATAATTCCGGTAATACATCGTTCTTCCACCTGAGCCAAGCAAATCACATTTGATTTTTTTGGTAACAAATTCGTCCGCAACACAAAGTTGTCTGCCCCGCCCCCGCCCTGACTCTAGGAGGATGCTATATACAGTCAACTCTCTAGTTATGGTCACCTCTCTAATGTGGTCACCTAGCCATTGTGGTCACTTTTGGAAAGAACCCAATTATTTTCCTCTTTATTCTAATGCAATGAACTCTTTGCAATGTGGTCACCTCTCTAATGTGGTCACCTCTCCTTGTGGTCACTAATTTCCAGTTAAAAAGTCACTTTTACTCTCTCTATTGTGGTCATTCCAAATAGCAAATGGTCAAATTATATAGGCAATTTACTAGAAAAACTAACCTTTTTGCCTCTTTCTTTTCTAACATGGGGATTAGAAAATTACCAATTAAGAATATGATTTTTTTTCTAGTGCATTTCCTATCCTGCTGGAGCACTCTTGTCAATGGGGAGATAAGGCTGATAAGGGCCCAGCTGGTAACTGTGACACCACTCTTTCTCCATAGAATCTAGGGGAAGTCTTACTACCCACCTACCAGCTCCTTTGAAGAGCTCTAGGTGGTGTTAGGCAGCCTGTGGAGTAGCAGGACTTCTCTGTGCACCTCCCAGTCCCTTTGAAGTCTTGAAGGGAGTGGGAGGTGGCCTGTGGGGTAGCAGGACTTCTCTGTGCACCTTCCAGCCCCTTTGAAGTCTTGTAGGGAGTGGGAGGTGGCCTGTGGGGTAGCAGGACTTCTCTGTGCACCTTCCAGCCCCTTTGAAGTCTTGTAGGGAGTGGGAGGTGGCCTGTGGGGTAGCAGGACTTCTCTGTGCACCTTCCAGCCCCTTTGAAGTCTTGAAGGGAGTGGGAGGTGGCCTGTGGAGTAGCAGGACTTCTCTGTGCACCTCCCAGTCCCTTTGAAGTCTTGAAGGGAGTGGGAGGTGGCCTGTGGGGTAGCAGGACTTCTCTGTGCACCTTCCAGCCCCTTTGAAGTCTTGTAGGGGGTGGGAGGTGGCCTTTGGGGTAGCAGGACTTCTCTGTGCACCTCCCAGTCCCTTTGAAGTCTTGTAGGGGGTGGGAGGTGGCCTGTGGGGTAGCAGGACTTCTCTGTGCACCTTCCAGCCCCTTTGAAGTCTTGTAGAGGGTGTTTTGGGTAGATCAAGACCACCTTAACTCAATCATATATACCATTAACATGAGACTCTTTCTAATGTGGTCACCTCGCCAATGTGGTCACTTTTGGAAAGAAGGAATGGTGACCACATTACAGAGAGTTGACTGTACAGAGATGTCAGTTTGATATTTGGCGAAACTCTGAAAATTATTTTGGGGCACTTCAAAAGGGGGGTTATACCCTAATCAGAGTGATAAATACCTTCAAAATTAATCACTTAGGGTTGGGTGTATCTTTAAGAAATATCAGAATTATAAAATATTCATTTTAATTTTTTTTTCTTATTATTTCTGTAGTAAATTATCACCTTTGAACCTCTGAAATCAGAGAAAATCTGAAACTCTGGCATCTCTGTATATACCACAGCAAGGGTCTTAAATGGTCCTTATTCCTTACTTTATAAGTCTACATATGTAAAACCCTGCATATAAGTTAATGCTTTAAGCCGCACTGGGACTTGAAGTTGTCTGTAAGCAGCGGCTTGTATATGTAAGGTTTTACGGTATTTTGGCTAAAGCGTTGGTTCCACAGCCATACAATCGGTCTGAATAGTCCTAATCCGACGTTTTATAATATATCAAAAGTATAGAAAAAAATCGGTCGGATTAGTGCTAATCCGGCCGATTTATGCCTGTGGAACCAACGCTTAAAACAAGGCGTTTTAGTTAAAACAAACTTTAATTCGACTGGAAATATACTGTTTCTGACCCACCCCATTAAGGCTTCGCCTCCCCCCTCCTCTTATATGATATCAAAGGACCAGTCCTTTTATTATAAATCATGAAAGCCTTCTATCCAGGCATGCCAAGAGACGGACGCTTTGCGTGCTTATTTTCTATCGAACTTCTTTTCTGTGCACGAGCCAATAAACGGTGGCATCTATTCAGTGGCCTAATGTATTTATTTCCTGCTAGTGTTAATGGTAAACAGATCGATGAAGATGTAACCAGATATAACTAACTATCTTCTGCAACAGATATAGTATACTGGCTGCAGTCCCTGAGCTCTCCTCCCAACCAACTCAAATTGCACTGCAAGGCCTTTAAAATGAAAACTCCGAGACATGTAAAATATATATATGGTGGCTTAGAGGAAAGGAAACTACAAACCGTTGTTTTGAAAAAACAAACAAACATGTATATACATGTAAACGTAAAGACTAAGAGTTGGCCTTGGGTAAGGTGGGCTCCCACACAGATCAGTCAAGTTGGCCGTTATACTCATAACATAATAAGGCATACCGTATTGGTCTGTAGAAGCGCCGGGGCGCTCATTAATTCCAAGTAGGGTCTTCCCCCGGCGCTTATTCAAGACCGGCGCTTAGTCAAGGCTTGAAATATAGTGGATTATCAAAGTTCAATTCCCCTTTACCCCAGGCGCTTATTCAAGACCGGCGCTTATTCGGTAAGGGTTTAGGACTACCGTAGTGGCCTGTTTAACCGCCCCAGCACTTATAGATTCCAGTACCACTTGATCCCCTGCGCCTATTCAAGCCTGGCGCTTACAATAGTACAGCAGGGGCGTAGGAAAAGGGGGGGCCAGGGGGGCCTAGGCCCCCCAATCATGAAGGAGGTGGGGCCTGAGTATGTCTGGGCCCCCCCCCCAATATTTTCCAAGAACTCATAAACACAATGGAAAAGAAGCTAAAACTTTACATCTGAAATTAGATTATTATGGTGATGTCATAGGGAGAAGGGGGTCTCAGCCTAAAGTCAGATCCAAAATTTACCAAAAATCACTTTTCTATATGAATTCTAAATACGCATATATAGACGCTATCACGCATCAGCCTACAATTCAAGGTAGTCGCGATGGTGCCCTCGCCGGGCCCCCCAATGAAGATTTGCTTCCTACGCCTCTGTACAGAGTTATTTAGTGTAAATTTCAATTCTTAAACCACTCTAGCCCCGGTGCCTATTCAAGACCGGCGCTTTTTCCAAGACCTGGTGCTTTATTAACCCTTTAAAGGGCGTTGATGCAGGAGTGTTTCATGCCCATTGGCATTGGTCGTCATGATGCACCAATGCAGTGCTGGCGAGACTGTTCACCATTACTTCATTGGAGCATCATGCCGACCCTACGGGGTCGACACATATACTCCCTGAAACCTGACAGAACTATGAAAAGGCCTGAAAAAAAAAATCTTGTCTTCAGGTAACGCTGCCTTAGCCAGACATGGATATTTTTATGATCCCGCATGTCAAATTTGTGTCACGTAGGCACGAAAACATATAGCCGACATTACAAAAAATGTTCCCTACGTAGTTGTTTTTTTTTTTTAACCCCATTACCTGAACACAAGATTTTTAGGAGTCTGGACTGGTACTGGAGGGAGGAGAGGGACTGCACCCAGTCTAGCACAGACAAGGTATTTGTGGCTTTCCAATACTCCCTTCAGAGCCCCTGGTTCCAGGGCCAATGTCATGGCCACTGCACCGCGGCTAGTCCTCTTTCACAGCCCGGGGGTGTGTGTATGGTATATATCGGTGCGTTCGGGCAGCGGTTTTCAAAGGATATCTATTGCATTATGGGTAGGGGTGACCTCGAACGCTAACTACACAACCTTAGCTTGTTCCCTCCACCCCCTTCCACCCCAGCCAGGTCTGGCTAGGTACCAGTCCTTAACTATGCTTGGGAGTGTAGTAAGTTGACTTGGGGATCAACATTGACCCACATGGGGCAGACCAATAGGGGGTGGCCTTACAAACCAGCATTGATCCCTCGGCCGTACTCCGAACGCACCGTATACATGTGTATCTGTTATGGTGTAACCCCGCCATCTTGAACCCTTATAAACCATTCAAGGACTCATAGTTTTATATCTTCTTGTCCTGTCTAGTAGACATAAGATGAGATTTTTTTTTTTCGTTCAAGTAATGCTACCGGGCTAATAGATTAGGGAGTGATCATTTTTTAACAACAGGGGGGGGGGGCAGGTGGGTTTGAGGGGGGGGGGTCAGAATTTTTTCAACCCCTTGACCGGGGGGGGGGGTCAGAACTTTTTCAATACCTCTGATGGGGGGGGGGTCAAAATAATTTCACCTGTTTTCAGTGGAAAACCCCGCGCGTTACTATAGGCTAGAAGGGGACGTTCGCGCGCGATTTTTGTCCCTTATGGGGGGGGGTCGAAAAAATTTTACCCCCTTGAGAGGGGGGGGTCGAAATTTTTTTCGCGCGTCTGCGCGAAAACCCACCAGCCCCCCCCCTGTTGTTAAAAAATGATCACTCCCTTACTCCAACCAACAAACCAACAAATCAAGGGAAGTGTTTCCGGACACCTTTACTTCCTAGGGGATGGCCCGAAATTCTGTCTTATCAGTGCTGGAAAGACACTGTTCATGGACATACCACTGATGGGAGAAGAAAGAGGAGATGTAGGCGGGTAAGGGAAGCCCTCAGAAAAAAATAGGAAGTTGGACTTTCTAATTTGCAATAAGCTGGCGCCATTCAATCACCTATATATCTAACCATTACCTCACTAGAGATTGTCATGATCAGGCACCCAGTAACAGGCCCATAATTCACGTTATCTGGGTTGTTCTGGCTGGGGAGGAGAGGAACACCGAGCTCCTGGTCTATTTATAGAACGTGTTTACAGCCGCAGTCTATCTAGGTCTAGGCGTTCAACCCCGGGGGGGGGGGGGGCACTCACTATGTGTCAGAGACACGGGTGTGCGGCTGGCAAGGCCTGACTTTTGCCAAAATCCCTCTCACCAAGGTTCATTTTTTTTGTCAAAATCCCTCTCACCAAGGGTCACTTTCTCCAAATTTCAATCTTGCATGACAAAATTCTTGTCGATTTCGGGAAATTTCACCAAAAAATCTGCCATCAATGGGTATTTTTGGCAAAAATCTTTCTCAGGAAGGGTCACTTTTGGTAAAAATCCCTCTCAGCAAGGGTCACTTTTGGTGAAAATCCCTCTCACCAAGGGTAAGGGTAGTCACAGGTCCAGCCGCACACCCCAGGCTTCCATAGCCCACTTAAAAGGGTCTATATCTCCTCTTTCCTATCCCCTCGGATGTGTGTGGTGCACATATGCGTGGGCACCGACACATTCCTCTGTGAAATTGTGTAATGTCGTTCTCGCCATGAATATGACCTTAGCTGTCGAAATGGCGTTAAACATCTATTACTCACTCACTCACTCACAGCCGCACACCCGTGTCAGTAGAAAATTAAGTGCCCCCCCCCCCCGGGCCAGGGGCAGAGATGTCAGTTCGATATTTGGCGAAACACTGAAAATTATTTTGCGGCACTTCAAAAGGGGGGTTGTACCCTAATCAGAGTGACAAATACCTTCAAAATTAATCACTTAGGGTTGGGTGTATCTTTAAGAAATATCAGAATTATAAATTTTTTATTATTATTATTTCTGGAGTAAAATGTCACCTTTGGACCTCTGAAATCAGAGAAAATCTGAAACTCTGTCATCTCTGCAGGGGGCATTCAACTCCTGGGTGATGAACCTATCTACTTTTCTTTTCCTTTCTTCCCTTAGGAATGTTGTTGTTTTCCTCGGCTTTCTCTTCTGATAACATTTCATAAATTCAGCGGATATCTACCCCGGGGTTGCTGGTCTCATTTTGCCAGACTCAGGGTGGAGGGGAGGAGTTTGCTGCGTTTGTACGCGAAAGTCTGACACACGGTATACCCAACGTTTTCCCCACTGTTTAAATTTTCCCAAATTGTTCTGTCAAAATAGAGGGGGCGACTAAAAAACCATAGCTTTTTGAATTTAGAAAATCAATTTATTAGGGGGAAAATCTGCATTTTTTTTAATTATCACTCACAGCGTGTCACTGTGTGTGGCTTATACGCGATAATGTACGGTACTGAATAATGCATATCTATGCAAAAGGTGTCACACTTCATTTACAGCCTACAAGGAAGGGTGATTGGTACCCTGTATCTAATTTAATAGCTTGCCCCCCCCCCCCACGATGGATTGGGGCTCTGCGGCACTGAACTTCTGAAGCTGTAGCACACTACCATCTCAAAACTAAAACATCTACTAGCCGTCTGTCAGTAGCCGGAACAAGAGAACTCTAAACCGAAAATTTTTTAACGTTAAAAACGTTTTTATTGGTTGGAAATTGGTTAAAAAAACCGTTTAAAATGTTTTTTTGCCAAGTGGGCTGCCTCCTCTGAGCATCATGATGAATCCCTCCCCTCAATTCCAACCTTCTCAAAGGGAGGGCTTGAAATCCAATATTATTGATATTTTCCTGTGCTATATTGAAGGCATCTGGACTAAAGACATCTCTTAAAAGGTTCTTAAGAGATTAAGAGGTTAGGCGGGATTCATCAGGATGAGGAGATTAAAGCTTCATGCCCATTGGTCGTCATGATACATGAATGCATCCCTGGCGAGTAACTCGCCAGGGGTACATTCATGCATCATGGCCTCAACAGTCGGTCGTCAGTCGTTTTTGAAACCTCCCCAGCCGGGAGGGTGAGGTGAGCATGGGCAGTGGGGCTCTAAACATATGGGTCATAGAAAATAAGAGAGAAATTTCTCAAATTCACAAAACCATTGAAAGATTAGATGGAAAATGAACAGAAAAATCAATAATAAATCAGGAATTTTTAAACCTTAGGATATGTAGAAAAAAATACAGTCAATTGAGTAAAAGAAATAACTCCTTTTATGAAAAAAAAAGAGAGATTTGTAAACCAGGGGTCAGAAATAGGAGGCCTCAATTGGACCCTTATCTTATCTCTTATCCCTGATCTTCTCAAAACTTCCCCCGACTGACCACTGACTGTCAAGACATTAAATGGGCGCTAAAGGGTTAAGGCCCTATAGAAGCCCAGGCTAGTAACATTCAGTGAGCAGGGATGTAAGTCAGGCATGGACAAAAATCAGGAAGCCAGACATTTACTTGATATAAAAGCCTTCTATTTTTCCAAACATCCCTCCTTACCACTCGTATAAGGAAAGTAAATGGCATTCAAAATTTTCAGAAATCAGGAAATCCTGAAGACTTACATCCCTGAGTGATGACCACATTCACTGTATAGGAATATTGAATACATCAACACGACTAAAAGAGTTGTTTTGGCTGCAAATTCTTATATAGAGTAGAAGGTTTGTTTGTTTAGTATTACGTCTGGGTGCCATCAAGAACTCAGACATTCAAGGTTTCTCGGACATTAAGTCCTTTCTTTTCTTTTTGGACAGGTATTTATATGCTGCTTGCCCGACACAGCAGTGACCGAATCCATGAATGACCAAATCTATGAGATGAATGACCGAATCTATGAGGAGGGTTGAGGCGGAAAACCGCTACCGGGGCTTCATTCCCCTAATTTTTCGAAGGATAGCAAGTGTTCTTTTATTTGCCTGGTCCCATAGGCAGTGCCAGACAAACCATGGCCTTTGACCACTCAGACGTGGTTCACTGAGGGGGAATCCCATGGCAAAAGACAAGCATGTAAGCCCGGGCCCACGCATATGGACACCAGCTGTCCACATGCTCACCCCAAGACACAAGAAACCCCAACTTTGTTGCCTTTTACGAATCTGGTATGCCCACTGTTGGAGGGAGATTTCTCCTTGTGGACTCCCAATGAAGTTATTCTGCTCCTTCATGCCCTCACATGAAGGTCCACAGGGAGAAATAGAAGGTTATATATAACACAAATACTAGTGACTTTACTGCCTCTAGTACTACCCTCAGACTAGAAAACCACAGAATAGGTGTCTAGGGGTATTGGTGCAATGATTGCACCATAGAAAAAGTCATAAGGAGTCCTGATGACTGCCCGTCACCAGTGACGAGTGACGGGAATGTCATAAGAAGAATGCTACTGACCATATGTCCCCTGTCACTAGAAAGAGCTGTATGACCACGGATGTATGGGCTGCTATATGACAGTATTAGGTTTACCTCCTGAGGACAGCATTAGGCGTTAAGCATTAAGCATTTTTGTCATCGTGATGTATGAATGTAGCCACTGTGTATAACTAGCCAGGGCTACATTCATGCATCATGCCGACCCTATGTGTCTGATACATTCCCGGAGGGTCGGCATAATATACTCCTGCATCCTGAATGACCGAATCTATGAGGAGGGGTGAGGCGGAAAACCGCTACCGGGGCTTCATTCCCCTACTTTTTCGAAGGATAGCAAGTGTTCTTTTATTTGCCTGGTCCCATAGGCAGTGCCAGACAAACCACGGCCTTTGATAACACAGACGCGGCATAATATACTCCTGCATCAGGGTTAAGAGACGCTGCTTTTAATAACCAGGGGTGCAGTTGACTGAACTGAAAAAAATACCGTTATTCTCTCTTTGCCTTTGTCGCAAGATCCTAGAAAATTTAGATGCGTTGTACATGTATCAAACAACTATATGTATTTCATGATAACCCTTAGGGATACCGTATTGTCCATTTTCAGTGCCGGATTTGGATATGCGCCGGTTTGAAATAAGTGCTGGGGTGAGTGAGTGAGTAATAGATGTTTAACGCCATTTCGACAGCTAAGGTCATATTCATGGCAAGAACTACATTACACAGAGGAATGTGTCGGTGCCCGCGCATATGTCCCCCACACACATCCGGGGGGATAGGAAAGAGGAAATATAGACCCTTTTAAGTAGGCTAGGGAAGCTCTTAACTACTGTCAAAAAGGAGGGGACGCGTACCCCCTTCTAAATCTGCCTTGGCTATTAAAAAATATCTGAGGCAGTAATTCTCTGCACTTCACAAATAGGGGTAGGTAATGTATATAGAAGCTAATCAAGGTGGAAATGATGACATGTTGACATAAACTAGCGGTAGTCCCTAGTCTCTACTACAGGGATGTAAGTCATGCATGGGCAAAAATCAGGAAGCGATACACTTACTATGTATAAAAGCCTCCTACTTTCCTCAAACAGCCCTCCTTACCACTTGTATAAGGAAAATATATGTCATTCCAAAATTTTCAGAAATCAGGAAATCCTGATAAAACATGAAGACTTACATCCCTGCTACTATAGGTCCTCCACGCAGTATGCAGACCCTACTCAGATCCTCACCCGACCCTCTCACTACACCTCGCAAAGTGATGTCGCTGTCTGAACCCTTCTAAGTTCATTTTTATTTCAATTTTCTCATATCAAAAATCAAGACTCTTGATCAAGCCTAGCTCTTCTTGCAATAATAGGAGCGGTACCATCAGATCCCATAAAATCAAGGTAAACCCTGAATACAAGTTTTTATTCCTGATCTAAAAACAAGTACACATGCACCGGTACATCTTAGTATCCACGCAGTGGCCGGGATATGGTGGGGAGAGATGTAGGTTACAAAGGGGCGGGACTAGACCTTGGCACGGTGCCAATACATCAGCTGTTAGTGGTACAAGCCGGTACAGTTAAATTCTACTCACTCAGGCATACAGGTCACCATGCAGTGAGAAACTGAGACCTGGGTGTCTACATGATTCCACGATATATACAAGACGGCAAGGCAGCTATTGGTCGGCGTCGATGTTGAACTGTTCCCGTAGTTGTCTATGTGTTCTTATGAGAAATGCAGTTGTATAACCAGCGAAAGTCACCCAGTGCAAACTGCAACATCTTGCAAGTGCTGAACGCATTGCCTTGGGCGTAAGGTGGAGCTAAATTGTTCAACCTGGGGACACTGTTTTTGTTCAGTGTCAGGGACACTGTTTGTTCAGTCTCAGGCCATTCAAACATAGCAGTTTCTTAGAGCTATCAGTTTAATCAGTTTGGCGTTTTTGTTGGTGTTTTTTGGCCCAGTTTGTATTGACATAGGACTGACTGTAGGGGGGGGGGTAGGGGCACGACCGAGTCAACTTTCGCACACCACTATCCAGCGGCGCAGCCGCTGGTTCTAGTCAAATATCTGAGACCCTACGTTTTAGGGGATCAGTGATCCCCTCATGAGAGGCTGAGGTTGTCAGTGGGCCTGTGCGGTAAAACCGGAAGTGGAAAATGCATTGTTTACATGTGCTTGGCTTGTATATTTATAAATGCAGGGATGAAAGTCTTCAGAGAATTCCCTGATTTCAGGGATTTTGAAGTTCCAGGGCCCTATACATTCATATAGAAACCCAGGTTTTCGGGGCGAATATTTGACCATTTCAGAGATTTTTGTGCTCTGTGACTTTCATCCCTGTGAATGGAATTGATCAACAACATAAAGCTCGATTAATCTTTAGGCATATATCTAGAAGTTCTCAAATAATTGTACCTTATCTCCAGATATTTCATATGCTACATGAGCTAGAAGTTTGCCGAGAGCATTTCCGAAAATCCAACATGGCGGCCATGTTATTTCTCCAGTAAAGAATATCAGGATTTTTAAAAATGCAATTTAGGCAGGTTAAAAAATCTGCACCTGATAGAAATTGATTGTGGTGCAAGTTAAAGGTTCAAACTATCAAAAATTATAACTTATATTTTATTTCAAGTAGAAATAAACACAGGAGAGTGTGCCTAATATGCAGGCGCATACAATCTGAAAAACTCAGGCGTCAGTATGCCCAACTCACAACAAGTATTAGTATGTGAGTTGGGCGCTGATCCAACTACATGATTCAGGGTTGTAAGTCAGGGTGTAAAATTCTTGAGATACACAGATAAATTCTGAATTCATTGTAAAATACTGAGAAAAAGAAGGAAAAAAACCACAAAAAAGCTATGATCAGAAATATAGGAAAAGCTGGAGTGATGTCATATTTAGAAAAATCTAAAAGCTTTCATCACCAAGTAGCGGCATATATCCATATCCAGATGGGGGCGGGGGGAGGGGGTGATGGGGCGCTGCAAAATGTTCTCAAAGACCCCCCCCCCCCCTCCCGGACGCTTGGAACATCCATAGGTTTTCACACTTTCGGGTTGCCCCCCCCCCCAGCACATCAAGTTGCTCCCAACACCTCAAGAGAAATTCAACCAAAGAAACACGGGACATCGATACTGGAGGTTTGAAGTAAGAAGATCCACAGAAGGTTAACATATATGTTGCCTCAATATTGAGATAGGAAAACAACTGTCATTTCATTGTGACAACACCTTGGCTCACTGGAGTAGTATGATCACCATATATATATATATATATATATATATATATATATATATATATATATATATATATATATATATATATATATATATATATATATATATATATATATATCATGCCATATTCATTCAGATAGTTTAAAATAGTTATTTTAAATATGATATGATATAAATAAAACGTAAAACATGCAGTCAATCTTCCACAACGTCACACTCATATCGTGACTTTTAACCTCCAAGAGGAGGCCCCTACTTGACCAGTCTGCACTCACGGTACAGAAAACCCTGCGTATAAGCTGCACCTTATACGAAAATCTACCCCAGGTGTACCTTCTTGGATCAACCAGAACTTGGGTTAGTTTTATATGCCAGTTTGTTTTTGTTTTTTTTAAACTAGAAGGTACACTTGTACTACCTTATCCAAAATATGACCCCAGATTCGCTTTATAAAATTCAATATGGGCCTGTGTCCTATACAAACGGCGCACCTTATAAGCGAGGACCTGAGGTAATTTGCATTATTTTGCATACTGCACACACAGGTAGAGCTCAAGGTGTGAGGGAGGCCGGCAGTGAGTGAGGAGATATACATTACCCCCTGGAGTGGAGAGGGTGGGAGCTCTAGAGATAGCAACCCTTTTAGCTGTTTAAGGGCAGCCAATGCTCCACGAGTACAGGTATCATACCCACTGGTCGGCATGATGCACTGATGAAGTGCTGGTAAGAGTCTCTTCACCAGCGCTTCATTGGGGCATCATGACAACCCTGGTGAAGTGCATTAAACCTTTAGGGGCAGTAATGACCATGCTTTTATTTTTTGTCGACATGAAGAGTACAGTTGGTGGTCAGTCGGGAGTAGTTTTGAGAAGATCGGAGATAAGAGATCAGATAAAGGTCCAATTGAGGCCTTCTACTCCTGGCCCCTGGTTTACAAATCTCTCTGTTTTTCTTAAAGAGGTAATTTCTATTACTAAATAGGCTGATTTTTTTTTCTATATTTCATCAAGTCATTTCCTGATTTGTTTTAGATTTTCTGTAAATTTTTCTTATAACTTATCAATGATTTTGTGACTTTGGGTAATAGAAAATGGGAGAGAATTATCTGAGGTTTAGAGCCCCACTGCCTCTGCCCACATCACCCTCCCGGTTGGGGAGGTTTCAGATACGACTGACCTATGCCTGAGTAGGGGTGTTCTAGAGGGTGGACACAACCCTGATACATTTACCTAACATCTAGCAGAGGCAGAAACTGATATTTTGTATCTCTGACCAACAGCCTAGGCCACCGGTCTATTATGTACAACTTATTCTCAATTATTTTAGTGGCCAAATGACCAGCTTCTAAGGAAATCCACTGCCAAAATACCGGCCATTGACCAAAAGGCCAGTGCTAGTGTTTATCCCTATTTGTGCCTAAATGCAACAATACATAGGTCTAAATATGAAACATAAAAAAAGACCCTGCCCCCCCTCCATATAGCCTACTACATCGTCGTCAACAAAGTTTTGCAGAAGTAACAGCCGTGTTGCACTGGGTTCTGTAGGCACACATAAAGACAGAAAGAGCTTCAGTTCTTACATAGTAGGGGTTTAAGGGCCAACAGATGTTAAAACAGACGGAAACAATTTTGCCAAAATGTCAGTTTTATAACCTTGTTGCACTGAGGCGACGACATAATCCTGGATCCCCTACAAGGGGTGTTGGAACGGGGGGGGGGAAGGGGGGACATGCCCCCCCCCCAATACCAGGGCAGAGGAGGCAGACTGTGTTGCCCCCCCCCCCCCGAAAAAAAAAGAATCTAATATACACTTATGTGGTGAACACGACCATTTGCTCATAAATTGACAGAAGAAAAATGTCTAAATTGTCATGTCTTGATGGCCCCGAAGACTCTAAAAAAGTAAAAATGCTTCATATGCTATGCTTAAAATTGTCAAAAACAAATGTCCCCCTCAAAGTCACGTTGCTTCCGACACCCCTGCTCACTCGCAGCATTTGGCGGTCTGCGGTCTATAAAGGTTTAATATGAGTAGGGGTCAGGGGAGGGCAGGATCAGGAGGTCAGATCCAGGCTAAGTCTGGGTCACAGTCCCCAGCTGGAGACTAGACGTCAGGACAAAGAGGTTATAACGGTCAGAGCACCGGTCAGTCACTGGTCAGTCAGACAGTATGGGATCGGGGAAGTATAAGGCCGGGGTTTAAATTAGAATAAAAAGGATGATAGCGGAGTAGAGGGCAAGGCCAATTTACATAAACATGGGATTGGATTCTGAGGAAATATAAGATTCCAGAATTGTTTAATTCTAAACCTCTCCTCTAGTAGCTGGTATTACATATGGGATATATGGGATGGGTCAATTAAAGAGTCTAATTAAGATGACCCCCCCCCATGTTTTTTTTTTCATTGGACCTGTGCAAATCACAAAAATGACCCATTTCAACTTAAAATATCCAAGATTTTGGAAATATCCTGAAGATCTCATGCCTGAGTTAGACAGGGGTATCGGGAGCAACGGTTAGACATAATGCTTAATGCATGATGGGAGTCAGTTTATCAGTGCTTAATGCATGATGGGAGTCAGTTTATCAGTGCTTAATGCATGATGGGAGTCAGTTTATCAGTACTTAATGCATGATGGGAGTCAGTTTATCAGTGCTTAATGCATGATGGGAGTCAGTTTATCAGTGCTTAATGCATGATGGGAGTCAGTTTATCAGTACTTAATGCATGATGGGAGTCAGTTTATCAGTGCTTAATGCATGATGGGAGTCAGTTTATCAGTGCTTAATGCATGATGGGAGTCAGTTTATCAGTAAATGGCTGAGTTCACCCCTCTGAGTTCACCATATAAGTATAATACTGGTTTCTGGTATGAGATTTGGACGAGGCACGAAGGTTGTTCTACCCAGCACTACATACATATACTGGTTTCTAGTTGTTTTTTTGGGTTTGTCTTTTTTTTTTTATTCAGGGGGAGGGGGGCATTCTGGCACCCTGCAGTGGCGGATTTAGAGGGCGGGGGTGCGGGGGCGCCCCCCCCCTTTTGACCAATACTTAAGAGTTTAACTTCATATTTTGGACCCCAAAATTTGTCCAAAAATAGGGGGTGCGCCTCTCCTTTTTGGCCGCGCCCCCTCCTTTTCCAAATCCTGGATCCGCCACTGACCCTATACCCTAGGAGGGGGGTCTGACATCTCTGTAACCCTGGTCAATCATCCCCGGCAATCATCTTTTCAAAATGAAACAAATCAGTTTTCACCTGGTTTCCGGTGAAATCTTCATCAAGTTGAACGTAAGAGATTAAAACAAAACATCTTACCAGATACCTGAATTTATTCAGGTATCTGATCAGATGTCATGTATATATTATCTTCCTCTGGTTGACATGTGGCCCCCTGGATACAGGGCTTTATGTGCGGGCATCGCTGGTAAGGAAGAACCCCGAAATACGAGGACGAGAAATCCGTCCTGGACGGCTTCACTCTACCGGGACTGAATTTTTATTTACAACGGCGGCCAGGCAACAAGAAATCCAGAAGCTATCTGATGCTATATCTGGTGGTGTGGATAACCTCTTGTTCCATAGTGAGACCCAGACGAACTGACCGATTCACCAACCTGCCGGTGTGGCACACAAGCCCCTGGCCATACAGCGGCTAACTTCGGGTGAACTAAGGACAATGCCACCGGCTAGCTCTTTTTGTGTAAAATCTAGACAGAGAGAGGGAGGAGAGAGAGAGAGAGAGAGAGAGAGAGAGAGAGAGAGAGATAGAGAGAGAGAGAGAGAAAGAGAGAGAAAGAGAAAGAGAGAGAGAAAGAGAAAGAGAGAGAGAGAGAAAGAGAAAGAGAGAGAGATAGAGAGAGAGAAAGAGAGAGAGCTAGACTATGATATGGACGCCATGATTATTATCCCTAGCATCATGTTTTTTTTCTAATTCTCTTAATCATGATGTAGCTTCAGGGCGTAACTCGCTGTCACTGCACTTGGTGTATGGACGGCGAATAACTCGGTGATTTTGAAATGAGTAGATACCTGAGATTGATCTCCTAACATCCTTCAATAGGAAAAAGGTGTATATGGAAGCCTAGTCATATACCAAAATTGTTATCGACTTTGAGATGTCAAGAAATGAAGAGAGAAGAAAAAAATGAAATAAAAGAAATGGAAACCACCACGCAATATTTCTTAAACAGTGTGACTCAATATGCTAGGATCATCCTATATTTTGTTTTTGTAGTGGAGAGGCCTGGATCTATGTAGGTGATGGGTATAGTAGCTATGACCAGAGACATGTCTCTGCTATGACTCATGTATAAAACGTTATGTTCATACAGACACCTGTCTCAGCGGTTCAGCCTCATCAGACTTACCAAAGTAAACCCACCCCACCACGCGGGGGTCCTACGGGGGGGGGGGGGGGAGGGCTGACTCCCTGAAGACTGATTGTTGGTCCCAACTGCGAAACAGCCCCCTTTAGGCCATTTCACAGCCCCTGAAAATGCAGCTCAATTTTTACAGTCCCCTTTTTTTGAAGGAGTCTGACAACAGCTCTCCTTTATTGGGCCTCTTCCATGTAAACTATGGTTATTTGACAAACGTATTCAGGAATTTCACATCACTGGAGTGATTAGGCCACACCAAAAAAAATAAGTTGGTCTACGGATTTTGGTTTTGAAAAAATGGTGCGAGCGAGCGAAAAAAACTTTTTAAAGAATTTTTTAGCGTCCAATGGATTCCTTGCTGGAAAAGTGAGGCAAGCAAAAAATTCAAAAAAAAAAAAAAAAAAGAAAGCCAAACATCACAAAGAGAAAACTTGTAGAAAGTGAAGCAAGCGAAATCCGTAGATGAGATTCTTTTCAAAGAAAAAAATAATTTGTATTTCCGAAAATATGGAAAGGAAAATCCGTAGACCAACTTATTTTTTTGGTGTGGCCTATTCATGGCGCGAAAATCTTAATTACAAAATTTCACTGATGAATGTGTCGGTGCCAACGCATCAATATGCAGCAGACACACAGAAAGGATAGGAAAGAGGAGATCTATATGGACCATTTATGTGGAGGGAAGCCCAAATGATGTGGGGATTCTACACCCCTCAAATCTCCCTATGGCTAGATTTGCCGCCACTGAGACCATGGCCCCTGAGTAAAGTTTGGTTGGGCCAAAAATAAATACCGGTAAGTCATTTGTTTCAGGTAACATGCTGAAAAAAAAATTAGGTAGGGTAGGTCGGATCTTTTTCTTTTTCTTTTTTTTTCAAATTTTATTTGTAACTGCCACAATGACTCGCGACAAGTCATGGCAATCACAGGGATGAGTCACGGTGACTCAGGGACAACTGAATTTACTGAACACTTGCCTAAGAATCTATAATTTCTTCAAAAATGGAGAACAAAAATTAGGGTCAGCCCTGTTTTAGGTAGGGTCGGGTTACCTAAAACAAAGATTTTTTTTTTTGGCCATAGATTTAGAAAGTAAGATTTCGATCATGTTTGATATGATGTTGCAACACACAAGGCTCTTTTCCTTTCTTTTTTTTTTTGTTTTGCTATGTATATTTCATGTGTAGGATGGTCTGTCCCATCCCCACTACATCCCAATATACCATTTGAAAGTCTTGGTCCTTACCATTACATGTATACTAATACTTCCTTTAAGGGCGTTTTATTTCTTACTATTTCTAAAGAAACACGTCCGTTGGAAAACATATATATATTTAAAGCATGTGAGGGTTTCCCAAAGTCTGTTTTATAACAAAAAAATAAACCCAAGATTGAGTGAGTAATAGATGTTTAACGCCATTTCGACAGCTAAGGTCATATTCATGGCGAGAACGACATTACACAATTTCACAGAGGAATGTGCCAGTGCCCGCGCATATGTGCACCACACACATCCCGAGGGGATAGGAAAGAGGAGAAATAGACCCTTTTAAGTGGGCTAGGGAAGGCCATATAAACCCAAGATCTAAGAGGAGCTCACGGTGTAAGCCCAATGGTTTGGTTTATGAGCAATATCATGAATGAAAAGTTCACCCTAGGTCATATGTGACTTTAAATAGAAGTTCAGTTAACGGTCACTTCATGATTGATTTATCTGTCATTAATTTATATAATAACCCTTTAAGTTTAGGGACTGTTAATGCAGTAGTTGATCATGGCATCATGCCCATTGGTCGGCATGATGCCTGAATGCAGCCCTGGCGAGTAACTCGCCAGGGCTACATTCATGCATCATGCCGACCCTACGGGGTTGATTCAGTCCCTGAGGGTCGGTATGAAGCTCCAACGAAGTGCTGGTAAGCAGACTCGCCGGTACTTCATCGGTGTATCATGACGACCTATGGGCATGATGCACTCCTGCCAGTGGATGCGAGTCTGCTTGCCAGCACTTCATTGGTACATCATGTTGAAGAACTGAGAGTGTATGAACCCCATAGAGCAATGAGCAAATGCATGGATGCATTAGCGACCATTGGAGGACTAACAGAGCCAGTAGAGCATACTGCTTTATCATACCAGGGGTAGACACTAACACTGGCCCGGTGGCCAATGGCCAGTAGTTTGGGCTGCGGGCCAGTGATTATTTCTGGATTTCCTTTGAAATTGGCCATTTGGCCAGTAAAATATTTGAAAATATATTGCCCCATACTACACTAGTGGCCCGGATGGCCAAAGGCCCTAATTGTTAGTGTATACCCCTGATCATACTACTGTGATAACTTGTTTGGGGACGAATCATTCATTCAATGGTAGGGGGTGTCACTAGGCAGGTTTTTAGCAAGCTGACAAATTCCCACAGCCCCCAGCAAATAGGCCTAGCAAATAGGCCTAATGCATTGATAAATAGGCCTAGCAAATAGGCCTAATGCATTAATAAATAGGCCTAGCAAATAGGCCTAATGCATTAATAGTGGCGAGTTTTAGGGCCATGCTGAATTGATGCCCCATGGTGACAAAGGCACGTGACTTAGAGCCATCACGTGACTTAAAGAAGTCTCACGTGAGGTGAACCTCTCAAGGTGAACATCTCATTTTATTTCAAGAAACAGCCTCGCTCCTCTTATACAAGAGGTTAAGGCTAATGTTAAAGTTAGTACAGCATAACTGTATGATCGGATTACTTATTTTCAAATATAGATATTCTAGTCATTGTGTTCAATTTAGAAAAAGTAGAGAAGTCAGGTCGGGTCAAGGTGGGGTGTCAGAAATTTGTGAAGATTTGTGGTGCATGCTAGACACACTTTTAATAGGGGTCAAAACCCGCAGGTTTGATCACCTGCATTTCTCATTACTATAGGACAGTAGGAACGTTTGTGAAGATGATTATGAAGAAAGAAGACACTTGAAGAAATTTATCTCAATTTCCACTTCAGGGAAAAAAAAAGAAAAAAATCGAAAATAAACCTTTACCATATTACAGCCTTACACTCAAACAAGTTTGATTGAGTGGGTCTATCGTTTTCTTTCTATTTTTAACCAGTCAATACCGTGAAGAGTTAAGATAAGGCTAGAGACACAACAGATAAGATTTACCAAAAAAAAAAAATATATATATATAAATACTACGGGCGAAGTAGGTTCAAGACAATGGTGAAGTACTTGTCATGTACATCAAAGAACATACTACAGAGCCAACAGTGATTGGTCACGTAGGTACCTCACACTGTAAGAACTTGTTGTCGAAGTCATGGCGAAATATCCCAAAGTTGCCAGAGATCCATCAATAATTTCAGAGATTCAGGGGCGTACGAAAAGGGGGGCAGGGGGGCCTGCCCCCCCCAATCATAAGACGGTGGGGCCTGAGTATGTTTGGGCCCCCCAAAAAGTTGCCAAGAATTCACAATAGATTGAGCAAGAAACTAAAACTTTGCATCTCAAATTAGAATGGTAATAGTGAGTGAGTGAGCAATAGCTGTTTAACACCATTTCAACAACTAAGGACATATTCATGGCGAGAACTACATTACACAATTTCACAGGGGAATGTGTCAGTGCCCTCGCACATGTGCACCACACACATCCCGAGGGGATAGGAAAGAAGAGAAATAGACCCGTTTAAGTGGGCTAGGGAAGCCCGAGAATGGTAATAGTAATGGGATAGGAAAAATGAGGGCCTGGGCCCCAGATTAGATCTAAAATTCACCAAAAAGTACTTTTCTGTACAAATGTCATATGGGCATGAGCCTTGAGGCAACAATTCAAGGTGGGGCCCCCACTGCCCCCCCCCCCCCGCCAATGAAGATTTGCTTCCTACGCCTCTGACATTCCTTGTACTACCACCTGTGGTTTCTTGTAAACGCTACACTGGTTCACTGCAATTAAACTAGAGGTTCACTTGTCAGTTTTACGCGGACCCCTGATAGATTCAACAGCATTTTTTTTACAGTGCAGAACAGGACCAACCAGGTGCAGTATATAGGATCCGATCATTATGAAGCTCTCCATGTTTCTAGGCTTTACCACCTTCTTAACACTTTATGGGCCAGTGATGCATTATCAATGCATCACGCCCATTGGTCGTCATGATGCATGAATGCAGCCCTGGCGAGCTACTCTACAAGGTTGAAAAAAAAAAAACAACAAAAAAACACGGTTGGCATGATGCTCCAGAGGCAAAATATGCAGCGATATCCAGTTTAAAAAAGTCTGCATTTTTCATTTATTTAACACGGACCTTACACGATTCAATGATTTTCTCTGAATTTCAATGCTCTTAAAAAGGTTGTCACCCCTTCAGGCATACATTCAATATAGGACAGCATTTTGCAATGCAAGTAACTCGAACAGGCATTTAATCTCTACTTTTTGGCCCCTTCTGATACTAACCTCATGTTTTCTTCGAGCATTATCAGTGTCAATAGCCTATGGAGAATGCATACATTATCGCTCGTATGTTTCATTGGCAAATAACTCCTCTCCTGGCGAGTTAAGCATTGCACAATACCAGCAGGTCTTGATTAATGATCCATATTAACTATAAAAATGCATGAGACAGTGTAATTCTCTTCCATTTTGTTATAATCCAGCATTTTTGATGGCACTGTGTGTCAATCGTCTCGCTGTCCGCCATTTTGGATTTTAATGTTCTGTGCGCATGCGCAACCCCCTCCTTGCCGGAAGTAGCATTTTCGATGGTTTCCGGTCACCCAACCGACATCACCTAAAGAGAGCCGACCTCAGATTCTTTCAATTTTTTGAAGATTTTTTTCAATTTATTTCTAATTTGTTGAATCTTTCATTTTAGAAATCTTTATTTGACATTATATATACTCATTTATACACAGCCTTTCCCACCATTTTTCATTCGGGAAATGATGGTTCCCCACAATAACTAGTGAAACCCAGCAAAACCTGACTTTATGAAGCCCTGAGTACTTAAAAATGAATGAATAAATGAACAAATTAATAAATAAATAAACAAGGTGGCGTGTGCTTAAACTATTATCTTAGTTGTTTGTCTTTATCCAAAAAGTCCAGTTACAGAGTGACATGCCCATGACTTCCAGGCACCATGACACAAAGCATTTAAGGGCAGTAGTTTTAACCCGATGGCTTCATCCTAACTGCTACATCCCAATGGCTACATTGGGTTACAACCCAATAGCTAATTTGAGCTACATCCTAATGGCTACATCCCAATAGCTGTATTGGTCTACATTTCCAGTGACTACATTGGTCTACATCCTGATAGCTACATTGGTCTACATCCTGATAGCTACATTGGGCTACATACACAATGGCTACATTGGGCTACACCCCAATAGCTACATTGGGCTACATCCTGATAGCTACATTAGGCTACATCCTGATAGCTACATTGGGCTACACCCTGATAGCTACATTGGGCTACATCCTGATAGCTACATCCTGATAGCTACATTGGGCTACATTCTGATAGCTACATTGGGCTACATCCTGATAGCTACATTGTGCTACATCCTGATAGCTACATTGGGCTACATCCTGATAGCTATATTGGGCTACATCCTGATAGCTACATTGGGCTACATCCTGATAGCTTCATTAGGCTACATCCTGATATCTACATTGGGCTACATCCTGATAGCTACATTAGGCTACATCCTGATAGCTACATTGGGCTACATCCCGATAGCTACAGTGGGCTACACCCCGATAGCTACATTGGGCTACATCCTGATAGCTACATTGGGCCACATCCTGATAGCTACATTGGGCTACACCCCAATAGCTACATTGGGCTACACCCTGATAGCTACATTGGGCTACATTCTGATAGCTACATTGGGCTACATACACAATGGCTACATTGGGCTACATCCTGATAGCTACATTGGGCTACACCCCAATGCTGTATTGGGCTACATTCCCAGTGGCTACATCGGGCTTCCCTAGCCCACTTAAATGGGTCTGTTTCTCCTCTTTCCTATCCCTTCAGGGTGTGTGTGGTGCACATATTCGCGGGCATCGACACATTCCTCTGTGAGGGCTTCCCTAGCCCACTTAAAAGGGTCTACTTCTCCTCTTTCCTATCCCCTCGGATGTGTGTGGTGCACATATGCGCGGGCACCGACACATTCCTCTGTGAAACTGTAATGTCGTTCTCGCCATGAATATGACCTAAGATGTCGAAATGGCGTTAAACATCTATTACTCACTCACTCACCCAGTGGCTACATTGGGCTACACCCCAATAGCTATATTGGGCTACATCCTGATAGCTACATTGGGCTACACCCCAATAGCTACAGTGGGCTACACCCTGATAGCTACATTGGGCTACACCCCAATAGCTACATTGGGCTACATCCTGATAGCTACATTGGGCTACACCCCAATAGCTACATTGGGCTACATCCTGATAGCTACATTGGGCTACACCCCAATAGCTACATTGGGCTACATCCTGATAGCTACATTGGGCTACATCCTGATAGCTACATTGGGCTACATCCTGATAGCTACATTGGTCTACACCCCAATAGCTACATTGGGCTACACCCTGATAGCTATATTGGGCTACACCCCAATAGCTACATTAGGCTACACCCTGATAGCTACATTGGGCTACACCCCGATAGCTACATTGGGCTACACCCCAATAGCTACAGTGGGCTACACCCTGATAGCTACATTGGGCTACACCCCAATAGCTACATTGGGCTACACCCCATAGCTACAGTGGGCTACACCCCGATAGCTACATTGGGCTACATCCTGATAGCTACATTGGGCTACACCCCGATAGCTACAGTAGGCTACATCCTGATAGCTACATTGGGCTACACCCCAATAGCTACAGTGGGCTACACCCTGATAGCTACATTGGGCTACATCCTGATAGCTACATTGGGCTACATCCTGATAGCTACATTGTGCTACATCCTGATAGCTACATTGGGCTACATCCTGATAGCTACATTGTGCTACATCCTGATAGCTACATTGGGCTACATCCTGATAGCTATATTGGGCTACATCCTGATAGCTACATTGGGCTACATCCTGATAGCTACATTAGGCTACATCCTGATAGCTACATTGGGCTACACCCCAATGCTGTATTGGGCTACATTCCCAGTGGCTACATCGGGCTTCCCTAGCCCACTTAAAGGGGAAGGGAGGGTATAAATAGGACGGAACAGCCTGTGAACCCACAGGGGGTCTCATATATGGTGGGGTAAAGAGCTCTGGTCAAATATTTCAATCTATCCTGAATATCTATGTCTTTAGTGTATACTAATTTCTCTAAGATGCATAGCATGTGTGGGATTACCTAATTGGCAGATACAGCTAAAATCAACTACTTTTGATAAATAAAACACTCAAAAAATGGGTTTCTCATTTTCCCCAACTGTCAACCTTTTGAAATCTGGTTGTTCCATCAATATATACCCACCCCCTGTTGTCTGGTCAGTGGTCATTTTATGGAGCAGCTCCAGCCACCACCCCCAACCCTAATGACTCCAGACAGACCAAACTTCAAACAGGACCCCCTGAAGGGCAATAAGAATTAGCATCTCTGTGTGGAGGTGGCATAAGACCTGCTGGGAGGACTACAGGTCGTAGGTACACTAACGAAAATTTCCCCTTTAAATGGGTCTGTTTCTCCTCTTTCCTATCCCCTCAGGGTGTGTGTGGTGCACATATTCGCGGGCATCGACACATTCCTCTGTGAGGGCTTCCCTAGCCCACTTAAAAGGGTCTACTTCTCCTCTTTCCTATCCCCTCGGATGTGTGTGGTGCACATATGCGCGGGCACCGACACATTCCTCTGTGAAACTGTAATGTCGTTCTCGCCATGAATATGACCTAAGATGTCGAAATGGCGTTAAACATCTATTACTCACTCACTCACCCAGTGGCTACATTGGGCTACACCCCAATAGCTATATTGGGCTACATCCTGATAGCTACATTGGGCTACACCCCAATAGCTACAGTGGGCTACACCCTGATAGCTACATTGGGCTACACCCCAATAGCTACATTGGGCTACATCCTGATAGCTACATTGGGCTACACCCCAATAGCTACATTGGGCTACATCCTGATAGCTACATTGGGCTACACCCCAATAGCTACATTGGGCTACATCCTGATAGCTACATTGGGCTACATCCTGATAGCTACATTGGGCTACATCCTGATAGCTACATTGGTCTACACCCCAATAGCTACATTGGGCTACACCCTGATAGCTATATTGGGCTACACCCCAATAGCTACATTAGGCTACACCCTGATAGCTACATTGGGCTACACCCCGATAGCTACATTGGGCTACACCCCAATAGCTACAGTGGGCTACACCCTGATAGCTACATTGGGCTACACCCAAATAGCTACATTGGGCTACACCCCAATAGCTACAGTGGGCTACACCCCGATAGCTACATTGGGCTACATCCTGATAGCTACATTGGGCTACACCCCGATAGCTACAGTAGGCTACATCCTGATAGCTACATTGGGCTACACCCCAATAGCTACAGTGGGCTACACCCTGATAGCTACATTGGGCTACATCCTGATAGCTACATTGGGCTACATCCTGATAGCTACATTGGGCTACATCCTGATAGCTACATTGGGCTACATCCTGATAGCTACATTGGGCTACATCCTGATAGCTATATTGGGCTACATCCTGATAGCTACATTGGGCTACATCCTGATAGCTACATTAGGCTACATCCTGATAGCTACATTGGGCTACATCCTGATAGCTACATTGGGCTACATCCTGATAGCTACATTGGGCTACATCCTGATAGCTACATTGGGCTACACCCCAATAGCTACATTGGGCTACACCCTGATAGCTACATTGGGCTACATTCTGATAGCTACATTGGGCTACATACACAATGGCTACATTGGGCTACATCCTGATAGCTACATTGGGCTACACCCCAATGCTGTATTGGGCTACATTCCCAGTGGCTACATCGGGCTTCCCTAGCCTACTTAAATGGGTCTGTTTCTCCTCTTTCCTATCCCCTTAGGGTGTGTGTGGTGCACATATTCGCGGGCATCGACACATTCCTCTGTGAGGGCTTCCCTAGCCCACTTAAAAGGGTCTACTTCTCCTCTTTCCTATTCTCGATGGCTACATTAGGCTATATTTCCAATGGCTATATTCCTGATGGATACAATGGGCTACATTCCCAATGGATACAATGGGCTACATCCCTGATGGCTACATTAGGTTACATCCCTGATGGCTACATTCGGTTATATTCCTGATGGCTACATTGAGCTATATTTCCAATGGCCATATTGGGCTATATTCCTGATGGTTACATTGGGCTACATTCCCGATGGTTACATTGAGCTCCATTCCCGATGGCTATATTGGGCTATATTCTCATTGGCGACATTCCCGATGGCTACATTGCGCTATATTATCAATGGCTAAATCTCCGATGGCTATATTGGCTACATCCCCAATGGCTACATTGGGTTACATTCCTGATGACTACATTGGGCTATATTTCCAATGGCTACATTGGGTTACATTCCTGATGACTACATTGGGCTATATTTCCAATGGCTACATTGGGTTACATTCCTGATGACTACATTGGGCTATATTTCTAATGGCTATATTCCTGATGGTTACATTGGGCTACATTCCCGATGGATACAATGGGCTACACCCCCGATGGCTACATTGGGTTACATTCCTGATGGCTACATTGGGCTATATTTCCAATGGCCATATTGGGCTACATTCCTGATGGTTACATTGGGCTACAGTCCCGATGGCTACATTGGCTATATTCCCAGTGGCTACATTGGGTTACACTCCTTATGGCTACAATGGGCTACATCCCTAGTGACTACATTGGGCTACATTCCTGATGGCTACAGTAGGCTACATTCCCCATGCTACATTGCAGGCTTCCCTAGCCCACTTAAAAGGGTCTATATCTCCTCTTTCCTATCCCCTCAGGATGTGTGTGGTGCACATATGCGCGGGCACTGACACATTCCTCTGTTAGATTATCAACCTGTGAAGCACGGGATAGCCACTTAGTGCCGCTAAAGTGCTGTAAAACACAAATCAATCAATCAATCAACCATGCTACATTGGGCCATATTCCCATTAGCAACATTCCCGATGGCTACATTGGGCTACATCTCCAATGGCTATATTAGGTACATTTCCAAAGGCTACATTGGGCTACATCTCTGATGGCCAGAATGGATTAAATTCCCAATGGCTACATTGGACTACATTCCCGATGGCTATATTGGGCTACATTCCTGATGGCTATAATGGGCTACATCCCCAATGGCTACATTCCTGATGGTTACATTGGGCTACATTCCCAATGCTACATTGGGCTATATTCCCATTGGCAACATTCCCGATGGCTACATTGCACTACATTCCCAATAGCTACATTGGGCTACATTCATGATGGCTACATTAGGATAATCTCCGCTGGCTATATTGGCTACATTAGGCTACATTCCTGATGGCTACATTCCCGATGGCTACATTAGGTTACATTCATGATGGTAACATAAGGCTACATTCCCAATAGCTACATTGGGCTACATCAATGACAGCTACATTTAGCTACATCCCAATAGCTACATTTGGACTACATTCCTGGTGGCTACATTTAGCTACATCCAGCTACATTGGGTACACCCCAATGCCTACTTTGGACTAGGCCTACACGCCAGTGGCTACTTTGGACTACACCCCAGTAGCTACATCCCATTGGGCTACATCCCATTGGACTACATTCTGATGGCTACATCCCAATGCCTACATCCCATAGATCCTATCCCATTCCAATAGTGGGTCATTGCCTTTCAAGGGTTGCAATGAACAACCAAGGTAATGTGACCTTGTTATAGTTACTTTTTACAGTTTCATTCCTTTCCCATGGGAAACTGGCTCTTAAAGGGGCCAGGGCCATCACTGCTGATAGTTGATTCTCATTCAATAGTCACAGAGGGACACCACAATGGCCTCTATGCTATTACCTATAATGAAAAATATAAGTAACTTTGCCATCATGTTACTCAATTCTCTGACTATTGACATAAAAAATAAACATGGCATGACCTGAGCCTATATTTCTAGCATACTCTGAGTGTAAAATCAGCCACTCGCAGTACATAGTCTTTGCATAATTATGTGCACAATACATACTATGCACACAAAATGTGACACGATCTGCAAAAATGGGGCTTAGTGGAGGGGGCTCTAAGACCCCTTCTCCCAGCACATGTCACTTAATGTACATCAGTACCCAGACCGGTGAAAAATGTTGAAAAAAAAAATCATAAAAAAATTCAATATCCATGAAAACAGTCTTGAAATGTTCCTACATTGTTTTCTAACTTTATAAACTTCCTCTATGAAAAAAATTAGAGACTTTTAACTGTGATGAACAATAGTTTTTAAAGAAAACATAACTTTAATCACACATAAAAACCCCACTGGTAGCAATGGTCCAGTACCTAAGACATGGTTGCTGTGGAGATATGGTTTGCTATAGATACTGGACTCGTTAATAAATCTGATTACCGACTTTAACTTGGAGCATGGAAACATACCTTTTTTTTGGCCTATTAAAAGGGCAATGATCTGATAGTAGCCATATAAGCCTGGCTGTAAGCTTTAATCTGATTTGTCAAGACCACGAGAGATAAGACTTAAGCTCTGTTCTATTACATGCAGGTAAACAGAAATTTACAAAGTCCAATTTTTGAAGAGTACAGACAAAACTTCTCTTGTGAACCTACGTGACGGTTTGTGGAGGTTCATTGTCCTGTTAACCCTTTAAGGGGCGCTGATGTATTAATCAGGGTTCCCACGAAATCCCACTCAAATTCCATGACATTTCTATGACAAAAATCTAACTTTTCCATGACCATGTTGACCACAACAAACTGTTTAAACGGCGTAAAAGGCACAGGACTCCTGCTAGCCCAGCTGCAGGGGCACCATTACCTACTGATGATGTTAAAAAACTGAAAACACTACTGTTGAACCAGACATTGTGGATTACCTGTTGAGCATACCAAAAACACCAGGACCAGAGGGAACCTATTATACCTCTGAGTCCGGATGATATCTTCGCATCTGAATATGTAGACTACCCCGCCCCCCCCCCTGATTTCACCTATCAGGGACCCCCGACCTAGCTGCCCTACTATGGACGATTGCCTAGGTCTGAGTAGATAAGACTGCAGAACCTGACACCCGGCACGAAGAACCACCACCCTGGAGATTGATACCTATTGACTTAGAAATTGACTCTCAAACACCCAGAAAACGGTTTCCAATAAGCAGCAACATAATTGATCCTAGACTGTCCTATAATGAATTATCGGATATTATCCAGCCAATTGAGGTGAATTAGAAATCAATCCTGAGTCTATACTCTGAAAAAACCACCATACGAATATGAACCCACCTATACTAAACTATCTAGAGCATACATGCCTGTAAATGAATCATTGAACATCCATGATTGGACATATGCCAATGACCTGGTGTATCGAGAATTATTAAATGACTTTGATTTGAGCAGTGACAGTGATGAAGAAGAGCCCCATGGAAGAAACCTATCCATGTAGGAGAGACATTTGCATAAAGTGTGATTACCAAATAAAAAAAAAGAATACAATAAACTTGTTACCAGCATTTCAATAAAAAAAATTTTTTTCACCACATTCATCAATTGTACAGAAAACTACCATTTTGAATTTCCAGCCTCTCATTAACCATGTAACTTGCACAACCTGCTCCTGAATACACTTCAGTTAATACTTGAAATAAAACAGTATCCCTGATGAAGGCTTCACGGCCGAAACTAGTAAGATCTAAAAAACTGAAATAAGGCGTTCAGGCTCTTAATTATTATTGAATAAGTATTAGAACAAGGGGTTTCAGGGAATATTTTCATATTTTTTCTATTTTCCATGACATTTTTAACTATATTTGGACATTATCGGGGTTGACCTCCTGGCGAAATTCCTGTAATCGTGGTGGAAAAAAGTCCACGCCAATGGATTTTTGCAATAAATATTCAGTTTTTCCATTTTCCATGAAATTTTCAGAAATTCAATGAATTCCATGATTAATGCATCATGTCAATTGGTCGTCATGATGCATGAATGCAGCCCTGGCGAGTAATTTGACAGGGCTGCATTCTTGCATCATGCCAATCCTGCAGGGTTAATACACAAACTCACGGAGGTGTGGCATGATGCTCCAATGCTGGCAAGACTGCTCGCCAACGCTTCATTGGTGCATCATGACGACCGCTGGGCATCATGCATTAGCGGCCCTAATAGAGGGTAAATAGATCGGGGGTGGGGGGCAGTTAGTGGTTGTGTGTGACTGCAGGAATACACAGCCCGAAAATATAATTTTTATCATGATCTAAAATATTCTCTGATCTGACGTCTGACGATGTTTTGCAACCCTTTTTCTGTCCACGAAGGTGCATGTGAGAAAATACACCCTCCTTTCCCTGATTTCACATTAATGCGACATTAATAGGAAAAACAAAACAAAAAAAAAACCCACCAAATACGACACAATATCCCCCCTATTCCTTCCCATAGATCGTCTACTTGTGTAATATTTCACATGTAAAGCGCAGCTTATATACGAGGAAGGGTACCTAGTGCGCCTTACGAATACTATTGCCCAAAGTTGGAGGTCTGCCTTATAGGCTAGAATATATTATAGAATGATACTACCGTAATCTCTCGCGTATAAGGCGCGGCTCGCCTATAAGGCCCACCCCCAATTCAGGGAGGTCTGTTTCACGTATAAGGCGCACCTATGAGGGCAGATGTTTGTTAGATTAGTACCGTTCTATAGTAGAAATACCCCCCCCCCCCTTTAAGGCGCACCCCAAACTCAAGGCAATGTCCCTCCCACGTATAAGACTCAGGATCATTTTGTTTGGCGTATAAGACGCGCCTTTATACTCGAGAGATTATGGTAAGAAATAAGTCGCAGCTGTGCCATACCACTTAATTCAACTCAGGGTGCACTTTATATGCAGGGTGCACCTTATACGCTAAGTGCCGTAGTACCTTGCATGTGTACAAACCCTGGGTTCAAGCCAGATCTATAAGGCACATCTGAGGACTGTTTGAAATAGTTTATTACAATTTCCCCCTGCCTATAATAAGGTGCAACCCCTCTTTTCGGAAGTTTTATAAGACGCAGTAGGCCTCCGATAAATGCATAAGCTGGGCCTTATTCGCGAGGTACTACTGCAGTGACTACTGTAATCTCCCGCATATAAGGCGCACCTCGCATATAAGACGCACCTAGAGTTGAAGAATATTGTAAAAAAAAATAATAAATAAATAAATTTGGTTCAACTGAATGGATTTTCAAAATTCAAAAAGCTATGTGTAGCTAGAGCCCCCCGCACCCCCTTGAAACCCCCTCTGTCAGTTTTTTGAGTTAAGGGGAGTGTAACATATCAAAAGAAAGCTCTTGGTGTCCCCCTTGCGGATCCAGGAAGTACTAAAACCTCGCGTATAAGACGCGCCTTATACGCGAGAGATTACGGTATAAATGCACTGAGAGGATTAGTCCTGCTCTGTAGACCTGCCTGGCTGAGGCGATGAGATCCAACATGTTAACCCTTAAAAACTCATGAAGCTGGCCTTAACTTTCACACCTTTTCCTTATTAAGTAGAACCAAGTCTTAACATGTAACAGATCTAGTGTACTCCCTATTGTATTCTTAGCGCATTAGGTGCGGGGATAAAAAGGTCAGTTTAGGACATTGCAAAGTGCCAAACTAAGCTTCCTTGCCCTTACTTCTAAAGTTCCATACAAAAGAGACAGTGGCATCCCTCTTGAAGATGTTTGAGAATGCATAAGAGACATTTTGATAATTTTTCGAGGGGGGGGGGTACTTTTCGGCCCATCAGAGGGAAGATCAGCCATTCTACAACTCCTCCAGAAAAAAAAAATATTAGGAAATGAGCGATCGGAGATGGGAGATCTAGGCCAGCCGATGTAGTTAAGAGATAATTTGATTATGTTGGGCCCCAAAAATCCTCAGTAATAGGCGGGGGGGGGGGCAGGTTCACCCCCTCCTTTTGGGCGTGCCCCCTCCTTTTCTAAATCCTGGATCCGCCACTGAAATGGCAGACAAAACCCTCGGGAATTTCCAGTTTTGAACACACTTCCACAGGAAATAATTTGAAATAACTCAATACACTAAACGCTGCTGAAAAAAAAAAAAAAACCAACGAATTCCTAGCAAAGCAGTAGAATGACCAACTCTGGTGATTCCCCTGTTAATGAAAAATAAGTACTTATATTCCATTGCATTTAGGAAAAGGATGAGAAAGGAATACATGGCTGAGAAAAAATCCAAAAAGGTGGAGTGACTGGGGCGCGTCCATGCCTGTCTGTCCTTAGAGGTACAAGCTGTTTGTGGTCTCACCCTCTGAGGCTTCCTACGTACAGCATTAGCTCCCTACACTAATGTTATTTTACAGGATTTAGCTACAGGCAAACACAGCCCACACATCAGTACAAAAGATGTTCTTAACTTGTACCCAAACAAAGGTCGGACTCTAGCTCAGCCAGGGGCTACGTTTGTCTACTTGGATGATGCTACACGTCACGTATACACTAACACAGGTGTTTTTCATGTGCCTTCCATAGAGCACTGAGGTGATTACAAATGTCAGAGGTGCCAAGTTGTCAATGCTAGTAATCGCAATTATTTCGATTTTTTAGGCCAAAATTGTAACATAATTGTTTTGATTCAAGTCGTAAGGAAACTCATAACAAGCTATTGTGTTGAGTTGAAAACACAATTTTTCTCTGTAAGAAGTTATGATGAAGTCAATTCCTTGAACATGTTTCCCTGAAAAGGGAAGTCTGTAAGTAGACCATAGTCTGAGTTTTCATGGGGATTTAAGGGGTCCTGCCCTTGCCTTGAAAATTGCAAATTTGTCCCTTAAATTGTAAGGGTAAAAATTTGTAACAATGAGTAAGAAATCGTAACACTTGACACCTCTGAAATTCCGAATCCATTGTAAAGTACTACAGAAATCTGATCCAAAATAAGAACTTTTGAGTAAAACCACAGACATACAGAAATAAGATAAATCTGAAATAAAAAATTCTGAAACCCCTATTCCTAAAACTTTGATGGTCATGGGATCTTTTTCTTTATTTATTTCTACACCCCTCTCCAGGAAATTGATAAGGGGAATTATTAAAAGGAATTTAATTCATATATGGGGTGAAAAATTGATACAAAATTGTTGAAAGTGAAGTGTAGGAATTAAATGGTTGCCTGTCCGTGCAAACCCCAACCATCCCCATAGGTAAAATATCATTATATTACCTCTTTCATAATTCCACATGAGCAGCGGTGGGGGAGGGGGGGGCTTATGTTGGGTGTGTGTTGGGGGGGAGGGTTGACAAACAGTACCAGACTTGGTGGTGGCCTACTGACCGTGACCTCAGACCTGTTACACAATAAACCCTTACATAACCCAAACACCGTGTCCAGACATCCACTCTACTATATCTAGGCCTACATCAGGATTAGGCAAAAAAAAAAAAAAAAAACTGTTTCAGGTAACATGCCCGGAAATGTTAGGTAGGGTAGTTCTTTTTTTTCTTTTTTACCTGACAAATCTTTTAAAACTGCTACAGTTCCTGTTGACGATTTGCAATGGCTCTAGTGCTACTAGATTGTCACTCTAGCAGTACTAGGCTGTCAGACTAAGATATTGCCCAAATGCATATCTTCAAAACTGGACAACAATTTCTAGGATCAGCCCTGTTTTGCTATGTAGGGTCGGGTTACCTGAAAGAAACTTTTTTTGCCTTAGGAAAGTCCTACTTAATGTGAACCCACATGTAGAGGTCATAATACTCCATGACAGCTGACGTAAGGTTTGTAACGAGCCATACAAGACACACCCTGAGTTCAGGATGATTCTTTAAGGCGCAGTGGGCCTCTAATCCTCATAAGAGTGGGGACTCACTGACTTGCCTAAAAAGTGTGGGGGAAGGGGGTGTTAATTTTGGTTATTGTCATTCTAAATAATCAACAGGTCCATCCTGAAAAAAGTGTGGGGACGCATTCCTACGTCTCCGCCGCAACAAGTCTTATATGCCGCGGCTTATAAGCAAGCTACTACAAAGTACTGTAAATTCTTTCATATAAGGGTATTTAACAAGGTAGAACTGTACTAAACTGCCAATGTCCAAGCCCTAGTTGCAGCCTATAGGACTCAGTATGGAGGCCTAGTGGAGCCGCCATTTTGAATTTCACTGGTTGAGGTAAAACCCACTGATAACACATACCATGATGGGTACCTTGTCCCTGGTTAACACCCACTTCCAGGGATATGCTGGTCACATCTTATCAGTTCTTATCAATGTGTGTCGCCGGAACCAGCTCCAGACCAGCTAGTGGCCAATAGCTCCTCAAACTCAGGGTGTGGCTTATATGGGAGATTATTGGCTCATCCCCCCTGCCTGAGTCTATACTGCTGGGTAGGCGGTGGTGCGCTAAACTTTTTTTTTCTTCAATAATTCATTAAAAATAGAAATCATCCATCTTTTCCCACAAAAACCAGACATGTACATCATCAGTTTTATATGTACCGTAATCTCCCGCGTAGAAGACGCGTTGCACGTATAGGACGCACCCCAAACTCAGCAGGAGCATTTTGGCGTACAAGACGCACATTTTAATGCTGATATTTGTAAATTCAATACATTTCTATAGTAAAATTACCCCTCGTATAAGACGCACCCCCAATTTCAGTACATCCTATAAGACGCACAAGGCATTTGTTTGGCATAGAGGACGCGTCTTATACGCGGGAGATTACGGTATTAATAAAAAAAAAATCCCAGAAATATCTGTTTTCCCTTTGAAAATGTACATTTAAAAAAAAAGATAACCCTGCCAAAAAGAGAAAATTGAACGTGTGATATACATCACATATGGCCCAGGTTTTGGCACATATGAGTTGAAGTACAATGTATAGCTCACATAGCCATTATCAGCTGGGGGCCGCCATTAGACCCCAACGCCACTATGACTAACACCTTCAGCCCCCGACTCCGCAGTATATGCCAGGGATGCCTCCCATTGGTCAATAATACAATAGCCATGTGCCGTATAGGAAGAAAAGATAAAAAATTCTGACAGGGCTAGTTGGAGCGTCCAAGACCTACCATTGATGACTGGTACTATAGTGACAGTGTGTCGAAGACTCAATGCTTAAGGCTATGGAGAATACACCCATTATCGCTCACATGTTTCATTGGCAAATAACTCCTCTCCTGGCGAGTTAAGCATTGCACAATACCAGCAGGTCTTGAATAAGGATCCATATTAACCATAAAAAGTCATGACACACTGTAATTCTCCTCCATTTTGTTATAATCAAGCAGTTTCGATAGCACAGTAAGGCGATCGTCTCACTGTCTGCCATTTTGGATTTTGATGTTCCATGTGCATGCGCGACCCCTCCTTGCCGGAAGTCGCATTTTCGAGGGAGAAATGATAGATTATATCGATTTAACTTGAAATTAATGGCTTTTTGAATATAATCCATGCATGTTAGACAATATCAATCGAATTGAATCGAATACATAGCCTGTATTTACATTTATATGAAAATTAAACCTTACAACGCACCACTCTGTGCGCATGTGCGAACTCGCACGAGGATGTTCTGCTGGGCAGGAGAGTGTAAAGACCGAGTATATATGGTACATATATAGTATGTCAGAGGGCGCACATAGTAGCCGGTGTAAAGGCTAAGAGATAGAAATCATAACAGCCTGCATCCTCTGTGTATACCACTATGTACATAGAGTCATGCACTCGCCTTGCCGGAAATGCGATAGCCATAACAAACATATGGCGGTCCGATTTACAAGGTTGGTCTATGAACGGTCTTAAACGAAAATTTCCCAACTTTTCCTGCATCTATCGCATTACATGAATGGTCTTCCAGCCTTACATACTGAAAAAAGGCGTCTTAATTGGACAATTCCCATAGGATCCCATGTGTTATGTCTATCGCAAAAATCTATTGCACAATGCTATCCTATGGAGCATCGTTTTCGTCAGAAATTTAGTCAAACATGCCAAGTTTTTCCTTCAGCTTTTTTTCATAGGTAAACAATTGTTTTTCCAGGAATTGTTACCATCTACATAAAGACAAAGATCTAAAGAAAATTTATTAACTTTCCATTCATTTATAGACCCCTTCTTTGTATAAGAAATTCCCACTTAAAGTTGGCCATTTTGATCGACCAAAAATATTGAAAACCCGCCTCCAATGACTCAGCAGGGGCTGGGCCAACAACCACCAATCCACTTCCCCATAGAGTTACCTCCCTCTCCGCTGTCAGACCAAAATTTCTCTCTTTGTTCTTATATAATCATTCTGGTGGAGTGACAACCGTCTGAATTTAAGACGGTTGTCTCTTATTCTCTCTATATTCCTACATGGCCTTATGCCTGAGCCCTCTGTGCATCAATGTACATCGCCCAATTTTGGGTAATATCCTTACCTGGAGTCGACCGTCTCCTCCTCCACCATGACGCCTTCGGTGTCCTCCTTCACACGGAGAAAGATGTACGAGTCTAGGGGTGGATGTACCACTGGAAGAAGAAAAAAAGAAAATATATCATCACTCTAACAACAACTACTTATTCATCATAAAGGGTTAGAAAATACTCCCTAAAAGTCTACCCTACTTCTTTTCGGAGTCAAATGTGGATAAAGAAAGGCTGGAGCTAGGAAAATATTTTACCGACATGTTTCAGCCTATCAAGCCCTTTGTCAAGGTTAATTTCAAAATCTGGCTCATCTGTGTAGACCAGAGCCTTTTCAGGCCAAGCCATTACATTTACCAATTCAAAATCCTGTATGAGCCACACAATATTTCCAGGTTGAAATTCCCAAGTTGGCATGATGCACCAATGCGGTGCTGTCGAGCAGACGTGCCATCACTACATTGGTGCATCATGCCAGCTGGACATGACCACATTTACTCCTGTTCACTGCATCACTGGCAGGGTAAATACATAAATTACATCATCAATCTAACAACAATTGTTAATATAAAGCCCTGATAGGGGCCGCATGATGCCTCAAACTTGATGCTCCTTGGTCGGTGTGAGGTATCAATGCAGTGCTGGTGGGTCTAGTCGGCAGCACTGCATTGCAGCATCAGAGCAACCATTCCACTGTGTCTTAATTCTACAGGGTCAGCATGGTGCATGAATATAGACCTGCCATACTAGGACTTCATCCATGCATCATACTAAGGGAGTGATCATTTTTTAACAATGGGGGGGGGGGGGGCTGGTGGGTTTGAGGGGGGGTCAGAATTTTTTCAGCGCCTTGACCGGGGGGGTCAGAATTTTTTTAACCCCTCTGATGGGGGGGGGGTCAAAATAATTTCACCTGTTTTCAGTGGAAACCCCCGCGTGTTACTATCTGCCCTTATTGGGGGGGGGGTCAAAAAAATTTTGCCCCATCAAGAGGGGGGGGGTTGGATTTTTTTTTCGCGCATCCGCGCGCAAACCCACCAGCCCCCCCTGTTGTTAAACAAGAAAAATGTAGCAAGGACCACGGATAGAAAATTACATAATAGCTGGTTGCTTCTCTATCCACAGGTGACGTCACCACTGCCCTGTGATGTCACATATGGCGTCACACGGTGATCGTGACGTCACTCACGTAATGACAAAAACCGAAAACATAATAGGACTTGCCCTGTGATGTTGTTACGCAACATCACTGTGGCGCTCCGCGCCAGGCAACTCCTAAATATGATCACTCCCTAACCAATGTAATGATAAATAGTGCTAAATGTGTGGCCCTTCAATGGTTATTCTCGACAAAATAGTAGTTATGATTAATGGTTCTAATTAGTGAGTTAAAAGAACGAGCAGATCTGGAGTAATAACACCACAATTGATCAAGACATTGGACGTGTCCATTACAACGATACATCATTACAGCTGTTTACCTGTTGCTAGACACGGTTGTGAAATATGAAAGTGCTGTAATAATCAGGGAGTATTGACTGCCTAAGGCCTAAAAAAAAAAGGTTTGTTTCCAGTTACCCGACCGATCCTACCAAATCAGGGCCAAAAATTCTTTTTATTTTGAGAATTTTTAAGAATTTTTCGTGAATTTTCATCTGTTTTTGATGATTTTCTTCCCATTTTTCAAAATTTTCTATCTATTTTTGTATGGGTCTGAGTTAACAGTATTACAAGGCATGTCTCCTCCATATTTTTTACATTTCTAATAAACTTCTATTTCTACAGTAAAATAAAACAACCTGGCATATTTGACCATACATTGGTATACAAACTCAAAAAAAAAAAAATAATAAAAAAAAAAAGAAGTCCGATCTACCGACCCTAGCCCTTTCAGCCATGTAACTGGAAACACACCTTTTATTTTCTTTTTGCCTAAATGTAATTTCGACCAACAGAGGCCTGAAAACAAAACAAGAATTTAACAAATCAAATATAGAGAACTGCCCTTTCTAGAGTAAGCAATGAGCATGGCGGTTTAACAGTGGAAAGTCAACAAAGGGGGTCCTGGAGTAAACCTCCATTTATCTGAAAATCTACATTATCGCCTACCCAGAAAGAATGCTCCGCACACATGACACAGGGGGGATCTCTTTGGCATGACTGCTCATCGGGTTTTATCAATTAAAATTCATGACCTTTCTTTTTCAATCAAAATTCATTTTCTTGCATATACCCCGGTATGGGAATAGCATATTTTAATATTTCCCTCCCTATGCAGACAGTTGCCCCTCATTCCAATCTCTCTTTCTTCTGTTCCAACTCCCATTAGGAGCTTGCCTTTTGTAGAATTATCTACAAACAATATGCATATATCTTGGGCTTACCTATATCCATTAGGGACAATGTCTGTCTCTACATATACACATACTCTGTATCCTGCTCTATGTTCTGTGTACACCGTGACTCAGCACTTTAACCCTTGTCTCAGTAACCATGGTGACAGCCGCCATTACCTCGTAAAACAGACGACATAAAGACTTCCGGAGTAGGAGCATAGGATCGCTGCCTGCCATTGCTGGAATCCCTTCCGCCAAGGCTTCATAACATTTATCAAATTCACACCATTTCCAGGAATGAGGCTGACTAGAGTACCATAAAACCCCTCGTATACGGACATGGCGGGATTGATTTTCTGCCAATGGAATAATCCCAGCTATTCACTGCAGTCCTTTCGGGGGGGGGGGCAGATGGCACCCATCTGATTGCTGTTATCAGTGATAACTGCTGGTAATCAACTTCAGCAATGGCCCCGCCTGTTGAACAATACGCTACCCAGGGGCGTAGGAAAAGGGGGGGCCTGGGCCCCCCAATCATAAAGGAGGGGGGCCTGATTATGTCTGGGCCCCCCCCAAAAAATTTACCAAGAAGTCATAATGAAATGGAAAAGCAGCTAAAACATTCCATCCCAAATTAGATTAATATGTTAAAGGGATAGGGAAAAGGGAGCCCTGAGCCTCAAATCAGATCTAAAATTCACCAAAAATCCTTTTCTATTAAATTCTATTATGGGTATGTATAGGCATCATCGCGCTCGAGCCGATAATTCAAGGTATTCAAATTGGGACCCCGCTGGGCCTCCCAATGAAGATTTGCTTGCTATGCCTCTGGCTACCTCGGTATAAGCCGCACCTGGAGCCAAAAATGGTTGTCATTCTTTACTACCGTAATCTCCCGTGTATAAGGCGCATCTCACCTATAAGACGCACCTTCAGTTTTAGAAGATTTAACGTGTGATATATATCACATATGGCCCAGGGTCTACTACCATAAAACCCTTTATCAACCCTGTAGGGTCACAGGAATCAGCATTTGCGAAATATTGACTAATTACTTACAAATAGAGACTATTATCTATACTTATACCACGATTTCTGGGTTACTCAGTGCTTTTTGGTGGATATTCCCATACACATATCTGTCGATATTGCACACTCTACAGGCTGTAACATCAATATTGTAAGGCGTGCTGTTATCCATCTAAGGCGTGCTGTTATCCATCTAAGGCGTGCTGTTATCCATCTAAGGCGTGCTGTTATCCAGGATAACAGCACGCCTCTCATGTCCTCCCATGTCATATGTTTCATGTTAAAACCAACAGACTATTTCATTGCCATGGTAGGGGTCGAACCTGGAATCTCAGGTCCGTAGCCCAACTCCCTATGCATTGCGCCACAGGGACTGACGCGATACGCTCGGTTAGAACCATGTCTCGATATGATACAAAGCCCGGCAAGGCGACGACTGCGGGCTGTCCGCTACCATAACCGCGGGACGCATTCAAACATAGCCAAGCCGACACGGCCGCTGAAGGAGGAGACGCGGTGGTCTAGCAGTTAGCGCTTTGCGCTCAGCCGTGAGAGGTACATGGATCGCGTCCCGGTCTGGGTGGTTGTTTTTTCACCGTGTGCGCTGTCGCTGTCCGCTGCCAGGCGAGGAGGTGTATTATACACAAACATAACCACGAGAAGCTTCTTTTTTCGCCGTGTGCGCTGTCGTTGTCCGCTGCCGGGCGACGAGGTGTATATCTAGTCTAACAGTTAGTAACACGGTCCGGGTGCATCTTTTTTCGCCGTGTGCGCTGCAGGTATGTACTGATCGTGTACAAACACTATTTTTCGCCGTGTGCCGCTGCTAAGCCTAGCCGAGACCGGGGCTGTCGCTGTCCGCTGCCGGGCGCCGAGGTACATGTACACACAATGGCTGGCATCGAGTCCCGGGGAGGGGGAATAATTTTTGTTTTCAACTTGAATTTATTGGTATAATATTGATTATTTATTGGTTTCGTGGTATAAAATAAGTAGTCAATGGATAACTCATGACTTGTGTGTGTTAGCAAAGGCTAATAACACTCGGCCTACGGCCTCGTGTCATTATCCTTCACTAACACACATGCGTCATGAGTTATCCATTGATTACTTGTTCAATGTACTGACACCAGTCTGGCATAATCTTCTCTTACTAAACCCCTTGGAACGCTGCCCCCCGGACACCTGGCCCCCGGACACCTGGCCCCCTGGACACTTGGCCCTGACACTTGGCCCCTGGACCCCTGGCCCCCTGGACACTTGGCCCTGACACTTGGCCCCTGGCCCCCTGGACACCTAGTCCCTGGACACCTGGCCCCCTGGAAACCTGGCCCCCTGGACACCTAGCCCCCACAGAAAACTTTATCCTTAGCATGCTTAGTTTATCGCTCAGTCCCCAATGTGTTATGTGTATAGCTTGGACACTGTAAACATTGCCGGCTGAAAAAAAGTGATTACCCATAGGACTCCATGTGCTAATTTCATCGCCAAAATGTTAAAGAACTTGTAGTCAGTATAGCTCCCAAAAACATGGCGTAAGTACAGAAGCTTTTTTTCGTTGAGAAAGACATCACTCACCATAAAGGACAAAATGTTGTCTGATAGATGAGATTTGAAACTTTCCTTTGGCTTTTGAAAAATGTGTAAACTAACAGTATATCACTGAATGATTACACCCTAAAGTTGGTGATTACAAATTTGTGGATCTGACTGAAAACCCGGCTCCAATAGCCTAGGGGATACCCTGGGCCAAAAATGTTCATAAATATAAAAAATTCATAACATTTGTTCTACTGAATGGATTTTGAAACTTCAAAAATGCTATGTGCAGCTATGGCCCCTCAGACCCTACTGGACCTCCCAATGTCATATTTTGACTATGGGGTGGGGGGAGTGTAACATATCACAAGAAAGGTCTTGGTGTCTTCCTTGCGGATCTAGGGAGAAGTAAACCCTCGCGTATAAGCCGCACCAAGAGCCTGAAATTGTCTATAAGCCGCGGCTTATATGGACTTAGCTGGTTTTGATTATCAGCCAATGTAATAACACCATCTATTTACTGCGGTCTTCTTGGGGGGCAGCTGGTACGCATCTAATAACTGCTATCAGTAATAACTGCTGGGAACAGGCTTCAGCAATGGCAGCGCCCATTGGACAATGCGCTACCTCAGTATATACAGGGTTTTACGGTAATCATATCGTGCATTTTGTAAAGCCTAACTAAAGGATCTATCACTTTATGGTTCCATAACATAATGTTGGCAGGACATTAAATCCCAAGATGCCAAACTTCCATTTTTATTACTAACATAGAAAAAAAATATATGCAATATTGGCTATCATATAAAAATTCTTACTGTTTTGGCATGGTAGTTTTTAGTCAATAAAATATGTTCACGCTCAGCCTTTCTCTATTACTTGAAGGTAAGTGTATACTATATGACACTATTTCTATCTATATGTACATATATTCCATAAACTTGGCCACCTAGTACAGCTAGAGGTGCCTGAAAGCCAATACCATTGGGCATAGAGGAGCCATAAGAGGCAGTAAAGAAGTTTTATTTGTGATTTATTCTAACAAACTGAGGTCGCTGCGGACACAAACAAGTAAGCCAGGCATATTGGCACTGACATACATAGACAAAGGTGCACGAGAATTGGTCAGCACTGAGGGTTATCACACGAGGCGAAGCCGAGTGTGATAACCCTCAGTGCTGACCAATTCGAGTGCTCCTTTGTATTTATCTCAAGTTAATTTAGTCAGATATGTTCAAAATTCGATTTATTTGGCATTAGAAATGATTTTATCATCAGCTATTTGACCGTTTTGGATGTTTTCCCAGGGAGTGTGATACGGGGAAGGGTTATCACACCTTGGGGTGTGATACAGAGTTTCTTGGTTAAGCCTATGGGGCTCTCGTATTCAACTTGAGATAAATATCTATCACACACATAGAATACCTCAGGCAGTTACCACTTTCTGCCTACATTCTTCTTCAGATTTCTTGTTTTATTCATTTATTTATCTATTTACTCATGATACATAAATACATGCGATGCCGGCGAGTAACTCGAGGCACTTATTGGAGCATCATGTTGTTGTTGTTGAAGAATTTATTGGCCATAAATTATCTCACATACATAGTTGTAAGCTTTTCCCATGAACAGCCAACCCCGTTATCGATCATCAATCATATACCGGTACAAGTTAATCAAAAGTATTATTTTGTGCGTCCATGTGCTAGTGAGCTGAGCCAAAGAAACAGTCCATTGCCATCATATGGAACATATAGTTCCATATGACGCCGCCTCCATTAAAGTATCTACCCTAGGCCAAGAAAAATAAAAGGTGTGTTTCCAGTAAAAGAGCTAGGGTCGGTAGATCAGATTTTTCTCTTTTTTTTTTATTTATTTTTTTTTTTTACATTTATATAGGAAATGTTAGGGCACATATCAATGGGTGTATCGGATTCTTTGTTTTCATTGTAAAATACTGATGGGAAAATGGCAACTATGAGAGAGGGGAAGAACACGAAAAGGATACAGGAAAAATCCTCAAAAATTAATGAAAATTTCTTTAAAATATGAAAAAATAAGACAAAATTCTTCAAAATTGCAAAAAAAAAAGGGTTTTTTTTGCCCCTGTTTTGCTAGGGTCGGTCGGGTAACTGGAAACAAACCTTTTTTTATTTGGCCCTAGCATAATCATAATACATGTGTATGAAGGCATCACAGCTTACTTATCAGTGCTTCATTGATGCGTCACATTAGCTATTAAAAGGGCAGCACACCGTCCTGCAAGCGCTCAGTTTGATACAGGAGTGCATCATGCCTATTGCTGTATCATGATGAAAGCTATCTACACAGCATGATACATGACTTCAGTATGGGTGAGTTACTCGCTAGGGCTAATCATGATGCATGACTTCAGTATGGGTGAGTTCCTCGCTAGGGCTAATCATGATGCATGACTTCAGTATGGGTGAGTTACTCGCTAGGGCTATGAATCATGATGCATGACTTCAGTATGGGTGAGTTACTCGCTAGGGCTGATCATGATACATGACTTCAGTATGGGTGAGTTACTCACTAGGGCTATGAATCATGATGCATGACTTCAGTATGGGTGAGTTACTCACTAGGGCTATGAATCATGATGCATGACTTCAGTATGGGTGAGTTACTCGCTAGGGCTATGAATCATGATGCATGACTTCAGTAAGGGTGAGTTACTCACTAGGGCTATCAACCATGATGCATGACTTCAGTAAGGGTGAGTTACTCGCTAGGGCTATCAACCATGATGCATGACTTCAGTATGGTTGAGTTTCTCGCTAGGGCTATAAATCATGATGCATGACTTCAGTATGGTTGAGTTTCTCGCTAGGGCTATCAACCATGATGCATGACTTCAGTATGGTTGAGTTTCTCGCTAGGGCTATGAATCATGATGCATGACTTAAGTATGGGTGAGTTACTCGCTAGGGCTATGAATCATGATGCATGACTTCAGTAAGGGTGAGTTACTCACTAGGGCTATGAATCATGATGCATGACTTAAGTATGGGCGAGTTACTCGCTAGGGCTATTAATCATGAAGCATGACTTTAGTATGGGTGAGTTACTCGCTAGGGCTATCAATCATGAAGCATGACTTTAGTATGGGTGAGTTACTCGCTAGGGCTAATCATGATGCATGAATTCAGTATGGGTGAGTTACTCGCTAGGGCTGAATCATGATGCACAACTTAAGTATGGGCGAGTTACTCGCTAGGGCTATCAATCATGAAGCATGACTTTAGTATGGGTGAGTTACTCGCTAGGGCTAATCATGATGCATGATTTCAGTATGGGTGAGTTACTCACTAGGGCTATGAATCATGATGCATGACTTAAGTATGGGTGAGTTACTCGCTAGGGCTATCAATCATGAAGCATGACTTCTGTATGGGTGAGTTACTCGCTAGGGCTATCAATCATGAAGCATGACTTTAGTATGGGTGAGTTACTCGCTAGGGCTATCAATCATGAAGCATGACTTTAGTATGGGTGAGTTACTCGCTAGGGCTAATCATGATGCATGAATTCAGTATGGGTGAGTTACTCGCTAGGGCTATCAATCATGAAGCATGACTTCTGTATGGGTGAGTTACTCGCTAGGGCTATCAATCATGAAGCATGACTTTAGTATGGGTGAGTTACTGGCTAGGGCTATCAATCATGAAGCATGACTTTAGTATGGGTGAGTTACTCGCTAGGGCTAATCATGATGCATGAATTCAGTATGGGTGAGTTACTCGCTAGGGCTATGAATCATGATGCACGACTTCAGTATGGGTGAGTTACTCGCTAGGGCTATCAATCATGATGCATGATTTCAGTATGGGTGAGTTACTCGCTATGGCTAATCATGATGCATGAATTCAGTATGGGTGAGTTACTCGCTAGGGCTATGAATCATGATGCACGACTTCAGTATGGGTGAGTTACTCGCTAGGGCTAATCATGATGCATGAATTCAGTATGGTTGAGTTACTCGCTAGGGCTATGAATCATGATGCACGACTTAAGTATGGGCGAGTTACTCGCTAGGGCTAATCATGATGCATGAATTCAGTATGGGTGAGTTACTCGCTAGGGCTATGAATCATGATGCATGACTTCAGTATGGGTGAGTTACTCGCTAGGGCTATCAATCATGACGCCCAATGCAATACATTAGCGCTCCGGAGGGTAGATTAACCTTGAGCTGCTCACATTGTGTTTTAGACATTTTGCCTGCCCCTACTTTTCTTTTGCCACAATTTGGCACTAAATCAAATCTGAAATATGGTGAAAACCACTTTAAATATTGATGCATTTTCAGACTGATTTTTATGGATAATATGTGAGGTGGGCGTCACAAATCTAATCTACCCTAAAGGGTTAAAGATCTCATGTCCGAATATACTATTTAAGTCAGTAGGTAGATAAAGCATCTGTTGATGGATTATGTATAGCTAGGTGACAGGGCAGACTGCCCACCTACAGGTACAACAGGTAGGTGGGGTGAGGACAGGTGTTACTGGGTGTCAGCCAGCCAGGGGACAAGGTGTCAGCCATATTATAGAGTCCCTGTATACTATCATGACCTTAGCCCATTATGGGCCGCTGATGTAGAAGTGCATCATGCCCATTGGTCGGCTTGACGCATCGATGAAGTGCTGCTGAACCAACCCTATAGGGTCAGTATGATGCATGAATGCAGCCCTGGCGAGTAGCTCACCTGGGCTGCATTCATGCATTATGGTGACCAATGGGCATGATGCCCTCAGAGACTCCCGCATCACAAGCCTTCAGAGGTTAACACTACAAATCTGTCTGCTCAATTTATCTTGATTTGTGGTGATAAAGAAAAGGTTCTACATGATGACACGCCCCCCCCCCCTGAAGAAATCCACACAGGACAACCCTCCCCCCCCCCTCAAGAAAACAGAAGGCACATGATAAAATAAAGTCCCTGGCCCGAAACCCATCTCAAGAAAAAGCTGGATGTTTTTGGGGTAAGAAGCTATCATTTGGAGAGGATGATCTTTTTGTTGTAAATATACATGGGATTCAGCCTGGTCCTGCACTTGACCATACTAGAAAGCCATCATTGATATGCCTCTCTGGCAGTACAATGAATGTCTGTAAACATCTGCCCATTATTAAATTGGTCACCCCCGTAGAAGAGTATTGGGACTCATGGAAGAACCGACAGAGTGGAAAAGGACGCAGCATCACTTCCAATTGAATGCAGCAACATATCTCATAGGGAGGGCCCAGGATAGCAGCCAAGGGAATGGATGATTTATATATGTGTATAGGGAAAACAGATAATCTTCTTTTTTTTCTGCCTACTTTCTGCTAAAAAATTGTATTGGGGTGCTACTGAGTGAATCGCAGTGGCAAATCCAGGATTTGAAAAAGAAGGGGGCGCGGCCTAAAAGGAGGGGGCGCGGCCCAAAAGGAGGGGGCACACTCCCTAATTTTGGACAAAATTTGGGCTCGAAAATATGCAATTTAACATTTGAGTCCTGGTAAAAAAGGAGGGCGCGCGCCCCCCATCTAAATAGGCTACTGGATCATCGCACGGGTAGGGCGTGACGTCTATGAAGTACCCCACTCCATGTACATGTATACATAAAGATAAGTAAAAAGGGTGATATTCTCTATGACTCAAGCCAAGGTGGTGCCCTTTGGGAGACAGCCAAAACAACATCTTCTCATGTGGATTTTTAGTGAAGTTCTTGCATCCCTTGTGGATGACAAGCTCTTAGTATAGTACCAGCTAGGCATGAATTTGGAATTCAAAGCTGAGAAAGTAGTATTCAGCTACTGCTATCCACCCTATTTATTTTGCCCTACCCTATATGATTACAATGGGCATCTTCTCTTTTTGTTTTTTGGGGGGGTGGGATCTGTTTTGATGTGTTTTTTTTGTGCTCGTGGAGAAAAATAGAAAACCTTTTAAGATCCTGCGCATCAAATGCATGTCGAAGGTTATGAGAATTTACAGTCAGCCATAAACAAATTTCAATTAAAAAAAGTTTTCCTTTCTACATACCCTAATAATTTTTTTTTGCTCTGGTACCTGAATGAAACAATTTTGTTTATGCCTAGTATAACCAATATACTTTTAATGATTGCTGACTCGAAAGACTGCAGCAATGCTGTATACGTCTTGGATGAGGCTTCAGGGAGACATTTGCCTATTCAACCTACATCCGGGATGTTTTTCATCTTTAGGTCCCTCATCTCCCGCCAGGCGATGCTGGCTGAGTCACGTGACTGGCCTGAAGTTACCCCTGGTGGGTGGATGGTGTACTATATATTATTACATACCTAGGGGGCGTTTCCTGTATCCTTTTTATATTCTTCCCCTCTCTCATAGTTGCTATTTTCTCACCATTATTTTACAATGAAATTAAAGAATTTGATACCCCTATTGATATGTGCCCTAACATTTCCTATATAAATGTAAAAAAAAAAAAAAAAAAAAAAAAAAAAATCCGACCTACTGACCCTAGCACTTTGAGCTATGTTACTGGAAACACAGCTTTTATTTTTCTTGGCCTAATTTGATAGTGATACACGGGCACGGGATCAGTGTGATGCACCACTGCAATGTGGGATATTATCCAGTATCTGTATGTACTGTATTGGTGCATCATGGAGCCAATTCATAATGAAATGACATCATTCTATCACACGAGGGTTAGGACACAAAGTGGGTTAATTGCACCCAGGTAGCTACAACTGTGTAGATACATGATCTTACAGCCTGTCATGATATAATATACAGATATCTAAATGCCTCAGGTTGGCTCCTTGCCCGCTCCTTGCCCATATCAACATGAATGAAGTCTACCTACTGTACTGTTTGTTTGTTTGTTTAGTTTTACGTCCGGGGGCCATAAAGGAACTCAGACATTCAAGGTTTCTCAGACATTAAGTCCTTTCTTTTCTGTTTGGACAGGTATTTATATGCTGCTTGCCCGACACAGCAGTGACTGAATCTATGAATGATCGAATCTATGAGATGAATGACCGCATCTATGAGGAGGGGTGAGGGGGAAAACCGCTACCGGGGCTTCATTCCCCTACTCTTTTCGAAGGATAGCAAGTGTTCTTTTATTTGCCTGGTCCCATAGACAGGGCCAGACAAACCACGGCCTTTGATCACTGAGGGGGAATCCCATGGCAAAAGGCAAGCATGTACGCCCGGGCCCACGCATATGGACACCAGCTGCCCACATGCTCACCCCAAGACATAAGAAACCCCAAGTTTGTCGCCTTTTACGAATCTGGTATGCCCACTGGTAGAATAGAAGGACTCCCAATGAAGTTATTCTGCTCCTCTATGTCCTCACATGAAGGTCCTCACTCCACAGGGGGATACTGTACTGTAAAACCGGGGTAAAACCCCACGTGTAAGCCACAGTTTATGGACCATGTCAGGCCCCTAGTGTGGCTTACAGTACCTCCAGGAACTCCGGGTGTGGCCTATACGAGGGGTTTTACTTATATAGACTTAGCCAAGGAATGGTCTAAAACTAGCGGGACACAGGCTTTTGCCAGCAAAATCGCTGCCGGTCCTGCAGACATCACCAGACTGCAAGACCGAGTGTCTCGCTGTAATCTTGGGACATTGGGCTACAATTTGTCTTTACAACTTGCAAGTTGGACTATTATAAAGATTTATACGGCCTGAAATAAAAGGCACAATTGTTTGTTAATATTTAAAGAGTTGAACGATTAAGATTTATAAAGAGTTAATTCTCGTTTCCCCCCCTGACAATAATAATCTTGAGGTGTTTGGTCCTGAATAAATGAATCCCGGCCTGCAAAATAATAAAATCTGCAGGCCTGCGAGGTGAATAAAGTGGTGTATACACGGCGTGTTTTTCAGCAGACTTGAGGAGACAAGACTACTGCACACATGTCTGCAGTTGTTTTGTCTGCTCAAAATGTGCCATGTATACATGCTCGAGACAAATGTCTGCAGTTGTCTCCACTTGTCTGTAGATATCAAACATGTTTGAAAAATTTTGCTCAAACCTGGTCTTGTCTGCTCAAAATGTGCCGTGTATCAGGGGCAGCAGACTTGTTCTGACTAGTCTGCAGTAAATTGACCAATAAGGGCAGCCCTTTGAGTCATGTGATAAGTAGCTATCATGTGACTTCTGACACATTTACTCTAGTTATGCAAACGCCGACCAGGATATTACTCAAGACTTTAGCAGACAAGTCTGTAAAATGTGCCATGTATCAGGTCCTGCAGACTCCTCCATACAAGCCACAACACGAGTAGACATTTGCCTGCTGATGTTTTGTGTGGTCTAGGCTGCTCAAATCTGCACCGTGTATACACCACTTAAGTATTCGTATAGACAGTGCAGGGATTGACTGTATCAGGTATCTAGGAGCTAGGACCCCCCACAGGGCCGCTACTCACACGGTACACCACACTGTCAAATAACCATAAATATACAGTATGTTCACGACGGGAGGCAATGGACCTGACCTCACAGTCAAAGAAAAATCAAATAATTAAAAACGAATAACTTGGGGGAAAATAGAGAAAAAAAAGATACTCAATCTCTATGCATATTGGTGTCTCGCCCTTTAAAAGGCCGCTGATGCTGGAGTGCATCATGCCAACGGGATTGATACACAAACTCCCGGAGGGTCGTCATGATGCTCCAATGAAGTGCTGGCGAGTAGTCTCGCCAGCACTTCATTGGTGCATCATGACGACCGATTGGCATGATGCATTGATGCATCAACGGCCTTTAAAGGGTTTAGGACACTACGCCATTGGGCCTTTTGGAGAAATGATTAGTTTTGATATGTCAGTGACGCATTTAGACGGCGTGGGCGCCCACCATCATTTATAAATGGTTGAGGTTATAAACTAAATCTGTTCTAGGCCCTATACGGACTTAGCTGGTTTGATTATCAGCCAATGAAATGACACCAACTATTCAGTGCGGTCCTCTTGGGGGCCAACTGGTACCCATCTGATAGGTGTTATCAGTACAACTCGCTGGTAACAAGCTCCAGCAATGGCCGTGCCCATGGGACAACCTGCTACCTCGGAATATTATGTGGGGGAGGGGGTTACATCCCTCCTCATCAATATCCTAAATATATTACTAATTACAGTTGGAGGAGGAAATCTCATATATATGCTAGATAGATAGATGGACTTTGCCTACGTGTAACAGAGAAGGGCTTAGTATGGCCTTAGTGCGTCCGCCATTACTTCATCTGGCACCTAGGCCAAAAAAAAAATATTGTAAGTTTCCGGTAACATGGTACAAAAAGTTGAGATAGGTAGGGCGGATTTTTATTTATTTAATTTCTTTTGCTGACAAATATGTTGGCTGAAATATTGAGTTTTTATGATTGATAACGATCAATATTAGCTATCATACATACCTGCCAAAATGTATAAAGCTTCAGTATAAATCTAGGGTTCCTTGCTTGGACGAAAGGGAAATCTTAAGATACTAGAAATATGAAATTAATGTGAAAAATTATGAATAATATTGAAGAAATTATGAAAAATATGAAAAATTTTGAAAAAATTATGAAAAATTTCTTCAAAAATTCTGAGGTCGGCCCTGTTTGGCTGAGGTAGGTCGGGTTACCGGAAACCAACCTTTTTTATGTGGCCCTAGCGAGATAAGCACTGATAACAGCCGGCATGATGGTTGTCACCGTTGTCGACCCCTTTCTGGGGGTCTCCGATACCCTGTACACCAGTTTTTGAGAAATATCTTTCCATTTGCGCCATGCAACATGGCGCACTTCTCCTGAATTTATTACTGAACCAGTTTAGCTCAAATTTGTTCCCAACATACTTTAACATCACCTTTATACATAGGGTAAATTTATTTTTTGGTGGAATAAGATTGACCTCTCCTAAAATCAATTTTTAAAAAGTGTTGTCACTGAGGAACGTATCATAACAAAGATGGCGGCCGCGGAAACGCATGGCTTCACTCAGCAAACTTTTATGTAGTGTAGCTCCTAAAATATGGGGAATTTTGTTTCTTTTTTTTTTGCATATTGCTAGAGATTAATGTAAAGAATAATGCTCTGGCTTCGTTACAGTGAAAGTTTTCTCTAAGTATGCCAGCTAAGCACATGTAAATAAAGCATTTTCAACTTCCGGTTGCATCCACTGACTCTCTTAGAACCTGGCCCTATGGAGCAGCCCAACTCACAATATATATGTGAGTTGGGCGCCGATCCAACTAGCATGATGGGTACCAGGTGTTAGATAATGTACCCAAAGAATTCTGCAGTGAATGGAGGGAGTTATCTCAGTGATTGATAATGTATCCCGGGTCAGCCCTATAAACTTGTATTTTTTCCAGCGCTTTTAGAAAATCTTAAAATACCTGTATTTATTTACTGTGATAAGTACGAAACACATGAACATATTCTACTTCTCGGGGGACGTGCTCTTGCATGACCCAAAACATGATAGTGCTGGAGTTTTCCAGGGCCCCTAGACACAAAATCATGATTTATTCAGCGTGAAATCTGTGTGTCTATAGTATAAGGTCAATACTTAACCCTTTAAGGACCGACAGTGCATTAATGCATCATGCCTATTGGTTGTCATGATGCATGAATGCAGCCTTGGCGGGTAACTCACCAGCAGTGCATCCATGCATCATGGCAACTCTATGCAGTGAATACACTCCTGGAGGGTCGGCATGATGCGCAAATGAAGTGCTGGCGAGCAGACTCGCCAGCACTTCATTTGTGCATCATGCCGTCCAATGGGCATGATGATGCTCTGCTGGTCCTTAAATGGTTAAGTCGTAAATGACTCCTGTGCGTGATAAACCAAGGTGAGGCAGTTTTCTAGCACCACTGAGTCTGGCCGGAAGTGTACAGTACATGTTAGTGTAGGGATTGGGGGGGGGGGGCTGGTTTTAACCCTTTGAAGCTGCAATAATTGTTGGAATGCCCTTCTCTATATTCATGTATCTCAGATAGTTATATAGCTCATTTCCTCAAAACCAGGACCATTCATTCTGGTGAAAGGTACCGTGAGCTGTAATGCATACATTTAACGAGTTCGTCTCAGCGGCTCTTTCATTTTTGGCAGGAATGGGGGAAAAAAACACTTAATAGATTTGACTTATCTCCGCAAGGGGGCAAGACTGAGTAGTCATGCCTCCAATGCAGAGCTCTTTCTGTCATAGAATACCCGTCTAATTTCTGATAAGTCTTGTTGCAGCTTAAAGAGATGCGTAATGCCTTAAAATCCATGTAATACTCCTATATCATGTTGGGAGCCTTAGTAAATTTTGAATGGGAACAACCAGACATTTCCTCCCTGACAGCATCCAAATAACTACACTCAGAATGTCCCATACTGAATATTTCTTCATCAGCTATTAGCTTGGTATTGCCCTTGACTCTGATTCATGGAATACTGCTATGACAGGCACTATAACACCCGAGAAAAACACTCAGATTGGAGTCAGGATGCATCAATGCTGTCTAAAAACACTCGGATTGGAGTCAGGATGCATCAATGCTGTCTAAAAACACTCAGATTGGAGTCAGGATGCATCAATGCTGTCTAAAAACACTCAGATTGGAGTCAGGATGCATCAATGCTGTCCAGCAGCTAGGACTGCATCATGCCAACCCTTGATTCGGGAGTGCATCAGGTGGATAGGATTGCGGCGATGTATGAATGCAGCTGTGATGAGCTACTTGCAGCCCTATACCAACCTAGCGGGATACATTATTGACCAATTAGAAAATTCCTTTTCAGAGTGCATTACATAACAACTGGCCACCATGCTGGCTATTATCAGTCCTTATCTCTCGAAATACCAGATTTAACAGGGGTCATCCCACTAAGTGACTAACCAACGAGTAAATAGGAACATTATGTCAAGGTGAATATCGATACCCCATTGACAATGCACTAGCCTCCCGTATTGAACCCCTGCGTTATATAACCAGCGCCAAATCCCCACTATGACGTCATAGGTCCATTGCGCATGCGCGACTGCTTCAAATCGTAAACAAACAAGATGGCGGCACACAACATTTTCGGGTAGACGACAGGTGAATAAGGGTTTAATCTTATTGATGAAATATCGATTGATTTTCCACTCAAACACCTTGACATAAATGTAAAGGTGTACTCTGATTAATCATCGTTCACCTTTACAATTTTATGTAGTTTTTCAAGGGTTACGGTATAGACAGGGTGACCTGGGGAGAATTGGGTTAGGTCTACCCTGCAGGAGGGATAGTAGAGGCTGTGTACTATGGAAAGTGTTTACCTAGATGGATGTCGGCCCAGTCAGTCAGTCAGCTGGGGGCACAAGCTGATAGACCTCACCCCAACACCTCACAATGAACTCAATGTTACCTATACCACATCTACACCTAGTACATGTAGTTGGTGGCTAAGTTAGCTGGGATGCACAAGTCTCATGTCAAAACCGCATTCTTAATCCCTGAGTGATCTTTTTTTTCACAACAGGCAAGAGGCAAAAATCCAGCCCCTCTGAGGGGCTGAGCAAAATAATTTTACTTTTTAGCAGTAAGTTTTGGCTGCTCACCAGCACTTCATTGGTGCATTGTGTAGACTAATGGATATGATGTTCCCCTCCATTGGCGAGCCATAGAGGGTTAAAACTTAACTTCCAATATACCTAGACATTAACCCTATATAATTACCGTAATCTCCCGCGTATAAGGCGCGTCTTATACGCCAAACAAAATGCTGCTGAGTCTTATACGTGGGAGGGACATTGCCTTGAGTTTGGGGTGCGCCTTATGGGGGGGGGGTAATTTTACAATAGAATAGTACTAAATTAACAAAAATCTGCCCTTAGAGGTGCATCTTATACGTGGAATTGCATTCTCTTAGTTGGGGATGCGCCTTATACGCAAGCTGCGCCTTATACGCGGGAGATTATGGTACCAATGATTGTTACAGTACATGTGTATAAGAAATTTCTAAAAGGACCTTTAGACTGGTTCAAGTCCCCAAGCTTTCCAACAACACCACACATTCTGCCACTAAGCTTAGGATGGATTCACTAGAATTGTTATGAATGTTTTTGCTTTTTTTTTCAGCATATTTTCTTCCTCTCACTTTAAAACCAATAAGCTTGAGCAAGTCTGAAGAAAAAGCATCCCCTATGTTCTCTACTCCACCCATCCTTTTGCAAACACAAGGTCTGCCCTGTAATCTCATGATACCTATGTATCACTGTCCTCAACCCTTTTAGGACTTGGTAATGTTATACTGTATATCTACTATAGATATGTTGTCGCCTTAGTGCAAGAAGGTTGTAACTGACATTTTGGGAAAATTGAGTTTTTTTTCTGTTTTAGCAGCTATTGGGCTTTATTTACCTATGAAAGTAATGGAGCTCTCTTTTTTTCCCTTTTTTTTCTTTGTGCCTACAGGCCCCAGTGCAATATTGTCCTATGTACTTAGTGTCGTAGTAATTGTAACACTTCTTTTGTCTCTCCTACAAAACTTGAAAAATACAGTTACCACCTTGTTGCACTATGGCGACAAGGTGAATGAACATGTTCTAAATAACTCGCCCGTGACTTGACATTTTCATGTGCATGCATCATACTCGGCACGATGCAATAGATGCAACTCACAGGCAAACGCACACAAAAAAAAAACACAGGGAAACATGATTTTGGACGCTTTTTCAAGGAAATTTGATATAATTCGACACAGAAATATCAAAAGTAAACAAGGAATTCCTGGGGGGAAAACAGGCAAAAGTGGCATCTCTGAAATTTATGAAAAAATGGGCATCAATACCATGCTGCCCTTGAAGAGTTAGATCAACTCCATATTCCACCACCACAACACCCCACTCCTCTTGATGTTGGCAGATGCAGTAATGAATTGAGTAGCGACTGCAGTAGTAACCCAAAACAGGTGGCTGTCAGCTCAACTAAGAAGCAAGGTGAAGTGGAGCTGTCAACACTATGAAGGCCTTGGAGAGAGGTCCTCTATATATAGCTAGCAGCTAACAGCAATACAGGTTTTGGGGACTGGAAGAAGTTTAAACCCAGAAAGACCTTTAACACTCATAGCGGAGTATTTCAAATGGCAAAGAGGTATACCTGTTACTGGAAAAGTAAGAAATCCAGGAGTAAACTTCACACTGAACAAGATCTTGAGAATTACTCGGAAATTTCTTGAGTCCCGCCTTGTGAATACAACAAGAATAGAGAATGTGATTTCCCCGGAAATTTGGACACGCCATAACATCTTACACATGATATAGATCTCAAGAATTTCTCAGGAATTTCTTGGGAAAGACTCGGGATATTCCCAGGAACTAGACATGTTTTTTTTTCTCAAGTATAAGATGTTCTGGCATGTCCAAATTTCCAGGGAAAATCACGTTCTCTTTGCCCAAGTTGTGAACGTCCCCAACTGGAGTCCTGTTCAGTGGGTTGGAACACTTTCATCACTTATTGTGTAAGTGAGATGGTAAAATAGTAGGGTACTCTAGCTCCACAGCTTTACTTTCACATCCTTGCACAAACAATAAGCGTATCCTTGCCTCATACATAGTTCCAGTGTTGCCAAAAATTTTTCCTGTCTTGGCATCTTACGCAGGCCATTTTTCTTTTACACATGCCATATCAACTTAAAGAATTTCAATTATATATCAAAAACAAAATTGACCATAACTTTGCTTCTATTAGGCAGATTTGATAAAATTCTTTTCACCATTATTGAGCTGGCCATTATGATTCTACGCTGGCAAAAGCCGGCGTCATTTCAGCATTACTGTAGTTCCCACAACAATATCGGATTAAAATTCCCTGACCAATGATAAAGCATTACACCTAAGTTTTCTGAGAGAAAAAAGGGGGGCCCTTTACTCCCCTTTTCATAAGCCCCTGTGTACATTCTAGTATATTTTCGCCGACTTTCCCTGACCTGTTTAAACCCTGCAGTCTAGGATCTATGAGGCTTCACTTCCCATTGGCCGATCTCTGACCACATCATCACCGTCAGTAGATCAGTGTGAGGTGAAGGCCGTCTGAGCACTTTGAATATTTACCCCACTTTTAGGTGTGGGACCCACTACAACATCTCACTCACTTAGATTGACCCTTTAAGGACCATATGATGGCTCCCGATGTTCAGTTGAATTTTATCTAGCCCCAATCGTCAAAAACAGACGAAGAGCAGGGGCTCATGTGAGGCCCCTAAGTCTCAAAAAGCCCCTATCCCTCAACAATTTGTGGGATAGGTGATGTTTTAGATTTAAGGTCCACCTAAAGCCCCTAGCTTACAAAAAGTCACTATCCGACAAAATTTTGAGATATAGGATATAATTAACCCCTATCTCAAAAAGCCCCTGTTTCAAAAAGTTACTATCTTTCAAAACCCCTATGTCTCAAAACAATTTTATCCCTCAAGATTTTGAGATATCAAAGTTAGGGTGCTGCTTATATGCAGATTTGACTTACGCACATAGTTCTGCAGTATTACATATTTTAAATCCGATATTTACAATCACCTATGTATACCTCTACATTAGCCCTCTGCAAAATGGACACAGACAAATGTCCATACTTCTCCCTATTAGGTGTGCTGGTTTCTTGGTATGGGGTTGCAATTAAGGAGTACATACATGCCACTTCTGTGTCTAAAAAGAGAGCCAAAAACAAAACAAAATATAACAACAACAAAAGAAAAAAAAAATCACCATTTACCCAACATTCATGCCATGCCCCCTGGGACGTTACATAACTATGAACAAGTAACAACAATTGGTACCCCTGCTATATATCAGTATTGTCAACGAACCGTTAAAAGTGGGTTTCTAATTGAATGAAAAATAATTTGAAATTCTAATATGGGCACTTTATTGGCACTATTCAACTACAATATTTTTTTTCCATGTCCTTAGTACAAAGAAAACCTCAGCAAAAGTATCACAGTTTCAAAGTTTAGAGTTTAATGGAAAAAAAGCCCACTGGCCACCCGGGCCAGTAGGAAGGTTGTTTTTGAAAACATCACTGGCCAGCAATCAAAACTACCGTAATCTCCCGCGTAGAAGACGCGCTGCGCGTATAAGACACACCCCAAACTCAGCACATGCATTTTCGCGTATAAGACACACATTTTAATGCTCAATTTTGTAAATCCAGTACTGTTCTATAGTAAAATTACCCCTCGTATAAGACGCACACCCAACTTGAGAGAAAGCTATAAGACCCCCAGCATTTTGTTTGGCGTAGAGGACGCGTCTTATACGCGGGAGTTTACGGTACTGGCCATTTGCCACCGGGCCAGTGTTAGTGTCTACCCCTGATACAATATTTATCATAGCAAAGTGTTTCTTCGTCTTCCTCTGTCGTCATAATGCACTTTCAGGGACATGCTAGTTCTAATCTTAACAGCTATCAGTGCATACCAGCAGAACCAGCTCCAGTGCCGTTATGAGTCTATTGGGTCTAAGCGGGACTGGAGCTAGTTTCTGGCGACATGCACTGACGAGATCACGCTTGGTCGAGGACATTTTTAAGAGTGAATTATACATCACAGATGTAATGGCCGAGAGATCGTAATAGAGATGTCTAATTACGAAGTGATTGAACAAACACTCAGAGACTCTAGGGGACAGAGCTGTGGTGCTGTTGGATGACCTGGAACAATAGCAATTCACTACAGGTATTTGGAGGCGCCTAGTACTGATGTGGAAGCTATGAGGCCACTGCAGAACGACCCTGGACAAAAACAATTCACTATAGGTGAGAGGTATTACATAATTATATATGCAGGCAGTACCACAGGTCTCTGTAAGGTCTATTGCCATGACAGAGGTTATGTAGTATTTGCTGATCTGTGAGTGTGGTACACTGGTACATCTGTACACTGGTACACCACAGTCTTTGTCATGGTTGACTGAATTCAGTAGCTGATCTATAGTAGAGGACTTTTGGCTGTTTTTGACATGACCTGCTGTCCCCCTCCTACACGACGTATATATGGCCGAGGAGACAAGTCTCTCGGCCAATAAGAGCTGATCAAATGGAACCAGCTTGTCCCTATAGGTGGTTGTTATCCAGGGACAAGATACCCACTATACCATGTCTTATCAGTGTGTTTTGCCACTTTTAGAAGAACCAGCAAAACTCACAATGGTGGATCCAGTGGGTGTGGGTCTAGAATCCTATATTTGGAGGCTGGCATGGGCAGGGTAATTGGTGAGATCACTATCATTTTTTTTCATTTCTTAAACAGGGTTCCCACAAAATTCTCAGCTGGATGGACGATGTGGCCAATAGACTTTGTGGCAAATGGACGATGTGGCCAAACCAAGGACGATGTGGCCAAATTTTTGGATGCTGTGGCCAAAAATGGACTATGTGGCCAATTTACAAATATAGTTATGTGAAAACGATATCTTTTTTAATTTTGGCCACATCATCCTTTTGCCACATCGTCTTTTTGCCACATTGTCAATGGGTATTAGTGCAGAATTAAGAGTAGCTTTTGTAGAATATAGGTAAAAATAAAAGTACATGTATGACACGGAGAAATTATGTTAGGGCAGGTAAATGGGTTTGTTATGAAACCCTTTTTAGAACCCATATTCTTATGTTAGATTGCCATACAAAACATTGGCCACAAAGTCCACCCTGTTTGGCCACATCGTCCACAACTTTGGCCACATTGTCTTGGCCACATCGTCTTTTGGTCACATCGTCTACAAATCAATTCTCAGACTGAAATTCCATGACTTTCCATAACAAAAAATTTCTCTGACAGATTATATATTTTTGCATATGCGCTGCAAATTTCTTCAGTTGAGTGGGAAGGGATTGGTTTATTTCAAAGAATTTTGTAAAAAGAATAAATACATGTTTTTTCATTTTCCATTACTTTCCCTGAAATAAATATGATTAAATTTCCCTGACCATTGCATGACTTTCCCTGACAACGTTTTATTCCACGACATTTCATGGCTTTCCATGGTTTGTGGGAACCCTGCTAAATCAAGTAAAAGGGTGGGACTGCATGACTACCTCAAACGTACCTGTTGGAGTTTCCTTGATTTGGCCAGTATTTGTATATGTACTTTATTATCATGGTAAGACAGTCAAACACACATAAACACATGATTTATTATGTCAGTCTGGGTCAACACTTTTACACATGTACTACCACGCACGTCGGAACAAATAAATACATACATGTCGGCCACAGACAATTTCTTATGAGGAGAAAAAAGGAACTTGGCAAACTTTCCCTGGCAACAGAGATTGTTTGCATCTAAAAATAGCTCACAGATTATATGTAGGGGCCGACTCATTTAATGATACCGTAGATGTGGGAGGAGGGCTGGATCAAAAATGGTAGAGGGGCAATCCATGAGCTAAGAGTTTGGGGAAGATTTCAAACATCTTGAAAGATCAACATGTACAACTACCTCAGTATACCTTTTTTGGGGGGAGGCTTTTTTTTTTATCAGACATTTTTAAGATATTTCCAAATTTCCTAAAACCGGAATGAAAATGGGCAATGAAAGAAAAAAATTATATCTTCAAAAGAAGGTGGGGTGTCAGCAAGATTATTATACCTTATCATAGGACTTTTGAACTTCAATTGCCTTAAAATTTAGCAGGATGACATTGAAGGCTTCCATCTAAAATTAACGGGAGGGGGGGCGGAAAAAACCCACGAAAACAAACAACAAAAACAAACGAAAAACAAAGCCCCCCCCCCCTCCCGATATAGTACAATATGACCGGTCCCTATGTAGGTTCCTACAGCGCCGGTAGAGGGAGCCACTGAGCATCATAAAAAGCTGTAAAAACCCAATACAAAGACACAGGCCAGCAACACGCCGCCTGGTGGCGGGGGGGGGGGGGCAGGATCATCATTGTATGCCAACAATTCATCCTACACTGTGAGTTAAGTCATACATCACTGTGACATAGACGCAGACTTCTCCACAAGGTCGTAACTCACCTTAACAGCAAATACATAGAGTCCTCAAGAAATGCTGACTTTTATATCTGTTTTCCTACGACATGTTAATGACGCACTTAAGTGGTGAGCCAAAAATCAATTTGTATTGGGTGTATATGAACATAGATGTACTTTTCCTGTTCCATTCAATGATATCAAGTTCCCGACTGAATCTAGAAAGTTTTACTTTCCTAAATTCTATCTCATTATGTGCATGAGTGAGTGTATTTACACAATTCTTGATATCAATTTGATTAATAAGCATGGACAAATTACTTTAGTATGGATCGAGAGAGGTGCGCTTACATTTCCACCCCCTCTACCTGTGCTTGAGTGGGAACTACGCTATTTTGAGATACGGAAATGTATGAACCTTAATCAAAATTTGATGTGATGTATGTGTGCTTCGCACCGGGTATATATTCACATAACCTGGTTAACCCATAGTTTATCTACTACGTAAATGTTGTTTGTAAAGTGGAGACATTCTGGTGCGAAGCGCTCAAGGATTTAGATAGACACTTGTTATTGTGTTTTCAGGCCACTGTTTTTTTCTTTTTACTTAGGGGGGGGGGGGTTACAGGTCCGTCACACAAGTACTGGAGGGCCCGTAAAATAAATAGAATCCTGGAAAATCTTCTTCTTAGCTATATTTGAGTTTTCACAGCTTTTAAATAGAACAAAAGTTTTTAGGGGTAAAATCCTACTCTTATCTTTATCATACCCTTCTAGAAATATTTTTCTGTGGTGCCCGTAACCCAAAGAATCAAAAGAGGTGTTTCCTTAGGAAAATACTTTCTTGGGCAGAACTGCCCTTTGTTGCTAGGTATATCCTGTAGGGTAAAGATTGAGTACCTGGTATATTGGTCTAGAAATAACTTCCTAAATTGTGTGAAGGATGTGTCATGGCCGTGTTTTAGATGTTCCTGTTGTTATATCTGTTTGTTACAAGGCAGACAAACACATCTACACACACATACATACATAGATCAGACGCTGGACCAGCATCTCTCACTTCATGTGACCGATCACGGGGTGAGTGAGTGAGTAATAGTTGCCATTTCAACAGCTAAGGTCATATTCATGGCGAGAACTACATTACAAAATATCACAGGAATGTGTCTGTGCCCGCACACATGTGCACCACACACATCCTGAGGGGATAGCAAACGGGAGAAATAGACCCTTTTAAGTGGGCTAGGGAAGCCCCCGATCACGTGGTCATCTTTACCCCATAGTGTACACAGGGAGTCTGAGTTAAACCATTACGGACAGCATGACATAGGAACGGGGCAGGGGGCCAAGTATGTTTTGCCTATAGACTAAACTTTCAAAATTCATGCCCCAGTTGATCAGCCTTTTACGCGATCTATTGCAGTATTACCATAATCTCCCCATAATATCCTGTGAACAACACCTGTCTTATACGCGAATCAGAGGGTTACTGTGCCCTTAGAATCAACCATCCTGAACTCACCGTGCATCTCATAGGTGAGGTGTAATTACATCAAATTGCATTTAAGTGTTTCAGGCTCTAGTTGTGCCTGATAGCTTTCTCTTCAACTCAGGGTGCGCCTTATACACGGGATGCGCCTTACATGCGAGCGAGAAGTTGAATTGAATTGAATTGAAAATTCAGTATTAAGTATGCCCCTAGGACCATGCCATCCCCACAAGGCTTACACAATCCTGTAGGTCTATATGATGCAGCAAAACAGGCCGTATGCCGTCCCTACAGGGTTAAGGTAAGGATGTAGGAGGCACAGGTGAGGCGCGTGATCGTCAATTAGGAGTCAAGGTGAGCCTCACCAGGGGTGTAGGAGGATGGAGGTGTCATAGAACATGTGTACCGTAATACCTCCCGTAAAAACCGCATCAGCGAATCAGGTGCACCCCACGTATGAGGCGCACCCTGGGCAGTGGCGGATTTAGAAAAGGGCATTGACACCCCCTCCTTTTTGTCTATAGTTAAGAGTTATTTAATTACTTCTGAAAAATCCACAATTTGGACCACGCCCCTTCCTTTTATAAATCCCGGATCCGCCGCTGTACATGAGGTGCCTCCTGAGTTCAAGAAGACAAAGTGCAGTTAGGGTATACTTCTTGCAGTACAGGTTACTACTGTTCTATATGATACCCTCGTCTATAAGACGCACAATGATTTCAGGCAGATCCTATAAGACACAACAGCAAGGACTTATCATTGCTTATAAGCCGCACCTTATACCTGAGGTATTACGGTAGATGCAGAGGTGCCAGGGTATCTGGCTTATAAGCCGCACCTTATACCTGAGGTATTACGGTAGGTGCAGAGGTGCCAGGGTATCTGGCTTATAAGCCACACCTTATACCTGAGGTATTACGGTAGGTGCAGAGGTGTCAGGGTATCTGGCTTATAAGCCACACCTTATACCTGAGGTATTACGGTAGGTGTAGAGGTGTCAGGGTATCTGGCTTATAAGCCACACCGTTTATGTGAGGTATTACAGTAGGTGTAGAGGTGTCAGGGTATCTGGCTTATAAGCCGCACCCTATACCTGAGGTATTACGGTAGGTGTAGAGGTGTCAGGGTATCTGGCTTATAAGCTGCACCTTATACCTGAGGTATTACGGTAGGTGTAGAGGTGTCAGGGTATCTGGCTTATAAGCCGCACCTTATACGTGAGGTATTACGGTAGGTGCAGAGGTGTCAGGGTACCTGACTTATAAGCCGCACCTTATACGTGAGGTATTACGGTAGGTGTAGAGGTGTCAGGGTATCTGGCTTATAAGCCGCACCTTATACCTGAGGTATTACGGTAGGTGTAGAGGTGCCAGGGTATCTGGCTTATAAGCCACACCTTATACATGAGGTATTACGGTAGGTGTAGAGGTGTCAGGGTATCTAGCTTATAAGCCGCACCTTATACCTGAGGTATTACGGTAGGTGTAGAGGTGTCAGGGTATCTGGCTTATAAGCCACACCGTATATGTGAGGTATTACGGTAGGTGTAGAGGTGTCAGGGTATCTGGCTTATAAGCCGCACCTTATAACTGAGGTATTACGGTAGGTGTAGAGGTGTCAGGGTATCTGGCTTATAAGCCGCACCTTATACCTGAGGTATTACGGTAGGTGCAGAGGTGCCAGGGTATCTGGCTTATAAGCCACACCTTATACCTGAGGTATTACGGTAGGTGCAGAGGTGTCAGGGTATCTGGCTTATAAGCCACACCTTATACCTGAGGTATTACGGTAGGTGTAGAGGTGTCAGGGTATCTGGCTTATAAGCCACACCTTATACGTGAGGTATTACGGTAGGTGCAGAGGTGTCAGGGCATCTGGCTTATAAGCCACACCTTATACGTGAGGTATTACGGTAGGTGCAGAGGTGCCAGGGTATCTGGCTTATAAGCCACACCGTATATATTAAAGTTGAAAAATAGGTGAAAATCATGTTTTTTGCTAAAAATCATGTTCTTATAATACCCCCCCTTTTGACTGTGCATGTTTTACATCATTCCAAATCACATTTTTTGATAGCTATATGATATAGCTTTAGGCTTCAGGATGTTTGGAGTTTGTCTGGATATTAAATAATTCCCCATGCCTCTCTTAATATGATACAGTACACGATTGTTACTCCGATAGGGAAAAAAAGACATCTACTTTTCTTAAACTTAGAATCGCTGGTTAGTGTCTATAACATGCAGTTATTTTGAAGGACCAATAGTGATAAGACTCCCACAAAAAAAAGTCAACTTCATCCAATAGCCTTGACTGTAGGTGATAATATGTATTGGCATACATAATTTTTCTATCGGAGTAACAAACACCTTTTTCCCTGTTATTTTCTATATGATTACTTAAATTAGCATATGTTATGTCTTATATCATGTGCAGTTATCCCTTTGACAATTCTGAGCCATAGGTTTGGCAGTGGTACCACTGGAAGTGTATTATACATCACATAAGGAGACATTGTAAGTCGACCTGTTACTCCGATAGATTTATTCGTAGTTCAGATACAATACACCAGACAGCGCCTCCTGTTGCCATATGACGCCGCACACATCCGGGACCTTGTTTTTCGGTTTCAAAACACTTCCTGCGAGCATCAGAGGCCAAATACAAACAAAATCTACCAGAATTGTTCCTCCGTGAGGGAAAAAAGGTGAGTCATCGACAAAAATGATGCAATATTTCGCTTTATGAATGTCTAGGGATCATTTTCATGTGCTCTACAGCCACCGGGATGGCTTTATTTTGATACAATACGGTTTTATCGATCCGTGGGTGTTCGCGTTTCCTCTCTGCGCCAAGCCATAGCCGCGTGGTTTGGAAAATGAACTTGGCCACCCGAGCACCGGTCGTCGTGTTACTCCGATAGGGAAAATACGTTTCGGCAAAAAATCTAGGTCTGTGGCACATTACTGCATCAGTGGGGGGTGGTTATGTATCTAAAACGATCAAATGGACCCTTGTGCATAATTGTATGGCATTTTGGGTACATTCTAGCCTAATTTCACAGAATTCTGTGGCCAAAAGATGAAAACAACCCCAAAAATTTTAGAAAATCCTACAACTCTTCCTCATTTTTCATGTTTTTTTGGCACAGATTATATGGTTATATGTAGTTTATATCTTACATACACCCTCTAACTGTCATTTTAGCTTGCTACAATGCAGTTACCCCCGCTCATTTGGTCTGTACAGCCCAAAAAAAAAATATAATCGAATAACCCTATCGGAATAACACGATAAACACAAATGTTCCTTCTGCTACCTATGTAATCGCTATATTCTGTCCCAAACTACTTTATTTCATTGCCCGACAGTGTCTCCAATGTTTCAATGTGGATAGAGCCTAATCCTAGTGCATTTGTGCAATCTGTAACACAATTTGATTTTTTTTTCGGAGTAACACTCGTTCACTTTTTCACATATTCTTTGAAAAATATGACTTCCGCTCTACCAACCTTCTCCATATTTTTACTGGAGGTGCCCCTACCATCCTTTATTCAAATCAAATAGTCATTTCCTGATTTTGAATAAAAAAATTCCCAATTAATCTATTGGAGTAACAATTTTGTCTGTTTTTATAATATATTCTAGTATTCAAAGGCATATTTGTACCTGAGCTTGTCAATAGGCTGTGTCCCAATTACAGAGCACATAAACATTAGTTTCCAATAAATAAAGGTAGTCAAATGTCCTTTTTCATCTAATTTCATATGTTCTGAAAATGTTGTTTTTCTGTCAATTTTAGGAGATGGGTAAACGAGGGCGACCGAGGCTACCTCCGGACCAGCTGACGACTCCAAGTGAGTCAAGTTCCAAATGGCGCGATGGCCAGAAGGCTCAGATGGGGGTTGCGGCCTTCAATAAGAAAGAGGCCGAGCGGAAGAGGGTCAAAGATGCCGAGGTAAATTACAAAAGAAATCAATTTTTCATGGCAAATAATTAAATGCATGTACATTGGATCATCTATCATGAGTTCCTTGTCACCACACAGTATCTTTTTAAATGACTCAACTGATTTATGTATTTTCTTTTCTTTCAGATACGTGAAGACCCCGCCTTGTACGCGGCGAAGAAGGAGAGGGACCGCCTCAAGATGGCCAAATGCCGGGCGAAAGCAGCGGCCAAGAAAGCAGCAGAAGCTGCAGGGCAGGCACCTGATGCCGCCGTGCCAGCACCCGCTGCCGTGCCAGCCGCCGCCGTGCCAGCAGCCAATCCTGTTGCGCCAGCACCAGCACCCGAACCTCAGCCAGGAACCAGCAAGCCTAAGAGTAAGGGCCGGAAGAAGGGCAAGGCGCTGACTGTGGCCCAGTCATTGTTTACGCCGCCGAGGAGTTCCAGACGGGCCAATGATGACGACCTGGCACAGCCATTGGTAAGAATTAATATAATATTACTCCTGTAATACTGTTCAGTGAGAATCTTTTTTGTTACAGTTAGTTCTGCATTCAATGCAAATCAGATTTATAAATTATAAATTTATAAATTCTATTAGACATCTAGTGCTGTTTGATAAACTGGTATAACTAATTATATAAATAAATGTTAATTTGATTCCTCTAGCCCTCGACACGGTCAAAGACGAGGAAACGGTCCCGGTCCCCTCTGGCGTCAACATCCGATGAGGATGAGGATGAAGGAGGCAGCACCACAGGGATGGTGAAGGACATCAGGTAAAGTTCAACTCTAAATAGTGACTATTCACTATGTAAATTTATAATTTATAATCTGTCAAAATGTATCAATAATGAATTACATTTCTCTGCTAAATATTATAAATCATTACCATAACCATCGTTTCATCTATTGAATTGTTGTTACACACTAATTTCCAGGGCTACCATCCGGCAGGTCCTCAAGTAATTGAGGATCTTTCAAGGGATAAAAGTAATTAATTTAGATTAGATTAGAATAGTTGCTGTTGGTTGTTAATTGGTTCGCTTTAGTTTGTGGTTACTTGTTAATTAATTCTCTTAGTTAACTTGCTTCTCTAGTAGCTACTGTGATATTTATTGCCTTTCGCTATAGATAGATCTATGTGCTGTAGGATTTAATTAAAATCTTTTAAGGTCAGCATGGCGTGTCGACCCGCATCAAAGCGACATGTATGCTCTCCTTAAATTCGGCAAATAGTTAAACTAGCTTGGGCTTAACTGTGGTGTATTGAAATTTGCTTTTATAAAAATGAATCTTAACCCATCATCAACATATTTTAATGCATGGTCATTATTTTCTAGCGGACCGAATACGCCCACCGACATGAGACTGAACACCGACACACAACCTACAAAGCGGACAACATTGGAATCCAGACTATATAGACGACTACAGGCTCAGGCGGCAGAAGGAGACGAAGCATAACAACAGCTCCATGCAGAGATAGCCAGGCTTCGTGCACTAGTCCCACCAAACAATGAAGGCCCCGTCCCACCGGCCAAGCGGAGAAAGCAGCACATCCCGCAGCCAGAGGGTGCTGCTCCCCTCAACGTAGAACCGGATGCCCGTGTTGACTTGATCATCCCTGGCGACGCGGACCATGGTTGGACACCAGGCCGTATCCCCCCGGGCACCCCGCCTCGCCAGAAGCAACTTGTGATGGCAAAACGCAACCAGGCGTACTTGTACCTAACACAGAAAATCAAGAATATGCCACTCACCGGCAGAATGAAGCATGTCCATATGATGATTACGCCAACAAAACTAAAAAGTAAGCGGTTGACTACGCAACTTGCGAAAGATCTCGGAGTTGACCGGCGGACTCTCCTAAGGGCACCTGTCACAGTAACTGCCAGGACCATATGGTCTGCTGACAGGTTGGGTGAAAGACTTCCTCACAGACCCTGAGAACTCTGTCACTCTCCCAGGGAAGAAAGATGTGAAGACAGTAGAGGGTGTCAAGGTCCAGATCGTTCAGCTGACAGACTTCCTCGGTCATCTGTATGACCGGTACCAGACACAGCATCCGACTCACAAAGTCAGTCGCTCATTCTTTGACCGTGTCGTCCGTGATAACAAACACATTCGGCACGTGTCCCAGAGAAACACTAAGGCATGCCTCTGTGTGAAGTGTCAAAACTTCACACTGGGGCTCCGTGCTGTGGGTATCCGGGACCAACCGCACAGTATTGTGCGCCACAGTACTGTGGAGGAGTTCGAGCAGGGCCTTCTCACGAAACCCTCCCTTCCTGAGTACATCAAGTGCGACACCTGAAAAACGTGAAGGTGACATATGGAAGACCGGAAGCTCCATGTACTACAACAAAACTCAGGCTGACAGATTCTGGAGACACCAAGGAAGAGTTCATCAAGGCCCTTGCTGAGGAGTTCAGCACCATGAAGGACCACTGCGAGAGGGCGCGACGGCAGCACCGGATCGTCCGTGAACTGCGACTACAGATGTTCAACTGCGAGTGTACCATCCAAATGGACTTCGCAGAGAACTGGAAATCACCTATCCAGAGGAACCCCAGAGCGTGTACTACGCCAAAGATCCAGTTACTCTGCACCCTGCAGTGATCCATTATTGCTGTGGGGATAAAACGCTCCATGTGTCTCTCGCTCTTGTCACGGACGATCGCAAACACGATGCCTCCGCCATCCTCGCCTTCCTCCGAGCGATTGTGACCTTCATTCAACAACACCTCCCTGATGAAATCAGCACCCTGCATTACGTCACCGACTCGCCTTCGTCGCAGTACCAGAATGTGTCGATCTTCTCGATCCTGTGTCAGCACGAGGCGTTGTTTGGTAACAGACAAGCAACTTGGACGTACTTCGAGGCTGGGCACGGCAAGGGACCCTGTGATGGTGTCGGAGCAGCGGCCAAGCGAATGGCCGATAATGCAGTTAAGTCAAACCATCTCATCCAGAATGCGTTTAACTTTGCTAAAAGGGGCAACAGATCTGAGGGCAACGTGAGCTACATCCATCTGCCTGTCACAGAGATTGTAGCAGCATGTGATGCATTGCCCCAGTTGGTCGCTGCCCACTCCGTCAAAGGCACGATGCAGGTCCATGCCGTTCACCCAGTCAAGCCCAGCCACTCCATTGCTGTCAGGGATACGTCCTGCTTCGACCAATGCTGTTGGAGACACAACTTCTCCGTTCGCGAGTGTAATGGTTGGTCAGTGCACACCTTATTTCGAGAAGAGCCGGTCCAATGTACCACTCGTAAGGCACGCGACCCTGCTCGCCGTGAGAAAAGGCTGCTAGAGACCGATCCAGCTACCCAGCAGGAGGGTGTTCCCCCTGATCACGCTGATCAGGACGGCGAATCTGTCGGCACTCCACGGGCCCTTGTTGCCGCAGCCCGTGTTGAGGATGCTGGTTTGCTCCAGCGGCAGGAGCATGATGACAACCACCCACCCCGGGTTGAAGCCCACCAAGCTCCCCGGGATGATGATCAGGACAGTGAGTATGAGGTTGGTGACTTTGTGGCAGCCACCTCCCTTGATAACTGGTATATTGGCAAGGTGCTCAGAAAGGACCACCCAGAGTATGAAGTTAGCTTCATGATACCTGCACCGCCTGCCCCCATCGCGTTCCGGTGGCCAATCCGCAAGGACATCTTGGACATTGATGTGTCTACCATCCTGCGGAAAACTCCAGAGCCAGCTGTGTTTGGCACTTCAAAGAGAGTAATAAGCCTCCGCCTCCCTCTGGAAGTTGTTGACAACATCATAGAGCTCTACAATGGCACGAAACAATGAGCTCTGAACCGTCGTGTTACTCCGATAGGAATAATCCGTCCAAAGTGATGTTTACCTACAAGTATCCTACTGAGTTATGTGTTAAAGTATTGTGCCTGTAATGGTTTTATTGAATAGTAGACCTATTTACCTCATCATGTAAGGGTATTTGACAGCTGATAAAGTGATTTTGTACCTGCATGTGTCGGCGCTTCGTCGGAAAAGTGTGAAAAAAATTGAAATATTTTTTTCAAAGTGATGGTGCATACCCCAATTGTGTTCTCTGACTAGTTTAAAGTGGTCAATATAATGCCCAGACACCATTTGTACAGAGTTATGAAGTGTGATTAGGTTATGTGGTGTTTGGGTTTGATGGCGGTGGCCAAAGTAAAGTCATGCGTAACGCGTTACTCCGATAGGAAAACTCCGCCCAGAGTGATGTTTACCTATGAGTCTCCTACTCAGATATGAGTTAAAGTATTGTGCCTGTAATGGTTTTATTGAATAGTAGACCTATTTACCTCATCGGGTAAGGGTATTTGGCAGCTGATAAACTGATTTTGTACCTGCATGTGTCGGCGCTTCGTCGGAAAAGTGTGAAAAAAATTGAAATATTTTTTTCAAAGTGATGGTGCATAACCCAATTGTGTTCTCTGACTAGTTTAAAGTGGTCAATATAATGCCCAGACACCATTTATACAGAGTTATGAAGTGTGATTAGGTTATGTGGTGTTTGGGTTTGATGGCAGTGGCAAGAGTAAAGTCATGCGTATAGTGTTACTCCGATAGGAGATATATGAATTTCAGTCCCACTTTGAGGGAGTAATGTGCCAGAGTGGTGGTAGATATGGATGGGATGGTAGTTTCATATTAAAGTATTCATGTTGAAGTTAATTTAGATGTATTTTGGTGAATGTTTGACCATTTTTAACAAAGCTATAGGAAAGTGAAGGTTTTTGACAAAAAATTTCAAAAATTTCACTAGATGACTGAAGTTCAAAAGCCCATAACTCAGAGACTTTTTGAGGGAAGTTGTTGAATTTTTAAATGATGATACATACATACTAGGAGAGATTGTAGGAGCAATAAGGGGTCATTATGACATGATTAACATGAATTTCATGTTGGTCTCTGAATTACGCTATCGGAGTAACAGAAATTATGACAGGTTGTCTTTGATCGCTTATAAAAACGGATCCGCTAGGAGTTGCTGCGTATGTCAGGTGTTTTTATGGAGCCAAGACATTGCCCTTTGAATGTAATAAAGTTGTTTTAACTTATTTTGAGTTTCACTGATTTTTCTTTGCCAGGGCCAAAAGAGCTATATTCAAAAATTTGGCCCATTATATATGTGAGGTATTACGGTAGGTGTAGAGGTGTCAGGGTATCTGGCTTATAAGCCACACCATATATGCGAGGTATTACGGTAGGTGTAGAGGTGTCAGGGTATGTGGGGAATGGGGGGACTGGGGCAGAAGGAGGAGGAGGGTCAAGTCAGGCAAGGTCAGGTCCTAAAGGGTACATGGAATTAGGGCAATAGATGGGGTTACCGGTCTATCTATTACACTCAGGATAAGTAACCCTAGGGGAGGTGTAGAATTAGGTCAATACATGGAGTAAATTGTATCAGAATATTACAAAACAGATCCCTTGTCTCTGGTTGATTTGTTGGTCATGCCATATGACGTGACTCGCTTCTAAGACGCTCCCCAACCTGAAAGAATGCTATAAGGCACATATGCAGCTCAGTTTTTAATGCTTACCGGGTATGTATTGCTTTAAAAAAAAAAAGAGGAAAAGAGAAAAGTTGTTTATGGGCGATTTAGATGCATGTTGACAAGTAGAAGCCGGGTTCGATAGGTACAGAAAACAACCCGTTTGACTGCTCCCTATAGTTAACACTTTAAAGTCAGCTGATGCAGGAGTGCATCATGCCCCTTGGTCGGCATGGTGCACCAATGAATCTTTTGAGACGAGGTGAAACACCTCCTGCCACCTCGACGCTACCTAATCAAATGAGACTGTTGCTAGTCTTAGCTCACTATGTTGTTATGCAAACTCCCACCATTACCTTGGTTACAAACAAAGGATATGACATCACAGAGGGCTCCCAGCCAATCAGGGGCCCTATCTCTACTAGGAGACATTCTCCAGGTAAAGTAATAATTGACCAAGCAGAAATTAGGACAAAAAACCCAGATTTAATCCAGATCCAGATGGTTCACCAATGAAGTGCTGGTGAGTCTGCTCGCCAGCACTTCATTGGAGCATCATGCAAACCATAAGGGCTTGATACATATACTCCCAAAGGGTCGTCATGATGCTCCAATGAAGTGTTGGCGAGCAGACTCGTCAGCACATTATTGGTGCATCATGACGACCAATGGGCATGATGCACTCCTGCATCAGCGGCCCTTAAAGGGGCCTTGGCATGGTAATGCATGCCAGCATTAAAAAGTCACGTGACCACCCCATGAACAATCAGGGCGCCACGATTTTTCCGCTGGTTCCCGAGATTTTATGATCACTCTTTGAACCGGTACCCATGTTGTTAGTTTGCGGTGCTAGCCCCCCTTTTAATGTTTAACTGCTGCCTATAGTTAATGGGTAGTCAGGCCTGTAGGGGCGGTTTGTATGTATTCCTGGCAGAAATGGCTTAAACCTTTTAACTTTAAGGATGAGAAAGTGACTAACTGCCATGGTTCCCACAAAAACCATGGATCGAAATTCCCCGACTTTTCCCTGACCAAAGTCTGACCTTACAGGGTTAAAACAGGAAAAACTTAACGTCTACAGGAGTGGCCCAACAAGTACTTTGTAGTCATAAAAGGAAAATCTAGAACATCCAATTTATGACTCTATTCAGGGTGAATTCATGAGTTTCCACTGACATGTGAATATTGTTGTATATGGGAGCCTGAATGTGAATATGTTGGTCCTCCTTGACAGAAAAAAAAAAATCAATAGAACACATTATGTACGACACCTCATTGTTATTCACATCACACCATCCCCATACACCGTTCAGTTTATATGCTTTTCTATCATTATTTGCTTTGACAGTAAACCCTCGTGTATAAGCCGCACCCTCATGCATGTATAATGAGCCACACCTTGACTTTGGCGGAAGGCTAGGTCGCACTTGGAGTTTGTAAATTGCTTGTTTGGCGCTGTCGGTATTGTTCTTATTCTATTTTGTAAAAAAAAAAACGCACCTATAATCCACACCTTGAGTTCAAGAAGTGTTTAAAGCTTTTAGGCCACACTAAAGAAAATAGTTGGTCTATGGATTTCCCACACCTCATTTTCTAAAAAGCAAATTTTTATTCGAAAAATACCATGTCTATGGATACCGCCCGCATCATTTGCTGGGTACAGAAACGGCAGACCACTCATTGAATAGGGAAAAGTGTACATATGTTGATTTCAGTATTTATGGTGTGCTTAGAAGCTAAAGGAGACATCCGAGCAAAGGAGCAAAAAAAAAAAAAAAAACGCAAAAAAAAAATCGCCCTCTCCACATTTTATCTATGCAAAATCCAGACAAATAAATTTTCCTAGAAAAATAAAATAAAAATTTTGCCCTCCCGCCCAATTTTCTAAAAGAGAAAATCCATAGACCAATGTTTTAATTTGGTGTGGCCTTAGGGGCCACTCATGCATTAGTGCATCATGCACATTGGTCAACCTGATGCACCACTTAACTACTGGAGAGTCTGCATCATGCCGATCCACCGAGAGGGTATCATACCCGTAGGGTTGGCATGATGCAATGATGTATCATGCCAGAGTGGACCATTGCGATGGGAAATAAGCCACCGCCTATATGCTAGGTTTTAAAGTACCGTAAACCCTCGCATATAGCATGCGGCTTATACACAAGAATGGCCTCAGGTGCGTCCTATAGATATTGCCTAAATTCAGAGTGCGTCCTACAGGCGAGGTTTTTACACTTTAAGACAGTACTAAACTTCCCAAAATTAAGTCCAATCTGCACCCTACATCATTCCCTTCAACTCAGGGTGCATCCTATACGCGAGGGGAGTCCTGTACGCGAGGATTTACGGTATTTTTTACCCAGTGGCTGCACGATTCACCCTTTAATAGTGACAGCTCCATTGTTGAACATGTAATAGTTAATATACACTCACAGGCCCTAGGTCTAACCACTGGTGCATACAGTCTAACACCAATATAACTGTCAACTCAAGGAGAAAGGGGTGTTCAGTCGTCAATGGTGTTGTCCTTTTTCATACTATGGTTCGTGTTTGTACTTTTTTTCGCCCCTTGTGTACAATTGAGATTTGACAAAAGATTCATTGAAATGGAGGGTGGACGAAGATGAGAACAAAGAATACACCTACGACTTAAAAAGAGGAGAAATACACCATTCATAGATTATAGTGTCTCACTGCAAGGCAATAAAAGAGAAAGTACATCTCAAGTGGGATATAAATTGTACAGACTAACGCTATATACCCCATGTATAAGGGGGTGGTCATTTATTATCAACAGGGGGGGGGGTGGTGGGTTTGAGGGGGGGGAGCGTAAAAAATTCTGACCCCTCTCGAGGGGGGGGCTAAAAAAAATTTGACCCCTCTTGAGGGGGGGCTAAAAAAATTTACCCTCTTTTTAGCAAAAAAGCCTGCGCGCTACTATAGATCAAAGAGAGGGCGCGAAAACTCTCCGCGCCAGAGGCGCAAATTATTTTTACTGCCGTCGAGGGGGGGCGTAAAAAATTTCCGCGCGTAAACCCACCACCCCCCCCATGTTGATAAATAATGACCACTCCCTAAGTTGCACCTCGCGTATAAAGTGCACCCTCAACTTGAGGGAATCCTATACTATAGGGCGCACCTGGGCCTTGTTTTGGGCCAGTTTAGTATTAGTTACATGTACTACCGTTATCTCCGGTGTATATGGAGCATCCCACCTATTAGACGCACCTAGAGTTTTAGAAAGTGGTCAGAAAAATAAAAAAATGAAAACTTTTCTTCTACTGAATGGATTTTAAAAATTTAAAAAGCTAGGGTGCCCCGGGCCACCCTGGAACTCCCTGTTTTAAAATGAGTTAGGGGGAATGTAACATATCAAAATAAATGTCTTGATGTCTCCCTTGTGTATCCATGGAGAACTATAACCTAGCATATAAGACACGCCTTAAACGTAGGATATTACGGTAGTATTATGATCTCGCCTATAAGGCGCAATACTAAATTTGGCTGTTTCTATATAGCAAACTATAGTTCCATCCTCAGGTATAAGCCTCACCCTCTGCGCGGGATTGGGGCTTATCTCTAGAGAGTCATCATTTTACATGAGGATTAACCTATTGAGTTACTACAGTATGGGAATTTTAACGAACCAGAATTTTATCACACCTTGTCATTTCTTTGATTTTCTGGATAATTCATAAAAAAAAAGGTTATTTGATTGCCTTGATCAAAAACTCAATCACCGGTGTCATTCCTCAGTCTTGAACCTCGTGTTCCTCAGTCTTGTACCTCATGTAAAACAAAAACTCGCCTCCATCCTCTAAGCGCCATCCCACACTGAGACAAAAGTTCTCTCTAAAATGGAGTATGCTGCGGTTTCTCGGGAGGATACCGCAGTTTCTCTAGACCTGTTTTCATCCTATATTCTTCTCCTTATTTTCTTCTTTTTACTTTTTTTCTTCTCCTTTATTTTCTTCTTTTTACTTTTTCCTTGGACAATAGAGATGTTGCACAGGATACAAAAACAGAAATAAATTGAAAAAGGTTCACGACACTGTCTACAGGAGCGTCTAAATACTGAAACCGCAAGTACCCGGAGCTGGTTAGACGTCACTCCCTTATCCTTCACCCCTTTAAAGGCCGCTGATGCAGGAGTGCATCATGCCCAATGGTCGTCATGATGCACCAATGAAGTGCTGGCGAGTCTGCTCGCCAACACTTCATTGGTGCATCATGACGACCCTCCGGGAGTATGTGTCAAATCTGTAGAACCAGCATGATACATGGATACAGCACTGGGCTGCATTCTTGCATCATGACGACCAATGGGCATGATGCATTAATGCATCAGCGGCCCTATAAGGGTTATCAATACAAGTACATGTATAAGGAGGATACAGACTATCCCAATACGGTGAATTATCGTTATCATGATGATGGACTGATATCTCCTTATCGCGAGGTGATACGCTACTTCGGTGACGTCACCATAGGATTTTTTTTTTTAAAATAAAATTATTTCGCTCGCCTCACTTTTCTAGCAAGGAATCCATTGGACATCAAAAAATTCTTTAAAAAAAAAAGAAAGAAAATTTCGCTCGCTAGCACCATTTTTTCAAAACCAAAATCCGTAGACCAACTTATTTTTTTGGTGTGGCCTAAAGTACCAGAAGGCATTTGTCTGCATTCTTTACCAAATTCATACCCACCACTTTGTATTTTGATGGCATATAGCAGAGATGGGGATGCTTTGTTTAATATACCGCAAGTCTTAAAGTCAAGCAGACCCTATACCTGTCTCCTATAACTCTTGGTTAGATTTTGTAAAAAAAAACTAGAAGTAAATAATACATTTTGCCAGGACAAAGGATTATTTATTACCACAATTTTTCAAAGAAGATGAATGAATCACTGATAACATGGCAACTCTTACTTGAAAAGGCACAGCCCTTATCATTGCCTAGAAGGCTCTTTAACCACGTAGACTCCTCCAATACAACCACTGACGTCAATGGAGGCTATCTATTTACCTGTCCAGAGAAGAGACATGATAAAAAGTTGCTACCAGTAGTTGGTAACACAAGTGGTCTGTGGTCCACGCTGTTTGAACACACCTGAGTGGCACACTGATAAAATGTAGATACCCCTTTAGAGGCCGATAGTGCATTAATGTATCGTGCTCATTACTCCGATACATGAATGCTAATAATTGGCTACTGCTATACAAAAGAAAATGGGGCTGTCAGAGGGCCGGGGCTGTAGTTTAGCAGTTTGTACCTAACATCAGAGTCAGTGGACTGGGATTCTGATAAATACAAACTCTAGACGGGAAAATAAACCACAACAACTGGACCCTTAAAAGTGTACAGCTTTTTCTTAGATGTGCAATTTATAGGTGAAAATTGGGGGGGGCTTGGGGTATTCTCGGGAGCAGAACCCTGGTTGAAAATACCGTAATCTCCCGCGTAGAAGACGCGGTGCGCGTAGAAGACGCTCCCCAAACTCACGGTATGCTGGTTCGCGTAGAGGACGCATCCAACCCCTCTGAATCGATTTGTAAAAAAAAAAACGTACAAGACGCCCCCCAACTCAGCAGGGGGGGGGGGGGGGTTCGCGTATAAGACGCACCCCCACCCCCCCAAATTTAAAATGTTAAGTCTATGCTGTCGTCGGCCCATGCATCCCTACACCCCGGCAGGCGTGCGGACCATTCCCCGGTCTGCCGCGGCGCTAGCGCTATGAGTCGATGCTGTCATCGGCCCACGTGTTCCCTACACCCCGGCAAGCCACACCGCATTGTCAACCTGTTGAGTCTATGCTGTTATCGGCGCACAGTCGGCGTTTTGCCCGCCGAGCAAATCTACAGCGAGCGGGCTGCCGCGCTGCTGGCTATATGAGTTCAAGCTGTCATCGGCACACGGTCGGCGTCAAACCCGCCGAGCGCCCGTCGACACCTCCCGGTCTGCCGCGCTGCTGGCTATATGAGTTCAAGCTGTCATCGGCACACGGTCGGCGTCAAACCCGCCGAGAAAATCTACACCGACCGGGCTGCCGCGCTGCTGGCTATATGAGTTCAAGCTGTCATCGGTACACGGTCGGCATCAAACCCGCCGAGCGCCCGTCGACACCTCCCGGTCTGCCGCGCTGCTGGCTATATGAGTTCAAGCTGTCATCGGCACACGGTCGGCGTCAAACCCGCCGAGCAAATCTACACCGACCGGGCTGCCGAATTGCTGGCTATATGAGTTCAAGCTGTCATCGGCGCATGGTGGGCCTTATCCCCGGCGAGCGCGTCGACACCTCCCGGTCTGCCGCGGTGCTGGCGCTATGAGTTCAAGCTGTCATCGGCGCATTTTCCCAAATGAGATGTTGGAAAACCCCGCGTATAAGACGCACCCCCAACTTGAAGATATCCTATAAGACGCACAAGGCATTTGTTTGGCGTAGAGGACGCGTCTTATACGCGGGAGATTACGTTAGTGCAGGAAGAGTGTAATGAAAATTTTTAATATCTTTCAGATTTTGTTTCGTATTTGCTGTGGGGTGTTTAGATCTTTTCTGATAAGCTTTTTAACACCCTACTTAATTTAACCCTTTATGAGGATCCTTATCAGTAGGGAGATGAGCCTGATAAGGGCCACACTGGTTGCTATGATGTCACTGCTGCACCCAAGAATGGTGCATTCTGGTGATTTTTGGGGAGAGCATACATGTTACACATGTTCCCATATATCCAAATTTCTCCAAGACCACCACCCTCATATACGGTAAATGGTAAATTCATATCTAATCGGATCTTGATGAATCACAGGAATGACCCTGATAAATTTAGAAAAAAAAACTGAGAAAACTGTGGAGTTTGCATGAATGGATAACGAATGACCATGGAGCCAGTGGTGGATTTAGAGGGGGGCACCCCCCCCCCTTTTTCCCCAGTACTTAAGAGTTTAACTACATATTTTGGACCCCAAAATTTGTCCAAAAATAAGGGGTGCGCCCCCTCCTTTTGGGCCGCGCCCCCTCCTTTTCCAAATCCTGGATCCGCCACTGGGAGCCTAAAGGGTTAAAGACTTGTAAGCAGTTGTCTCCGTCCATTGTCTTAGGTGATGATAAGGGCTGGGATGACCAGGTGCAAACACACCACAGAAGTGTTAACACAGAGTACGTGGAGGTCCCTTACCACAACACTGGCACTTTTTCATCCAGTACAACACATAACGCTGCTATCAGTGTGTACTGACTGCATAGAAAAAGATGATTTAGTGGACTAAAGGTAGCTTCTGTTGGTACACATGTAAATAGGAACATGGAGGACACACATATACTGGCCAGGTATAACAACCATCTGACATCCATCTTAAGTCTTCACCTCAGTCCCAATTCTAGGGAGCAGCCGTGGCGTACGTCATAGCAACCAGTGTGGCCCTTATCTCCCTACTGATAAGGATCCTTATGAAGGGTTAAATTAAATAGGAAATGTACTAGAAAAGGGTGTTAAAATCCTTATCAGAAAAGATCTAGACATCATACAGCAAAATGCATTCCAAAATCGGAAAGATTTTCAAAATTTGCATCAAATACTTTATTTTCTAATCCCAATAATTGAAGAGAAAACTGCAAAAAGGCTAATTTTTCTAGTACAAGGGGCACCTCGCGTAAAAGGCGCACCTAGAGTTTTAGAAAATAGTCAAAAAAATGAAAAATTCATAACTTTTGTTCTACTTAATGACTTTTCAAAATTCAAAAAGCTATGTGTTGCTAGAGCCCCCAGGACCCCCTAGATCCTAGTATGACTTAGGGGGGAGTGTAAGATATCAAATGAAAAGTCTTGGTGTCCCCCTTCTGGATCCAGTAAGAACTAACGCCTCTCGTACAAGACACGCCTTGTGCACGGGAGATTGCGGTATTGCCTTATAATTTGACCCTTTGCCAGGTCCCTACGGTAGCAACCAGGGTTCTGCTTCCGAGTATACACATCCACCTCACTCCCTGTCTCGCTCCTAATATATTATAAACCCTGAAGACGTCCAGCCCTGATCATTTACCACAGAAATAGCTATTAATTAAATTAACCGATACGTTTAAGTCTCGCCTACCAGGTGTAGGAATTCCAGACTGGCAAGTTATTCACCAGTACTAAGTCTTATATAGGGTTGATATGGGTGTGCTTATACAATGTATTTATTACATTGCCCCCTTGGACCTGTTTACAGCATTATTTATAAATTGTGTGGGTTTTAACACTTCAAGGGCCTCCTAACATCTTATGGTGCAGGCAGGTTTCCCATTATTTATGGGTCACAGTTTTTTCCTGAAATTTATCAACTTTTAACTGACCAAACATTGGATAATTTGCAGAGCTCGAGAAAAAGACTACTTTAAATTCAATCTCAAGTGAGGTGGTATAAAATTTTATGCATATTCGTACACAATTTTGACAAAATCCTGGTATCAAATCATTTTCACCCCCTAACTTTGTCAACTTTTTAACTATTCTCAGAATATCTTTTTAACTGACCTTTCACGAAAAATAGGTGTCACCAGGCGGAACCCTGTCCAGGAATGGGGCAGGTTTAGCCAGGGTTGCAGTCATCTATCCTGACGACCAATGGGCATGATGCATAAACTCAGGGGTGATTTCATTCTTGCATTTATTTAGCAGTTTTTTTTTTCCTTCAAAATTTTAGCAATATTTCTTTCAAAATAGATCTAGTAAAATCACGAGGGTCAACTTTTTGGACCATCACAGGTGTAAGAAACCTACAAATGTAACAGCAATCACATCCCCGATTACGCGAATTGAGGAGCCTCAAAGCTTCAGATATACAAATCGCTGGCCAACGAAAAACTGGAAAGCCACTGATTGTGGGCAGTTCTTCTCAGGAAATTATATTACCGTAATCTCCCGCGTATAAGACGCGCTGCGCGTATAAGACGCACCCCAAACTTAGCACATGCATGTTCACGTATAAGACGCACATTTTAATGCTGATTTTTGTAAGATAAGTACATTTCTATAGTAAAAGTACCCCTCGTATAAGACGCCCCTCCAACTTGAAAAAATCCTATAAGACTCCCCAGCATTTTGTTTGGCGTAGAGGACGCGTCTTATACACGGGAGTTTACGGTAATCCAAAATGGATTGAGACATCCAAAGTAAACACAGGAAAATTGTAATCTTTGAAGGGTTAAGGTATCAGCTGGTCCTTGAGGGTTTAATGTCAACAGCTGACAATAATAGCCACTGCCTGTCAACTTGACCCACGATATGACATACTGAAACGTCTGTTGTAGGGGATAAGGAGGTTGGGCACAGATAAGGGTTTTACTTTTATAGATACTGTACTGTACAAGGGAGACAGGGAGATAACACGTAAAGTATTATTCTTGTATTAATCCTTTAAATGATTTAATAGTGCTTGCATGTCTCATGCTCATTGGTCGTTATGATGCATGAATGCAGTCCTAGTGAGCAAAAAATGAATTACATTTATTATGTATCATTACGAGCCCATGGGGTTTTTATACACTCTTGGAAGGTTGGCCTGATACCCCAATGAAGTGCTGGCGAACAACCTCACACAGGCCAAAGGGCATGATGCACTCATTAATGGGCGCTGAAGGGTTAAATGTGAGATATGGAAGGCGGTATCATGTCTCTTTAAAAGAAGTATGTGAGCCTCTTTTGGGACACAGGTGTCCCGGGGGGGGGGCACTGACCCTCTGTTTGGGTACCAACTGTGGTACCAACCCCACGGAGCGGTGGCTGTCAATGAGTCAAAGGGGAGAAAAAGGGGGGGCTGTTAGCTGAATTACATCTTGCAATTAAGGGGCTGTTAATACCTTTCATGCCTTGCATGGAACGGAAGTAACTTGAATATTCCATGTTATCACTCCAGGGCTGTGAAATTCCTGAGTATTATTGTCAAAGAACCTTGATTTACATGGAAAAGGGCCCCAAAAAGGGGGCTATTAAGAGACTTCTTCAAAAAAGGGGGGCTGTAAAAATTGAGCTGTGTTTAAAGGGGCTGTGATTTGGCAAAAAAGAGGGGGCTGTAGTTTCGCAGTTGGTACCACCAATCAAAGACTCAGTGCCCCCCCCCCCGGGACAGGTGTACTCCCCCTCTCCCATGCAGATAAAAGAAAAATGTTGCATTGGCCCTCTTCGTAATACTGGATCCATTACCGTAAATCCCCGGTCATAAGCCGGCCCCGGTCATAAGCCGGGGGGGGGGGGAGTTCAGGGAAATCCTATAAGCCGATTTTGGTGTCAAATTTTTCCCATTTTCTCTTTATTCTATAGTAAAAAAAACCCGGTCATAAGCCGGGGGGGAACTTTGGGAAAAATTTAGAAGCCGGTTTGGGCCCAAAATAGAAAAAAAAATCCGGCTTATGACCGGGGATTTACGGTAATTTAGGACTCAAAATAAAACACATCAAACCTTGTGTTATGGAAGATCATCGCATTGAACCATCGTCGAGGCTTAAAAATCGATTCTCATGTATGCCTTACTAGGGAGGTTTAGCGACCACTATGAGACAAATATAATGCAGAAATCAGGTACGCCTATGTGGGTGCTAAGGAAAATGGTAGCTTCACGCTATGGCCAGTTTGCCCTACATACACATTCGCTCTACACCCTACTAGTCCCTAGACCATTCGCACTACCGGGTACTTTTGAAAGCTTCTCAATTCTTAAAATCAAATTCCATTATCACAGCAATTGAGGGTAGGTTAAGCGTTTGCTGTAGACCGAAAAACATATTTAATGAAGGGTTTTTGTAAGTTTCAGGAGTAATGCAAATGATCTAGGTTGAACAAGCCCTCACTTTTAGGCGAGATACCCGTCCTGAAAACCTAACGTTTCAGCCATGAACTTTTACAGTGCTAGAAAAGTGTCAAGTGTATTATCAACTTTTTTTATTTTTTATTTTAAATGTTGATGGCAGTAATATGCATTTCTGTACGTGGATACACATGCATGTGCATCACGTGATTCAACACGTATTTTTACAATACACGAACTGAAAACTATTTGTATACAGTTTAAGTCAATCATTTCAGGGCCGATAATGCATAAATGCATCACGCCCATTGGTCTACATGATGCATGGATGCAGTCTCGCCAGTCTTGCTTCAATGATGTGCTGGCGATCACTTCATAGGTGCATCATGGGTATCAATGGCAGGGGTCTAATAATGGTCAGTAGTCCACCCCATTAAAGTCTACTGTATCTGTAGAAAAGGCTGTCATTAACTATGAAGATTCAGTCATCAAATCATTAGAGAAACCATGTTATCATGAAATATGCTGGCAAATGTACTGGTAGTTTAAGGTGACGTCAGCATTTCCCCATGCTGACAGACTTTTTCCTTTGATCTTGTGAATCCCTCTTTTCATTATTGCTTTTTGACATAGCACAGGGTTTCCAGCTAAAAATCCCGGGCCAACATCTTTAGCTGCGGGCCAATAGATGTCTGAGGTTGTTGACCCAGGTGGCCAGTGGCTAAAAAAGTTAGTGTCTACCCCTGAATGGGCATGAAGCACTCTTGACCATCAAAGGTTTTATCTTCTACAGATATATATGTTATCAGTCCGTCTCAGGATGAAGGGGTCTGTTTACCACAACACCATCTGTAGACACTGATAACGTGCATTAGTGCTTAACCATTTAATGCAGGAGTCTATCACGCCCAATGGTCGGCATGATGCGTTAATGAAATGCTGGCGAGTCTGCTCGCCCGCACTTCATTACCGCATCATGCCGACCCTCCGGGAGTTCATCAAACCTGTAGGTTCTACATGATATGTGAATACACTACAGGGGTAGACACTAACATTTCTGGGCTTTGGCCATCCGGGCCAGCATTTAGTAATGTATTTTCAAATTTTCTACTGGCCAAATGGCCAATTCTAAAGGATTTCTTGCAATAATCACTGGCCCGCAACCAAATCTACTGGCTATTGGCCACCGGGCCAGTGTTGGTGTCTACCCCTGCACTATCATCTTCTAAAGGCTTAGAGCACCAGATTTCCAGCACCCTGGCCAACAAAAATACAAGGGAAAAACTCCTTTTGCTGGAAATTCCATAATAGAATACAGAAATCTCAAGCAAAGTAAAATACTTCCTGCAAAAGTAGTAAAAGCGACATCTCTGTTTCTGTTGGTGCACATATTAAGTGCAGCTTGGTGAGTAACTCGCCAGTGCTGCATTCAGGTGGGCCTCAAAGGGTTAAAACCCTATTTGACCCTTTATTGTTACCTAAGTGACACCAATCTATAAATAGACATTAAAATTGGCCTGTTCATAACGCCAACTAGGACATTTTAAACTCCATGTAAATTGATCATGAGGACAATTCAGTAAGATAAGAATTCTTATTCAGTATCCCTCTTAAACTTGGCATTGGGAGATAACAGGTAAGATAACTTTGGAAGTTTGTACACAAACAACTCTCTTAACATATATAACATATATTGAGACATATATACGTGAACTTTTAAGTTCATTGAACTTTGTACACGTACATCTTTAGGGGTAGACATTAATATTTTCAGAGACGTTCCATAATACCTCGTGTATATTACTATATTGGGAACTCTTCAACCGCATGGTCTTAATGAACAATCATAATGCCTAAACATTGTGCCATTTGTGATGCCAAATTCTACAACATGAAGAGCTTACGGAGACATACCACGAATTTACACGGGAATAACATTTTATTTTGTGTCCTGTGTAATTCAAAATGCAAAACTTCGTCAAATTACTATAGACATGTTAGAAGACACCACTCTGGAGAACCCATCTCACCTGGACTCATGCTATTACCAAGTGACAATTATTCCCAAGATAAATATTCTTATCCTCCCGACACACAGTCTAGAGACAATACCTTTGTGGGCCCATCCAGTCTACCTACCGGTCACTTACAGCTGCTTACAGCCCCACAAGCCCGACAGGATTTCACGAAAATCCCAGCACCCATTAAAGTCAATTTGTCATCTCCAGGCACTCCCACTTTGGACGAACATGACGACATTTCTTATTCGGGTACTAAAGACTCGAATAATAATACCTTAAATAAAGGAAACATTCAAGACCAACATCCGGCCCCCAAGGCACTGGTACCGATTTCAGAAGGTTCACATCAAATGCAGACACATACCCACACTGGGGAATTTGCCACTATAAACCTACAGGACATTTTGGATTTAATAGGCATACAACCTGAAGATTCCCCATTACCTTTCTCTAATGATGACATTCCAGGTCTAGACGTAGGCCAACATTGGGTAGAAATACCTAGCCCTAAGAGTGAATACCCACCGGTTGATTTTGATTATTTTCAGAATCCTATGTTCCTTGAAAGAATGACTAAACCGATGATCACCAGTAGAGATGACAGACATAAAGTGAGACCAGATCTCACTCCACGAAGATTGGACTTCTAAGGACTCATTAATCTAAAGGGCTTTACCACTTGTCATAGCCCACAGGGTGAAACCTCCATTGAGGTTTTTTTAATAATTAAAATTTAACTCACATTTATACCGGGACTGTCCCATATTTTTATCATCAACAGTAGGGTGCTAGACTCCACTTTTCATTAAGCCATTTATATATTTTAACATATATATAAATACATTGTCCTTCAATCCAATCATATGATTGTATTTATTCAATGCCTCTGTGATGTCACTAGTTGCTGTAGATATAACAACTCTGGTTACAATGCATTTCTATTGAATCCACTTATCAACTCCATGTCAATACTGTGCTGTTGTCTAAAAATAAATTCATTCCCTGATGAAGTCCTGAGAAGGACGAAACGTCGGAACCTTTAAAACTCATTTTTCAGAGTCCTTGTGACTATTATCAGACCTCACACAACCCGAACAGGGTTAATTGGGAATATTTACCAACCTTTATCATATTACTATAAGGAGTAGCCTATACCCGGGGGCCTATAGGGCACATGGCTATCCCTGTCTGGAGGTCGCCATATTTGTTCCTAGCCCCCAACGCCGTCTTGGTTTTCAACATTGAACTCTCGGTAATCTCTTATCTCAACCCCCTACACCATAGAACAATGATGACTGATAAGACTGATAAGGGAGATAACCTGTACCCAACACCTATTTTAATTACTCTATTGTCTCAGGTGTGAAGTGAGGGTACTTGTCTGATAAGAAATAATGCCATCAGTCCACTCTCCTGGATGAGATGTGCTAATGCACACAAGTTTTAGAACCTGATTCTTATCAATTTAGAATTTTTATGTATTTTTTCATTGTTTTGCAATTATGGTCTAGCTCCCGACTACTAGGTCCACCTACCAATCTCCTGCGTATAAGACGCGTCCTCTACACCAAACAAAATGCTGGGGGGTCTTATAGGATCTCTTCAAGTTGGGGGTGCGTCTTATACGGGGGGTATTTTTTTCTATAGAAATGTACTAATCTTACAAATTTCAGCAGTAAAATGTGCGTCTTATACGCGAAAATGCATGTGCTAAGTTTGGGGTGCGTCTTATACACGCAGCGCGTCTTCTACGCGGGAGATTACGGTAGTTGAAAAGTATCATCACTAGGGATGTGCTAGTCCCGTATACACGAGGATGGACTCCCAGGGCACTTTATAAATGGGTTCGGGTTTGGGATGCACCTGATAGGCGAGGATACCATATCATAGAACATTTCTAGACACCACTTTGCTTATTCAATGCTATTCGAGAACGGCGTTTAAACAAATCACAGTCGCGGATCCAGAGGGTAGCCTGGCGGGCATGTCCCCCATCCCCCCACCCCAACCCCCTGAATCAGAATAAGGGTCTTGGTTAGACTATTTTAACTATAGGAAATGTGGATCTGAACACTGGCTGTGCCATCCCCACCCCTTCTGGATCCGCCCCCGTGTCATTATACATGTACTATGAAGAGTGGACTAAATGTTCCAATGAAGTGTGCATTTAAATCCTTCTAAGAAGTTGAAGTCACATGCTGAAGAGATTAACCCCAGTCCATGTTATACCCCGGTATTTGTGTGCTAAAAAAGCGACCTATCATATTTACGCAAGTCATTTCTATGTGCAAGTCATTCTACCAGAGATTACATCTGAGGGAACGGTCTTCTTTTTTTTTTTTACACCATTAGAGATTTGGAGGGGGCCCAACAGTCAACAGTCATTGGGGCATGAGACTCTGATGTAAGGGAGTGATAATTTTTTGACAACGGGGGGGGGGGGCTGGTGGGGTTGAGGTCAGATTTTTTTCAACCCCTTGACCAGGGGGGGTCAGAATTTCTTCAACCCCTCTGATGGGGGGTCAACAAAAACCACCTGTTTTCAGTGGAAAACCCTGCACGTTATTATAGGTTAAAAGGGCACGTTCGCGCACGATTTTCGTCCCTTTTAGTACCTTAAATTCTCTTGTATACGCCGCATCTGGTACCATACCAGAACCGAAATCAAAATGCATCTCAGCCTCATAGGATCAGCTCAAAGTCTGGTACGGCTTATAGGAGGGTATTTGGCACTATGGAACAGTACTAAACCTGGAATTCTCAAGCAACAAATGTGGCTCCTTCTAAAGTCAAGGGTGCGGCTTATACGAGAATTTATTGTACTGAAAGACTAAATGTGTATAGCCAAGCGAAAACGGCCCCCCAGGGAAAAAGACCATTTTTAAATTCAGGCCATAAACTTTCTGATGATGTAATACATGAGAAAATATCTTTGCTAGTTTTAGAGTTACAGCTCTATGAACTTACATGGTAGGTGACCTATCCAAATCCCAAATAAGGTCTAACTTGTATATTTCACGAGATACCTCAGATGATACCGTATTCGTTCTAATAAGGGCACATGTGCGGAAATCTAATTGTTAGATTCTCAAAACATCAATACAAAATTAAGCGCACCCCCTAGAACCTAAAGATCAATGTTTTTGCCCACAAAATATCTTATTTCCCTGTATTTGCATAATCTTAGGTCCCAATAGGTGGGGTGTGCGCTTATTAGAGCATGTGCGCTTATTAGAACGAATACGGTATGTATAATTAAGCAAATTTATGCAAATTAGGGAAATTGTCATATTCTCCACATTCTTTTTCTCATAAAATTTAATCTGATAATCGGATTTTTACCATTTTTTCAACACAGTGATCCTTGTGGGTGTGGCTTCAAATAGGCTTTTTTTATTCCTCAATTCTTAATCAAATTAATGTTTCCATGGCAACCAATATCATCAAAAGCACTGATTTTTGCCCCCAAACGCCCAAAAACGTTCTATTTACATTCCAGATTTGGAAGGTTTTCCTCAAAAATAGAGATTTCCCTTTAGAATTATTGTAATCTACATAAAAAAAGTAGTATATAACAATTTCTGGTATATTTTCCATTTTTTATGCCATAGTGGTGTCCCCCTGGTGGCCAGAATTGGTACTACCGTAATCTCCCGCGTAGAAGACGCGCTGCGCGTATAAGACGCACCCCAAACTTAGCACATGCATTTTCGCGTATAAGACGCACATTTTAAGGCTGAAATTTGTAAGATTAGTACCGTACATTTCTATAGTAAAATTACCCCTCGTACAAGACGCACCCCCAACTTGAGAGAAAGCTATAAGACGCCCCAGCATTTTGTTTGGCCTAGAGGACGCGTCTTATACGTGGGAGTTTACGGTAATTCCATATGCCATAGTGGTGTCCCCCCTGGACGGTCCTTTTAACTTGCCTCCTCACAAATAGTTATAGCCAGAGTGAAATCCCCTTCAATGACAATGGCTTCATTTAACTCATATACTACACACACAAGAGTAGGGTGAAGGTCGACCAATTTTGGTTATTGGATATTTTCCCTCACCACACTAACAATTATTATATGATAATCATTTTTAATTAAATAGCTGTAATATACCTCATTTCAATGTGACATTTCCCTTGTGATTTATCACCATCAAACTCCTCATCCATACTTTTCCAACGAAAATTCCACCAAGACCCGTGGACTTGCCTTACCATCAGGTATGTACCTCCACTATAGGAATGATAATCAAAATCAAAAAGCGTTTCCTCCCCGACGGGGAATTGAACCCCGGTCTCCCGCGTGACAGGCGGGGATACTAACCACTATACTATCGAGGACGGGCTGAGGGACCGGCCTGGTTTGCCGTGAGTGGAGCAAACAGCTGACAGTACGTGAGGCACGGGAGAAGTGGAGTGTGTGGCCTGAGTAATGGAGCACTGGTGCCATCTAGTAGGACAAAATACACCTACTGCCAGTAGTTTGAAATATACACGGTAGATGGCCACACCAAGCAGTATGGTGGGGGGGGGGGGGTGGAGTTGAGGAACAGGGATGGGGGCACTTTATAGGGGCACTTCCCTATGGCTAGGGATGGGGGTTAATTCTTAAAAGAAATGGATTAGAGGATTATATTGTAAAAGAGTCGGGTTGACAAGTGGCACTGACAGGTGGTTGTGTGTAGAAGAAATATGTAAACATGATATAGGGGAAAGACCCCCCCCCCCCCACATGGGATTAGCTGTAATGGTCGGCTCGTGTGTATCTTCACGAAAGTATGTTCAAAATAAGGGATAAGGTGTATGACTTACTTGTTTGCTTTGTGTCCAGGTTTTGTAAGTTTTGTGGCATGTGCCGTAACGCTAATAACTTCATGTGGTTTTCTACATTTTCTTTATATCTGGAAAAAAAATGAATGAAATAAAATCACCAAAAAAGTTGATTGTAAGGCGATTTAGGCACCTTTCGAGGAAAAGTGAGATTCTTGACTATACTTTGGAGGATAGTGGGGACTGAATGATACTGTATGTAGATTGTAGTAAATGGTAATTGATTTTGACATTATCAAGTCATCAATACCACAATTTTATTAGTAAAGTTGCTTTCTACTCACTCTTTGGCATAGGCTACTTCTTGTTGTGATAATTTACTGTTCTCTCCTGCCGTCCTGTCTTCTTTAAGAATGTGTGCATAATAGGTTTCTATCTGTTAGAAAATAAAGAGTGATGGTCTTTTTACCTGGCTGTCAATACAACTTAAACGATAATATTGAAGGAATGAAAGAAAAATGTGACGTGTTTTTCAAATAAACAATCATGCTCCGTGCAGTGTTGCCGAAATGACCACTACCAAAAGCCTGTGTAAAAACATAAGAGCCGACGTAGTGGCCTTGGAAACTGGCCATAATGGGGAAAAAAAGGAATGTTGATATGGCCTATGTGTGAGGAAAATGGTAAGACCCGAGGACACCGACCACATTGGCCAATCTTTGTGGTCAAAAGATTGTTACAGCTCTGTTCTCCATCAATTTAACTGTTAATATACCACGTCAAATACATTGTACTGTTATATTTTCAACTTACTCATTAATAAAAAACAAAAACCTAATCTGATCATGGCGTCTTCTATAAATTGCTATAAATGGCCCACAAATCAAACAAATACTTACCTTTCGTAGTCGTGTACGAAGGTAACTGCTGACTATAAAACGCACACGATCCAACTGAAATCAGATATAATTAGACAAAATACAATATCTGACATAATTATTTCATACATACTGGGTACTTACCTGCACATTATTCGATTTCTTTTTAAATCCGGTCGCCCCTCCCTCCCCGACTTATACTGATGCTAGGTTCTTCATTTCCTAAATCATCAAATAATTTAGATTTATCAAAAGCTCTTGATATTTCAGCACGGACATGACCGCCGATAAAGAATTCAGTTCAATAATTTGACTCTAAAAACGTGAAACCAAAAATCCTTTTTTTTCTGATCTGAAAATGGCCCCAAAATGTTTGGGTGCTGGTCAGGGATTGGGTTTGTGGAGCTTTAATACGGCAATCACTTTTAGAAATGTCCTTGTTTTCAGCAATAGATGTTGTTTTATGTTTCATGATCATATGAGAATGGTGAATAGTAATCTTTGACACTGCCACTGTATAAAAACGATTTTCCTTTCTACCTTTTTAAAATATAACTTAGGCTAAGTAAATCACATACAGTATTAGTTATGCTAACCTACCTCCATTTTGTGAATACTAATGATAGAGGAGCCTTTCTTGGCACGGTTGATGTTTTCGTCCATCTCAGTGATCTGCTCCATGATGCAGTCCACGATCTCTGACTTGGAGTCAAGCAACTCAGGCGCAAACTTCTCGTTGAGCCACGCCTGACGGGATCAGAAACAAATATTGAAGTAAACACCTGATATGGACAGTTTTTTCTCTTCTTTTAAATTTTCTTCTGTTGTTTGAAACAGGTAGTTCATTTATTAACCACTTTCTACTAGTAGAGACGAATTCCATATTATTGGTGGCTATCCCACATCCCCAAATTTCTCAAAATCCCCAAATCATTTCAAGGTTAGATGGAAAGGGAACAGAAAAATAGGAAATAAACATTTTTTTTTAAACCTGAGGATATGTAGAAAAAATAGAGCCAATTTAGTAAAAGAAGTGACTCCTTTAAGAAAAATAGAGAGATTTGTAAATCAGGGGTCAGAAGTAGGAGGCCTCAATTGGACCTTTATCTTATCTCTTATCTCCAATCTTCTCAAAACTATTCCCGACTGACCACTGACTGTAGCCTTGCTAGTTAGAGCAATTCTGAATTCAGGCTATAGCTTAGGGAGTGATCATTGTTTAACAAGGGGGGGTTGGATCACATGGGGACTTGCTAAAAAAATAAGTTGCCCCTCCCCCTCAAAGGTCAATTTTCTTTTGGCCCCTCCTAAAGGGTCCTAAAGTTGTGTGCGACCCCCCCCCCCACCTTTGAACCTATAGTAATATGCAGGCTTTTTGGCTGAAAACTGGTTAAATTATTTTGCCCTCCCCCCCCCCCTCCAGTCAAGCCTTCAAGGGGACAAAAAAATGTTGTCTCCCCCCGATCAAGATTCAATGGTTGAATGAAGGGGTCGAATAAATGTTGCCCCCCTTTTTTTGTTAAAACCTACCTAGTCCTATATTATTGCTGGGTTATTATTGCTGGGTTCCTATGCAATTACCTGTAGAGTGTCAGTGCCAGCAGCATGCATGAGACACTGGTATAGGACTGAGTATGGAGGCCTAGTGGAGCTGCCATTTTGAATTTCGCTGTTTGAGGTAAAACCCACTGATAAGACATACCATGATGGGTACATTGTCCCTGGTAACTGGTTACACACGCACTTCCAGGCATTAAACAACAGCATCCAAATTAGAAATGATAGAAAAACAACTCAACATCTGGGAAAATGCCGCCCTACCCAAAGGAGGTACCCTGGTTACCCAGGGCACATGCATGTAGTATAGTATAGTAGGGACATGCTGGTCCGACCTTATCTGTTCTTATCAGTGTGTCGCCGGAACCAGCTCCAGACCAGGCTGGCCCTCTCCAGCCCGACAGAGTACGGCAGAGTACGGGCTGGCTTCAGACCTTCATCTGACTAGATTGTCACCCAAACGGCGAAGCTCACTCCCCAAGCAGATGCCTCATTTGTGCAGTCACCCAACCTCAGCTTGATGAGTGAATACACATCCCAGATCAATCAGATCCTTATCTAGATCAAAGCCTTTTGTCAAAGGGGGCAATAAAACAATTAACTGGAATACCCGGTACACATCCAGTGAAATGTACTACAAGTTGACACTACTACAAGTACAATATGTAGTATTGTAGAGGTGATCCCAGGCCATTGAACTGAGTATCAATAGACGCTGGCCGAGGCTGGCTCCAGACCAGCTAGTGGCCAATAGCGAGCCAATTAATAAGGGGATTAAGTGGATTGCACTTGCAGTGCACCACAGCGACAAATGACAGCTCTGCCCACTGAGGCGTATCGTGCAGACCATCATAACATTCACATATTATCGCTCACCTCCTCCAGTTCCTGGAGAACTTCAGCCGGTGTCATAGCTTCTGCCTCTTCATCACTCCCATTCATGACGCTATCCAACAAGTCGTCCATAATGCCGCTTTGTATCCAACAGTCACGGTATATGAGTTAGTTTTAAAATAATTTGCAGTCCTATTATCAAAGTACCGACTCAAAACACTGGCCTTTTGGCGCCATATGCAGACACAGACTTACAGACGCATGATTGGTGGATAATCAATGTCCTCTATTTCGCCTGTTTTACGCTGAATTTCACGGATTATGGTTTACTACATGAAGGATTTTACTCGGATTTTACTGTTTTATGGACAGAGGAATCATGTTTTTCAAGAAATCGAAAGGAGTGCCAGACGGAATATTGGCCAATGAAAAAGAAGGATTTCTTCACAACAAAAGTGACGTTCAGGGGTTCAAAATGGCGACGAATTGTCGTCGTTCCCTCACCCAGGGAGACCCGTTGCAGTCTCCTGATGACGATGGGCGGGAACTATTTGAGGCTTGTCGAAACGGGGATTTAAATAAAGTCAAGAAGATTGTTAATACGCAAAATGTAAACGCCAAGGACACTGCTGGACGCAAATCTTCGCCCCTCCATTTCGCAGCAGGTAGGTCGGCTTTGCCAGCCTCCCTCACTCAACACACAGAATCAGCTTTGTTTTGGTTGGGGTTGATCATGTCAAAAATTGGTCAGCTGGGTTCATTCGATCGAAAATATGTCTAAATCAATATGATTTATTCAACCAGCTTGACCGTGTTACTATATCTATGGGTAAAGAAGAACACAGATTGTATTTAAAAAGGCTCAAATGTCGGTTTGCTTTGTGACTTGTTGCTGTGAATTTTCTTGTCTGACTCAGTCAGGTCAGACAAAACAGTCACTCACTCTGTGCCAGTGGCTGTCAACACTGAACTGAGTCTGAGTGAGCTGTCAGTTGGGGGTCTAGTTTTCAGAAAGTACTGTTACTTAGTGTATATGCCTTCTCTATTCCTAACTCAGCAGGTGTAGGTTATCCAATCTCCCAAGCTCTTGTTAATGATAAAACGGGATTTGTTTGCAAAATAGTCAATAGACAATACACATCATTCATGAAATGAATGGTTTTGTTCAAGTCACAAATCAAATTAGGTATGTGACTAAAAATTTTAAACACATGAGAGTTCTTGGTTTTTGGCACAGTCTTTTCCACACATATGTGAGAAGCAACATGCTTTTTGATTTGTAATTTTAAGGTCATTTTTGGTTGAGTTATTGAGGGTTTTTGTGAGACAACGTTGGCCAAATTTTCGTCATGAAATTAAACTCTACAAAGAGGAATTGTCTGTGACCTTTAGCTACATTATTGCCATAATTTGAAAAGAGATATATTATAGCAAACCATATATTTCCTGAAAGCCAATGACTTTACGGATACAATGCAGTTTAAATGAAGCTGATATGACCACTAGGGTCAGAGATATGAATTTATGAATATAAAAAGTTGAGAAAAACCATCAAAATTAGCTGAAATTTAAGTTGGCTGAACCTAGAAACCTATGTGCACGTCGATAGAATTCCTTCATATTTGGTAGAGATGAGGTTAAGACTATGTACTTGCTGTTCTATACTGTTCACGTACCTAATCAAATGGGTCAGTGCTCTGCTCCTGGGCAGTCCAAATTATGTGCATTGTTGTTGAGTGCTTGGTTTCAATTTAATTGTGTGTAATGACTTACCGGTATGCCTTTCCGGGAAGAGTTTAAGAACAAGGGCTCCAGGACCAGGTGGCCCAAAAATAAATTGACAATGGATAGTGCCCTGTGATGCTATGTCTTGTTATCCAAGTTATTCTAATAAAACTGTCTTAGATACAACTGAATTATTTTAAAATCTAAGCTTAAAGTTTAGATGGGGTGGTATTTTATCTACATGCCTCCAGCATCTAGATGGGGGGTCCCCATGTCCCTTGTCGATTTTAAGAAAAGCCCATGTCAAATGTCACTAAATTTATATTTTCCTCTGTTCTTGTCACTAAGTTCCATGTCACATGTCGATTTTAAGAAAAGTCCATGTCCCCTGTCACTATCTTTTTTGACCCATGTCCTTGTCCCTTGAAGCTCCATGTCCTTTGTCGATTTTAAGAAAAGGCCATGTCACACTGTCGATTTTAGGGGTCTAGACTCATAATGTAGCACATTTGACTTTGTGGTCCGTTATAAAGCACTAAAGTTTCCCACAAGAGAGCCTGGGAACAGGAAAAACTTGGCATTGTTGGAGACAAACTAGTCACAGATCTACGGAGCAAACAAGGGGCAAACTTGGCTACTGTTACCATGACTCAGGGACATGCACAGACATCTACCGCCCGAGACTAGCACTCATGTAGGTTTTGGTCCAGCTTGAGCCTAACCTGTAAGTGTTCAAAGAAACAGAGTTTTTAATGTAGTAAGCGCCAACACCGCCCCCTACCACCTTTGGGGGGGATCTTTTCATTTTTTGGAGTTGTTTGCCGCGTAGCGGCCGGGAGTGCAGCGACCGTAGCAACTTCCTGATGTTTTCGGTTTGTCAGTGACGTCACGGTCACCTTGTGACACAATTTGTGACATCATACGTCGGCCGTGACGTGACATGTCGGCTGCAGAGTGGCAACTCCTATCCGTGGTCCTTGCAACATTTTTCTTGTTAGACTACTAAGGGGGAAAAGTGACGATTATAAAACCAGTTAAACTTTAACTTTTCAAGCGCACTGGGAGCTTCTTACATCGCATAAAGTATCATTACAGTTACAGAGATGTCAGACCTTCAGAGGTCTGTCTATTTTCAGATGTTCAAACTTTCCTAAAAATCAGACATCTCAGAGGCTTCTTCCAAATTGTGATCATAATATGGATAGAGAGAATTACATAAATCATAGCTACACCCTTACAACATGCCCTTCTACTTCTTGGGAGCCTAAGGCTGAGCATAATTCAGGCTTCAGCAGGTGGAATTAAGCATGCCTTGTGCTGCCCTCTAGCCTTTTCTAGACAAACCACCTTTCAGAGATCAGAGGATCTCTGAAATCTCATTTCAGAGGACATGAATCTAAGCTGGCTGCTGATTGGCTGGAATTCTGATGCAGTGTTTTTCATTGTATTTCTCTGACTATCCACTCCAGAGAGGTTTTAAATGTTTTGAGTGAGGGGAATAGGTTGAAAGGAAGACAAAATGGGTGCTTTTTATAGCATATTACATTGAGAAAATGGGTGCTTTGCTAACACCCAAAAATTTTCAGAGGTTGAGCCCATACCCAACTGACATCTCTGCAGTTAAACTCCACATATCAGCCACACTCCCAACTCTGAAATAAGCTATAATATACCCCCTTATGTGACAGTACGGTAGTAACCCCCTGCCCCAGATTCCCCAGAACGCCAGATATTTTCAAATACATGCATGTCCACGCTTTTAAGCTTTCATCCTGTCAAACCCCTTCATAAGGCGCCTGTAGATGATTAGGGGCGGAGGTTTAGACACAGTGTCAGATTCTGGTGCTTGATTGATCTATAACGTAATGACTGAGATGATTGGGTTTATCCCTTTTAGCATTACACAGTCATTCATACTTTCCAGTAGTGAGTCTTACCTAACATAAAGTTTAACTCTCGAGTATAAGGCTCATCCTATAAGCGATGTTTTAGTTCTCCCTGGATCCGCAGGGGGCCGGGGCAAGGGGGCATTATGACCTTTCTTTTGATATGTTACACAACACTGGCCCCATCTCATAGTCTCACGATTACGTCACTGGTAAACAGGCATGCTGGGAGGTACTATTTTTCTTCGCTTGTTGCTGGTGAGTTAAGCTGGCAGATGGATACCAGCGAATGCTGGTTCCCACAAGCACCCAGTATTGGGGTCAAAGTAGGTCCAACACCAGCGGTGTATGAATATGGCGATTTTTGGTAACCATGGGGAGAAGGCTTAGTTTGCCCACCAAACTAGGTCGCCGGAGAAGTTGATGTTACACTCCCACTAAGTTATAATAGAACATTGGGGGGGGGGGGGAGGGGTCCGGGAAGCCGTATGTACACATAGCTTTTTGAATTTTTAAAATTCATTCAGGAGAACAAAATTTATGAGTTTTTCATTTTCTGACCATATTCTTGAACTCGAGGTGCGTCTTATACGCGGGATGCGCCTCATACACAGGAGATTGCAGTAGTGATTATTTGGTCTCTCAGCACAAGATTTTAGGTTTATCGAGAACATAATGACATCAATTCCCTCCCTCACTCTCTCCCCCATGAAAAAATCCCACCCTCTGGACAGATTTACCATAATCAATGTTATTAACGCATAGTGCCCTTAAAAATATCTAAAATGTATGTCTAGTAGTTAAGAGTTGAACTAAGCCTCAAAATCGGAACTATTTTAGCCCTTTCTAATCTATAATGTCACCAAAAGGAGGGTTGTGCGCTTATCAGGGGTTGTGTGCTAATTCCATCGAATTTGGTACAATTGGATCCTGTCCAGTAATCGCCTTAACTGAGACACAAGTTCCACACACAGACATACACTGGTTGTCCCGGGTCGGGTCCGGTGTGCAGCTGCCACTGTCCTGACCCCCACCACCTGCCACCCCCTACACTACTGTACTGGGCCATAACGTAAACCTTTAACGGCCGGTAATGCATTAATGCATTCGGACCATTAGTCGACGTAATGCACCAATGAAGTGCTGGTGAACAGACTCGCCAGCACTTCATTTGGTGCATCATGCCGATCCCCCGGGAGTTTGTCAGTTGAGTGTACCAACACGGTCGATATTATGCATTAGCGGCCCTTAAATGGTTTAGGGTACTTCAGTTTTTCCAAACTGGATTTGATTTCCTCCTTAGATTCTGTTTGCCAGCATTCATTGGCACATCATGCTGACCCTCCATGAGTACCGTAATCTCCTGCGTATAAGGCGTGTCTTATACGGGGGGTTTTAGTGCTAATTGCATCCACAAGGGGGACTCCAAGACCTTTCTTTTGACACGTTACATTTGTCATGGGGGGTCCATGGGGCCCAAGTTACACATACCGTAAATCCCCGGTCATAAGCCGTTTTTTTTTCTATTTTGGGCCCAAACCGGCTTCTATTTTTTTCCCAAACCCCCCCCCCCCCGGCTTATGACCGGGTTTTTTTTTACTATAGATTAAAGAGAAAATGGTAAAAATTTGACCCAAAAACCGGCTTTTATTTTTTTCCTGAACTCACCCCCCGGCTTATGACCGGGGCCGGCTTGTGACCGGGAATTTACGGTAGGACTTTGAATTTTGAAAATTCATTCGGTAGAACCAAAGTTATGAATTTTTCATTTTTTTTGAGAATTTTCCAAATCTCTAGGTGCGCCTTATTACGGTATATGAAAACCATTGGGTCAGCACGATGCCTGAATGCAGCCCTGGTGAGTTACTTCCTAGAGCTGCGTCCATGCATCATGATGACCAGTGGACATGATATATGAATGCGTTAGCAGCCCTTCCATGGTTAAGCCACCCTTTGTAGTAGATCCGTTATTGGCTCAGGGACCACCCTGAGTCTATACCACCGGGTAGGTGGTGTATGATAAAAGTCATTCATGTTACATTTTGCATTTTAAATTTTCTGTAAGAAATAATAGTTACAAAATAATAAAACTGCTATGTTTGATAGTTTACATATTTGTTTACCTATGTATGCAAATATCACATTTAAAAATGAAGTTTGTTATTTATAGTGATTTTTTTATAAATAAAAAGAGTGCTGACTTTTTCTTTTTTGCCAATCCAGTCCTCCATAGGTTTACCTCCAGGCTGGACTTTTCTCTCTTTGTTTCTATTTGTTTCAAAAACAGCGTCTAAAAGTGAGACGGTTTGGACGCCTTTCAAAAAACGCGGGAAAAGTCTCCCTGAGCCGTCTGTGCCAATGCACTTCGGTCCATTTTGTCTCATCACAGCTTGGCAACAGTCAGAGCCTCAAGTGCACATGTTCATGGTGCTATACGGACTTAGCTGGTTTGATTATCAGCCAATGAAGTAACACCATGTATTCACTGCAGCCCTCTCGGGGGCCAACTGGTACCCATCTGATAGGTCTTATCAGTAGAACTCGCTGGTAAGAAGCTCCAGCAATGGCTGCGCCCATGGGACAACCTGCTAACTCAGAATAGATCACATGTACCGTAAAGTCCAGCCTTTGAGCCGTAACTTATAGACCATTTCAAAGCCTAGATGCTGCTTATAGGATTATCCCAAACACAGCTTTTATAGGCAGGGTTTTAACCGACTAATATTTTAAAAAGAAATGTGTTCAGGTAATGAAGTCGAGAAAAATTGTGTTAGGATTCACAGGGATGAAAGTCTTCAGGGAATTCCCTGATTTCAGGGATTTTGTGGTTCCAGGGCTCTATACATTCATATAGAACCCTAGGTTTTTGGGGCGAATATTGGACCATTTCAGGGATTTTTGTGCTCCGTGACTTTCATCCCTGTAGGAAGGAAGGGATTCATTTTTCTTTGAAGAAAAATTCTTTTACGGCTTGCTACAAATTTTCGTTCCTACGAGATGCAAGTTTAAGTGCCAACAGTTTTGCTGAAATCTTTTTATCAATGCAGGCCACTTTGGCCTGCGTCTCAGCATCTTATATCAGGACATTTTACTCTCATACATGCCATATGAACATGAATATTTTAAGGTACCCATTTAAACTTCACTTTAACTTCACTTTGGATATGAGAAAATGTTTGAATATAAAACAAGTTCACCTAAATTTGCCCTATCTTTGCTTCTAATAAATATGCTGATTTTTAGAAAGCTGACATCATGGCAGGCTGGCCTGCATCCAAGATTCTTTGCCGGCGTGCAGGCATCATTTCGGCAACACTGTTGCCATCCTGTAGATATTTAGTTAAACCTGGTGCCATTACTGTATGGAGGGGAAGGGGTGCATTGATCCTTTACCCTGCATGGGAAGCAAAGTTCTTGAATGTGGCAGTCAGGGTTTCTGTCATCGGCACTATGCAACTCTCGGGAGGCTAAAAGTTTAAATACACATGTAGAGCGTGTTCACGGCTAGCTTTTAGTGTATAAGTGTGTGGGTCAATAATTTATACATGTAAATGTGGCACCACGTGTATGTTTGTAAACAACCAGAGAGGGATCATTCGTTAGACCCCCCCCCCCCCCAAAAAAAAAAAAAAAAAAAAAAAAAAAAAAAGCTGCTTGTTTCAAGTCACCCGATCCTACCTAGCAAAACAGGGCCGAGGCTAGATTATTTTATTTTTTATTTTTTTAGATTTTAAAGAAATTTTATGTTTTTCAGCAGGTTTTTAGCCATATTAGTCATCATTGAGTCACCACAAGTCACCATGACTCATCACGAGTCTTTTAAAAAAAATTAAGATGAAAAAAATTAAGCCTACCTTATCTACTGTAAATTCTCTTGTATCACCCACCCGCATCCTCATATAAGCCGCATCCGAGACTTTGGATTGGGCTATAAGCTGCCCCTAAGGCTTGAAAATTGTAAGTTTAGTATCATCCTATAGTGTCAAATACCCCTGTATTAGCTGCACTCCTACTTTGGGCCGATACTATAAGCCTCATTTAGATTTGGTATCTGGTACAAGCAGTGGCTTATATGAGAGAATTCACGGTAATTTGTCTGAGCATGTTACCTGAAACAAATAATTGATTTTATTTGGCCTTAGATATAGGGCACCCATTCATCACTTTCAAGTTTCAAAAGTTTTTATTGGTTCTAGGAAAACTTACAGAACTCGCCATCACGGCGATCTACCTGCATCGTCTACCTAGGGAGCCTGTGTAAGTGCAGGCTTCTCAGGTACCGTGGCGAAGGTGGTAGACAAGAGCAAATCAATAATAAGAGCTTACACAAATGTAGCCTTAAGGGCAGCAACATTATACATCAACGATGGGGGGTAGCCAAACCGCAATGTTCATGAATAAGTACACAATAAGTAACAAAGTGAGACACAGACTGAAAGAACAAGGACACACATACACCGACGAGAAAAAGGAGGAGCAGGGTCACTAGCAAAGCTGGTAACAAATCCAATCAGTGTACTGTAACTGACCCTGTACTATATCTAGGATGGTAAAAGATCGATACTCAAGCTGTTAACTATTGCTCTATTGTTAACCCTTCATCAAGCTGTTAACTAGTGCTCTATTGTTAACCCTTTATCCAGCTGTTAACTAGTGCTCTATTGTTAACCCTTCATCAAGCTGTTAACTAGTGCTCTATTGTTAACCCTTTATCCAGCTGTTAACTAGTGCTCTATTGTTAACCCTTTATCCAGCTGTTAATTAGTGCTCTATTGTTAACCCTTTATCAAGCTGTTAACTAGTGCTCTATTGTTAACCCTTTATCAAGCTGTTAACTAGTGCTCTATTGTTAACCCTTCATCCACAGTGATGCCACTTTTCCTGGTTTACCAGGAATTCCTGGTTTTCATTCAAAGATTCCTGTATTAATCATGTTAAATTCCTGGGATTATGTGTCCAAAAGTCCAGTTTTCCTGGTTTTTGTCAGCCAGTGAGTGGCATCTCTGTATCCAGCTGTTAACTAGTGCTCTATTGTTAACCCTTTATCCAGCTGTTAACTATTGCTCTATTGTTAACCCTTTATCCAGCTGTTAACTATTGCTCTATTGTTAACCCTTTATCCAGCTGTTAATTAGTGCTCTATTGTTAACCCTTTATCCAGCTGTTAACTAGTGCTCTATTGTTAACCCTTCATCAAGCTGTTAATTAGTGCTCTATTGTTAACCCTTTATCCAGCTGTTAACTAGTGCTCTATTGTTAACCCTTTATCAAGCTGTTAACTAGTGCTCTATTGTTAACCCTTCATCAAGCTATTAACTAGTGCTCTATTGTTAACCCTTTATCAAGCTGTTAACTAGTGCTCTATTGTTAACCCTTTATCAAGCTGTTAACTAGTGCTCTATTGTTAACCCTTTATCAAGCTGTTAACTAGTGCTCTATTGTTAACCCTTTATCAAGCTGTTAACTAGTGCTCTATTGTTAACCCTTTATCAAGCTATTAACTAGTGCTCTATTGTTAACCCTTTATCAAGCTGTTAACTAGTGCTCTATTGTTAACCCTTTATCAAGCTGTTAATTAGTGCTCTATTGTTAACCCTTTATCCAGCTGTTAACTAGTGCTCTATTGTTAACCCTTCATCAAGCTATTAACTAGTGCTCTATTGTTAACCCTTTATCAAGCTGTTAACTAGTGCTCTATTGTTAACCCTTTATCAAGCTGTTAACTAGTGCTCTATTGTTAACCCTTTATCAAGCTGTTAACTAGTGCTCTATTGTTAACCCTTCATCAAGCTGTTAACTAGTGCTCTATTGTAAACCCTTTATCAAGCTGTTAACTAGTGCTCTATTGTTAACCCTTTATCAAGCTGTTAACTATTGCTCTATTGTTAACCCTTTATCAAGCTGTTAACTAGTGCTCTATTGTTAACCCTTTATCCACAGTGATGCCACTTTTCCTGGTTTACCAGGAATTCCTGGTTTTCATTCAAAGATTCCTGTATTAATCATGTTAAATTCCTGGGATTATGTGTCCAAAAGTCCAGTTTTCCTGGTTTTTGTCGGCCAGTGAGTGGCATCTCTGTATCAAGCTGTTAACTAGTGCTCTATTGTTAACCCTTATCAAGCTGTTAACTAGTGCTCTATTGTTAACCCTTATCAAGCTGTTAATTAGTGCTCTATTGTTAACCCTTTATCAAGCTGTTAACTAGTGCTCTATTGTTAACCCTTATCAAGCTGTTAATTAGTGCTCTATTGTTAACCCTTCATCAAGCTGTTAACTAGTGCTCTATTGTTAACCCTTTAAGAGTTGCTACTGCATTAGTGCATCATCCATTTTGGTCTTTATTATGCAACAATAAAGGCTGACTACCGTAAACTCCCGCGTAGAAGACGCGCTGCGCGTAGAAGACGCACCCCAAACTCAGCACATGCATTTTCGCGTATAAGACGCACGTTTTAAGGCTGAAATTTGTAAGATTAGTACATTTCTATAGTAAAATTACCCCTCGTATAAGACGCACCCCAAACTTGAAAAAATCCTATAAGACCCCCCAGGCATTTGTTTGGCGTAGAGGACGCGTCTTATACGCGGGAGTTTACGGTAGTTGTGAAGCCTTTAAAGGGTTAACGTAAGGACCGCACGGTTTTCAATGTTTGTATGAAAAACCTTTTAAGGTCAGTGAGACTGTGAAAAAAAAAACACACTAATAAAATATGGCGCCCAAAATATCATAATCATTTAGGGGTAACATTAATGTTTCTGGCATTTCAAAAAAATGTGAACAGAGTCACCGTTGAGTTAGGGGGAATTTCGGAAAAACAAGATACACCAGATATAAAGACGATAGAGAAACAAGTCTCCAATAGTTAGCAAATAAAAAAAACAAATGGGTAGAGCGATGCGTAATATTGAATATATTTAAAGAAGTCGGCATCATAGTATGTATTAAGGACACACCATCCTAGAGAGTATGCAGGAAACTGGGGCTGTAAGGCCAACAGTATAGATAAAAAGTTAGAAATAACATGTGAGCTTATGCAGTGCGACTAGCAGTCTGGGAGAGCTGAGTTTGCTGGGTATTCAGTGTCCACACTAACTGATCAGTAAAGGGGTACACTCCTATAAGCAGCTTAAATGTATGCTTGGCAGTATTAGGGCCGTAGGGGTTATGCCCCTATATGGCCTTAGCGTGTTCCTTAGTGGGCCGAGCCCTGCTGAAGCTGATACCTTGCGAGATAAGGACTGATAACAGCGAGCTGATGGGTACCAGGTGTTACATAATGCACCTTGAAAAGTCGGTACTGACTGAAAGGAATTTTCTCATTGGTCAATAGTGTATCCCGCTTGGTCGGAATAGAACTAGTAAGTAATCAATGACTGGATATGGTCCTATAGTGTATCAGGTATACACCGGGAGAGAACACATTCCTATGGAGTTCCAAGTGACCAGCGACACGATACGCTCCTATAGGGTATCGAGTATTCAGGGTTCAATGGGAGTGTTTGAGGGTGTTTCTTGGAAGATTGAGCCCTTATAGGTCTGGCTGCCCGGGAGGCTGGTCACGCTGGTAACAAAGATTATGTCCTTATGGGGTGAGGCGCTCTCACTCTAACTGATCCGCGAGAGCAACATTGGGGGTGGAAGTCCAAGTGGTGTAAGGTTGAAAAAGTCCAAAACAGTCAGTAGGCAGTGAGTACATAAGGCCTGTGTAGAACCAGGGGAGCGCGAATTGTGCTCAGGACATCGGGATCAGCAGTTCGACCTGGAATCAAAAGGGGAAGATATTTATATTCTGCAGCTTTGCAATTGAAATAGATTGAAAATTCTAAAGACCTGTTTCATGTGAATAATTACACCTCCTGGAGTGCTCTCTAAGGATATTAGCCCAAGTGAAGACCCCTATAGGGAAGACCCCTCCATCCATGCTCATTACCGATAGCTCTCTCTCTCCCTCTCACTACATGGTTGTGATGATACATCATGGATAAAAGTCGATGATTGAATTTGTATTATTGACTAATCATTGGGTACACGGCCTGAGCGCCCGGTTATTGGATTCTAGTGTGGACTTGACTGGTTTACCATCGGCCATGGAGCCTGTTAATCATATTTTCTGGAGTTATAATGTCATTATGGAAACTTGGTGGAGTTGTGATTGAAGAATGATGTTGTGTTTAATTAAAGTTGGAGTCATTGAATAACCATTGTTGTATTAAAGATTGGAAATCGAGGATTGGAGTCAATAAAACCCTTGGAGATGAATTACCCATTTGTGTCTTCTTTCCCAAATGGGCTGTGGGACTTAGACATGGCTGTACCACTTGATGCTAGCTACAGATTCCCCTAATCTAGTCACTTATGCAGGAGTGGAGGGTTGAAGGAAGATTATTAATTTAATGGTGGAAAATCTGGACTGGTCACTATATTTAATGATTTCCCAGGACTCGACATTTGTACGTAAACCCCTTTTACCCCTCCGCCTGTAATAGCCCAACGTCACGGCTATATCCCCATATATTAATCCTGTGGTGTAATTATAAAGACTCAATGTCACTATTCACAAGCTTTGTCACTGTTCTCTTCTTTCTCATCTGGCTTTTCATGAAAAGCTTCGTGTATAATTGTTCAGCCAATAAAAATTTTCAAACTCAAAACTCTATACATTTTCAGAAGTTTTTTTCACCATATTTATATTAAAATCTATAAAGTACAAATCATAATGTTGTTACGTCTTATGTGCATTGCAGGATTTGGTCGTAAGGACGTGGTTGAGTACCTGCTGCAGTGCGGCGCTAACGTGCATGCACGAGATGACGGCGGTCTCATCCCACTCCATAACGCCTGCTCCTTCGGTCACGCTGAGGTCGTACAGCTCCTACTCCGTCAGGGCGCTGATGCTAACTCCCGTGATAACTGGAACTACACACCACTCCACGAGGCCGCCATCAAGGGCAAGATCGACGTCTGTATTGGTGAGTCTGAACAGGATTATGAATCATATCACTTATAAAAAATTATAAACACACCAGTAATTTTGATATTGGAATGAAATATTTTGCTTTTTTTTCTGAAATATCTTAATTCACTCTGTACTATCATAGGAGAGAAAAAAAAACGCATGATGTAATTATTGCAGACAAAAGTTTCTTGTATATTTTTTCTTGTTAAATGAAAGGCCATTTTGACAGTTGATGATAAAAATATAACCTATCCAAAGAAGATTTCACGTTTCTTGACGCTAGGTAAAATAAGGGTGATAGTGCCCCAGTTATAGAAGGTTTATTTTGCCATATTTTATACATTTCTTGAACCCAGATAATAATAGTGGTACTGGTATTCTATGTTGTATCCGTATACTACAAAGAAGACCCTATTTCCTAAAGTACCTGGTAATCTAAATGCTTCCCCTTTTCATTATCCGTTTACTATTGCTAGTAGTTCTAGTCTGCCTTGTCGATGCGAATGAAACTTTCGTATATTTTTCTATCCATTGTTTTGTATAACTTTTGTCTTCTCAGTACATGCACCATGTCAGCTATCACGCCTTTTCTTCCCAGACAAGCACAGACCATTTACTGAACCCAATTTCAAATTGGGCTGACAAAAAAAACTGCAGTTATGAATTAAATGAACCAGACTGAAATGACAATTCATTTTAAATAACATATCCATCCCTCCATGAATGATAGGATCTCGACTATTCTTTTTTGTAAATTATTCGTTTAGTTTTGCTGCAACATGGTGCTGACCCCAATATTCGCAACACGGATGGCAAGACGGCACTCGATTTGGCCGACCCCACTGCTAAACCAGTTCTCACAGGTAATACTACTCCCCACTGTATCCAACTAGCGTAAATTACCGTATTAACCATAATAAGCGTAATCTGCACCTAACAACTATCTTCAGCATATTTTTAGTAGGTTATATTAAGATAGGAAATATTTGATTTTATAAGATAAGGAAATATTTGCCCATCAAAAATTAGTTATTTCTAGTTTTAAGATTTGACCAAAAGGCCAGACCAAGATCAGTTGGGTCTGTGTATTTTATGTGCTAGATTTTACAATTGTGATTTTTTTTTAATTGATATGAGGAAGGTGTTGTCATGTATTCTGGCAGTTTTCATTTTGTATCGTCCAGCAAAAATTGGTGGAAATTTGCATGCGCATATTTGGCTCTCAATCTGGCTATACTGAACAGAAATATTGATATAAAACCCTCTAGTCACCCCTTTTTGGAATGTCAAGTTATTTTGTTGATGGGATCAAAAGAGAAAGTGGTTGGTTTATTATGGCGAATGCGGTATCAGCAGCCCAATACAACACACGCCTTAACTCGTTAAGAGGAAGGGTTTTATCCAGCGTTAGGAGACACAGTTTGGTTCTAAAATTGTATATGTGGGTTTAAGATGAATATCCATCCATATTGTTTAGATATTGACGAGTCTGTCTCAAAAGCATCCATGGAATGTGCTCACCGTTTTGTGTTGCATGATTTCTTTCTTGGATATTACCGGTAGATGTTTAATGTGCATATGTATTTTATAGTCATATTGTTTCTCTTGTATCAGCCCTCTGTTGCATATTGTTTTCGCTTGACCACATGTATATGTTAAGGCCACGTCCTAAAAAAATTGTCTGTGGATATGTCATAAAAAGAATCCATTTATGCCCAAACTTTTGTCCTTGAAACTACCGGAAATTCAAAGTAGTTTTTAGAATTCATATTTCTAGAATTAGATAAAAGGTAATATCCAGACCAGGTTTTGCTCCTTAACACTTTAAGGGCCGCTAATGCAAGTGCATCATGCATATTGATGCATCACGACAAGTCTCTGGGAGTGTATCAGTCACACAGGGTCGTCATGATGCATGTAGCCCTGGCGAGTTACTTACCATCATGACGACCTGTGGGCAGGATGCATTAGCCGAGCTGAAAGTGTTAATTTGACCTACATTTGACTTGACCTCACGTTAACCTTGACCTTTATGTTGACCTTGACCTTGGTTGTAGGTGAGTATAAGAGGGACGAGCTGCTCGAGGCAGCACGTAGCGGGAACGAGGAGAAGCTCATGTCTCTACTCACCCCACTCAATGTCAACTGTCATGCCGGGGACGGACGCAAGGTAAGTTTACCGAATAAAGTAAATAGGCAAAAGTTCACAAGTACTGGGTCTGACTGAGGATTATCTCATGATAACCCTCAAGTCAAACCCAATACGAACCAACCTTTGCATTTATTCCAAGTCATTTTTGGGCAAAATTTTTTGAAAATATTTCAAAATAGTATATAAAAAAAAAAAAAGAACAAAGAACACAGACTAATTGTACCGTATTCATTCTAATAAGCGCACATGTGCGGAAATTTAATTGTAACATCAATACAAAATAAATTCTAATAAGCGCACCCCCTAAACATCTTTGTTTTTTGGCCCAGGTCCTCCTGTGTCATTGGCGGTGCCTTTTCGGACAAAGACTGACGATCGGGAATTAGATAGGAATTGCTCATCGAAATTGGGGGATAATTAAACAAAAAATCATGGAAACATGTCTAGTCTTCCATTGCACATGCACAATTCCCAAAAAAAGATATTTTTTTACCTATGAAAAAAGAGTAAAGAAAACACCTTACATTTTTGCCCTAGTTTCTGATGAAAATGAGGCTCCATAGGATTGCATTGTGCGATAGATTTTCGCGATAGACATAACACATGGGTTCCTATGGGAATTGTCCAATTAAGCTGTTTTTGCCCTCAAAATCTCTGTTATTGCACTGCATTTACATGGTTTGAGGTACCAAAAGGTGGGGTTGCGGTTATTAGAGCATGTGCGCTTATTAGAATGAATACAGCAATCAAGAATAGGCTCCTGAGATGTGGTTTAGGGATGATCCATTGAAGTAGATACAACATGTTAAAATACATATATTCAAGAGGTTTTGGGAAATTTTAGTTGATGAGTTTTTGGTTTTTACCTTACAGTCGACCCCCCTACATTTAGCTGCTGGGTACAACAGGACGCGGATTGTACAACTGCTTCTACAACATGGTGCAGACGTACACGCTAAGGACAAGGGGTAAGGCCGCTTTGTAATTATCTGAAATCAAAGTCTTTAGGCTTTTCCCTGATCTTGGGGATTTTCATGTTCTACAGTCTATGTCAGAGATTCTAATAAGGCCAAAAAGAAATATACAAAAATTGTTAGTTTCAGCTACCAAGACCTTACTTAACAAACGGGTCAAACCCAGAAATTTTTCTTCAATTTCAAAGAAGTTACATGTTTTTGGGATCATTTTAGTGATTTTTATACATTTGTAGGTATTGCCGTTTCGAGATCCTACTGATATCGAGATAACTATCTTATCAAAGCAATAACTAGTCGGTTCGAGTAGGTTTCAGAATCACTTTATTACGGTACTTTTACAAGAAGACTTGCAAATGCATTTCAACCTCTCATATGCCTATAGGCAGTACCCTGTAAGGTGGTAATGCTCTCGCTTAGATAACCGTTAGGCCGTTTCGAGACAAGATCAGCCTACCAGCTGGGTAGGACCGTGAATCCCCCGATCGTAGGAGGAAGGCGGAATATATACCTCTCATTACAGTTGATTGGTTCCACACTGAGCGCCCTCTGGTCTGCCCCCTATGTCACACCGCCTTGAGGCCACCAGTGGTGCCCTCTTGCAAGAGACGTAGGAGATGCTCCCGAAGAGCGCCTATCCTACTACGATACAGTACATAGTAATAGTCTCAAATACATACGGACCTCGATACACAGTAAATACGATTCCCTACACATACATAAAGGGTTGGAACAGAGGTTTTGTTCACATGGTGTAACCTGGTGTCTGTTTTTTGATACACAGGGGGCTGGTTCCTCTCCATAATGCCTGCTCCTACGGACACTTTGAGGTTACCGAACTACTACTTAAGGTGAGTTTCAGTCACTCTTACTATAAAAACCAGGAGTAGACATTAGCACTGGCAAATGGCAAATTTTGGTATACTTTGATATTGGCCTTTTTGCCTGTAGAATATTTGAAAAAAAAAACAAAAAAAAACGTTGCTTCATACAATACTGTTGGCCAAGGCCCAAAATATGTGACTACCCCTGAAAATTTTAACAGGGAGTGATGAGATTTTATGTGGACCCAGAAAAGCTCGAGAATGGAGGATTTCTTTTTTACCTCCTCAAATTATTTGTTATTTAGTCAGTTAAAACTGTCACTGATAATAGTTGGAACCTTGGTTTAGTAGTCTTCTAAAATATATCTCCATCTATGAGGCCCAGCCTACCTCCAAGCATATTTTTTTAGACAGCTAGGTCTTGGGCACAATTCGGCCTCCATAATGAGTAACCCACACTTTTCTTCTCCCTATACCAGGCGGGTGCGAGCGTGAATGCCATGGACCTGTGGCAGTTCACGCAGCTTCATGAGGCCGCGTCCAAGAACAGGATGGAGGTCTGCTCCTTACTGTTAGCGCACGGTGCTGACCCCTACCTACCAAACTGCCACAACAAGACCGCTATTGACGTCGCACAACCACAACTACAGGAGCGCCTACAGAGTAAGTTCATCTCTAACCCGTGGGTGAATGATGATGATGATCATGAAATTTTATAATAGGTACTAGACAGACAGGCCTTATATGGTCTAGTGGAACGGGGCGGATTTAGGGAATGGTCTGCCAGGTAGACATGGGTAGTGATTCTTCCAAACACTACAATCTTGATCTTTAGGGAATGGTCATTCATTTTTAACAACAGGGGAGGTTGGTTGGTGGATATGTTTTTTGGGAAAGGGGCCTAAAAATAGTTTCATACCCTTCTGAGGTTGGGACCAGTATATTTTGCCTACAGGTTCCTGGTTATTTGCATTCGTAATAACCAAAGCAGTGCTGGGATGGCAAATAATCTGATTAAATTGTTGCATAACTTGTAGCCTATACACTTGAGTTTACAGTAACATAAATTCACATATAAGCTGCGGGCTTCCCTAGCCCACTTAAAAGGGTCTTATTCCTCCTCTTTCCTATCCCCTCAGGATGTGTGTGGTGCACATATGCACGGGCACTGACACATTCCTCTGTGAAATTGTGTAATGTAGTTCTCGCCGTGAACATGACCTTAGCTGTCGAAATGGCGTTAAACATCTATTACTCACTCTCACATATAAGCTGCACATATTAAAGCTTGCCTCAGACTGGGAATTTCCCATAAATCAAATCTGAGCTCCAATTTGTGTATAAGATGTGTCTATTACAGCAGAATTTACTGTAATATATTTCTTGTTTCTCTTTTATTTCTTTTTTCCATGAATTAAACATGTGCATGATAAGAGTTTTCACTTGTTTGTAGCTGAGTTTAAAGGCCACTCCTTACTGGAGGGAGCACGTCAGGCAGACCTGTCTCGTGTCAAGAAGTATCTGACGCCGGAACTAGTCAACTTCAAACATCCATACAATGGAGACACCGCCCTGGTAAGGATACTAAACTCATAAACTGTGAAACTTTTGTCTATAGTAAAAGATCACAGTGAGACACAGTATTAACAATCAGGTTTCTGAATTCTTTGTATTGTTCATTTAAAACGCGTTGAAATTAGATATTTTTGCACCCATGCTTCACAATGTGATAGAACAAATTCTTAATGTTCATCAAAACATACAACACAGAGGAGGCTACTGGCAGCTGGGAGGTTTGGAAGGGGGGTATGAATTCTTTGTAGAACCGGGTTAGTTCATACTTAATTTCTGGCTAAATAATTACATATTTTTATGTTACTTTCAGCATTGCGCGGCTGCATCTCCTTTTCCAAAAAGGAAGCAAGTTGCTGAAGCCCTCATTCGCAAAGGTGCCAACTTAAACGACAAAAACAAAGAGTAAGTACACGTTTTGGTTTGTACATTCTGATCAGTTTTATGTCGGTATTCGAATATGAGTCAGTCCTCTATAAGTGCTATTTCAAGGGTCGTAGAAGAACCTTTCACTCACTGAGATATTTATGGCCAATATAAATTAAATCAGTCACTAAAAATAGACCATGACTACACACCTGTGTATTACTAGGACAAGGAAAAGACAGGCCTTCAAATCTGTAAGTACCAGGACACTAAATCACAATGATATACCCCGGTAGTATTTGTATTAGTTAATCCACAGTTGTATGGGGTTATGAGGCATGACTTGTGCCTCAGGTGGCCAATGAGCACTGTCTATACCGAGTAACCCTACAGAACTGTGGGATAACTGGCTTAAACCTCGGTTACATGAAATAACCACTGCTTATTTCCTTTTTTTCTAAGGTGTCACCGTGGTTTAAATTTAGTTAACTCATGTTGGTTGTATTAAAATGTTCCATGTTGTTGACGTGTTGTGTCTGGGTATGTTGCAGGTTTCTAACCCCACTTCACATAGCGACAGACAAGGCACAGTACGACGTCATGGACCTACTACTTAAACAGGGGGCTAGGGTTAGCTTTTGATCTTTTTATGGTTGCTTAATTGACCTACCGTATTCGTTCTTATAAGCGCATATGTGCGGAAATTTAATTGTTAGATTCCCAAAACATCAATACAAAATTAATTCTAATAAGTGCACCCCCTAAAGCCTAAAAATCGATGTTTTTGCCCTCAAAAATGATGCCTTTGCCCTCATAATCGATGTTTTTGCCCACAAAATCTCTGTTATTGCACTGTATTTGCATAATTTTAGGTCCCAATAGGTGGGGTGTGCGCTTATTAGAGAATGTGCGCTTATTAGAAAGAATACGGTAATGATGTTTATACCTCATGTGCCCTATGACTAAGGAATATGGATGTAAATATCCCTTTCTCTTTATCAGTGCACCCTCCAGGAGTGTATCAAACCCTAGGTCAACATGGTGTATAAATCAGGGGTGAGAAATCTCAGCCTAATGACAGATTTCAGCCTTTTTTATGCTCTTTTACGGAGGCCATATTGACTTAAAATTTAAATCATATATTGAAAACAAAATTGGCCACAACTTTGCTTCTATTAGGCCGATTTGAAAAATTCTTTCACCATTATGAAGCTGAGATCATGGCAGGTTATTGGCCCTACGTGGGCCATTATGATTCTACGCTGGCGTGCCGGCGTCATTATGGTAACACTGTGTATGAACCCTGTAAGGTTGGCCTGAGACTTGGATGTAGCATTGATGCATGATGATGGGCATGATGCATCAATTACCCTCAAAGCGTTAAAGTGTTAAACTGTCAAACATTCATATGTACAGGTGAATGCGCTAGACGGCCTTGGGCAGACTCCCCTACACCGGGCAGCACAGCAGGGGAATGCACAGGGCTGTCGACTTCTGGTCGGCTACGGTGTCGATCTGACAATCGTCTCACTACAAGGCTACGCTGCAGCACAACTAGCACCAGCCAACATACAGAAAATGTTAAGAGGTGAGTTTAAGTTTCATATCAACTGTATTCTAGTAATGTCCAGTTTGGATGCTGAAATTGATTTATCAGCGAAGAATCTCACTACCGTAATCTCCCGCCTATAAGGCGCGTCTTATACGTGAATCAAAAGCCTACTGCACCTTATAGAGCCTTCCAAAAGAGGGGGTGCGTCTTATAGGCGAGGTACTTTTACTATAGAAAAGTACTAAACCCTTGAAAATCAAGCCCCAGGTGCTCCTTATTATTTCTTCTGAACTCAGGGTGCGCCTTATACGCGGGAGATTACGGTATGTGCAGAACCCCAGCAATTACCGAGATACCCAGATCCACACTTAGTCATACTTGACCAAATTGTAGTTTAGACGTCTAAACTATCAAAATAAAGGATAGCTCGTGACATTTTGCCAAAATTGAATTTCCTTCTGTTTTACCATCTATTGACTTATATCTACCTACTGTGAAAGTACTGAAGCTCTGTCTATGATATGTGCCTACAGGCCCCATTTCAACATTGATGTATCCACTTTGTGCTATAGTACATTACTGGAACACTTCTTATGCCTCTCCTGCAAAACTTCAAAAATGCATATAAACCCTCTTGCACTAAGGCGGCGACTTGTATGATGAGATAATAGTCTACCTTTGATAAAGTATCCCATGATAAAATGTGTGTTGTCCATCAGTAACACTCACTAAGCCCACAGTTGGTGTTACAGATGACGTGCCATCGGGTGGTACAGACGTGGACATTCAGCTTCTGGAGGCGGCTAAAGCCGGCGACCTCGAAGTAGTCAAGGTAAGGAAATAAAGCTAAACAAACAGGAAGTTAGTGTTGGCATTGCAAATTGGATAGTTATGGTGTTACAAATTGGGTGCCTGGTTTTTAATGGTAGGGTAAATGCTATATTATACGCAATAATTAGGGGTGTGAAATGAGAAATTTTTGGAATACCGAGATTTTTATCTTCATAAAGACAGTTTCTGCAATGTGTGCAAATCCAAAGATCCATTGATGAAAAAATTAGAAAAAGAATGAAATAATAATAATAAAAAAAAAAAAAGGTCTATCCATATACATTGTACGCGGTCGCCTCATATGAATATCAAACACACAGGGTCCTTCAGTACTGAAGTTGATGGTCTTCATGTACCTTTACAGAAAATCGTGGCAGCACATCCACATTCGGTGAACTGTCGGGACCTGGACGGGCGGCACTCGACACCACTTCACTTTGCGGCTGGGTACAACCGCGTGGCCGTAGTGGAGTATCTGCTGAAGCACGGTGCTGACGTCCACGCCAAGGACAAGGGGTACGCAACTTCTTGAAGTTAATCATATTACACTCTGTTATGTCATTATGAACTAGCCTTGATAGTGGGAGCTGAGGGAAACTTTGGACATAAGGCTAATTACAAAAAAAAATTGTCTTCACTCTTGTTCGCTACAATACACAAAGAGCATTTCTCAAACCCTAACCCTACAGTGTGTAACAGTGCATATATAGATTAGCGAGTGACAAGTTATCCCCTGGGCTATTGGAGCCGGGTTTTCAGTCAGATCCACAAATTTGTAATCACCAAATTTAGGGTGTAATCATTCAGTGATATACTGTTAGTTTACACATTTTTCAAAAGCCAAAGGAAAGTTTCAAATCTCATCTATCAGACAGCATTTTGTCCTTTATGGTGAGTGATGTCTTTCTCTACGAAAAAAGCTGCTGTACTTATGTCATGTTTTTGGGAGCTACACGGACTACAAGTTCTTTAACCATTGAGTCTATGGGTCAGATAGATTTTGGTGATGAAATTAGCACATGGAGTCCTATGGGTAATCACCAAGTGAGACACTTTTTATCAGCAGGCAATGTTTACAGTGTCCAAGCTATACACATAACACATTGGGGACTGAGCGATAAACTAAGCATGCTAAGGATAAAGTTTTCTGTGGGGGCTAGGTTTCCAGGGGGCCAGGTGTCCAGGGGCTAGGTCTCCAGGGGGCCAGGTGTCCGGGGGCCAAGTGTCCGAGGGCCAAGTGTCCAGGGGTCCAGGGGCCAGGTGTCCGGGGGGCCAGCACACCAGGGGGCCAGCGGTCCAAGGGGTTTAGTAAGAGAAGATTATGCCAGACTGGTGTCAGTACATGTATAGATAATAGTTTATATTTGTAAGTAATTAGTCAATATTTCACAAGTGCTGATTCCTGTGACCCTACAGGGTTGATAGAGGGTTTTATGGTACCTACCCTGAGCCTTCTGTGCTTCAGTGCACAACGCCCAATTTTTATATTGGGGGGGGGGGTAGTAGACCCTGGGCCATATGTGATATATATCACACGTTAAATCTTTTTATTTCAGGGGACTAGTGCCTCTTCACAACGCCTGCTCCTATGGACATTACGAGGTCACACAACTTCTCATTGAGGTAAGTCTCTACTCCTTTTTCCCCACTGTCATTCCCCCGCCATAACTGAAGTTTTCCCACGTATTGCAGTAAGCTGTAAAGTGTGTGCAAATTTACTTCAGTGCAAGACCCTTGCCTCTACAAAGTAGAACAAGAGTACAATTGCACAAAAACGTGTATATGTGTAGCTGTATTAATTATAACCAGCAGAAAAATCTATATACTTAAGAGCACATAGGATAGATTAAAGCCACCCGCAGACAGGCGCAACTTGATCGACCAATCCTGACAATCGAGTCTGACAATACCAAATATGTTTGATGCTCCTGATTGGATCGGCGCCACTCTCCCTAACTACCGATCGAGTCGGGCCTGTCTGCGGTCACCTTGACATTGATAGATAGATTTCAGTAGATCAACTTATACAACCAAAAACTTAATAATACCTGTATTGATAAAGTCAATGTATGAGAAAAAAAATGAGAAAATACTCTTATTAATTTCAACTTTGTTGTCTTCCATTGACAGCACGGGGCGTGCGTCAATGTGGCTGACCTATGGAAATTCACTCCTCTGCACGAAGCTGCAGCCAAGGGGAAGTTTGAGATTTGTCGACTGCTCTTGAAACATGGTGCTGACGCGAACAAGAAGAACCGAGACGGGCACACGCCGCTGGACCTGGTCAAGGACGGCGACACGGACGTGCAGGACCTCCTCAGGGGTGAGTGGTGGTGAAGTATAAATAGCCAAATATTGTAATAATATGAAATAAGTTACTGTAGTACCTTGTTTTTAAGTTGCGGCAAGAGGCTATTCAAGGTAACACTTCCTTTCAGCATCTTATAGAATAAGCAAAATGTCAGGAAGCTCAGGATGTATAGTTTGGCTATGTATCGAATAGAATAGTTCTAGACTGGCCGAAACATGATCCTCAGTGCACATTAGATGTCTTGCATGAATGCGAGGTGCACCTTACATGAATTGCATTGTACCCATGAGGAACTATTCCCAATAGGGAGCCTAAGTCTCTCGATAAACCATGTCGTAAAAAAATTTTTGATTTTGAACTAAAATGACCAATATCTCAATTGAACTGAAGGCCCACCACATGAAATTTTTAGGCTCAACTCCTAATTTGCCAAAAGTTATCCTATGTCAAAAAAAAATCCCCTATCCTTCAAGCCTGCGGGCGATAATATGCTGAGCTCAGAACGGGCGCACACATGACGTGACTTAGTCTCCTTATGGTAAGTAACTTGGCCAAAATATAACCTTAGATTCACCCTATAGGATTCCATAACACTCAGCTGCATCTTATACACGGGGGCACCTTAAACGCAGGGTATTTTGTTATTAGTAATAAAGTCTCCAGTAGAAGGGTCCATGAACGAAATATAATTACGAGGAGGGGCGATGATAGGCAAAAGTCCAAAGATTTCATAGCTACCAAGCTTAAATCAGCCACTCCGAGTTTTATAGCCAGGTCTCACTTTCAATAAATGATGACTCTAAGGGTTAAGAGTTCAGATTATGAAAAAATACTCAAGACCAGTGCATTTTGCAACCAAAGATGAACAACTGTGTGTAATATTGTTTGAAAATAGTTGTTTGTCCCATATTTATTCCAATATTTCAATTTTTCATTTTTCTGTGGTTATGGGCAGACCTCAGAAACAATGAAGAACTTTTTCTGGCTCAATTTACATGCATTCATAGACAGAGTTTCATTTTGAGACAATCACCATCATTTAGACAATAGATTTTGGCTCATGTACATGTGCCTAATAATACTTTGTATTTCATGATAAAACTGCAAATAGATGTCAAACTGAGAGATTATTTCCAGTGTTAGAAAGTGACTATTTTGAACAGACTTTGCTTGGGTGGCAGGCTTCCTGTAAACAGGTCAAATGTCTAGGTTACACTGGGGTCACATTCAAGGCCACACTGGGGTCACATCCAGTTGTCATCACTTGTGGGGTTGTATGTGTACCAGTCATTTGGTACAGTTTAATGTGAATGTAGCCTGTCCTTTTCAAGGTTCAGTCTAAAGGTACACAGTATATATGGCCCTGCCCTATGTTGTGTTTTGGATATTTTTGAGGTACAATACAGATGGGTTTATATGGGATATAGGGGCCCTTGATGGAGGGGGGGGGTGATCCCTCCATGTCCTATGTTAAATCAATGGTAATGTCCCTATGTCAACTTTTAAGAAAATTTCATGCCCACCTGTTGAGTCCCCATATCAATTTTAAGCAAATGTCAAAAGTGAAATTTGGGGTTCTAGAGCAATGTTATATGCTGACCTAGTGTACATATCCCTGCCCCTGTCCTTGGGGAGCCCCTCCTCGTTGTTTGTCATTAAGACTCCATTTGCCAATCAGTTCTACAGCTTTGCTTACTTGTTTTCATTCACCGCTTGCAAAAGAAAAATGAAATGCTCGAATGACATGCTCTATTTTCAAACCTGCAGGTGACGCTGCTTTGTTGGAAGCTGCTAAGAAGGGAAACCTAAACCGGGTACAAAAACTGGCAACACCAGAGAACATAAACTGTCGGGACACGCAAGGCCGGAACTCAACTCCGCTTCATCTTGCTGGTAAGTGGATATGTCTCACTTGTTCAGTACAACTCATGGATTTCAGGGTTCCCACTGGTCAGTTAAAAGTCAGTTAAACCCATTTTTCTTTAAAGGTGAGTTTTATGTCATCAAGAAGATATTTTGGGGAAAAAAAGTCAGTTAGAAATGGTGTTTGTCTAGATTTCACTCAAATTTGCAAAATTTCTCTAACATCCTCGCTCGAGTGGATGAATTCTTTTGGGAGCTGCCTAAATTACCCAATATTAGGTCAGATAAAAGCTGTTAAATGTCAGTTAAAACCACGACCCATAACTGTTGGGAACCCTGGATTTGATCCAATAAAGGGGCACATCCCCAAGTCTTACTATCAATTTGTTAGAACGATGCACCAGTCTGTCACTGGCGAGTAACGTGCTGTATGGGTGCATCTTAATGACAAATTAAAATCAGTATTGAGGTCTGAAAAATCATAAATGGCTAAAGACTACAGATCTATGAGGGACACACATTTATGGTAGCTATAAATTCAAGGGTGAATCTTGGGATTGTCTGAGGGTGAGGAGTGGGGTATAGAACCAGAACAAAAATGGTCGTGGGTGCAGACACTGTCACAGGCACTACTGCATTTAAGAGGGATTCAAAGGACCATTTTCTTGGGTTGGGGGGGGCATTGCTTGTATCTGTTACTGAAATTCCTGAGGATTAAGGATATGGACGTATTTCTCAAAGCTAATTTGGAAAACAAGAAATCTGGATCCTTCAATATTTTTGGTTATGTCCATGTGTAGCTGGCTACAACAACGTGGAGGTGGCTGAGTTTCTACTGGAAAACGGTGCGGACGTCAACGCGCAGGATAAGGGCGGCCTTATCCCGCTCCACAACGCCTCATCATATGGAGTAAGTCTGCATCTTGTTTTAATGCGTGTACCGTAAATTCCCTTGTATTAGCTGCGGCTTATGGGAGAACCAGCTTATAGCTGCAGCTTATAAGGTACTCAGGGTGCTGCTTATACAAGGGGTTTTGACACTATAAGACAGTACTAAAGTGCCTATTTCTAAACCCAAGATGTGGTTTATAGCTTTCTCTCAAACCCAGGCTGCGGTTTATACAAGGGTGCAGCTTATACCAGGGACTTGACAGAACACTTAAAATGTACATGAACTATATAGAGATATCAGTCTACAAACGTGATAAGACGACAGTGCAGAAACTACTTAAGAAGGAAATAGTTACAAGATGATTACGAGAGAATCCCATAAAGTTCTATGGAAAGAAATTAAGAGAATTAGAGATTTATCATTCCTCTCTGGATGAGAGGAGAGGGGGGGGGGTGCTCTGACTCTTCTCACTAATCATTGTAAAACATGCTGACAAAGATCTTTACCATATGTTTCTAACAGCACGTGGATATCGCTGCCTTGCTAATCAAGTTCAGCACGTGTGTAAACGCTGTCGACCGCTGGGGCTTCACACCACTACACGAAGCTGCACAGAAAGGACGCACACAACTATGTGCACTGCTGGTGGGTACTCTAATTCAATTCAATTTATTTTCATGGAATTTATTTGCATTTTCATTGGAGGTGATATGATCTTTCTTCACAGATTTAGGGGCGGTTAAATCCCTTCAAATTCAGAACAATCATTTTATGACATACGATCAGAATGATTATTCGACATTTGTCATTATAGCAGTGTGTACAGCCTCCGCACTTCGTCTAAATATTAGAAGTATAAACTGCAAACAACTAGTAATCAAGTAGCATTAGGATTGACCCCTTCCAACCAGCGATATTCTAGTGGTCCCTTTTACAGAAAATCTAAAATGACTGACACAGTTCATGTTTTTTTTTTCTCTCAGAAATTACAATGGAAAGCGAAATGCTGGTATTTCCTGGAGTTATTTTGTATATATTATATTTTTTTTTATGTAGATTTAGAGCATTTAAATGAGTGAAATAGTGAATTAAACATTGATTTTATATTGCCACAGTTGGCACACGGTGCAGACCCTACCATGAAAAACCAAGAAGGACAAACGCCATTAGATCTGGCCACGGTAAGTACACCAGGTGACATTACACGTAATTACATTGAATCATTAAATCATTTCCACCCCGTGTAATTCCTAATGTTGCTGTTGAGATTTAAAGAATTTATCTAAACTGTTTAAGATATAAAGCAATGGGCTTTGCTGTTCCGTGAATTATCGCGTATAAGCCACATCCCAGACTTTGGGAGAAGCTATAGGCTGCATCCAAGGCTTGAAAAGTGAAGGTTTTACAGGGATGAAAGTCTTCCTAGAATCCTAGGAATTCCTAGCTTTTCAGTTTCGTGAGAAAAAAATAGTCTATGTATGTTTCCCCCAAAGATGACACAGCAGAGGCACCCCCTCGGCCCACTGGGCCCTGCCCCTACCCATGTGAGTGGAGGATATAGTACCCCATGTTGTCTAGCTAGCTCTTGGGCATCCTAGAAAAATAGGAAACTCCAAGGACTTCTCCCATTGGTTAAACCTGTCCTAGAATTCTAGGAAACCAGAGGAAGTCCAAATTATGACAATAACACTCTCCAATCACATGGTTACTGTTGGAGCTATGTTAGCCTAGTAACCAGTATGCTTGGAGAATGGACTGGCTAGGCAGTCAGACTCACCACACCAAGAAGAAAACCCTCCATGGTGTGACCAAGGTAATGGGTGAATGAAAGTCATCTTTATGGGGGCATAAAGGTGTTAATATGGTTACATAGGTCAACTTACCTCCCTAATATATTTTCTTAGATTTTTGTGAAAGGTCACTTTCATCCTTGGTTTTATACTGTCCTACCGTAATCTCCCGCGTAGAAGGCGCAGCTCGCGTAGAAGGCGCACCCCCAACTCAGAGAAGGCCTTTTCACGTAGAAGGCGCACGTACCTCCTCTGGATCGATTTCTGGAAAAACCCGCGTATAAGGCGCCCCCCCAACTCACAGGGGGGCTGTTTCGCGTAGAAGGCGCCCCCCCTCCCCACCCCCCTATATGAGACCAAGCTGTCATCAGCACAGGGTGGGCGTCAAACCCGCCGAGCAAATCTATACAGCGACCGGGCTGCCGCCCTTGGCGCTATGAGTTCAAGCTGTCACCGGCACAAGGTCGGCGTCAAACCCGCCGAGCAAATCTATACAGCGACCGGGCTGCCGCGCTTGGCGCTATGAGTTCAAGCTGTCACCGGCACACGGTCGGCGTCAAACCCGCCGAGCGCCCGTCGACACCTCCCGGTCTGCCGCGCTGCTGGCTATATGAGTTCAAGCTGTCATCGGCGTATGGTGGGCCTTATCCCCGGCGAGCGTGTCGACAGCTCCCGGTCTGCCGCGGCGCTAGCGCTATGAGTCTATGCTGTCATCGGCCCACATGTTCCCTACACCCCGGCAAGCCACACCGCATTGTCAACCTGTTGAGTCTATGCTGTCATCGGCACACGGTCGGCTTGAACCCGCCAAGCGCGTTGACACCTCCAGGTCTGCCGCGGTGCTGGCGCTATGAGTTCAAGCTGTCATCGGCGCATTTTCCCAAATGAGATGTTGGAAAACCCCGCGTATAAGGCGCACCCCAAACTCAAGGCAATTTACCTCCCGCGTATAAGACCCAGCAGCATTTTGTTTGGCGTAGAAGACGCGCCTTCTACGCGGGAGATTACGGTATCTAATAACATTAAATACCCACCCCCCTATAAACCGCACCCAGAATTTAGGCACATTCTATAAGCTGCACCTTAGCTTTGGTTTTAATGCAAGTTATGGCCTATGCGGAATAATTTACACTATTTACAATTTGTACAAAATTGATACAGAGATATTTTTTTTACATTTTTTTTTGCCCTGCTGACACTATTTTGTTTGTGTTGTCAGGCTGAGGATGTGCGTGCCCTGCTACAGGACGCCATGCCGCCCATCAACATGCCCCCTACAACGAGTAAAGCGGCAGCCTCCAGTGGGTAAGTACTTGCAGCTAATTGCAGGGATGTAAGTCTTCAGGGATTTCCCTGATTTCAGGGATTTTCATGTTCCAAAAACCTATACATTCCTATACAAAACCTATATTTAAGGGGTTCTTTTCGAGCATTTCAGGGATTTTGATGCTTAGTGACTTCCATCCCTGTAATTGTCACTGTGAATCGTATAAAATTAGTCAGATTAGCCACTTTCTTAGTGACTGTCTTTCTAATGATACATAACATGCCTATATTCATATAGATTATTTTTGATAGAGTTCTCTCTGTGAACATCCCAGGTCCACTCAATCAGAAAAAACTACAGGCCCACACCTAAAACAATGGGCCATTGGCTCCCAGGCCAGCGTTAGTGTCTACCACTGACAGCCTAAATGATTTTTGCACATTATACATGAAATAATGCAACTTTGCAATGGTTTACAGAGGTGATGATTGTATGATGTAACATTGTGTTGGTTTACAGAGGGGACTCGTTATCGGGAGCAGTGGGCGGTAGTCTCACCCAGCCCCAGTCAGGTGACGGTTGTATAGACCAAACCAACCCAGAGGTAGAGAAACAGCTTGACGCCATCAGCGTCGCATCCTTCCTAACGTCGCTTGGCCTCGATCCGCTGCGCGACATTTTTGAGAAGGAGCAGATCTCCATGGATGTCCTTGTGGAGATGGGACACGACGAACTTAAGGACATTGGTATTAACGCCTACGGACACCGGCATAAGATTCTCAAGGGGGTAGAGAAGTTATTGACGTCTCAACAGGGCCGCAGTCGAGGTACGGTCTACATAAATACATCACTTTTGTTTATTTGTATCATAAATTGGTTTGATAGATCTAAGCAGCACAGAAATACCTGTGTGCAGTGATCTGAAAGTAAAATGTAACACTAGTAAGCTATAGAGTATTGATTCAAATAGCAAATAGTCGATTGGAGCTAGAAATTCATCCTTGCCGACATGGAAATTATTCTTTGAGTTATGAATTTAATCAAAATGTCACAAATATAATTTCATCACTTATAATGCATTATTTCTTCAGACGGGAGCCCACAACGACTCGGTCCTCGGACGTCTGCTATGGGTAAGAAACCACCCTTTCTATAATTCTTAAATTATCTTGATACATGTACACACTATTGCACTGATTCCAACATTTCTGTATTATAAGGAGAGTCTGAATGCAGCCCTGGTCAGTAACTCATCAGTGCTGCATTCTTAAGTCGGCTCAAACATGGCCTGCCACGGTTGATGCATTCAGGAGTGTGAAATCTCCGCCTAAAGGCGGAAATCCGCCTTTTTTATGTTTACCAGGACCATTCTTGAGATCTGTGTAAACTACTGAGAAAATGAAATACCATTTTATAATGGTGGGGGGGGGTACGGAAACCATAATGGCAGGGGTATACACTAACGCTGGCCTGGGAGCCAATGGCCCGTAGCTTTGGCTGTGGGCCCGTAGCTTTATTTTTAAACAAACTTTTATCAAATGTAAGATTGACTATAAATCCTCACAGTATACTTCAGCCTAAATGGGTTTCAGCATTTCACACCCCTGTACACTCCTGTAGTGTTCAGTCAGGATGATGCTACAATGCGGTGCTCAGAAGTACTCACCGACACTATCTTGGTGCTGGATGACAACAAAGAAACATGACTGCATCTTGCAGAGTGCATCATGCCCATTGGTCGGCATGATGTACCAATGAAGTGCTGGCACACTCCTGATCCTGCTGATTTTCCCAGATCCAATGAGAAATTTTCATAGCATTTATGGAGGGGTTGACTTTAATATTTTGAGGCTATCAAGTACAAGTCGAGCCTATGCAATATTTTCTGATCTAGTTTCCTACACTTTGGTCAAAATGAAATCACATCCCTGGTAATGACTCACCCCCTTGTTGTTGTGGTTATACAGGTGCTGCCTACTTCTCACCAGGTACTAGCCAAGGAACAATACTCATAGACCTTAGCCTTGATGATCCCGAATACATATCGGTCGCCGACCAGGTAAGGCTTCTTCCCTCTTTAAGTGACTGCACTACCTTGTTGCCGTTCTAGTGCTGCGTATCATGGTCGGCAAAAATCTTTTTCCATCCTAAGCACTCACTGTCGCATTTCATGGGGATTCCAGTGGATAAGGCTACTCAGCACATAAGGTGCACCCTGAGTTGAAGTCAATTATAAGGTGCACCTGTGGATTAAACTTCAAAAGTTAAATCAATACAGAACGCAGTGGGATGTACTACATGTACATAATTCTATGCTATTAGTTATATGTGAACTCCTTGTATATTACTTTTCTAATTTTATGCCAATTCTTTACTTCTGCAGATGCAAAGTACAATACGGGATCACCGCGATAACGTGGGTGGTACTTTTAACAGATATAGTATACTTAAGGTGAGTAGATTGAAAGTAACACAAAAAAATGGATTCCTAGAAATTAACCTAAAACTCAGATATTCACAAAATTATCAAGTAAAATATTTTTTTGAGCTCAGAAAAGTAGCAGTATGAATTTGTGATATTTCAGATACAAAAGATTCGTAATAAGAAGTTGTGGGAGAGGTATGCTCACCGTCGGAAAGAAGTCGGGGATGAGAACCACGGCCATGACAATGAGCGACTTTTGTTCCATGGATCACCGTTTATTAACGCCATAGTCCATAAAGGTTTTGATGAGCGGCACGCGTACATAGGTGGCATGTTTGGAGCTGGTTAGTATATTGGTTGTTGATAAAATGTACTGCTATAGCTCTCGCGTATAAGGTGCACCTCGGGTATAAGGAGCAAACTGAGTTCTAGAAAATGCTCTAAGACACACCTTGGGCCTTTGAGCAGTAGTTATTTTACCCCACCTATAAGGCACACCCTCCTAAGGGAGATTCTGTATTAAGGCGCACTAAGCCTCAGTTTTGCTATGGCTTATACGCAAGGTACTACGGTAGCAAAACCGTCATATAGGGCATATCTTTTCTGCCAAATCTGATTCTTTGAATTCATCACAACAGATTAATAGAACTTGTCATATAGTTTCTAAGATCATTAATTGTCAATACAGATTTTATCAGGAGCATCAAATTTAGATGAAAATAAAGGTTATCACAAGTTGAAACTATCCATTCTGTAAACTAGCTCTCCACTATCAACATGTAAGTTTTGTACACATTCCTTGGCCCGTTCCCTCACATACAAAGTCTTCTAATATCATAACTCCAGTGACTGATGATGTTTTGTTGTTGTTGTTTCAGGTATTTATTTTGCGGAGAACTCGTCCAAGAGTAACCAGTATGTGTATGGTATAGGAGGAGGGACGGGCTGCCCCACCCACAAGGACCGCTCCTGTTATATCTGTACACGGTATGTAGCTGGTGTTTTTTTAATTTCAAGGCCGTTCTAAAAATAAAAACCTGATTTCTAATTTACATGACTTGTGAAAAAGTAGAAAACAAAATGCTGGTCATTATGATTAAGGACTGGCAAAACTTTTAAGGAGCCAGTGCAGAACCTCATGTATAAGCTACATCTTGTGTGTAAGCCACACCCTGACATAGTTTGTTTCAGATAATCATATTGATCTGTGTTTAATATTTGTCTCCTTTCTTACTTTTCTGACAGACAATTACTGCTATGTCGGGTGACACTTGGTAAGTCCTTCCTTCAGTTTAGTGCCATGAAGATGGCGCACGCCCCGCCCGGCCACCACTCAGTGATCGGTCGACCTAGTATTGGAGGGCTGACCTTCGCTGAGTACGTCGTCTACCGCGGCGAACAGGTGAGTCAGTTTAGCATTTATCAAATTACCCTATTTATCTGGCAGTTTTTGTTTGGTTGCTTTACAAAGTGTAATTGTTTAGGAATGGTCCAATACCTCAAAATTTATTCTCAATAAGTGTTACTAAAATATCAGAGAACAACTTGGCAGTGCCTATGACAGCATCAACCCTATGTTCAGGTCAGCATGTATACCTTATTAATAAAATGCACATGTTTCAATCGAGAAAAAGTGTCTGATTATTTAAAGGCCAGCACTGGAAAGGGTGAATATAGGAACTCTGTCTGCATATACCGTATTCATTCTAATAAGCGCACACGTGTGAAAAATTAACTATTGGATGCTCAGAACCTTAATAGAAAAATTAATTCTAATAAGCGCACCCCCTAAAGCTTAAAATAGTTGTTTTTGCCCTAAAAATCTTGATTTTTAGACTTCATTTTAATGATTTGAGACCAGGGAGGGGTGTGCTTATGGCCCAAAAGGAGGGGGTGCGCTTATTAGAGCAGATGCACTGATTAGAACGAATACGGTATTGCAAATCTCACTGAGGATCCAACCTCCTACTTTTGGTGGAAATATAAATCCAGAAATCTTGGGCCTGTGGGGGCAGGGTGGGTTAGAGTAATCCATACTGACTTAAGTTCCCTTTATTGTAGGCCTGCCCAGAATACCTCATCAACTATCAGATAATCAAGCCGTAGTGTGTGGGGCGGAGAGCGTCTTAAGAACAACACACGTCATCATCAACTCATCTACTCATCGTTACCTTAGAATCGCCATTGTTGTCGCCATAGCAACTAAAATGCAATGGAGCTACCTGTGTTGACTACTAATCATTGTGACTATGATTTAAAAAGGGCAACAAAAATAATGATAAGAAGAGAAACCTTATAGCTGCCAGCTCCTGAAGAATTTGGCTTGTAGCTCGTTCCACCAAGTGGATTAATAATTATTCTAGCAGATTTAATTTATTTAACAAAGAGAAAATGCAGTGAGACTGTTGTTGTGGCCTTTGTAAGCCTGTGAGCGGTGTGAAAGGTAGATGAATTGTGAATGTATGTGCAGATGACTGAGAAATACGTCGGTTGAAAAATGGCCAACATCAATACAATTTCAGCAACAATGTTGCACCGTTCCTTCTCTTTCGTGCCAATATGTAACAAATGTTGACTATCAAAGACGATTAACTTCCATTACACTTGCTTCCCATTGAAATGCAAGAATTTAGTCTAATCTAAAAGTAGCTCCTGACTGAGCTACTTCTGAATCTAACCAACTGTAAATTTTACATATAAATATTCCTCCAATCTATGTGACTTTAAATAACCAGAAATACATGGAATATTGAGAGAAAATCCAACTCACTGTGTATATGCTACTACCGGTACATAAGGTCATTTATAACATGCGCATTTTATGTAATGTTTGTATCTTTTTTTTTTTAAATAATATATTTTAATGACTACATGTTGCCCTCTAATTCTGCCAGCATCAGTCTAGACGTGAATATATGGGTATCAACGGTATGTTCACTGAGGTTTTTCAAGTAAGATAATGTGTTAAGTGTGCTCGTATGACACATCATCAAGTCAAATTTCCTGACAGCATCTTTATGCACCATGGAGGATTACGGTGCTTTGCTGGAGCAGATTCTTATTGGTCGTATTTTAGCGACAGTTGGTTTAATCCAAACCTAGGAATATTGAGGAGACAGAAATAATAGTATGGTTATCTGCCACTAGACAAATTTGATAATTGTATGCGCCCAAAAACCACAATTTGCAGTTAAGATGTTCTCTGAGATGTGAGAATTATACTTAGTAGCTTGTACAAAGAATGACAATGCCATGATGTACATATTAATGAGAGCAAGAGGCAAAGTCAATACTTAAATCAAACCTTTGTTGTGAATACTAATTAATTTGTAAATAGGAAATGCTATAGGTTTGAAAGACAGGCATCATAAGACAGTTTGGTCAAAGGTGTCTATGTACAAATATGATTATTGCTAAACACCCCCCCCCCCTTGAAACGATATCAATACTATATCCCCTAAATTGTACAATAACAGTTTTGTTATAAAAACTTGTTCACATGTACTATTTTGATGAAGTAATTTTTATGATGATTTTTACAGAAACCCAAATGTTGCTTTCCCTTGCTGTATATGAAGCGTTGTGTTTGATGAATTCCTGTAACAGAGTAGTCGTTCTACCCTACCTAAGCCTGCATGTGCTGAACAATGTTTACCCTTAAAGTTAAAGGGTTGTGACTGCAGGGCTGCACCATGGTCCGTGTTGTTCAACAGACTCGCCAGCACTATATTGGAGCATAATGCTGACCCTCTGGGGATGTGTTAAAGACCTAAGATTGGCATGATGCATGAATGTAGCGCTGGCGAGTTACTCACCAGTGCTGCATTCATGCAGCGCTGGCGAGTTACTCACCAGTGCTGCATCCATGCATCATGAAGAACAATGGACATAATGCATTAGTGTGGGGAGCCCTTGGAGATTTTGAACAGGGATATTTATAGACTGAAAAGTATTATCCACATATGCTGTTCTCTGGTGACCCTGTATATGAACACTCCCCCTCTTCTGACTGTTCAGTATGTGCCATTCATGTGTTCACAATGTGTTTCAAATCAGTGGAACCTGGTGCAATTTGAGTAGCTGTTCATGATGGTGATGGAAGTCCTGTGGCCAGTTTTCTGAAATGAGGGAATTAGAGTATGTCAAGTTTTCTCAATGATTTGCATGCATGTGTTTGAATGAGCTTGGTCTGGTATGCACCTTAAGTCCAGTTTACCACTTTCATTTAAATACCATGAGAAAGGCTTGGTACCTCACCTATACTGTATTGATTTGAAGCACTGTATGCTGCTATCAAATGCTTGATGCGTTCTCAATCAGCAATGGAGCATTGGGCCATGCTTGTCCATGCTTGGCCCAATATAAGCCGACATTGGCCCAATGTATCCCTGCTAAAGGGCGCATTTTGGTTTGCATAAAAATGTGATGTGACTTGATATTGAATACTACCATGCTACTATTACATCTACCCTTTGAGGTCATACAAGTACTCTTTGGCATGTTAGATATCAGGAAATCCTCTCAGACACTTGATAACTTACTATGCTTCAAGTATGTCAGCTTGGGATGTGCACATGCCACAACGTGCTACAGAGATTGCAGCAAAAGTTCACCCCCTTTGTTTCTATTTTAATGGTACATCTCATTTTATTGGTGTCCTGACTTGTATCAGTTGAAGTCCACGGCTTAGTAGCTGTTCTTGTTTGAGTTGATTGTAAGGAGTATGAGGCCCAAATAGAATGTGCTGTAGAGTTGTGAACAGTGCTTACACTTCAGTTACTTCATTAAATGGGATATTGAATCTACAGGTTCTTTTTTTGCACTTAATCAGATGTCGCAAGCTTTTAAAACAGAGTTAATGGTATATGGAAATCCATCCACGTTATAAGCAAATGCTAATCCAATTGTCTCAGTACTAGGAGCTACCATTGTAGCTGTGTGCCATTTAACCAAGCATCTGAGGTGCCCTGCTTTGTACAGAAGTGGCATTAAGTCAGTCGTTCTTTAACTTGAGGACTTTCACCAAATCTCTTGGGCTTTTTCCTTGTGAGAGGTCCAGATTCCCACCTGTTGTTATTCATCTATAGTACTCTACTGTTCTTTGCTCAGAATGAGCTAAATTGGTTTTCACCTTAATTCCAAAATGGTTGAAATTATTTTTTAATCTTTCAAAATTATTTCCTTTGGTTAGAAAATGACAGCTCCCTTAACGCTGGCAGTTCTGACAGCGAGTCAAATGCCACTCATGTTAAATGTGATAATGCCGGCCAAGGCTGCCCCCATCTCTTAATTATCATGAGACCCATTATGTGACATCTTACAACTACTTCTGTGTAATATTGTGTAAAATATGTCTCTGTTAAGTTGAAAGACAAAGCTTGTTGTGATTTTGTCTATTAGTCACATAACTGCATCATGTCTCGTCTCTAACAGTACAAGTTGGTGCCAGTGGACCTGTCCTCCTAGGTTTGTACAATGAGGCTATAGTGTGGGAGGAGCGTGTATTGTTGTCTGTTGTTTTATCATGGCGAGGTGGTGGCCGTGTGGTGGGGGGAGTGTGTGCGCAGGCCGCGTGTGAACACTGTATAGTCTATAGTGGCTTGTATATAAGGTGCACCGACTGTTTGAGTGTTAGCGCCGTGTGACTGACTGTATATATGTGATGGTCAAACAAATAAAGCCAATTATTGTCTCCTAACAATACCAGTCTTGTTGTGTCTGTTGTTTTCTTTTGTGATTCCAAAACAATATCTTAATTTGGCCTAATTATTCAAATGGGTCTTAAGGGCTCATGATAGGTTTGCTCTGAGGAAAATATATTTGTGAATAATTTGACACGAATCCTTTCAATATATAAACTATACATAAAACCGACAGTAATAAATGCCTCTTCCAAATCTATCTCATTATATCAGAATTTAGTTGCTTTGGAATAAAAATGGAACAAACATTTCTTTTTAGCTTCTTTTGCTTTGAACAGCCTTATGGGATGGATAATTGACATAATGTCTGAATTCGATAATTGGAGACTAATTTCAAGTCAATATCTGGGGACGTTTTCTAGTTTGTTGATTCTCCAATTATTAAGGTCTCCAGAGCATTTCAAATTTGCCTAGTTGATAATAAGGCCATTCCAAATAAAAAAAATGGTCTATGGATTTTCTGTTTAAGAAAAAGAGGAGGGAGGGCGAAATCTTTATTTTATTTTTCTAGGAAAATTTATTTGTCTGGATTTTGCATGGCCAAAATACGGAGAGGGCTATTTTTTTTTTTTTTTTGGTGGCAGGGGTCCCTTTCAGAAAATGTTCATTTTTCTTAAGTGCAGAATAGGCCTATATAATGAAACTGGTGACATCTTTACCTATCCAATGAGTGGTCTGCCATTTCTGTACTTTTATTGATTGATCCTGTAAGCTCCTTGGTAAAAAAAAAAAAAAAAAAAATCTGCAATTTTCCAAAAATGATGCGGGCGGAATCCATAGACCAATAAAAAAAATTTTTAAATAGAAATTTGCATTTTGGAAATTAAGGTGCGGGAAATCCATAGACCAATATTTTAATTTGGTGTGGCCTAAAATGCCAAAATCTTGAAAAATGGGTGATAATAGGGGAAAATAAGCATTTTTCAAACTTTTGGACATTTTTTTTTATCAACGAGGCAACTTTGAAAAGCTTTGGAGCCCTTAATAATTGGAATATCAGAACACCGAAAAAAAAAAAACTGTCCCTGGATAATGACTTCAAGATTACTCTCCCGTCATTAAATTGGTAAATTTTGTTCATTTTCAATCACATAAGGCTGTTCAAAACAAAAAGAACGATTTTGTTCTATTCAACTTGCAAAAGCACTAAACCCTCATAAAATAGAGTTCATTTGAAAGAAATATTCAATACAATAACATTGATGTATGATATATGCAGTTTGATTGTGTATAAGCCCATTTATACAAAGAAACCTGTTTTTAAGGGCAAACCTATCAAGAGCAAAATTTACAGATAATATTGAATCTAAGGTACAACTACTTTGATGATTATGCCATGTATGTGGGAAATTACACTCAGAATCAGTAACCTTTACCAAAGAAGCAGCTTCAGCTTTGAGAGTTGAAATGTTTCCATAGCTATGGAAAGATGTGCATCCAAAGTAATGTGAAGTTTAGAGCACACACATTGGATAAAATTCAACATTGTATGTGTGAAAGTAGTATCCTCAGTTTTCATATTAAATAATTGCAGATAAGAATTTTAGTATATAAAAGGAGGCTTCTGTATGTTACGGACCAACTAAGTGATAGCGTGAAGTTAGTCTCACATTATTAAAAAAAAAGAAAAGGTTGCGGAATGAGGTTTTGATAACGATGACTATTTATTCATGGCAAGGTAAAAGATGAGTATGCGGTAACAAAACCGAGAATAAAAATAAACCTGAAAAATACAAGACAAAAATAATGTCTTAGAGACTATTGGCAAATCTATAATCAGTACACAATAATAGAAAATTATTGTCATGAGGACATGCACCAGTCTACCTATACATACAATACATAAATTGTATAATGGACCTGTGCAAGTCTCTTTCACACTTTAATACAAAAATACTACATGGGACTTATGTAAGTCTATGTCAAGCATGAATACCCAAATATGGCATCATGGAGCCGTGAAGTCTACACCAATATGTTATAGTTAAACACATTAACATGGTCTCATACAAGTTACATGGTAACATGGCCGACAACCTTCCGCCAACCCGCCTCTCACTTTTTCGTCTTTCGCAAACCCTGCGTTGTTGTAGTATCATGCTACCAACTAGCGGCAGGTGGACTAACTGTCGCTGGGACTATGAGGATCGGTATCTCACGATCATGACGCACATGCTTTTACCTCAATCAGAGTAAAGGATATCTGAAGACAATTGTGTGCCACCTACTGACATTGTGGGACACCAGATATTGTGAGTAGAGCAACTTTCACTTTTCCCACATTTTGTGCCTGGCCCTAGGATGGTTCTAGACTACACCAGTTCTAGATCTACACTTCATCCAATGATTTACCTATAGCCAATAGGACCAGTTCAATGTAAATCCAACTATACCTACAAACTGAGTGTCATCCTATATTGATACTGGGTTTAATACCAGGACTGTCATTTTTCATGTGCTAGTTAGGACATTGACATTAGTAGCTCCAGTGCCCAATACACAAACTAGTGAATAAAAATGGCTACCAAATACCCTTCTATGAATTGGAACGCTGCTGAGATAGCAGAGACATTCAAACTGTTTAAGCAGAGGTTACTCTTGGTTTGTGAGGGCAATGAGGTTACTGATGCTGCAAAAATAGCCAGGAAAATAAAGATAAGTGTCGGGGAAGAAGGTTTGCGCCGGATTAACGATTCCGGTCTAAATGCAGCAGATTCTAAGAAACCAGAGAAATTGTTGAGGGTTGCCGTGAATTTCTGTATTGAGCGTTTGAGCCTCATGCAGTACAGCCAGAAGACCACAGAGTCACTTGATGCTTTTGTTACGTGAGCACATACACAAGCACTTCTATGCGAGTTTGAAGACAAAGAACTAGAAGAGCGAGTCATTGAGTTAGTCATCACGAGCACTCCGCTAGAAGAGTTCCGACTAGTTCTCCTAGACAAAGATAAGACATTAACACTCAGAGAGACTCTTAACATTGGTCAACGGCACGAGGCAGCCGACAAAGGCTCAAAGCAACTCAAGACACTCCAGGAGAGCCTGACCAGCACCACCACTGTGGACCACATTTCCAAACGTAAATCCTGTGGGAATTGCGGTCTTGTCCATAAGTACTGCAAGTGTCCTGCATATGAAGACAAGTGTGTCGGATGTGGCAGATGAGTGCACTCGGTTGATTTTTGCAGATCACAGTCCAAGAGCAAGGGTGATAAGGACAGGAAGCGGGATGATAGACCCAAGCCCCAAAAACAGTCATCAAATACCAGTAAGCATAAGAAAAAGGTGCATGCAGTAACTGCACATGAGGATAACTCATCTGATAATCTGATGCAAGTGACACAGGTGAATATACCGAAAGTTTCTATTGCATTAAAATGTCCGACAAATGCTTTCATACCATATCCCGCGATGAAGCATTTACGACTATCAAGGTAAAGTGTCCTAGCATAGACGACACCAAGGGCCTCAGGCTGAAATTGGACATCGGAGCTCAGGGCAATGCATTACCAATACGTACCTTCAGGCAGATGTATGGTGATGTTGACCCTTCAACAGTATATACTAGAGACGCCATTAAGTGTATTGGCAAGCTATCTCTACAGTGCAAGTATGCCAAGTCAAAGTGGGTGAAAGCCACCTTCTATGTTGTTGATGTGCCTGGTCCTGTTGTTTTAGGCCTACCTTTGTGCGAGGCACTCAATTTGGTCACAATCAACTGTCATGTGGAGACTATACGCCTGGACGAACAAACGGTTTAAGTCTTTGCCAGCAGGTGCTAATAGTACATCCACCGCAGTCAGTGGCAGGTAGCTCGGGCAGTTTTCACAGCTTGGGGAGGCCTCAGTATAGCCTGTTGAATAAAGGGAGGGGGTGGGGGTGCCTAATCCTTTGATGTATTGAATTAAGTGTCACCCACACTTATATGTATTATGTTAGCACTGTCACTCATTTTTTTAACTATCTTAAGTGTGCAAGATAATGAGACATTATCTTACATGCAATGTTGGTTCTACATAGAGGAATCTGCCCGAGTTACAGCGCCGGAAGGACTATAAGCACCTAGTGGCAAACTAATGCACTATCTGTTCATCCAGGCGTATAGTAGCTCAGCCAGGACAGAGTGTTGGCTCCCTTCAGGACCTCAAGAAGTCATATCCTGAACAGTTTGACCGTATCGGGAAGTTTAAAGACCCAGCAAGGATCCTACTTAAGCCAGATGCCGAGCTATATATTGATTGCCCCAGGCAATGTAACATAAACCTTCTCCCAAAAATAAAGGCTGAAATTGGCAGTTTGGAGAAGATGGAAGTGATCAGGAAAGTAAAGGAGCACATGGACTGGTGTTCAAGCTTATACCACGATTTCTGGGTTACACAGTGCTTTTTGGTGTCTATTCCCATCCACATATCTGTCGATATTGCACACCCTGTAGGCTTTAACATCAATTTTCTAAGGCGTGCGTTTATCCATGGATAACCCACACTCAGTGTGGTTATCCATGGATAACTGCATGCCTCTCATGTCCTTCCATGGCATATGTTACATGTTAAAACCAACAGAATATTTCATTGCCATGGTAGGGGTCGAACCTGCAATCTCAGGTCCTTAGTCCAACTCCCTATGCAGTGCGCAACAGGGACTGACGAGAAATGCTCGGTTCGAACCACCTCTGGATATGATACAAAGCCGTGTGCGCTGTCGCTGTCCGCTGCCGGGCGAGGAGGTGTATTTAGTAGAGAAAAATAACACAGAGACGCGTTTGGAGGAGGAGACGCGGTGGTCTAGTGGTTAGCGCTTTGCGCTCAGCCGCGTTAGGTATGCGGTTTGAGCCCCGGTCCAGGCGCATCGTTTTTCGCAGTGTGCGCTGTCACTGTCCGCTGCCAGGCGAGGAGGTGTATTCTACACAAACATATCCGCGAGACGCATTCAAAGCTTTAGCTGTCCGCTGCCGGGCGACGAGGTGTATGTACACTATTTTTCGCCGTGTGCCGCTGGCAAGCCTAGCTGAGACGGGCGCTGTCTCTGTCTGCTGCCGGGCAAGGAGGTGTATGCACCTGTACACACACTATGGCTGGCTTTGAGTCTAGGCTTCGAGTTCTATTGATTATTTATTGGTTTCGTGGTATAAAATAAGTAGACTTTGTGGTATAAAATAAGTAGACGCGTGTGTGTTAGCGAAGGCTAATAACACCCGGCCTACGGCCTCGTGTCATTATCCTTCACTAACACACACTCGTCATGACTTATCCATTGATTACTTGTTCACTAGTGTATAGTACAAAGAAGGATGGAAGCAAAGGATAATTACACTCGGGCAGCGCCCTCGTGTAATTATCCTTTGTTAACACACATGCATCATGAATTATCCATTGATTACTTGTTCCATAATAGATAAGCAGTTGTGACTTTCATAAAAGAGCTTTATTACAATTCCTACAACTATATAAACTCCAAATATCGTTCTGATGTTTATCTGAGAAAAAGGGGGATGTTGTAGTATCATGCTGCCGACAAGCGGCAGGTGGACTAACTACCGGCATGTTAGCACCTTGAGTCTACCACCCCATACCTTCATACAGTAAATAATTAGGCACTCGCCAATGCTGCATTCAAGCACCATGCCATCCCCCCCCCTCCCCCTGTGGAGTGGGGACCTTCATGTGAGGGCATGAAGGAGCAGAATAACTTCATTGGGAGTCCACAAGGAGAAATCTTCTTCCATACTAACAGTGGGCATACCAGATTCGTAAAAGGTGACAAACTTGGGGTTTCTTGTGTCTTGGGGTGAGCATGTGGGCAGCTGGTGTCTATATGCGCGGGCCTGGGCTTACATGCTTGTCTTTTGCCATGGGATTCCCCCTCAGTGAACCACGTCTGAGTGATCAAAGGCTGTGGTTTGTCTGGCCCTGCCTATGGGACCAGGCAAATAAAAGAACACTTGCTATCCTTCGAAAAGAGTAGGGGAATGAAGCCCCGGTAGCGGTTTTCCCCCTCAACCCTCCTCATAGATTCGGTCATTCATCTCATAGATTCGGTCATTCATAGATTCGGTCACTGCTGTGTCGGGCAAGCAGCATATAAATACCTGTCCAAAAAGAAAAGAAAGGACTTAATGTCCGAGAAACCTTGAATGTCTGAGTTCCTCGTTGGCCCCCAGATGTAAAACTAAACAAACAAACAAACAAACCCCCCCCCCCTCCCCCGCCCACTGAAGACTTTTTATGGTCATAACACAAAATATTCGTGGTTGGTCGACAATAAAGATGATTCCTTGTCATTTGTTATCCAGATAGTCTGTATAACACATTTGAATGATATAAAGATGATATATACATGTACAATGATATAAGGGTGATAAACAAGAAAAGAAGTATATTATTGTAATGGTCAGGTATTCCGAGTTTGTATGTTGTATGTGGAAAGAACTACCAAATGACAGTTTCCGGTTACATAAGAGGCAACAAGGTTTTATTCAGGATTCCTAATTACAGATCAACTAGGGGTTTTCGAGTTCTGAATCAATCGTATCACATCACACTGTTAGCTACCCATATAAGTTTTCGGGGCCAGAGGAGAGAAAGCACTCCTTGTTCATACACAGAGTCCCAAAGGATTCTGTCTCCGCCAGTCACCGACCCGGCTTTATATTGCCACAGGGGTTGGGTGGCTACCCCTTGAGTCTAAGCTGGGAGGCCCGGAGAGCAGTGCTGCCACCGCTCGCCCAGCACACCGTTCTGACATCAGCGCCACATTACGTATAATGCGTCTCTGACGCCGTGGTACTCTGGGATAGCTGCCGGGCACTATTTTATTCACTCTCCATGCAGAAATCTGATGCGCGCGCAGACACAAACATCTGCTGGGAGAGTATTTGTTATTGCCGCGGGAAAGGCAGAAAAACATCAGTGGCTTCCGTGGTTACGACTTCTAAAGGGCATCTAACTGATCAACCTACAACTGTTTGGAAATCTACTGATGATCAGTAAGTCACATGCATCTCTAATCTGTCTCACAATCCATATGCAATGAGGGAACCACTGCATCAACCAGTAAACAGAGGCGATCCTCACCTGATCAGACACTCAGTCTCACTCTCAGTGCACCTGTCAAAATCAAAATTCTAATAGGTAGAGTCTAGAGATTGTGCTGTTTAGATTTTAGTGTTATTACCTGTATAGTAGGACTGACTGATATGGGGTTAGCATTTTATGTTTTACAGTTTAATAGGGTATCAAATTGGGGCAGTATAACACTTTGTAATTGATACTACCCCCGGTACCCCACGAATTCCCCCCTTAGCCTTAGGGAGTGATCATTTTTCAACAACAGGTGGGGGGGGGCACTGTCGGGCCTACGTAGGCAGGATGGGCAGCCGAAGTAAAGCCGATGGTTGGGCCAAGGTAGGCCCAACGTTATTTCAATGTATCTGTGCTACCTGGGTAATTATGGGTGCCCCTCTGCACCAGAGCCCCCCCTCAAACTTATCACCCCCAATTGATAAGTAATGACCACTCCCTAAAAACGTTCTATGATTGCATAATGATTTTACCCATCACATTGCTATTGGTCTGATTAATCGTTCTACCACAAAAAAAGGGTAGTGCCGTGCACCACAGGGTACATGTAATATCACACACTTATAAATCAGGGTAATATCAATGATTGATCTCCATAGAACACAAATATGTAAGATAAAATGTTTTAGCTTAACGGATGATCACTAGAGAACTCACCTTGTGCAAGTTCAAATAAGTATTTATTTTACAATCTCTGATCAATATCAAGTATCTCAGAACAATAGTTATGTATAATCATCATGTCTAATGCGAATACATTTTGTAAGGAAACTACAAATCAATAGAAAACCCTCCAGGAAAGCTATTTTAAGTAATTTTTCCTGGCAACAGTATAGGTCAATTCCTGTAATTATTTCTGTTACAACGCAACTTTGATATGTGTTGAAAGTATAATCATATATACGGGATCAGCTTCAAGATATGTAATACAATATCACATTAATGAAGCCAGGAGGAAATTCTCTTTTAGTCAGTACTTATAACAAAAGATACTGGAGTAGTGTGAGGGCAGACAGCACACAGGCACAATATGTATGTGCATCATTGATATAAAATTGAGAAGGGACATACTTTTCAACTCAGACTATGAACATGGAATATACTACTATTAATCTTGATACTCAATGATTTATCATTTCAGGTCTTCCCTTAAGATGAGATGGTGAAAACTACAGCTGAATTAGCATGACAGAGCCTTTGTCAACAAGAGACTCAAATGTGTGAATAGTTGCAAATGTAAGCCAACGATGGAGACCAAATGGTTATTTTCCCCAACACCACCATATGAGGGTAACAGACATGCCCAATGGCCACCTTTTCTGGCATCAACACCAGTGTTGTCCACACCTGTGTCTGGCATTGATGAAGAAGGCGCACAATGCTCACCCCTAGTAACATTAACACCAGTGGTGTCAATTAATACACCAAAGAATCCTGGCCATCCCAACACACCAAAGAAACCTGCCCGACCCAAGGATGTATGTTTCATATGTAAGAAGGCATCAGCTGGCAACTGTACCCTTGTATATGCAAATGTGGCCAAGCCAGAGGATAGTGAGATAATGATTGGGATTAACAAGTGCTTCAACTTGACCCCTCTACCACATAAAACTGACTGGGGTATCAAAGTGTGTAGAGCCTGCAAGAAAGCCATCCAATCTACCATTCAATTCAAGAATAATGTAGAACAGGCTTTTTCCGAGTTCCTTGACAAGAATGTTGCAGACAAGGAAAATGTTTCTCCAGACCGGTTCAAAAGGATGGCGACAAAGTCCCCTACAGGCAAGGGCACTAGCAAGTCCAGGCGCAGGCATGGTGTACCAAAACGGATAATATACAGCCAAAATGGGGATTCATCAGCTGACAATTCTGTCCTCTGTACTCCACTTGAAGATGATCATTCACACATCACAACGTTCTTGACTTCTTCAATGTCATTGAACTTTTCTCAGAGCAACCACTCAAACATGACAACATCACTGAACTCATCTCAACAAGACCATTCAAACAGGATGACATCAATGGACTCCTCTTTGTATGGCAATTCAACTGCAGGGAATACACCAAATGGACCCAAAGACAATTCAAACACGACATCAATGACCTCTCAGCATGACCATTCAATACCAGCTCAGGCATCAGACTCTTTGCCACGTGATCGCTCAGAATACAATTGTTCCCAGTCAGTGCTGGATGCGTTTAGTATAACACCTGTCATAAACAATGAAGAAAGGAAAGCTGTCATCAGTGTTCTGAAAGATAGGAATGCGGACAGTGGAAAAATTGCTCGTAAAATCCTGAAACAATCAAAGCTCAGACTGTCGATTGAGAAGGCTCTGCTATGTGAAGTGAACACTGTTTGCCACCAATTGTGTTCCTTGGTGTACAAACCAGGGCCATCTGTTCTTCGTACTCTGCCCCTCACCTCAGAGGGAGATATGCTTCTTAAGGCAGGGCAAGAACTTGAGAGAAACATGCCATTTGTGCATGATCTATTGTGCACAATGGCATGTTCTCCTGGTACATCAAATCCCAATGTGAACTTTGTCGTGCCCACTATCTATGCTATGACAATGCAAACAAGGAACAAACACCTCTCAGCAGTACAGAAGCTCAACACCTGCGCAGCCTTACGCCACCATGCAGGTAATGGCTTGCTAGCTATCTTCAATAAATGTGGCTTGACGCTAGCACCTGGCAGCAAATATGACTTACTGAATGTAATGGGGTCATTCAACATGGCAGGTGTCACCAAGAGTATTAGGGATGGACGGCCAGGGAAAATCACTTGCGATAATATAGACGGAATGCTGATTGCCAATCAGGTGCGCCGAGGTAGCGGAAACAAACATTACCACTACACTGCGAGCACCTATTATCCGGATCGTATCGATGTCTCTGCTCTTGATATGAGGCAGCCAACCTTCCCACATCGTTTTGATGGTGCCAACTTCTACCTCACGATGGCTGAGGAAGCAGCATTAAAAGACATGTATGGCTACATGGTATGTGTAAATCTTTTCTCAATTAGTAATGCTGATATAGACAGAGCATCTCCTTTTTTTCTGCATTTTTTGGTAATAAGCATGGCACATTAAGTACTCAGTAGCATCCACTAATGGTGCATTTAGTATCACAAACTTGATACTCAAGCACTGTAATATTGTACAATATCATGGTCTATAACGCAGCCCCCCCCCAATTTTGTAGGGAGCACTAGGGTTCTATCCATAACTGCATGAGCCATTAGCAATGTGTGAAGGCTGTTTTTCATGTAAGCTACGCAAAAAATATAGATTCATTCTTTGTACAAATCATTAGTGATTTTACCACAATAAATGTCCCCATAGTATCAGCACTGGGATCACTAACTTCTTTCATTCCTTCTACAGATTGGGCGTGTGCTAGTGAAGCATATCAAAGGGTTCAGCTGGATGGAGGCGTGCATACCAAAACACATCCCACACGAACACAGCGAAACAATGGCTCAGAAGTCGGAAATATACCCACTGAAGGTGAGGGGAAATATACACATCTCTATGCAACTCTGGTTAAGGGGCCAGTAAGCAGCAGCTTCCAGAAAAACACTTTAATATGTAGAATAAGTAAAAAGCATATTAAACCTGTACATATCATATATGGTTGCAAGCGTTTATAATGCCTTAATGAATTTCCTTCATTATGTCAGAGTTATGTCAGAGTTTCTGCTGTCTATTTGTCCACTGTGCCATACAAACGTTTCAGATTATCCTAAAGGACCCAAAGTACCACAATGGCTGCCTCGATGTCATGGATGAGCTTGTCCAGTCATTGACAGCATGCTATGAAGCAGCTGGAAGAAGTAAATGGATAGTTAAAGGAAATACCTGTTAAGCTGCATAGTAAACAAAATTTGTTTAAGATATGTGGATTCTACATCACTAACATTCATTTGTATGATTGCTGTATATAATGTAATGAGTGCAGATACCCACATAATTATATTAGAAATGACCCAAAGAATTATGTGTTAGTAGAATTATTTAACATGGCAAATGAGTTGGAATATGATTTCAAATCCAATCTGCATGATTTTTGTCCAATACAGTTTTCAAATTCTCCAATAGTAATCTATCAAATGAGTGACTTGTGTGATTAGTATACAGTAAGACAACTGATATTGAAGACACACTTGCTTGAGAATATCAGAAACATCTACAAATAAATTCCCATGTATAAGCTGCACCCCTGTACAAGCCACACCCTAATTTTGGGCTGAACCTGTAAGACCTTTCATTTGATATCTTAGACTCCCCCCTAAGTCATAATAGGATCTAGGGGGCCTGGGGGGTCCTGGGGGCTCTAGCAACACATAGCATTTTGAATTTTGAAAATTCATTAAGTAGAACAAAAGTTATGAATTTTTCATTCTTTTGACTATTTTCTAAAACTCTAGGTGCGCCTTTTACGTGAGGTGCGCCATATACACGGGAGATTATGGTAGGAGTCAACACTAACACTAATCTAGGGCCAATGGCTTTATATACCAAATAATTATTAATAAGAGTGGGTGTAGGGATACGTATGGTACATAAATCTGAACTTAAGTTCCTTGAGGCCAGAATATCTAAATGTTAAGTTACCAATCACTAATATGCGTTTGCTAATTCAGAAATACAGTCAACCTTTACTTTCTCTTACATCACTGAATCCCTCAGAGTCATTACCCTAGCGAGATTTGAATCTATGCTTTCTCTTATACATTTTATTTGGACTTTTGATTCCTCAGAAAATTTATCTTAATTAAGGGCTGAGTGTAAATGTTTATATGCAGAATATTTGCAAAAAGACTACACATCATGGAATTTCAAATGTTTTATTGAAATGGAATTTTGCTCATTTCTAAAATCGTCAGTCTTATGATTTAATCATGACCGAACTCGAATAATCATTACCTAATCTAATGGGTTTACATCAAAGCTATAGTTGCCTGGTATTTTTTCAGGGGATGATGTAGAATATGTATATATCATCCTTGGTGGTGACCAGCTGGTGAGAGTGAGGATGGTTGGTGGACAAGACCTCCGAAGAGGTACCTACACTAGGGAGCAGATGCTGGAAATGCTTACTCCAGTTATCATCGAACTCTTCCACATGGAGCAAGACTTTCTGGATGTGAGTCACTTTCATGGCATTCATACAGTTTACCCAAAATGGAAAGTTTTGAAAATTCCTGTCGGCCATCCTCATGAGCCTCAATTCCTGTCGGCCATCGACAAAAAAAATACAAGTTATTAGAAAAAATGGCCTTTTTGATCAAGACATGGCTGCTTGATTACGATGTTGCACATCAAATTTGTGTCGCAAGGTGCAAAAATATACAGCCGGCCTTAAGAAAAAATTCTCAAAAAACATTTTTTACCTATCTACCCTAATTTTTTCAACCACAATTACATAATGCTTTTAGATTTATAACGGTAATAGGATGACAGATATATGTCATGCAGAAATTGATAAAAGATTTATATATAAATTTTCAGAAACTTGTGCAACGCTTCTGGCTGAAGAACTCCTCTCGGGTGAAAGGGAGTTTACCATTCTACAAGGGGGAGCTCTCTCGCACGAATGTGAATGGCCAAGTGAAGTCACGCTTCCAGGCTCATGAGGATTTTGTATCCACTGTTGGAGAAGGGCTTCTTCTGGAATTTGCCCTCGACCAGTTCAACATGGCAGACACCAAAGCAGCTCCTGTAATCCCAGATCTACCAAACAACATTGATAAGATGCACATCAAAAACAGAATGCCCCACTTCAAAAGAATCACGAGCCATCTTGTCAACGCTCTCTTCACACCGTTCAGGCAGAATGAGGACCCTCGGGTCTTTGAGTTTAACCTTGGTGACAACAGGCGACTGAACATCCACGCAGAGCGATTTGGTGATGCAAGGTTCCTCCAGTTTCACCTCCCTGGGAATTTGGAACCATTGCTTGTGGAAAACCCCGACCGCCGAGATGAGTTGTTCAACTATAACGTGCAATTATTACAGTGGTACCTACATCTAAAAGAGTTCCAGGATGGCATCAAAGAAGGGGATCCATTCCGCACCACCATTAACATCAAGCGGATGATCCCCTTCTTCCGCTCCCATTCTGCTCTCTCAAAATATGCGGTCGAGTGCATAGATTATATACAGAAGGTTGAACTACTTCTCCCTGAGGCACTAGCATTACGGGTGCAGCTCGGGAGCTTCGTAAACCCCCATGGCGCTCCAGGCGGAAATAAGGCTGCTGACATGCAGCAAGAAAATAATATAAAAGCGATCAAAGAAATCAACAGGGGTCTAGGTGCTGGCCAGACTGATGAGGCCATGGTCCGTGCCTCCCTTGCTGCTCCAGTCATCAGCGATGTTGTTGATCTTTACGAACACCACCTAGGCATCCATAAGAGCAGTGGCACCCACAAGGGCAAGGACAACACTGACGATGTATTGGCTGTTGCTGCCGCTGCCCGAAGACAGCAACCATTTGTGAGCGTCTCAGGGCGCAAGATGGAACGTCATGGACATCTGCGAGCAGATCCATTCCACTCCTTAGAAAGGGACATCTTTCATAGCCACATCCTTGTCATTGCCCGACGTCTCCGACGTGGCCTAGAGGTCCTAGTAGATGATGAGGATGAAGAAGAAATGGAAAATGAGGAATAGATTCTCATGCTAATACATGTGCTGATGACAGTGGTTGTACTGCGCTGCACATTGAATAGCCGACAATGAGAAAAAAACGATGGTGCTAATAGATGTGATATAGATGTGACATGTTTGGTATTTATATGTATAGTTATGGTTATGTTCACACGAATATAATTGTTCAAAATGAATATAATTGTTCAAAATGAATACAATCTTAAACCCACTAAATCAATTTTAAACCTTCATTAACATTTAACTTTTGTGAGCATTTTACAGTTCAAGGTTTGTGGTACAATTTCTTATATGATATATGAGGTGCTCTTCTAGCTTTTTTATGAGGGTGATAAGCCAGATGGCTATTGTTGCTTAATATTTTATGGCTAATAACATCTAATATGGATCCAGTTGTGATTCATTATATCTCTCTATGACCTGTGACACGTGACCAGTAGTTTATACCATTTGATTATCATGATGCAAACAGTTAATACAAAATTATATATATATATATACATATATATATATATATATATATATATATATATATATATATATATATATATAACTATGACAACAAAACTTGAGTTCAAGTAGTTTTTATTGAACAAGTTAATACGAAAACCTGCACATTTTACCGTTTTCTATGATGATGAAGCTCTTATTTCATTTGTGAATCAGAAAATGAACTTCACTGTATTGAACTGTGATTGTACACTCTTTTTGAATCGTCAACCTAGGTCGAAACTAATAAGAAGTATCTGAGAATGCTGCATTTCTATTGTCTTCTTGATTCTAGATGATCTAATTTTAGGCTCATGCTAGATTTTTTTCTCTTGCTAAATTGGCGAAAATATCTGCTTTCTTTTTCGTCAATTTCTGTGTGAGTTTGTCAGATCCTTAGCTGCATAGCTTTACTATCTAAGAATATAGAAATATGGAAAGTTTGGCATACATCATATAGAGATAAATTGTTGTCATATAGACGATTCTAATGCATTTTCCTTTCGTTTTATTTGAGGTTACCCTTAAACTTATTACACCCTCCCATATCTCTCTTCCTATGGACTTGTGTAGCTTCATAGTACAATATAACAGTAAACGACTTTAGCACAGTTGTAGTTCTCTATTGCCCCATTCAAATAGGCATGACCAGCACTAGCCTAGTAATTATCAATAATTATTACATCAGTGCCACCAAAATTAGTTAATCTGATAGCTCTCTTGGCTTATAAGGTGAAGTCCAAGAATACAAATCAAAGCATGAGTTAAGGTTTTAACATGTTTATTATAAATAATTGTAAAGCTATATGATTATATTATCATATTGATGCATAAGTTAGAAATTATCACAGACGTTTTAAACTACAAATGTACTAATGATGACTTTTATTCTATGAGTGAAATTTGGTGTACCTACCATGAATTCACCCAAAATGCAATGCATAAAACATTATCACATAAAATCAGAATCCGATTTATCAGTCACAGGCTGATGTGCAGTAGTTCCTTTTAATACTAGGAATCAAATTGTAGGAACCACGATTGATTTTATTGTACATAATAAATGCAGTGAATATGTGGTGTAGATGTGAGATACAGATCATAGATGAGAATAAAGATACCTTATTACAAATAACCATGCAATCTCACATTGACTAATTTCAACCTGACTCATATATATCATATATCGATTTCAGGATGTAAAATGGTGGGTAGTAAAACCATGAATCCATCAGCTTATTGATACTTCAGTTAATTTAAAATAGCATCACATGCATGCACTCTCTGCATGCAGGTCATGAAATTCATATGACAATTCAGTTTATACATGCTTGGTCTGCCCTGCCTTATAGAAATCCTATAGGTGTCACTGTGTTCTTAGTTGCATGAAACCTTTCAAGAATACCATGCTACAAATATTATTGTCACCAATGAACCAATGACAAGCTAATATGTGCATGTTTGGTATCAATTGAAAGCTCTCTTTAACCTTGTATGAGCCACGCCTTATATGCTGAGATTTCTACCTACGAATTTGGATGACAGGACATTATAAAATAAAATTGCTTGGAATGAAAATACAGGATTTTGAAATGGTCGTGCATTGTACATTTTAAAACATAAATGGCTAATGAAATACTTCATAAAATGCACTGTTGCTGCAGTGTCATCATGGGCATGAACCCAAAATAATTAAGAAAAAATGCCTGTAAGATGAGATGTATAGAAAACATAGTAGTGTTATATACCATTGGAAAGCTAAGATCGAGACGGAAACAGTCACATGTGTTTCACTGTGATTCACCAATGAAGTGTGCAGACGCGCCAGCACTTCATTGTTTATCACAATGACCATTGGGCATGATACTAGCATTAGTTTTGATATCATTTCTGTGGAGAAAATACCTAGGAGCCTCTATAGGTGCGTATTTTTGTACATGTATGACTGAAATTATTTTGGGCATCATTTTGAATGAGAAATTCAATAAAATAGGTAATCTAGGGGGTCACGGCTTGTATACAAATATTTCCTCCAATAAAGGCATGTAAATTGCACTAAGTTAGAGCTTAGGTAAAAATAGTTCTGAAATCCCCATCATGAGAAGAAGCTGATTGAATCATCAAATTTACAGTCAATTCAATATAAAGTTTCAACATGGTAATGCTTATGATAACTCCTACTCAGGGTTAAATAAGCATATATACATGTGCAACATACATGTATAACCTGCACTCTCAGAGAGCATATAGGTATAAGTGCAGGGACTGTTGAGTCTGATTACTGGGACAAATTTGCCATACAAGTGTCACACTCACACAGTAATTCACACACTTGGCAGCAAGTACATAGCCGTCGGCTTGATGGAGCTGCAAACCCCAGATGTTTCATTAGCTGTTCCCTGAGACACTTCCCCTCACTCTTACAGAAAGAATTCATTGCTGGTTCGACTTTGCGTTGTTTCATGAGATCTGTGTTATTATAATAGAGAATAGCTGTTGCAGGTAACCCATCACGGCCTGCACGGCCGGTTTCTTGGAGGTACCTGGCAACTGTAGTTGGCGCCTTGAAGTGGATTATCCTCCGGACTGTTTGGGCATCAAGACCCATGCCCAGAGCGATAGTGCTGAAGATAAGCCGTATAGTTGGGGTTGGAGTTCCCAACTGTTTGATTATCTGCTCCTTCATAGCAGTAGGATAATGGCTATGAAATTGTCCAAATAGCCGATTGTCAGGGTAAACCTCACCCTCATACTGCTCTTCACCAAGGGCAGCCTCAACAAAGCGGTAAGCATATCGAATGACGTTTGTATCAGTATAGATAATTGTGAGAGGCATTTGTGTCCTTTTCACACGAAGCTCTTCCACTAGCTCACCAAGGATGCTGTCTAGGTCATCCTCCTGCTTCCCTGAGGGTAATCTCAGATATTTGTAATACTTAATATTTGCACGGTCAGGGTGTACTGTTATACAAGTAGGGTTCCTAAGACCTAGATCCTCGACAAGCTTGTCTTTTGTGGTTGATGTCGCTGTTGCTGTGAGGAGAAGTGCTGGAACATCAGGGAATCTACCTAGTAGGTCCTGAAGTCGATTGAATGATGTACGGAATGCTTGCCCCCTGAAAATATAGATGTCACATTGTTAACATGAATATGTATTCACTTGTGTAGAATGTCAAAGTACCATTTCATTATGAATCACTGCTCAGCAATATAAATAGTTTTGGGGAAAGAAATCATACTGCAACTTAATATATAGCCATATCAGACTGTCATATCAGACTGTCCCCCATAAAAAAGCCGCCACCCTCACTGCTTTTTTTTGTCATTTCATGTTTTATCTTAGCAAAATCAACGAACTCTTAGTGCATTCATGACAGATCACCAAATTTGAAGAGAACGAACCCTTCATGGACCATGTGTACCTCATCGATGGCGATACAGCATACCTCCTCTTGATACACTGATGATCGCATCAACTGAAGCATTAAAAGGAATTTGATTACAAAAAGGGCTGGGGGCTTCCTAAGATGTCTCCAGGCCACACACAAGGACCTCGAGTCACTCAAAAAAGGTGTTAGGGGGTGGAGGGGCGTCCTCATGATTCTCCTGGTCACTCATGACCACCTGGAGAAGTTAAAGGTATACCTGGGAAAACCTACTCTGGTTGAGGGATCTTACATAATTACCTCGTTCTAACCAAGTATAGGTCTCACACTTACTCTGTCTAATGAAGATTATTGAGTATAGAAATGTATGAAAGAATTTGGGACAACTAAAATCTGCTTGTTATAAGCCAGTGCTCGTTATATCCTTACTCTTAGTAGCCAGGTTTTACTGTACTGGCAATATATGACTTGGCTATAATGAGCCGCACTAGAAGTCTAAAAAATGGTCTATAAGCTGCAGCTTATCCGCAAGGTTTTATGGTAGGAAAATGAATATTCTGCAGCCAACCTCAAAACTGCAAACTGACTTTCATGCTAACACCTAACAAAACTCACCCTGCCCCCCCCCCCCACACACACACAGTAGTTAGGCTACACACAAACCTTCCGTTTGACTGTGCCCATATAATGGGACTTGGAGGGGAGTGTATATGCTCCAGTCACTGCAGCATTCTTAGGATACATTAATATCTACTCTGATGGCTGTTATCAGTGATAACTCGCTACAATGGCTTTGCTGATTGAAACCCAGAACCTCAGTATAGAAGTGTGCTAAAGTAACCAAATATGATTCAGTCAGTGTGTACCTAAATTTTTCCTGAACTCAGGGTGTCTTATAGGTGGTTGACCTTATATGGGGACTATTACAGTAGTATGACTCTTTTCATTGCCCATTGTCAGAGTTGTCTATAAAGCATAGCTCATTCCTAGTTTTTACATTACATCATACAGCAATGACAGATAAAAGTATATTTACTTACTTGTCTACCAGTAGTAGTAGACAGGAGAGCCTCTGGGTGGGAGTATACAAGGTTAAACTTTCCAGCTTTCAAATCATCAAGATGAACAGATGTCTTGATGTATTCATCTGCATCTGTATCATCTTCATCATGGTCAAGTGAACGTAGCATGAATGTGTCTGCTTGTTTACCAGCCATATCCAAAAAGCAGGCTTTGATCCCTGCTTTGCATAGCTTTAAGACTTGGTCATGCATAATGGCATTTAATGGGGCAATGACGAGGGTTATTCCATTTGGAGGATGTAGGAGGAATGGTGATAGCTGGTAGATAATACTCTTGCCGAAACTAGTTGGGAGAAGGCAGACTGCATCTTTCCTTGCATAGAGCACTTGGAGAGCTTCTATCTGCTGATCCTTGAGTGTGAACGACAGACCAAGGGTGGCTTTAGCATTTGCGAGTGCATGCTGAAAACCCATGATGACCTGCACCTGTGGAACAAAAAGAAATCTCTAGTTAAACAGTCAAATGATTCTCAAAAGATAATTTTGTTAGCATTATACTTTATAACTAGCTACCTGTTCTGATATTCCTCTTTTATCCATTGAGTGCACACCATTCTAGTATATTAGTTAGTATCATGTGACAAATAAGGGAGACATCATTACAACAGGGGTAATTTTCACAGGGAAGCACAAAAATCTTTTTATGCCCCCACCCCTCGACCTTTCAAATCCCAAAACCAGGAGACAATGAGTGTGGGAGTGGTCAAAGCCCAGGAGTAGAAGGGGGAGGTGGATTTCCACACTGTCACCATATAAGATTATCACTACCGGTACGTCTAAGGTATGGTACTTATAGGGAGTGTTCATTGTTTATCAACAGTGGGGTGGTGCATGAAAATATCCCCCCCCCCCTCAACGGCAGTCAAAATATTTTGTTCCCCCAATGCACCAGAGGCGCAGAGAATTTTTGCACCAAATCATGACCACTTCCTTAGGGAGTGGTCATTATTTATCAGCAGGGGGGGTGGTGGGTTTGAGGGGGGGCGTAAAATTTTCAGACCCCTCCCGCAGGGGTCTAAAATTTTTTTATCCCTCTTGAGGGGGGTAGCTAAAAAAATTCACCCTCTTTTTAGCAAAAAAGCCCGCGTGCTACTATAGATCAAAGAGGGGCGCGAAAACTCTCCGCGCCTCCAACGCGGGGGAGGCGCAAAAAAATTTCCACGCGTCCACGCGAAAACCCACCACCCGGGGGGAGTAAAAATTTCAGACCCCTCCCGAGGGGGGGGCTAACAAATTTTTGACCCCTCTTGAGGGGGGGCTAAAAAAATTTACCCTCTTTTGAGCAAAAAAGCCAGTGCGCTACTATAGCTCAAAGAGGCGCGCTTGAGCAAAAAAAAAAGCCAGTGCGCTACTATAGCTCAAAGAGGCGCGCGAAAATTCTCTGCGCCTCTGGTTTGGGGGGGGCACAAAAAATTTTGACTGTCGTCGAGGGGGGGGCATGAAAAATTTCCGCGCGGAAACCCACCACCCGCCCCCTGTTGATAAATAATGACCACTCCTTCAGTCTTAGTGCAGTGACAGGTCTCGGCTGTCATTTTGTACTAGAGGCTAGATCATTTGTGGGTTCATCATTTGTGTAATGGTATATTTCTATACAGTCATGTCATTTTAATTTTCTCCCCAAGTTTTGGCCAGGATTTGGTATGAGAGTGATCACTATTTCCCAACAGGGGGGTTGATGGTTCTAGTAGGAATCATGACGAAATTCTTTTGGTTTTAGAGAGCTCGAAACTGGGAGAAACTTGAACACTAGGTGCAAACGGGGAGGCAAAAAAATTAGCACCAAAAATCGGCCTAAAATCGGGAGTCACAAAACCCGGAGGGTTGGTTCGGCAGGGTTGGTATGTATGCCAATTCCTCCCGACTCCTGGCAGGAGCAGTCAATGCTCCCGGGATGACTGCTGTCACAGGCCGGGAGCACTGGCCCAAAGGACGGCTTGTCCACTGACATACAGCCGTGTGCACTGAGGTCTTTACCAGCTACAACCAAATCTTTGTGATACACTTATGAAGAACAGCATATGGTCCATGCAATTTATTCTCATTGTCTAGCTCACCTGGGCAGTAGAAAGTAACGTTTGTCCAGTCTAGGGCAAAGCAAACTGACTTTGGAATCCACGCTTGTTTGGTACTGATGGCTGGAAGTTGTGTCTGAATCCAAGAATTTTCGCATTCAAAATGGGCCTACAGATTTATTGACAGAAATTGGTCTGGAAAAAATTAAAAGTGATTTATGAGTAGTTTACACCTACACATGTCGGTCATATTCTGCAAAATAAAGCTGATATAAACAATAATACATCGAACTTTGTAGGCAGCAGTATACATAACCGAAGCACTCAGCCTAATCACTTGCGTAATGATATAAGTACAGCTGTACGCAATGGCCGGCACTAAGACAGTGACGCACTCCAGGCAGAGGGTGGCGCTGTAAACAGTACGCCAGCACACCCGACCCGGATCCAAGTGTCTGCCCCACTCGGGAACTGAACAACACGTACCTATTTAACGCTATCCTATAACTGTGCCCCTACTGGACTGGGGTGATACAGAGAGGGGACATGTGATTACACAATGACCGGCCCCTGAGAGTCGGTGCATTGTGCGCAGGGAAATCACATTCCCCTACATTATATAACAATTAAAAAATTAACGGTATAATACAAATAAAAATAAATGAGCAAAAATAATGTCTGGTATGATTGGATGTGGTAGGTTTAGTGATTAAGAAAATGAGAGTGAAATTAAGGTGTTTAGAAAAGTCTCAGATAGGGCTTACGATTTCATAATTAAAAGAACATTGCAATTCAATATTGGAAAAAGTGGAATGAGTTGCGAGTGAGGTAGGAAGACTAGTGCCGGTTATCACTTCATTGGTGCATCATGACAACCCATGGGCATGATGAGCTCCTTCATCAGCAGCCCATTAAGGGCCGCTCACGCGGAAGTGCATCATGCCCATTGGTCAACATCAGATCATGATGCACCAATGAAATTGGTGCATCATGACAGCATGATGCTCCAATGTCCAATTGGAGCATCATGCCTACATGTCGGCATGATGCTCCAATGAAGTTTTGGCAAGCAGTCTCGCCAGCACTTCATTGGTGTATCATGACGACCAATGGACATGATGCATTAATGCATCAGCGGCCCTTAACCCTTTAAAGGCCGCTGATGCAGGCGTGGGTGCATGTCAGGTAGGGTGACCTTGGCTCACTTACTTGAAAATTATTCACACATGAAGATTATATGTCTATATCCTATTCCATATCAATTAAATCTTGTAATTCACTTATCAATGAAGATAGAATACATACGGGCATTTCATATGTTTATTTAGCAAATAAAGTTTAAAATAATCTAACATACTGAGGAGTTCCTGCTCACGGTGTAGGCAATGTTTTCCCGCAGCTAACCACCCTGTGACGTTGCAAGGGTCTAACTGTAACTCACGCTATTGCTATTGTTTGAAAACTGCCATTTCTGACCCAGTGAATAAAATTAATAGCCAGTTAGAGTAGTGTACCTAGCTATGGGGTTTATATAGCGAATGCATGAACATAGTGATAACAAGAAGTTGGCGATTAGTGGACACACATGTAATTGATGATGGCTTAATTGTACAAAGGTACATGCTGGTTGGGTGGTAACTCAATGAGTAGCTAGTTGGTAATGCTGGCAGGTGTACTAGCACTTGGTTGTGTATATGTAAGTAACTATCATCTATCACGTGACATGCAGTGTGATGTATCTTGGGTGATAACACAGTTTCCCAAGAGCCCTTATCTGCCAAGCAGGATATGGAAACTAGCTCAGGAAGGGATAGGTTTACATGTCACATTCTCTGTTTAGACCCACTTGCCATGAATACGTTTTAAACGTTAAATCAACGTTTTTACTTTAAGTTTTCCCATCGTTTTACATAAAAAACGTAGTTTTTCTTAAGTAAAGGAAATATAACTAAGAACCGTTTGTTGTTGTTTTTTTTACAAACGTTTTTTGTTTACCTAAACCTAATAAAAATGTTTGCAAATGTTGAAAAAACGTTTTTGCAAATGTTGAAAAAACGTTTATGCCAAGTGGGCACGTTATGACAAAAGGAGGTATACAGATTCATTGTTCTATGTTATATATGATGCACCTAATTTACATCTATCTTCGGAGTCCTCAGAAGTCAAAAACAGTGGACCATTATTACGAGATCTGATAACTCTCATACTTTCATAGTATGATAAACCTGACTAGCAGCTATCATGTCGATGGGTACTCCAGTGCATGGCTCTTTCTCTCCGCATATATGGTTTAGGTTTCACATGTCTATATGAATCACATATCAATCATGAGCTATTCAGTAGCAGCCAAAAATAATTTTCTTATGTGACAGCCCAGTGTGACATAGCTTATGTGGCAAACAATGTTTAGCTTTCAGATTCCCCCCTATACTATTATAGGGGGAAAAACGACTACTTTTATTTTACTTTTTATTTTTTTGTTTGTTTTTGTTTTAAGATTACTGAGTGGCTTAAACGAGTAGTTCCGTTTACCAAAAGTATTTTCCCCTTATTTTCTTGAAACATCAAAACATATTTTTGACTATGAATATAGAACAGGATGCAGCGTGTTACTGTCGTCACAAGCCCCTGTATAGATATCATGGAATATACACATATATACAGAGGTTACATCTATACAGCCCCTTAGAATGGCCATCATGGACAGACTCCATATTCTGTCCTTAATCCTGCTGGTCATTTTGGTCTCCAGGTCCTCCACCACCAACCCCACTACCACTACCAGGAGGCCCCAACCTACCCCAGATCCTGCCAGGTATGAGCATCATCTATACATATATGTCTATGGACAAAGGTGCATAATCGAGGTCTAACTGAGGGATATTAACTCTTAGTGGTAACCAATTCGAGCCTTTGCTCCTGTATATTTATCTCAAGTTAATGTAGTCAGATATGTTCAACATATCATTTATTTGGTATTAGAAATGATTATATCATCACTTATGTGATCATTTGGGATGGATCACCTGGCAGTGTGATATGGGGTTCGGATATCACACTTAGGGAGGGGCTGGTTACGTCGGTTCTATGTTAAACCTATGGAGCTGAGATAAATACTAAACTGACACATGTATAGCAATTTAAAAAATATTGATTATCGCATCGCATCGATGAAATAAGTTTATCGCAACAGTCTTCCAATTCCCTCAAAGTGCAGATATGGGGCATTCCAAAAATGAAAAGATTTTCTATAAATTCATTACTAGAACCTGAAATATTGTCGAAAAGTGGTTCAAAGATACCAAGTGCTTTTCATAACATTAGATACTAATTGAAATTTCCCAAACCACCCATGAAAGACATAGAATACACTGGTGCCTCTGACTTCATTTCTAATAGGAGTTCTTGAAAGATTCCTTCACTGACAGAATGTCCAGATTACCGTAATCTCCCGCGTAGAAGACGCGTTGCGCGTATAGGACGCACCCCAAACTCAGCAGAAGCATTTTCGCGTATAAGACGCACATTTTAAGGATGGAATTTGTAAGATTAGTACATTTCTATAGTATAATTACCCCTCGTATAAAACGCACCCCGAACTTCAGAAAATCCTATAAGACGCACAAGGCATTTGTTTGGCGTAGAGGATGGGTCTTCTACGCGGGAGATTACGGTAAGACCATTAAATGGTTGTATCAGCATAATCGAGATATTGAGATAATCAAAATTGTGACAATCAAAATCAAAATAAATTGGGTATCGATGACACTTATGGAATGGTCAATTTTTAATCAACAGGGGAGGGGGGAACAAAATTTTCAAAACTGTCTTGGGGGGGGGGCAAAATATTTCATCAAATATCCACGTGCCACTACAGAATAAAAGGAGGGACGGAAAAATTTCAGACCCCTCTGAGGGAAGAAAGGGAAAATTTTCACCTTGTGCGCGCATGCAGAATTTCACCGACCCCCTCTCCCATTGTTAAAAAATGACCACTCCCTTATATTGGCAGGAGGCTTACCCCAGACCCTAGCTGTGAGGAAGGAGCCGCCCTGCTGGCCACCCAACAGGACCGTTATGACGACTTCAGAGACCTCCAGTCTCACATCCTGTCCAGGCTGGACACTATAAACACCAAGACAGAGCTGGGTCTGACAGTACAGGTGAACTGTACTGGTACGTCCATGGAGGTTCTCACTGAGCTGGCTGCACTGAAGGGGTTGGTGCAGAGTCTGGGTAGGAATGTAGAGACCATCAGTCCAGAGCCCACCTCATGTGCTGCTGTCCAGGTCAGTGTTTGGATTTTCATCTTTTCTAGCCTCAATTCTATTCTTTTATAACCTTTTATGGGTCGCTAACGATGATAGTGGTTGTTGGTTTGCTATGATGTATGGTATGGGTGCAGCTCTAGCGAATAACTCGCCATAGCTAGGGCTACATTCATACATTAGGGAGTGGTCATTATTCATCAACAGAGGGTGGGTGGTAGGTTGTCGCGTATGCGCGTGAAAATTTTTTACACCCCCCTTGACTGCAGTCAAAATTATTTGCCCCCCCCCGCGCCGGAGGCTCGGGAATTTGTGCACCCCCCCCCTCAAACCCACAACCCCCCCCCCCTGTTGATAAATAATGACCACTCACTTATGTCAACCTTATGGGATTGATACACCCCGATAGGTTCGACATGAAGTTGGGTTTGGTCAACTGATTACCATTAATGTAATACAATCGGGAATGCAATACAATCCCCATGTTTGTGATTAGTGGGTCTTTTCTGACATCCTTCTATTTCCAAGTCCCAATGTGTGCATTTGCCATTTGACCAAATTGAACATTGTTTATCTGTGCAACATTTGTAGATGGAGAGGCAGCGTTTTGGGCTCCCTCTGGTGAGTGGGGTTTACGCCATCTTTGTAGAGGGCACCTTGACCCGCGTCTACTGCGACCTTCAGACGGACGGGGGTGGCTGGACCGTCTTCCAGCGCCGTGTCGATGACGATACCGACTTCTACCGCACTTGGGACGAATACGAAGAAGGCTTTGGAGACCCGCGGATTAACTTCTGGCTGGGGAATAAACTTCTCCATTTGATGACCCGGGAGGCAGTTTCTGGAAAACAGGAACTCCGAGTGGACCTGATGGACTGGAACACCACCTTGTATTATGTGACCTATAACGGGTTTTCAGTCGGGGACACATCTTCGCGCTACATGCTTTCAGTGGGTTCTAAAGCCTCTGGAGACTTGTCGGATGTGCTTGCTTTGGAACATAACAGGAAGAGTTTCAGCACCAAAGACCACTTCGTGAACTACGGAAAATGCATCGACTGTCCGGCCTATTGTAAGGGCGCTTGGTGGTATGGGTGCTGTTACTATGCCAACCTAAATGGTAAACTGTCCCGACCGAGCGGCCAACAAGACCATGAGCTGGCCCGCTGGTATGATCTGGAGACTAAGTCCTACCTCCATGCCAAGAGAACAGGAATGAAGTTCAGACCTCAGGGTTTTGGTGGAAAATAATGCTGGAACTACAGTTCACACAACTCTGCCTTTGTAACATCTTAATTTTCAAACAAACTTCAGACTGAAAGACGTCATATTCATCCATCTTTGTCATGTGCACACCATCATGCCAGTTTCCATCTTGTGTAAAAAGTCGCTAGGCTTATATATGAAGTACCATAAAACTCCACTCGTAATCCACCTCGAGTCACAAGGCGGCGGTAAAACCGATTTTTCTGGTGAAATCTAATAAAATCTGCACATGACCAGGGTTTTACAGTGTTATATATAGAGCTACACAAACGCCCCAAGTATATAAATGAGATTGATTATCAGCCATTGAAATAATCTCCACTATTCATTGCAGACATCTTGGAGGATGATACCCATCTGATATTAGTGATAACCGCTGGTACCTAGCTTAAGCAATGGCTGCCCCCATTCAACATCCTGCAACCTCAGCGCAATTCATGTATAAAACTAACCATCACTGCACCCAGATGTTCTCATGGTGCACCTTGCAACATTTTCTTAAATTTTAGTTGCGCCTTATACACACGTATATTGATGGGCACACTTTCAAAAGTCCCAGGGGCTTCCCTACCCCACTTAAAAGGGTCTATATCTTCTCTTTGCTATCCCCTCAGGATGTGTGTGGTGCACATATGCGCGGGCACTGACACATTCCTCTACAAATTGTGTAATGTAGTTCTCGCCATGAATATGACCTTAGTTGTCGAAATGGCGTTAAACATCTATTACTCATATACTCAAAAGTCCCAAACTTCGGGTTTTAACTTAAACAGCTGATGCATGCGGTAGACACTCCATTTAACAATATATATATGGTCCTGAGACAAAGTTATTATTTGAGCAACACAGATAACAACGACAGTATTTTGACAACAAAACATTTACAGCACTTTATTTGCTTTCGTACACTTCTGTCCGGTCACGGTGACGTGAGCTCCCAGTATTTGCTTTCAGTTCACAGGAACGACAACAATTATTTTGACGACACCTGCGGAAGGTGCCAAAACATTTTTACTTCTTGCTACATGATCTTATAAATCATTGGTACTGTGAAAAGTAGGATATGCCTGAATACTGTAAACCATACAGAACTGACCAATGCGTTTCTGACACTGAGATTTAGACAAAAATAAAACAGTTTCCATCAATTTCTATTGCCTTATACTTAAAAGGTCCAAGTTCCTTTCATACCACACAATCTACCTGTTCAATTATTTCACATCGACTTTATCTAATATCTAATCCTTGTTTAATCTACCGAGTATTGACTATTACAATATTTATACAGTGTAAAGTTGATGTCTATAACTTATTTCAAATTGACTTAATGAGGTGAAATCAAAGGCTAAGTACCTGACAGCTATTGTATAATGTCCTTAGTCCAGGGACTCGGAAAAGAACAGACACAAACTAATGAGGTGAACCTCCCAATTTCTGGACCAACTTAGGGTCAGAAAAAGTTTTAACCACACAAACTCTTATTGGAAAAAGGGAGGGCGGGTAAACCCCAGAACCCCCTCTAAATCCACCACAGAGAATGGTTAGGTATACACCATGCATTCACATCAGCATACTCTATGTGCACATAATGAATGCCTCACATTCTAACCTTCGAACTATTTCGGTAGGTCTCATAGGCTATATACACACACAATTCTAGTTAATACCCCTACTACTATTTAAATTATACCTCTATATACACGTGTGGTTTTACAGCAACAATCTGATGGGGATTTTCTGGAAATATATGAGGATGACATAACAATTTTTTTCTAATACATAATTAATTTGTCCCTTTCCTGAATTAATAATCAGCCTGGTATCAATGTACATCTTGAACAACTCTTATAGGCGTTTTATGTACAATTTGTAAAGCTTTGGGTACAACAACGATACAGAATATGTAATGATGTAGATTTCAATACCGACCAGCTATATCCAAGTAAATATGTACATTCATTGGGCTATTTTCACTCTAATAATGACAAAAAAAAAGGACATGCACCTATACTTAAACCATCCTTTTATAACATATTCACACTTGTATCAACGCTAATTCACACCAACATTTTAAAAATCCCGGGTCTATATTGCACAGATTAAATTGAATTTGAAGTTGCTGTTGATTTCTTCACACGCTCATCTCCAAAAGGGAATGTTTTGGGTCCATCGCTCGAAGTGCTATCTGCAAGATAACGTACACATAGCATAAGAGTTAGCCGCTATCAAATAAAGTGTTACTGACTGGAGTGCTCACTTCTCTCTTCAAAATAGTCACGGACATTTTAAAACAAACGCTCTAAAGCTTGGAAAGAGCTTGTAGCGGTACCGGGAAAATTCTGAAAAAGTAATTTTTCATGAAATCTACTTCATTTTATAGGCTGCTTGGTGCTTTGTTTGTCCCTCTGATATACCAATAACATGCCTCTGATATACCAATGACATGCTGGAATACAGCAGCAAACCATGATTTGATTGTCAGCGCTACACTGATGCATCGTGCCACCCCCCCCCCCCCCCACCACAACCACGTAGCATCAGCATGCTGCTCCCCGGGAGTCGACTCCTCAGCAGGGATGAAAGTCAGAGCATGAAAATCCCTGAAATGGGTCAATATCGACCCAAAAATCTGAGTTTTTATATGAATATATAGGGCCTTGGAACTTCAAAATCCTTGAGGTCTTGCTCCAGGGCTGCTGTATTCAAGCTTCATGATGACAAATTTGGACTACTGGTATTACCTCAAGCAGTATTTGCCCCTTGATGAGTTCTACTGGTTCAACATAATGGGTAGACTGGAAACTTACCTTAAGTGAATAGTTAGGGTTTCCATTGTTTCTTGATCATGATGACGGTAGCTTTGCTTAATTGTGGTCCAAATAGAGGGTTCACTTGCATAAGGAATGTACATAGCCAGCTGTAAAAAGGAAGGACATTTTTTTTAAAACAAATCATGTTAATTTCAAACTGGTTATAACGTCAGTACATTGCTCAGCCCTGATAAAAACAGGTGCTGTGTGAAACTAAACCATCACAATATAGTATCAATCAGATCAGAGGGAGTGAGTGAGTAATAGATGTTTAATGCCATTTCGACAGCTAAGGTCATATTCATGGCGAGAACGACATTACACAATTTCACAGAGGAATGTGTCAGTGCCCGCGCATATGTGCACCAGACACATCCTGAGGGATAGGAAAGAGGAGAAATAGACCCTTTTAAGTGGGCTAGGGAAGCCCGAAATCAGATCAGAGTTCACAAAAACTTCATTTGGTTTCAAATGAAATAACACAAATCATATATACATTTTGTAGTATAAACATATCACGAGGAGTATAAATAATATACAGCATTTATACCAGAATTGAACTGAATAAACTAACAATCATACTCGGGGTTTTTGAGCTGAGGTCAGTCGGGTGACTGGAAACCCTTTTTTTATTTTTTGGCTCAATCAAATAATTCCCTCTATTCACTGCAGATTATTTTTGTGTATATTTTGAAGCAAATGGTCCCTATCATGAGCATCCATACTGCGCCCTAAAATATAGGCAAGGTAGTATACCGTAATCTCCCGCGTATAAGGCGCAGCTTGCATATAAGGCGCGCCCCCCAACTCACAGGGGGGCTGTTTCGCATATAAGGCGCCCCCCCTGAGGGGAGAGTTTTGTCAATTTAGTACTGTTCTATAGTAAAAATACCCCCCCCCCCTATAAGGCGCACCCCAAACTCAAGGCAATTTACCTCCCACGTATAAGACCCAGCAGCATTTTGTTTGGCGTATAAGACGCGCCTTATACGCGGGAGATTACGGTACTACAATACACTGTTAACCCTTTAAGGGCCGCTGATGCATTAATGCATCATGACGACGGACCCTATGGGATTGATACACGAACTCCCGGAGGGTCGTCATGATGCACCAAAGAAGTGATGGTGAGCTGTATCACCAGCACTTCATTGTTGCATCATGGCGAACAATGGACATGATGCATTTAATGTGCATCAGCGACCGCTAAAGGGTTAACAAGATGATAACTTTGAGCATGGAGGTACATGCTTTGAGGTTGAAATAACTTACAAAAGGTAGCAGCAGACTGCGGTCATCACCAGCATCGTCTGGATGATACTGAAATAAGAGTAGACCTTTGTTAGTTTTAAAGATGACTAGATCTACAAGCATAACCAAATCACAAATATCAAAATTTTCTTAATACTGAATACAAAAGTTTATTATATGCCAATAGACTAGACCAGGCCCAGTCTGTCGTAATCTCGTGTGGATATGAAAATTTACTTGTGAATGTGTATTCATATATTTTTGTATAGTCGTACGATTAGGGAGTGGTCATTCATTATTCATCATCATGCCATGGGGGGCGGGGGCGCAAAACTTTTGACCCCACCCCAGGTCAAAAATATTTTGTTATCATGCATTCACTAGACTAAAATTCGCAGAGAATCACAGCACAATGGCTGTAAAAGCTGAAATTGTTTTGAGTAAAGAGATATTTTAAGTAACCCAGTTGCTTCCTTGAAAAATATTTCATCTAAGTTGACCAAGTTTGTGACACCCCCCTGCGATTAATAATCACTGAAAATTTGACAAAATCCTATCAAAATGTAGGTCAAAATGTTGGTTACAAGTATACAATATTGTATTTCATGTAACTTTTACTCCAAAGGGCAATATCCATGTATTTCTACATTAATAGCAATGCCACTCATGTGATTCAAACAGGCTGGTCTGACAGAATAACCAGTCTTCCAATTGTTTGGTCTATGAAGCGGTACACAGGATTGAAAATAAGGCAAAATATTGTGCAAGTCAGATAGAGCTATGTTTTCCCAGTGTTGCCAAAAACTTTTTCTCCATGCAGGCCAATGTGGCCTGCGTCTTGTCATCTTACGCAGGCCATTTCCCTCTCACATAGGCCCTATGAATATTGATATTTCAAGGTACCCTTACAACCTTCATTAAAACCTATTTATAAGACGCAAGAACTTAAAAGAAATGAAAAAAAAAATATCTAAAATTAACCAATTTTACAAATATGGCCCGATCTTTGCTTCTAATTGGCCGATTTGAGTGAGTGAGTGAGTAATGGTTGTTTAACGCCAAGCCAACAGCTAAGGTCATATTCATGGCGGAAAAAGTACATTAGACATCACGTCACAAAGGAATACATGTGCCTGTGCCCGTGCATATGGACACCAGGCACATGTAAGAAAGAGGGGACAGGAAAGAGGAGATTCAAGGAACGAATATGTGCCAGTGCCCGCGCATATGGACACCACCCACACTCAGAGAGGATAGAAAAGCAAGACATAGACCCCTTTTAAAGATGGCCTGGGGCTGGGGAGGCCCGAATTGGCCGATTTGAAAAATTCTTTCACCATTATGAAGCTGAGATTATGGCAGGCCATCTGCATGCACAGTGCATGTTTAATGGGCGGTCTTATCTGAATATTTGGGCAAATTACCAAATATACAGGGCGGAGATATGATAGTGGTGGGGTTTCCACACCGTCTGCTGCTCAGGGAGCTCTGTACGGTGTGGGATACTTAGGCCACTCAGAAAAAAACTGGTTTCTCATCACCATCCCCTGAAAAATATGACGAGGGCGATTTTTTTTTTTTCCAGCCAAGGGAGTGATCATTTTTTAACAACATGGGGGGAGGGCTGGTGGATTTGAGGGGGGTCAGAATTTTTTCAACCTCTTGACCAGGGGGGCTCAGAATTTTTTCGCCCCCTTGACTAGGGGGGGTCAAAATAATTTCACCTGTTTTCAGCAAAAAAGCCAGTGCATTACTATAGGTTAAAAGGGCGCATTGGCACATGATTTTCACCTCCCGAGGGGGGGGGTCGAAAAAATTTTGACCAGTCGAGACGGGGGGGGGGGGGGGGTCGGAATTTTCTCGCACATCCGCGCGCAAACCCACCAGCCCTTCCCCCTGTTGTTAAAAAATGATCACTCCCCTTGGCGTATCGGGGTGAAAACTGCGTGGGCGAGACCTAAAATCTTGATTTTAGAACTTATGAGTTAACTGATTATAAAGAATTGTGAAAATGCACTCAGTCACTAGTCTACTGCATTGCCAACATTGTTAGCTTTAATTTGATATCAAATATGCCCATGTTTGTCTATTTTTACCATGATTTTTTACTTAAAATATGTAAAAAAAAAAAAAAAAATTATTCAAAACACAATTTTATGATGCGCGCGGTCATGAGAAACCAGTTTTGTTTTTTTTGAGTGGCCTTATATTGGCAAATGTTTCAGTCCTGCGGGAGCACTCTCCACGCACCTCTCATGCATTCAATCCTTATTCAATCCTTCTAAAAATTTAGATATACATACATCCAACTTCAATTTTTCCTATCTTAAAATAATCGTAGGATCCCCATACTTTCAGCGAAGCTAAAGGAGGGTTGGATGTATGTATATCTAAATTTTTAGAAGGATTTGCCAATATAAGTATCCCACACCGTACAGAGCTCCTGAGCGGGAATACTGGACACCTCGGAAGCAGGGACACCTCGGAAGCAGACATCTGGGAAGCAGACATTAGGACACCTCGGAAGCAGAGACATCTGGGAAGCAGACAAACCATGATAATATCCCTCTCATCTTATAGAATTTGAAAGCCTACAACCCTAGTGATACTGTCCCTACGCTGTAGAATCCTGGAATGGCACAAATCTGTATTAAAATTGTTAAAATAATTATTTAAAAAAAATGATTTGCTTCCGAGATGTCTGCTTCCGAGGTGTCTCTGCTTCCGAGGTGTCTGCTTCCGAGGTGTCTTTGCTTCCGCGGTGTCCAGTTACCGTAGTCACAGATCTGAGACCCTACTGACACTACGTCACAACAAGTATGTGAGTTGGGCGTCGATGCAACTAAGTTACCGTATAAAAATGCTTCTAGTAGGCATATCAATCTGATTCAAAAAGCTATGAATTGCAATTTTTAAGCTGTCTTTTGATATACAATGTATAACTCAAGTATTTAAGTTGAAGTAAAACATTTTGCCTGTCTCCGCTATTAAACTAGATCTAAGTCACTAGTCAGTGTCAGTCTCAGGCTCAGCAGTGACATTGACAGTGGCAGTGACACTGCAGCCGACACGTTACAGTCTAAACAACGCCCAAGTCTGGGTCACAGAGTTTCAGTTCGCGAACATGAAATAAACCTACCCTCTATTTACTCCTTTGGGCACAATCCATGGGGCCACACCGCCAACAAGGCCCCAAAATATCGTCACAACGACAAGAGGAATCACTGCACCCATTTTCGTGTATTTTTATTTTCCGGAAGTACAAATCTCACATGATCAACACCTAGTTCCGGCCGTTTTCGACTCTAAAAGTAGTAGTATAATACTTTGAGGATCCCCTCTTAATTAGAATTAGATATGTCTTGAGTATTTACTGTCAAAAAGAATCAATCCGTTTAAAACTTTATACATTTATTTCTACAGACGCATGAATTCTATGTGTTTGCATTTGCCACTTTAGTCTTTTAATATCTAACCACGGTATAACTGTCGAACACAACCGCAGTACAGAAGACTATGCTTGAAGAGTGTATTGAATTCCCGCGCTCAGCTGAAAATCTTGGTAGAGACATGTCATAGTCAGACGACGCAGCAAGCACTTGCGCGCCCTCTATATCTCACGGGATATATGCGGCCGCCACCGGGGCCCAGACGCCAGTTTCAAAGATGTCAGCACAGAGGCCACAGCCTCCTGGCCTGCTGACAAACAATGAAGCACCACAGTCTTCCAGGTAGGTTTGATGGTATGACATGTCTCCCAATGGATGCCCAACTTCACTGTTATAGATCGAAACATATGATGGTATGTTTTTTAAGTGAGCAAAATGTATTTATTCAAACTGAACTGTCTAGATCCCCCATTATCACTCATGTCAACAAACCAGTGACTTGACAGCACTGATAAGTCTGATTGACTTGGCAGTGCTTGTGAGATGTAATTCTGTACAACCCAGCTATCCAAATACATTGCCAATGGTAATATAATTGAGACAATACATGGTGGAATACTATTGTTCAGTGACATGTGTTTGAAAATGCTAGGCCAGGCATGTAAGTAGCCCCCCCCAATTTATTAAAGGTCCTAGGCCTATACTAGTACAGCTGTGTAGTCTAAGGGAGTGGCCATTGTTTACCAAGGGGGAAGAAGGGGTGTGTTAGGGGGGGTGAAAAATTTTGACCTGTCCTTAGGGGGGGGGGTCATACAAAATATTTTGGGCTCGAAAAATTTCAGTCTTTTTTGTTGAGAGTGCAGTCATTATTTATCAACAGGTTGGGTGGTGGGTTTGAGGGGGGGGGCATACAAAAATTCAGACCCTCCAGACAAGAATTTGTAGCTGCAGTATGTCGAAAATACCTGTGAGCCTTTTTATCCTATGGATATCCCTGAGAGGGGTCAACAGTTTTTTACCCCCCCCCCCATATGGCCTCAGCAGGGGGTAGAATGTATATTTTCTTTTATGTGACTTCTCAAGTCGTTAGGGAGTGGTCATTATTTATCAACAGAGGGGTGGGTGGTTTTGGCGCCCATAGACTTATCATTACGTGAACAAAGCTAAAACTAAATAATTTCTCCTGGGCTTAATATTTCGAATTTCTGGGTGGGGATTGCGCCAAATATTAGTTTAACTATTCTAGTTTTTAGCCTCTTAAGGATTTTTAGGGGGTTGAAGCCTAAAATGTCAAACAAAAAATAAAGCATTTTGATGTCTGGCCGTATCAGTCATTTCCATATACTTTCAATGCTAAAATAGGCCCATGTCGACCACAAGTAAATGAGCTGTCATTAAATAAATCCTGAATACTTTTTAATGGGAATATGATGGGAACGAAGTAAAATATCCCAAGTTTAATGTGTATTAACCTCAGTGCTGAGATGTAGGCCTAACTAGCTTAAAAAAATTCGTATATTAAGTGTTCCATTCAGTGCTTCTACCGGTACAGTCCCCAAAGTCATAGAGTTATCATTACGTGAACAAAGCTAAAACTAAATAATTTCTCCTGGGCTTAATATTTCGAATTTCTGGGTGGGGATTGCGCCAAATATTAGTTTAACTATTATAGTTTTTAGCCTCTTAAGGATTTTTAGGGGGTTGAAGCCTAAAATGTCAAACAAAAAATAAAGCATTTTGATGTCTGGCCGTGACATTGCTCACATAGAGATTGCACTGAGGCTCAGATCAGCGGTACATTATTTGCAGTTTAAATTTTTATTTGAACCTTTTATGGGAAATTACACAACTCTCATGGTAGATTTCATCATTTTACAGTGCTTGGGGGGGTTATTTTTTTGTTTTTGTCAAAATTAAGCCGGAAAATAATTAAATTCGTTGCCTTGACCCTAGGATGCTCGCACACTGCTGCCTGCCCCAAATCACTCGCAACCTCCTGCTGGCCACCCTAGGACACTGCTGTGTAGTTCCTAGACCACTTGCAACCTTCCACGAGACCCTGTAGATCACTTGGGATATCCCACCTGACCCCCTAGGTCACTTGCATACTGCCGGCAGACCCCCAGGTCACTCGCACACTGTCCCCATACCCACTGCATCACTGGGGCTGTGTACAAATAACGTCATGCAAGAGGGGGCAGGGGGGGTTAGGCCTGGCATGACAGAATTAATTTTCCATATACCTTCAGCATTGTAAAATTGACCAAAAACAAGGGGGGGAGGGGGTCAAAAATGGTCCAAAAAAAGCATGTACACAGCCCCTCTCGCACACTACCGCTGCCCCCCCCCTAGATCACTTGCAACCTGCTGCTGGCCCCCCCCAGGACAATTGCACACTGCCGCCAAGCCCCCCAGGATACTTGCATACTGCTGCTGGTCCCCCTAGATTACTCACCCACTGCTGCCACACCCCCTAGATCACTCTCAACCTGCCGCAGGCACCCATAGACTATTCACAACCTCCTACTCAGGGCTTTTGACAGGATTTTTTGCAATGCGTCAATTGCACACTTTTTAGCAAATACAATGCGCCATTCTGTAAATGAATGGCCATTCTAGTCATTTAAATGCGACATTTAAGCATTAAATGCGTGTATTGCGCACTGCGCAGCCCTGTCAAAAGCCCTGCCTACTACTGCACCCGTAAGACAATCCCAACCTGCCCTAAGACCCACTAGGTCACTCCCAATCTGCCACTGGTCCTCCTAGATCACTCGCCTATTGCCGCTGGCCCCCCTAGATCATGTGCATACTGCCCAAGACCTCTCAGATCACCTGCAACCTCCCAGTAGACTCCCTAGGTCATGCCCACAGGGGCCTGACTGCAGCGCCATCTGCACCCAGCGGCCATTACCGACTCCTAGACTACAAATTTTTTTTATCCAGAATGACTGAGGTTTACTGTGTACTAGTGTCAGTGCTGAAAATTAGGCCTAACCCCCCCCCAATACAAAAATTATTCTGCAAGCATTTTGATTTCTGGCCGAATCAGTCATTTCCATATACTTTCAATGCTAAAGTAGGCCTATGAGGACCACAAGTAAATGAACTGTCATTAAATAAATCCTGAATATTTTTTAATCGGAGTACGATGTTAAACAAGTAAAATAACTCAGGTTTACTGTGTATTAGTGTCAGTGCTGAAAATTAGGCCTAACCCCCCAATACAAAAATGATTCTGTATGTGCGCCTTATAGCTGTCTCCATAGACTTATCATTAAATGAACAAAGCTAAAACTAAATAATTTGTCCTGGCTTCAATATTCCGAATTTCTTGATGGGACCAACACCATAAATTAGTTTATTTCCTCTAGTTTTTAGATACCTAAGCATGTTTAGGGGGGTGAAGCCTAAATGGGTAAAACAAAAATTAAGCATTTTGATGTCTGGCCGAATCAGAGATTTCTCTATACTTTCAATGCTAAAGTCAACCACAAGTAAATGAGCTGTCATAAAATAAATCTTGAATATTTTTTAATGGGAGCTGCGTAATGATAGCCTGTACACTGCCCAGTCAACATGCACCAATCCAACCCGCCCTCTTCACTCAGAACACGCCTAGAGCTGCGGGATGATAGCCTGTACACTGCCCAGTTTACAGGCAGTGTGCACTGACAAATAATGAGTAATTACCTACATATCTTTACTAATTGCTGACAAATAGTCCATACACAGTGACATATTTTGAAAAAAAAAGTGTCACAGGTGAAGGACTCAGTCCTAAAGAACAGGCTTCAATTTCATGTCAAATGGCACATTTTCTAGGGTGGACCAACAAATATAAAATGTCTAAGGCTGTGCCACAGGCACAAGTATGATTGACTATCATGTACTATGGCCATAACTCACCAGGGCTGCAATGTTAGACATTAAAGTCTAGTCAATGAGATAATAAGAGTGTGTAAGTGTTCCTGTTCTTAAAGGGCTAAAAGTCAGTGATGCATATGTGCAAGGTTTAAAGGTTCCCTTCAGAGAGGCACCTGGCCAGGCGTGGGAGTTTGGAAGTTTTTTTGTTGTTGTTTGTTTTGTTTTTTTGTTTTTTTGTGGTTTTTTTTTTGGGGGGGGGGGGCTAAGAGTGGCAGTGGGGACTGAACAACACTCTTGTAGTGGCATTTTGAGATTGGGTAGAGCTGAACTATTTGAGTACCTGAAGGGACACAGAATGTTAGTGCATCATACCAACCTTAGGGCAATAAGGCCTTTGTATGGTTGTACATATATATGAAGGTGGCCTGTTAAAGGGTTAAGGATTACCCAGAGGTGTGACAACATCAATACTCTATTCCCATGTGTAAATAATCTGCTGGTAGCCCTCTTAATATGCCTTACCAGCACAATAGATTTATACAGGGTCCCTGTTCTATAAGGTAACAGCTTTGCAATGCTCATGGAGACACTGTATCTGCAAAATATGGTAAGGTTTAGATAGATGTAAATACTTGATTGACGTCTAGTCAATCAAGTAACCAGTATATATATTGACTAATTGCTGACAAAGAGTGACTAAGTACTAACATATATTGATATATTTTGACTAATCACTGAAAAATTAGTCAAAATATATCAGTAATTACTCACTATTTGTCAGCAATTAGTCCATATATGTCAGTAATGTATACAGTATTCCTGTAGCAGTCCCTAATATCTAGGTTCGTAACCTAGGCTGGCCAAATGGATATGTTATTCAACATATTCAACTACTATCTGACAGGACAATATGGGCCAGTGTCCTGATTAGGAACTGCTGGGAATACAAGTGCAATGAAGTCAAAGTATAAAGATATTGGTTCACATATATTAGCAAATGTCAATGACCATGGAATAGTTTTGCATCGTATTCACCAGTATGAGCATCCTAAATTGTCACATAGAAAAACCATTTGCCTAGTGAATGGAATTTTGAGCATTTCAGACTGAAGTAATCCTTTGCTTCTTTAACACATGGGATCCCCCCAATGGTTTACTGAATAATGTATAATATATTTACTCCTTTTATTGCACTACAGATGGGTATCAAGAACTGAACAGGCTCTGGAGTTGGAAGGGGAGTCTGGAGCAGCAGCAGCCACGTTCCAGCACAGGTTGTGCCAATCATCCCCTCGCTCCCCTCGACAGCTTTTATCGACACACCTGGAAGGAGTACCTGTGATGATGGCACCCCATGAGGATGTGGAGAGTCTAGCCTCTAAGGTCTGTACACATCAAGATAAGAAGCCCCTAGTTGACATCATCCCAGCCACCCTCCTGTGCAGACTGTCACATGTATGGGACTGGGTGGGTGATCAGGTTTATGTCATTGTATTGGTTTGGTTGATTTTACCTCCAATAATAGTAATTAGAATTTAGCAGAGAGACTTACGTCATTGGTCTAAGGAGACACACCTTGGTAGAAGTGCCAGGGCACTCCCAGGGTCCGCCTCCAGAGTCTTTGCCTCCTCCAAGGGCCAGGCCCTTTACTGCTCCTACAGTGGCTAGTAAGATAAGGTCAAACTTGGCTATTCAGTGGAACTGCGATGCTGTCAGGGCACCTCTCCTCTTTTGGTATCACTGGATATTTTTGTCCTGGTTCCTTGTTGCCATCTCGATAACCTGTGTTTGGGCTATAGTGTACTTGAAATCAATGTCATTGATGATATAAATGTGTTGTAGGTTATGGAGATTATTATGGAGCGCAAAGATTGCATTCTCAGGGCTCAACAAATCTCTGTAGCCAGTGCGCAGGACACAAAAATATTTCATTACAGCACAATATTAAACATTCCATCAACATTTTCCTGTTGGAACACTGGTCAATCTGTTCCTTCACAATAGTATTAGTTTACATATCATTCATAAAATGTAAACACATGTAAGTGCATGTATTGTAACCAGCCTGGGGTACGACCCCAGATAACAGGAAAACATCAATGGAATACCACAGTGCAAAGTGATGCAATGGGAATCTAATTGATTTGTGTTATCAAATGCAAATGATTCTAAGAGAGGATAAATTACTTCACTTATTTCAGCTCGCCGTTGGCCTTGTAGTCACACTAGATTGTTTACATAGTATAAGGGGGAGGAGTCCCCCGACGCATCGTTGAGGAACCCGCAAGCATATAAACACAGTAAAATTTAGTTACTACGAAGTGCTTGGGACAAGCAAAAAAGTCTGTTATAAACGAATTTCGTAGTATCCAAACAGAGCCCCAATAGTGCCAGAAATCCTTCCGAATAGCTCCATAACTTCTATTTTATCAATCATTATTGATACAGGAGAGTTTGTACTATTGATCTATCCAATTCTTCACAATAATCAAAGTGAAGTGTAAAAAACAGGGCTGAGTTTTTCATAGTTGCAAATATTTCGGGGGTCCGGCGGTGATCCCTAAATTTAGGGATCTTTGTCTAGAGGCCCCTCTAACTCACATGCGGGGTTGGCGGAGGGTGCAGGACTCACTTGCGGGGTTGGCGGAGGGTGCGGGAGTGTTCAGTTGATGTATGTGTTAGGCGGGGAGGGTTCGGTGCATGTTCGGGTTAGGCGGGGAGGGTTCGGTGGATGTTCGTGTTAGGTGGGGAGTATTCGGTGAATGTTCTGGTTGGGCGGGGAGTGTTCGGTGGATGTTAGGGTCAGGCGGGGAGGGTTCGGTGGATGTTCGGGTTAGGCGGGGAGGGTTCGGTGGATGTTCGTGTTAGGTGGGGAGTATTCGGTGAATGTTCTGGTTGGGCGGGGAGTGTTCGGTGGATGTTAGGGTCAGGCGGGGAGGGTTCGGTGGATGTTTGGGTTAGGCGGGGAGGGTTCGGTGGATGTAGGCCTATATACCGGTATTACCGTAATCTCCCACGTATAAGACGCAGTGCACATATATTGGGCACTACCACTCGAGAGACAGGTTAGGTACATGATCTCACCAGATTTGATGTGCGACGACGTACCGTGAACATACTGTAAGTCCATTGTTCTACAAACTGGAAAATAGTGAGAAAAGAAACATGAAAATTGCGACAGCTCTCGGTACCAGGGTATTGTGGATATTGTAGTCTGCCCCCTGTATACATGTATACTTACACCCCTTTACATACAAATCCTAAAATTAAGCTTCCCCTTAAGAATATCTTCAAAAAAGCACCCCAGACCCAAAAAATAAGCAACCCCCTTGGGAATATAAAGAAGCCCTCACCCCTCCCATTATCTGTGTAAATGATAAATCAATAAAAAATCCAGATTTATTGTATCCCTTACATCCCTCACGGCTCTCCCGCCACAGTAGCTCGCCTATAAGGCGCACCTTGCTTACAGAGTATCAAATACCCCACCCCTTATCGATAACACTAGCCAGGAGGCCCCCACCCCCCATTCACATACCCAAAACTGACCCCCCCCCCCCAAAAAAAAAAAACTGACCAAACCTTATCCCACTCCGCAAGTGCTCCATCACGAACCATTACAATTATGAGTAAATGATGCCAAACAGGCTTCTCTCAGAAGGGGCAAAATTCTTTTTTTGTCCCCTAAGGGGGGGGGCTCATGGGTTTGTGCGGTAATGCATGAAAAAAAATTCTGGCCCCTCTCGAAGGTCAGCATAGGCCTTTTTGCACTTGTTTTTGAAAACAAGTGAAATTATTTTGACCCCCCCCCCGGTCAAGGAGTGGAAAAAATTCTGACCCCCCCCCCCTTCAATCCCACAACCCCCTTACTCCCTAAGGAGTGGTCATTATTTAGCAACAGGGGGTGGTGGGTTTTTGCACAGATGCACGAAGATTTCTTTTGCCCCCCCCCTCAACGGCAGTCAAAATTTTTTTGCGCCCCTGCACTGGAGGTGGGGACAATTCCGGCGCCCAAATTTTTCTAGCCCCCCCCTCGGGAGGTGTCTAAAACTGTTATGCCCCCCCTACAAACCTAAATAAATAATGACCAATCCCTACCAGGTTCTGAAATTTTTTGACCAAAGACACCCCCCCCTTGTTAAAAAATGACCACTCCCTCTATGGTGGGGGGCACAAACTGAAGAAAAGATAACCTGTGAAGAATAGGCAGTGGAAAATTTTTGCATCAGTGTGAAAAATGTACCATCCCCAATCCCTGCTGTCAATAAGGGAGTGGTCATTATTTATCAACAGGGGGGGTGGTGGGTTTGAGAGGGGGGCGTAAAATTTTCAAACCCCTCCCGAGGGGGGGGGCTAAAAAATTTTGACCCTCTTGAGGGGAGCTAAAAAAATTCACCCTCTTTTTAGCAAAAAAGGCCTGTGCCCTACTATAGATCAAAGAGGGGCGCGAAAACTCTCCTCGCCTCCGGCGCGGGGGGGGGCGCAAAAAATTTTGACTGCCGTCGAGGGGGGGTGTAAAGAATTTTCGTTCGTCCGCGCGAAAACCCACCACCCCCCCCTGTTGATAAATAATGACCACTCCCTAAATGGCTGACACCTAGGCTTTGGTTGCCATTTACTGAAATAGGGTCACACAAAATGGTTAACTAGGGACATTAAAGTTAGAGCACTTTGAGTCACTCTTGTGGTTTGGGCACAATAAGACATCCCTCTTTGCGGAGAACTATACCAAAAAAATTAATGTTGTGTAGTTTATGTGCAGTAAGTGATGGAAATAGAGCTATTTCTACAATTTTGACAACCATGCTTGTTCTGAATCAAAACAAAACGAAATGACAGTTGAAACTCATTTCAAGCATTGACAGTCCCCATATTCATGAACTGCCCAAAGAATAAACCCTAAATGACATGAAAACACTATACCTTTCAAATAAATGTTCTGCAATAAGTTGTAGTGGGAGGTTTCCTTTCTCATGTGTCGACCACACAACAGCTTTGTTGTGGTTGCCGGTTTTTGCCGGCCGAAAATGACGATAGATGGCGCGCAAGTGCTTGCTGCTTGTCATAGTCAAAATTATGTTGGTAGATGTCTGGGGCTGACCTTTGTCATAGACAGGAAATAATTCTAATGGAGGGAGTGGGCATGATGAATTCGGAAATAAGGGCCGAGTCATTTATTGCCAGGTGGGGGGGGGGCTTGTTAGATATGGGGGGGGGGTGGAGGTTCATTACATTATGAAAAAGAGCCCCCCCCCCCAGCTGGCGAAAAAAAATGACTCTGCCCTAAATTTAGAACAGGTGGACAAGGAGCCTACATGTCCAGCCCTTAAAACAAATCATACACCCCCCCCCCCGCCAAACCCACTCCCGGTACTTCCAATACTGAGGGTTGTTTTGGTCATTTTCTATTTCCTCTACTATACTGGGGATGGGGGAGGGGTAGCTTCTTTTTTTTCTTTTCCTTTTTTAGCATTTTAAGGGAGACAGGTCCGCAAATTACACTTTCATGCGCCCGATTAACTTGCAGGATTTCTTGCGGAAAAAAAAAATCAAAATTATTTTGCCCCTCCCCCCCCCCCAACACACACACCCGTCAGAGGGATTGATAAAATGTGCCCACCCCAGCCAAGAGTAGGGGTCGAACAATGTTATGTATAAGACGTGCTAACAGTGATATGCCTATACCACATCCAAGCGACCACAATACTGAACTCGGTCTTTGTAAATCTTTCTGTGCTGTTTTCTCCCAGAGGGCAAAGAATTTTTTTCAGTATCTTTTTTAAGGGAATGACAAAATTTCACCCCCAAAACTAGGGCTCGAAACAATACCCAAACCTACCAGCCCATCCCCCCCCCAAGTTAAAAATTATCACTCCCTAAGCAAGGGGGACGCACCCTAGGGCCTATAGGGTTGACCCGGGTTGCATTATTGACCAATCAGATAAGTCCCTGTATTCACTGCAGATTTTTTTGGGTACATTATGTAATAACTGGTACCCATCATGCTGGTTGTTATCAGTGCTTATCTGGCCCAGTGCCAGATCAAGCAATGGCAGACCCACTAGGACTCAGTCCTGAGCCCTATAACATAGGTATACAGAGTGTAGGGGGCATAAATACAATCCGCACACTCTCCCCCCACCCTCCTACCTTCGTCATGATTTTACTACAGAAATGTATAACGAGGTTGCAGGTTCCTCAGTAGGGGGCACCATTGTTTGATCTGGTACCTTGCACGATAAGCACTGATAACAGCCAGCATGTTGGGGACCAGTTGTTATGTGATGCACCCTAAAGTGTCTACACTAAATGAAAGGAATTACCTTATTGGTCAAAAATATATCCCGCTAGGTCGGTATAGAACTTAGAAGCCACCCCCCCCCCCACATACAGACACACACACACACACACACACACACACACACACACACACACACACACACCTCCCAAGGCACTTAATTCATTTTTATGAATACTATGATGTTTTACCCCACCATAGACTATGGCATAGTATTCATAGCAAGAGTCACCAATGTGTCAGATTATTCTTGCTATGAATACTATGGTGGGGAAAGCTCTGTTTGAGTATACGCAGTAATATGACATGGGTGTGCAGCTGGGTGTCTGACATTTCTTACCCTTGCTTAGAGGGATATATTCTTGAAAAGTGACCCTTGCTTAGAGGGGTTTTTTTTTTTACAGAAAGTATCCCTATTTGCAGAAAATTTGATGCAAAATGGCACTCATATGGATTTTTTTTTCTAAAAGAAAACCTGACCGTTGGTTAGAGGGCTTTTTAGTCCCAAAGTGTCCATTGCTTGGAGGATTTCCCTCAAAAAGTACCCTTGCCAGCCGCACACATGTCTATCTTCAACATATGAAGTCCCCGCCCCTCCGCTAGGGTCTTACCCATTATGGTGAGGTCCCGGTGGGGGCAGTCAATTTTCTTTTGACACGGGTGTGTGGCTGGAGGTTCCACAACCCTTACACTTGCTTAGGGAAATTTTGAACAAAAGAGACCCTTGTCTAAGGAAACTTTGGGGAAAATGGAGCAATGTTGGGAAAGAATTTGAAAATTAACCTCCCACTTTGAGCAGTTTCAGTAGGGGTTATTGTACGAGGACAGTCTTAATTATAAGCGATATATAATCACAGGGGGCCTAAAACCCCTTTCAAGACTGTCCAAGTATAATAACCAGCTTAAACCGCAGTCTGTATGCAATATATAAGAGGTGTGAAATCCATTGTTCTCCGTGCCCACTGTGGTTTTAATGAAAAATACTCTACGTTCGCAACAACTTTTTTCTCAAAATGGAGCCTTGCTTAGGGCGATTTTCCTAAAAGTGACCATTGCTTAGGGAGATTTAGGATTGAAAAAGTACACTTGCCAGACGCACACATGGGTATACAGAATATATGGAGTGCCCCCTTGGGGGTGAGGCTATATAAAGGCTTATAATGTAATGTGAGGGAGTGGGCTGATAAAGACCACATAAGTAGCAGATAACTGTATTGTATAGGCATATGCTTCTTGATAAGACAGAAATGATAACGTGTGAACTCAAATTCCACTTGATAAGAACGCAACATGCGGCATGATTGAGGGAAAATGCAGATCTATCTATACACTCTTTATCGCTGCTCAGATATCACTTTTGATAGCATGACTTACGTGTCTAATTTCCATGTTATACATGGCCACTTTCTATATCGCATTACGCTATGAAGACGCCACATTCATATTAAGGATCCAACAACCGGGACAATAACTCTCACTTAAATTGTGCACAATAGGTCTTATCTCAGTATTCATAGTAAGCTGGCTTATCCCCACTCCCCTCTGTGAGTGCCAATATAGTGGCTTATATCAGTACACAAGAGGACAGTCAGTATTTGGGACACTGCCACTTGGAAGAATATATCTGTAGTGTACTCTATTATAAGGGACTATGTGGAACACACAGAGCGTACTTAAGGTACTTAATGCAGTAGGACGTACACACAAGTTGGGACGCTGCCGTCATGACGTCACATGTAACATTAGAACGTTCTGTACAGCAGACGACAAATATAAGCTGATCAAGGAAAGGACGCAGCTGAAGACCCAGTATGATGCCGTCATCATAGGTGGAGGTAATGTGTGCTCTAATACTTCATGAAAGTGACATAGTCCGATTTTTTTCCCATTTTTCAAATCCTGTTCAAATGTGTTCCACACACTGTAATAACACCATATTTAGGTGTTTGTAGACCACTAACTGTTATCTTTAGCTCATACAAGCTAAGAAAGAAGGGTCCCATAGACCTCACCAAATGCATTTTACAATGCATTATCAATGGATGGACTTTTGGCATGCAAGCCAAAAGTAGGAAATTGGGTATAAACCTGACAATTCCTTTAAATATAAGCTCAATCATCAGGAAGGAGAGCAAATGAAGTAGGTACCATAGGGAGTTTGATCTATGTGAACATCCTGATTCACTTTTGAGGAGATCGATTTTTTGGCCCAATTTATTGGACTATGCCACTATAACGATGACCATAATACATCATGAGAACATGAATGTTACATTGCACTTTTATATTGCATTCATAAAATGCAATGGATATGCTTCCAAAATACACCCATTCACAAGGTATGCATTCATACACAGGCTAATGCAAACCAGGGTCGAATTGAATATGTTAGGTCAATATTTATTGTGCTGGGTATATCACATGCATTTTGATATATCCATTCGACAAATTTAATTTTATCATTACATCTTTATGATACATTTTATCTTATTTACAGGCCACAATGGACTAATAGCTGTGAGTAATATTTGTATGTTTTAACCTCTATTTCCAAAGCCTTTGACCACAATGTAGATAACTTCAAGATTTTGCATACACGTTCAGGGCCATCCACAAAATTAATGATGTAATGCTCGAGGGGGGAGGAGGCTGGCCCGGCATGACAGAATTAATTTTCCATATACCTTAAGCGTTGCAAAATTGGCAAAAAACATGACGGGGGGGATTCAAAATTGGTCAAATTTTGCATTACGTCATTTATGGATGGCCCCTTCTCTTAAATGCCAAAATACATATTTTCGGACATACATAGATTCACTACCTGTCATACAATGCTGTATCATATAATGCACCAACTGTTACACAAATTCAACAAAATAGATAGAATAAAAGCGGCATCATATCAAAAGCAGCATCATAATTGGTGAAGATATGACAATTTATCTAAACATTGAAGCTTCACAGTACAGGTCATAATGTATAACATTTCCCGCCTCTCTATTACAACATTACTCCTATGACTCTAGGCATCCTACCTACAAAAGTCTGGTCTGGACGTATGTGTCTTAGAACGCCGTCATGTCATAGGGGGCGCTGCCGTCACTGAGGAACTGGTCCCTGGTAAGGAAATTCGATCCTTTATATATCTACTAAAGGAATGGCAATTATTTATCAACGGGGGAGGGGTGGGTTTAATGGGGATATAAAGAGAGCGAGCGAGAGAGAGAGAGAGAGAGAGAGAGAGAGAGAGAGAGAGAGAGAGAGAGAGAGAGAGAGAGAGAGGGCAGAAAGAAATCACTTCATTTATTTACATTTCAAACCATAGGGCAATACTGTATTGTATGGTATCTGGTTGTTTCAGGTTTCAAATTCTCACGAGCGTCATATGTACTGAGTCTGCTCCGCCCTCAGATATTCAATGACTTGGAACTTACGGTACGCATTGAAAAAAATTCTTTGTTCCCTATGATATTTTTATTAATTATTATTACAATGTAATGTGAAATTTTGGATACCACAGGTAATGTCGAATGGCTACTATACATGTAAATTTGACTATCATGGTTACAAAATCCTGTTTTCTGTTTTTCTTTATACGATCATTTTATCTAAATCACCACCCAGATTATTGAAATGCCTTGAGTTTTAATCAGCCTACCAAAGCATGGGTTGACTGGGGAAATGGTATAACTATATACAGGTTCAGAAAATGTTTAAAGGTCATTCACCCCAGCATACCTCTATTTACATGAGATTGAGTTTATCGACACGGTGATATGCATGCATTTTTTAATTTCTCCCCCACCCTGACACAGAAACATGGGTTGAAGGTGTACCTGCGGAACCCCAACTCCTACACACCCCTGATAGAACCTGCAGGGCGTGACGGGAAGGCGCGTTCCCTCCTCTTATCACGCGATGCAGACGCCAACAGACGAGAGATCGGCAAGTTCTCAATTAAGGACGCTGAGGTTGGTGCCGCCCTGATGGACAAATGGACAATTCATTTATAAAAAACAGAACATATTTGTAACATTTGGAAAGGTTAAAAAGAACCGTTTATAAAAGACATTTTCCTTACATATGAAAATGTTTCGGAGCGGATTTAACGCACATCTCAAATACATTATTTAGGTCAAATTTGTGTGTGTATGTGTGTCTACCCAAAGATGCAAACATATTTTCCTTAAACATTGAAAAAAAAACATCTTGAGTGCACAGAAAAAAAAAACGTTTTGGCGTTTAGCAGACCTTAAACGCAAATATAACAAAAACACTTTTTATCTTCTAGATTTACACTGACTGGCTGTGTAACATGACTGTGCTTTTTAGAATTTTGATGTCTATGAGAAGTGGTTGGACGGTATAGTGGCGGCCATAGAGCCTCTGCTGGACACTGCCCCTGTGGACGTGGACGTGTGGACAAAAGGCTCACTCAGGGACAAGTGGACAGACTGGGCAGCATTCAAACAACTGCTCAAGACAGGTATAGTACAGAAATTTGTTAGTCCTCTAAGATTCACCAGTGATTCAGTAGTGGATCCAGGACTTGGAAAAGTACCATGTAAAAAAATAGAATTGGACATAACACTTGAAATAAAGCTGGTACTTTGATGTGTCTAAAGGATGAGACACAGGCCCCGATCCCCTGTCTAAATCCGCCAATTTGTTCAGTGCATTGTTTTTTGCATTGTACTTTGGTTTTCACCACACATTCATACTAGCCCTGGTGAGCATACTCTTCAGGGCTACATAGTTATTGCATTGGTCTGCCCTCTGACCTTTCCCATAACACACCTCTCACCCCCTATACTTCAGGTCAATCACTGGGTACTGACATCCGTTCCTTCTACGACCTGCTCACGGCTCCAGCAGAAAAGGTGCTCGCCGCCTGGTTTGAGTCGGAGCCGCTTCAGGCTACATTAGCTACAGATGCCACCATAGGTGCAATGACCAGCCCCAAGCTACCTGGCAGTGGGTGAGTGTATGGTTTTCCTATCTGAATCTGTTCAATGCGGTATTGTATATATCTCCTGTTTACTTTAATGGTGTGTTAATCCAGTCCATATACTACTAACACATGAGACTGGTCCCATTGTCCATATACTACTTACACCTACAGAGACTGGTCCCATTGTCCATATACTACTTACACCTAATGAGACTGGTCCCATTGTCCATATACTACTTACACCTAATGAGACTGGTCCCATTGTCCATACACTACTTACACCTACTGAGACTGGTCCCATTGTCCATATACTACTTACACCGACTGAGACTGGCCCCCATTGTCCATATACTACTTACACCTACTGAGACTGGTCCCATTGTCCATATACTACTTACACCTACTGAGACTGGCCCCATTGTCCATATACTACTTACACCTACTGAGACTGGCCCCCATTGTCCATATACTACTTACACCTACTGAGACTGGTCCCACTGTCCATATACTACTTACACCAGAGACTGGCCCCCATTGTCCATATACTACTTACACCTACTGAGACTGGCCCCATTGTCCATATACTACTTACACCTACTGAGACTGGTCCCACTGTCCATATACTACTTACACCTGCTGGGACTAGCCCCATTGTCCATATACTACTTACACCTGAGACTGGCCCCATTGTCCATATACTACTTACACCTACTGAGACTGGCCCCATTGTCCATATACTACTTACACCTGAGACTGGCCCCATTGTCCATAAACTACTTACACCAGAGACTGGCCCCCATTGTCCATATGCTACTTACACCTGAGACTGGCCCCATTGTCCATATACTACTTACACCTACTGAGACTGGCCCCATTGTCCATATACTACTTACACCAGAGACTGGCCCCATTGTCCATATACTACTTACACCTACTGAGACTGGCCCCATTGTCCATATACTACTTACACCTGAGACTGGCCCCATTGTCCATAAACTACTTACACCAGAGACTGGCCCCATTGTCCATATACTACTTACACCTAATGAGACTGGCCCCATTGTCCATATACTACTTACACCTGAGACTGGCCCCCATTGTCCATATACTACTTACACCTACTGAGACTGGCCCCATTGTCCATATACTACTTACACCAGAGACTGGCCCCATTGTCCATATACTACTTACACCAGAGACTGGCCCCATTGTCCATATACTACTTACACCAGAGACTGGCCCCCATTGTCCATATACTACTTCCACCTACTGAGACTGGCCCCATTGTCCATATACTACTTACACCTACTGAGACTGGCCCCCATTGTCCATAAACTACTTACACCAGAGACTGGTCCCATTGTCCATATACTACTTACACCTACTGAGACTGGCCCCATTGTCCATATACTACTTACACCAGAGACTAGCCCCATTGTCCATAAACTACTTAGACCTGAGACTGGCCCCCCATTGTCCATATACTACTTACACCTGAGACTGGCCCCCATTGTCCATATACTACTTACACCTACTGAGACTGGCCCCATTGTCCATATACTACTTACACCAGAGACTGGCCCCATTGTCCATATACTACTTACACCTGAGACTGGCCCCCATTGTCCATAAACTACTTACACCTACTGAGACTGGCCCCATTGTCCATATACTACTTACACCTGAGACTGGTCCCATTGTCCATATACTACTTACACCTACTGAGACTGGCCCCATTGTCCATATACTACTTACACCTGAGACTGGCCCCCATTGTCCATATACTACTTACACCTGAGACTGGCCCCCATTGTCCATAAACTACTTACACCTACTGAGACTAGCCCCCATTGTCCATATACTACTTACACCAGAGACTGGCCCCATTGTCCATATACTACTTACACCTGAGACTGGCCCCATTGTCCATATACTACTTACACCAGAGACTGGCCCCATTGTCCATATACTACTTACACCAGAGACTGGCCCCATTGTCCATATACTACTTACACCAGAGACTGGCCCCATTGTCCATATACTACTTACACCTACTGAGACTGGCCCCATTGTCCATATACTACTTACACCTGAGACTGGTCCCATTGTCCATATACTACTTACACCTACTGAGACTGGCCCCCATTGTCCATATACTACTTACACCTGAGACTGGCCCCCATTGTCCATAAACTACTTACACCTACTGAGACTAGCCCCCATTGTCCATATACTACTTACACCAGAGACTGGCCCCATTGTCCATATACTACTTACACCTGAGACTGGCCCCATTGTCCATATACTACTTACACCAGAGACTGGCCCCATTGTCCATATACTACTTACACCAGAGACTGGCCCCATTGTCCATATACTACTTACACCAGAGACTGGCCCCATTGTCCATATACTACTTACACCTACTGAGACTGGCCCCATTGTCCATATACTACTTACACCTGAGACTGGTCCCATTGTCCATATACTACTTACACCTACTGAGACTGGCCCCCATTGTCCATATACTACTTACACCTACTGAGACTGGTCCCATTGTCCATAAACTACTTACACCTGAGACTGCCCCCATTGTCCATATACTACTTACACCTACTGAGACTGGCCCCATTGTCCATATACTACTTACACCAGAGACTGGTCCCATTGTCCATATACTACTTACACCAGAGACTGGCCCCCATTGTCCATATACTACTTACACCTGAGACTGGCCCCCATTGTCCATATACTACTTACACCTGAGACTGGCCCCCATTGTCCATATACTACTTACACCTGAGACTGGTCCCATTGTCCATATACTACTTACACCTGACACTGGCCCCCATTGTCCATATACTACTTACACCTGAGACTGGCCCCCATTGTCCATATACTACTTACACCTGAGACTGGCCCCCATTGTCCATATGCTACTTACACCTGAGACTGGCCCCCATTGTCCATATACTACTTACACCTGAGACTGGCCCCCATTGTCCATATACTACTTACACCTGAGACTGCCCCCATTGTCCATATACTACTTACACCTACTGAGACTGGCCCCATTGTCCATATACTACTTACACCTGAGACTGGCCCCATTGTCCATATACTACTTACACCTACTGAGACTGGCCCCCATTGTCCATATACTACTTACACCTAATGAGACTGGCCCCACTGTCCATATACTACTTACACCTGAGACTGGCCCCATTGTCCATATACTACTTACACCTGAGACTAGCCCCCATTGTCCATATACTACTTTCACCAGAGACTGGCCCCCATTGTCCATATACTACTTACACCTACTGAGACTGGCCCCCATTGTCCATATGCTACTTACACCTGAGACTGGCCCCATTGTCTATATACTACTTACACCTACTGAGACTGGCCCCATTGTCCATATGCTACTTACATCTGAGACTGGCCCCAGTGTCCATAATATACTACTTATGGTTGGCAGGCCCCATTTTCCATATATATGTAGAGGTCGGTGAGAATGTTCTTGGAGAAACCGGGACTCGAACCCGGGGCCCTCCAACTTCGAAGCGGCTGCTCTTCCTCTGAGCTACTTCCCCTTGGCCTGACATTTCCACCTTCCTTCCACACCTGGATCGGTATGATACACACTAGGGGGGGCAGTGATTACCCGGAGACCTGCCCCTGGGGGTCTGCCACCGAGTACAGGGAAATACTGCCCCTACACTCCTCCCCATCAGCTTCAACCAACCCTGCTCCTCCAACCCAACCGCCAGCAGGTGACTAGTTTACCCCTAGCAGGCTGAAGCGTTATCTGTATCATACCGGCCCAGTTCCCGAGTCCTCAATCGGTCGCGATCATGTTAAGACATGAGCAGGCACACATATCTTTGATCTCATGATTGCGTTAGGATGCTCGGTTTCTCCACCACTGTAGAGGTCGGTGAAAATGTTCTTGGAGAAACTGGGACTCGAACCCGGGGCCCTCCAACTTCGAAGCGGCTGCTCTTCCTCTGAGCTACTTCCCCTTGGCCTGACATTTCCACCTTCCTTCCACACCTGGATTGGTATGATACACACTAGGGGGGGCAGTGATTACCCGGAGACCCGCCCCTGGGGGTCTGCCACCGAGTACAGGGAAATACTGCCCCTACATATACATATACTACTTGAGACTGCCCCAGTTTGTCATGTAGTGTAAATTCCTACAGGCATTAAGGGCAAGGGTGGTATAGGTTCCCTGTTGAAGCTTCTTTTTAAGGGTGCCTGGGGGTACGTGGAGGGCGGCATGGGCTCCCTGTCTATCTAATGTTGTATTATAATATGTTATAGGTACGTTTTACTGCACCACGTTATGGGTGAGTTGGAAGGCATTAAGGGTGCCTGGGGTTACGTGGAGGGCGGCATGGGCGCAGTGTCTAACGCAGTAGCCAAGGCAGCCGTTGGCTATGGTACCAGCATCTTCACAGATATGGTAAGTTCTCAGACTCCTTTAAGATTTTCTTCGGGATCTATCTCAGGAGGTCATTTGTTAACACACTACAACTTCTCACTTACAAATCGTAGTGGAAACCCTTGATTTTGTGACATTACAGTGCAATAGTATTGATCATGTAGTGCCTGTAGCATTACGACTATGTGATTACTACACAAGTGCTGACCATACAGAGCAGTTGTAGGGCATTTATCTACAATCACTGACACTAACATTTAGGCTGTCAAATCGCAGTGGCTGTGTGTAGTCTGTAGCACCTTAAGAAATGTCCCCCTGAGCATATACAAGAGGTCCAATGACATTGTCCAACTTAAGGCCACTAGCCTACTATAATTGTGGATTATATCTTTGAATCCTAAAACAGTTTAAGCACCAAGATGTGAATAATTGCCAACTCAGGACTGTTTTGCATAGATTAAATGTTGGATTGAAGGTCAAAATACCAATTAGACACATGAAATGCCCCTTGAAATTGGACATTTTTGTAATTTGTTCAGGATGATATAGTGAATACTAGTGTAGTGTAATTAAAACTCTTTCAGGATGTGGAGAATGTGATCGTAAACAGTGCCCAGAAGGCGTGTGGGGTGACACTTAAAGACGGTACAGAGATCAATGCTAGGTTTGTCCTCTCTAACGCCACTCCCAAGGTCACATTCCTAGACCTGCTAGATCAGGTGAGTCAAACGTAAGTTAAAGGGGCCCTGGCACCGCAAATTAACAACATGGGTACCGATTCAGACAGCGATCATAAAATCGCGGGGACCAGCGGAAAAATCGTGGTGCCCTGGTTGGTCAAAAAGTGGTCATGTGACATTTTAATGCGGGCGTGCATTACGGTGCCAGGGCCCCTTTAAAGTGGCATAGTCCGATGGTTGGGGCTCAAAAATCAATTACCTTTTCAATCACAGAATGTATCTTCATCATGTAGATCTGCCTGCTGTCTTCTATGGAACTCAACCCTAGAATCTTCAGCCACAAAGCCTGACCCAGATTTGAGATTATGAGGAATGCAGGCCTGCAATTACCCATGATCAGAATGCCGTTATGCCCTAATGTGCAAAAAAGAAATGTCATGCCCATAATGACATATCAAAACATAAAGCAAGAATTGATTCTTATAAGCCCACCCCCCCCCCCCCCAACCCTAAAGACGCTAGTCCTTTTTTACCTAAAGCAGTAAAGGTCTTTGCAGGTGTGTGCACTTTAGCCACAAAAAGGGATGTGAGTTTATTTCTTAATAATGATGGTATTTAGAATGAAGACGGTACTCCATGAAGCCTTTGGCCTTGCTTAATGTTACAGACCCATCTCCCAGCAGACTTCGTGACACAGATCAAGGGAATCGACTACACGTCTCCAGTAACCAAGATTAACAGTGAGTAATATGAAAATTGGGTACAGAGAGCCGAATGCGGGATCCTGGAAAGGGGGGGGGGCAGGGCCCTGGAGACGGAATAGGGGACCCTGAGAGAGGGATGCAGTACCCTTGAGGGGGGAGGACCTTGGAAGTGGGATGGAGTCCCTGGAGGTGGGATAGATCATAGAGGACCCTGAAGGAGGGATGGGGGACCCTGGAAGTGGGATGGGAGACCTTGGAGGAGGTGGGATGGGGGACCTTGGAGGTGGAATGGGGGACCCTGGAGGGGAGATAGGGGACCCTGGAGGAGGGATGGGGACCCTGGAGGAGGGATGGGGACCCTGGAGGAGGGCTAGGGGACCCTGGAGGTGGGATGAGGGACCCCGGAGATGGTTTGGAGGATAGGGGACCCCAGGGTCCCCTGGAGATTGTATAGGGGACACTGGAGGAGGGATAGACAACCCTGGAGGAGGGATAGGGGACCCTGGAGGAGGGATAGGGGACACTGGTGAGAGATGGTGGACCCTGGAGGTGGGATAGTGATCCTGGAGGAGGGATGGGGACCCTGGAGGAGGGATGGGGGACCCTGGAGGTGGGATAGTGGATCCTGGAGGAGGGATAGGAGACCCTGGAGGTGGGATGGAGGACCCTGAAGGTGGGATAGTACATCCTGGAGGAGCGATGGGGGGCCCTGGAGGTGGGATGGAGGACTCTGAATGTAGGATGAGCGACCCTGGAGGTGGGATAGTGGATCCTGGAGGTGGGATAGTGGATCCTGGAGGTGGGATGGGGGACCCTGAAGGTGGGATGGAGGACGCTGGAGGTGGGATAGTGGATCCTGGAGGAGGGATGGGGGACCCTGGAGGTGGGATGGAGGACCCTGGATGTGGGAAAGGGGACCCTGGAGGTGGGATTAGGGACCCTGGAGGAGGGATGGGGGACCCTGGAGGTGGGATAGTGGATCCTGGAGGAGGGATAGGAGACCCTGGAGGTGGGATGGAGGACCCTGGAGGTGGGATAGGGGACCCTGGAGGAGGGATGGGGACCCTGGAGGTGGGATAGGGGACCCTGGAGGAGGGATGGGGGACCCTGGAGGTGGGATGGTGGACCCTGGAGGTGGGATTAGGGACCCTGGAGGTGGAATAGGGGACCCTGGAGGTGGGATTGGGGACCCTGGATGTGGGATGGGGGACCCTGGAGGTGGGATAGGGGACCCTGGAGGAGGGATGGGGGACCCTGGAGGTGGGATAGTGGATCCAAGAGGTGGGATTAGGGACCCTGGAGGTGGGATAGGGGACCCTGGAGGTGGGATTAGGGACCCTGGATGTGGGGTAGGAGACCCTGGGGGGTGGGATGGGGGACCCTGGAGGTGGGATTGGGGACCATGGAGGTGGGATGGGGGACCCTGGGGGTGGGATGGGGGACCCTGGAGGTGGGATTAGGGACCCTGGAGGTGGGATGGGGGGAACCTGGAGAAGGCATGGGGACTCTAGCGGAGGGATTGGGGCCCTGAATGAGGGCTTAGGGATCCTACAGGGGACAGGGGCAAGGAAGAGGGATGGGGGACCCTGGAGGTGGGGTGAGGGACCCTGGAGGTGGGATGGGGGACCATGGGAGGGCCTGGGGAGAGATGGGGTAACCTCGGGAGGGATGGGGGACTCAAGGAGGAATGAGAAACCCTGGAGGAGGAACAGACCCTAAAGGAGGGATGGGGGACCCTGGAGGTGGGTTGGGGGCATTTTGGGGGAGATGGGGAACCCATGAGGAGGGATGGGGCACCTTGTAGAAGGCATGGGGCCTTGGATAATGCCGGTATTAGAATGCCCTTTTTTCTGACTATTTGTAGTTGCTGTGAACAGACTGCCTAACTTCACCGCGGACCCTAACATCTCAGAGAACCAGCCTGGTCCCCAACACTCGGGCACCATCCACCTTAACTGTGAGAGCAGCCACCTTATACACGAGGCCTATGTTGACTGTCAACAGGGACACTGGTCCAAAAAGTAAGTATTAAAGGGGAAAAATTTAATTTCACTCGGCTTCCACCCAGCTGCAGCTTTATATACATGGATTAGAGTCTTATTGTGCTTAAAGGGAATTGGGAACCCCTGGCATGATGATTTCAGAATGAATTGTGATTATTTTCTCCGTCTTCAGGCCCATGATAGAGCTGACCATCCCATCAGCACTCGACCCTACAGTGGCTCCCCCTGGGTGTCATGTGGTACAACTATTCACCCAGTACACACCCTACCACTTGGACGGGGGCCGCACATGGACGGACAAGGACAGGCGGGACTACGCTAACACAAGTATGTCAAGATTAAACAATAATATATTTTTATTATTCCTACCGGTACATCAGGGATGCCACTCACCGATCATCAAACATTCGGAAATCCTCCTAATTTTTCTCAATATCCAATAGTGTTGAATAGGAAATACATATAGTCCTGAAAACCAAAAATTTGGAATTCCTAAAATATTAGGAAAGGTGGCATCACTGCTACATACAGGTTCCCATAAGCATTTATAGGTCTTGGAGCTCTGAATACAAATAGAGATATAGACGTATGGGCATAGAAATATCGTGCACCGCTATTGTGTTAACAGAACTGATAAGGCGATCATTCCGAAATATTGAATCCATGTGATTGGATTTATTTGCAGTTTATGACACCATAGAGCGCTATGCGCCTGGTTTTAAGGCGAGTATCGTGGGTGATGATGTGCTAACACCTGCCGACCTGGAAAAGGTGTTTGGACTCACAGGAGGGGTGCGTTGCTCTTTTCTTCTTTTTCAAAGAACTAATTACATGTATCTCCTTTTCTTACCTATATTCTCTGAGTTTGGAAATTGAAACATGAGGACAGGATGAACCCGAGACCTCTCCTTGGTCAACAAAATGTAGAAAATCAGGATTTTTCTGAACCAGTCCTATTATATATAATAATTCAATACAGAAAGACAAAGGACTGCAAAGATCGAAACATATCGGCACAATATTAAATTTTTCTCAACTTTTATTTTTTACTCATTTAGTGGAAACGACGTGGAGAATCAACTAAGTAGTTTCGGGAATATTTACCAACCTTCAATACAGAAAGAAGTAAAAATAGAGAGAAAATAAAATTGGAAAAAAAAATCTGTATTTCTGAGTCATTGAATTCAGTGTCTTCCGTTATTTAATCATTTGAACTTTTCATACCCATTAGAACATCTTCCATGGAGCCATGTCCCTAGACCAGCTGTACCTGGGTCGGCCGCGGCACCGTACCCCACTCAGCGGTCTCTACTTGTGTGGGAGTGGAGCACACCCAGGTATGATAAGGGAGTGATCTTCTTTTACAACGGGGTGGGGGGGGGGGCGTCAATTTTGCGAACCCTTAACCTGGGGGTGCATCAACATGCCCCTTCAGCCCCCTGCGCTCATACAGGACCTGTGCTTATTTGAGACCATTGAAAGAGATTTTTTAGGTTTTGGGGGTGGGGGGTTCTAAACCCGGGTCCCTGCACTCAGCATCTAATATAACACCATGCTCGTTACGGGAATTTCATATCACAACCATACCACGGATTTTTGGGGGTAAAAAGCACCCCTTTTCCTTTAAAAACAAGGAATTTTAGACCTCTAAAATGACCCCATTGTTGGGAAAACACTGACATGTTTCCAAAACTCTCCCCTATTTCTAAAAGTGCAGACTTTTCAGCACCAAAAATGAACATGTTCCTTCTCCAAATACCCATTTCTGAAAAAGCTGACTTTGCCCAAAAAAATACCCCCCTATTTTCACGGATTTTTCTCTTAAAATACACCACTTTCCCCCCCCAAATCCACGGACATGCGAATTTTGAGGAAATACCCCCCCTTTCTCCGTTTTTGGTAACGTGCATGGTGTATTTTTGTATACAGATTGCAGGGACCGGGTTCTAACCCTGCTCTCAGTTGAATCCCGTGGTTAAACAGGCGATTAAAGTACTCTCTCTGATGCACTTTCATATTTTTACTCTTACCAATAACACAATTGTATGGACAGTTATCGCTCCCTAGTTACTCGCTTGATGTTTCACCACTCACCATTTCAGGTGGGGGCGTGATGGGGTCTGCAGGCAGACTAGCAGCTGAGGCCGTGTTAAAGGACCGCAACAAAGTTTTAGCACAACTGTGATATCATACGCATAATTTTCTTTAAACTATTAAATAAGGAAAATTAATTGACAAAGAAAGAAGGGAGGGGGTATTCCAATTCTGAAGAGTAATCATTATGTGATAATGTCTAATATGGTAATAAATGAGATAATAACAAAAACATGATTATGTTATGACTTATTAATGCTGTTTATTTTTTTGTTACAATAATATACATATTTGTGTTTACATGTCATAGAAATAATCGTAAACGAAAAAATATATTATTATCAAAACAAAGCATATCATCACTTTGTTCTGGTGTGTTTTTCTTTTTTGCTATGAAATCTCAGTTATACTTTTTCCAGAAATCCTGGAAGTTCTAGGAGTGGAGTTATCACACAGAAATAATGAGTATATGATCCTAATACGGCAAGTTGACACAGCGTATATAGTGTAGCTTATATTCATGCCATGTTGTACTTATGTAATTTGCATTGCACTACATACTACATAAGCATTGTCAGTGATTTAAATACATACTTGGAGGTTTGTATTTAGAAATAATTTCTATATTACTGGTACACAATATCCTCTAATTGTGAGGGATTACATCTGTTGACACAAACAGCAGTAACATTTCAGTGAGTCATTAAAGTGTAACGCCATTTTGACAGCTCAGGTCATATTTGATAATTTCAGATAGTATTTACGGAACACTTCAGGTTTTCATAATATACTTGTATTGGTAATAGTCTATTCATTGAACCACTAATCCATGAAAAGATGGAAATATACTATGTTTGTATGGTGTATTAATACAACATATCATGATTACCAAAGGCACAATACCTTTCTGTGCTACTCGTCTTTGAGGGTATTTAAATGAGTCTCAGTCTTACGGCCACAGGCCAGTCCCTGAGGTCTCATGTACACCAGATTTACCACAGGCAATTCTTACACTCAGTGACGTTTTTTTACCATTCTCTCAGATTCTCCTCAATGTGAGTAACACCTAGTTCCCTTTCTTTACAATCATGACTACATGCAGAACGACTTTATCCATTTCACTCATATTAATTCAAGACTTTATATATCGATTTCCGATAGGCTATGACTGAGGTTTGAAAGGCACACACACAAGAATCACTCTCTCAGTCACAAAAAATATCCTACACTCTATGGGTAGTTTCTAACATATCAATTGAATTGCCCAGACTGTGAGTAAAGGCTGATAGTTTTGTATCTTGATTACGGTCTTCATGAATGCTCGATATACACACTTTGTAAGGATTTAGGTTGATGTATGACAGTCATACTGATCATTGTCTCTTCAATGTGTTTTAACCCATGTGACACACAACATTCTTCCCAAGATCTAGGCACCAACAATTCTGAAAGTCCATTCATAAACCAACGCCCTTGGCTTTTATGTATAACACAATTAAATTAACAACAACCAAAAGGCAGATGTGAACTCTTGTCAAGCAGAAAAAAATGTGTCAACTGTAACACGACCAGGAATCGAACCCGGATCCTTGGATTTGTTAGGCCAATGCTCTACCACTGAGCTATCGTGATCTAAAGTTATCATTTCTTCTATGCAACGAAATAGCAATTCACAGAAAAGATATCCTTCTTTCTGTAATTCTCTGAAAGTAAAAGCCAAGAGGGGACAAAATCCTGAATGGCAAAGCATATCGCTGACCCCATCGAGTGCCTGCAGGAACAGGTTGTGAAATGAGGTCGCGGCATCTGTTCTCCAGGTTTGTTGGTGCCCCGGTACATTGTAGTAGGCGCTGGGTTCAGATTCTACATCTATGCCAATTCCAGACGAGAAAAAAACTGAGTTCATCCAAATTTTCTAAGTCCAACCCTTCCCCTGATATGATGAGATCTCATTGGATCTGGACAAATCACAAGATTGACCCAGATGGATCGTCATGAAAAAAAAACTGAGAAAGAGGAGATTGCAGATATTCTATGTGCAAGGCTGTTTCATTAATACGTGGGAGAAGGAAACTTTGTCAGTTCTAAGATTGCAGCTATGTACCCGAGTGTATATGATGTATTGTTTGTGGGTGTAAAATAAAAATCTATTTGTTTGACAAAAAGTAGAGACCCTTAACATAGACGACCAAATGTAATGGAAAATAATAAAAAAAAAAAAAGCCATCATTTTAACAGATTGTAATGTCTCTATTAGTTAAGGCAGACCTGCCTTTCACATTTCACAAAGATATAGCATTGACAAATACTGGTCACAAGAGCCAGAGTCAACTGGCGTTCTATCACTCGGCATCACTTATTTCACAATCACAGTCACGTCCAAACCGACATGCACAACCACTATTAAAATCCTAAGTCGTCATTAACACCTTAGTATGTACATAGTATTTATATGTATACATATACAAATTTATATTTACACTTAGAAACAGACTTAAATCACTAATTACTTTTCTCATCCGAGAACTACCAGTATAAATTTTTCTATACGTTGGTGCACTTTCGCCTTGTTCGCAGTTGTCTGGTGACTATTTCGTGCGACTTGTCTTTAGTCGGTGTCTCCCCCTGGAAAGTGGACAGAGAAATATTATGTATTTTGTTGAAGGGCTGGGGTGAGATGGGGATGGAAGAGGAGTTATAGCTACAGTGAGTGTGTTATTTGTTTGTCTAATGATATTTCGAGAGCCCAGGTCATATCCATAGCGAGGAAATTTATAGGCAGGGGTTAAGTCACCATAGCCAAAAATCCCAGAAATGCCCCATAAGAACTCATCAAAATATTGATTTTGTATATGAGTGTATAGGGCTTTGGAACTTGAAATTCTCTGAAATCAGGGAAATCCCTGACGACTTCCATCCCTGTATAGGTGAAGGTGCCTGCACATAATGTGTAGCAGACAGAGAGGGGAGAGAAAGCGATGAGAGGTGGACCACTTTAGTATTGGCTACAGGATGCCCTAAAGAGAGAAATTCAGAGAGAGAGAGACAGAGAGAGAGAGATAGAGAGGCAAATAGACAGGCAGAAACAGAGATAGACAGACAGAAACAAGAGTGAGAGAGATAGCATCAGCGAGACTCAAAGAAATCATTATCAAATGATGTACCAGATATAGAAATAGCTATCCACTTACAGGTGTGGCTGGTGGACTGTCCGTCATCGGCTCAGTGACCGTCGCTCTTAGTTTTTTCCGGCGTGAACGTTCAGAGTGCGGCTCGTCCAACTTTCTTGCAGATTTTGTTACTGGTGATACAAATTTCGCTGAAAATTCAAAGTTGGATTTTAACTTACCATGGAACTGGATATTTTGCAAAAATAGATTTCATTGATACTTTGGCAACACACAAAAAAAATTTAAGTAGTTCTATGGAATTTGGTTTTGAAAAAAAGTGAGCTAATTTTTCTTTCCTTTTTTTGAGAATTTTTTGTCATCCAATTGATTTCTTGCTGCAAAAGTGAGGTGCAAGCAAAATGTTTTTTTTGCCAAACATCACAAAAAGAATCACCTGCCGTTTGCTGTAGGCATTGATCCCTTAGATCATTACCGTAACCTCCTGCGTAGAAGACACGTTGCGTGTATAGGTCGCACCCCAAATTCAGCAGAAGCATTTACGTGTATAAGACACACCTCTTAGGGCTCAATTTTGTAAATTTAGTACTGTTCTATAGTAAAATTACCCCTCGTATAAAACGCACCCCCAACTTCAGTAGATCCTATAAGACGCACCAGGCAGCTGTTTGGCGTAGAGGACCCCTTAGATCATTAACGTAATCTCCTGCGTAGAAGACGCGCTGCGTGTATAGGTACTTTTTTTGAGAATTTTTTGTCATCCAATTGATTTCTTGCTGCAAAAGTGAGGTGCGAGCAAAATGTTTTTTTGCCAAACATCACAAAAAGAATCACCTGCCATTTGCTGTAGGCATGGATCCCTTAGATCATTACCGTAATCTCCTGCGTAGAAGACGCGTTGCGTGTATAGGTCGCACCCCAAACTCAGCAGAAGCATTTTCGTGTATAAGACACACCTCTTAGGGCTCAATTTTGTAAATTTAGTACTGTTCTATAGTAAAATTACCCCTCGTAAAAGACGCACCCCCAACTTCAGTAGATCCTATAAGACGCACCAGGCATTTGTTTGGCGTAGAGGACGCGTCTTCTACGCGGGAGATTACGGTAAGTGTGGTTGGTCGCACCGTAGACAAACTTATTTTTTGGTGTGGCCTTAGATACACAAGTTCTTGTGGAACATGGGCTTAATTCACAATGTATTTGAAGGGGGATGGCCTTTATTTCAGACATGACTTACCTAGTGCTACTGATGTGTTGAGGGTGTCGGTGAGGGCTGCACGCTTTGCGGGTGTCTCCACCAACAGACCAGGGACCTCCTCCAACTCATCCTACAAGCAAACAAAGACAATCGTAACTACTAACATTGGTCAATCATCGAAACAAAGATCAGATGATGAGATGTGTCAACATCACTATTTCCATAACGCTAATGCTTATGGTGCCTGCCACGTTTTAAGAATCAACCAGGGGGCCACATATATTTCCTTTTTTATTTTTATCATAAATACCTGTTAGTATGTTGGATTAGAATAGAAATAAAGCAACCCCCCCCCCCTGCCTCCCCTCTCCCCCATTAGTGAATCATTATTCAAGCTTTTACAGATTGTGTAGTGTTTTGATGCAGTGCTGGTATAATACCATTGTGCATCATTCAAGGGTTAATGACATCACTTCATACCATCCTCAAAGGGTTAATGACATCACTTCATACCATCCTTAAAGGGTTAATGACATCACTTCTTACAACCATTAAAGGGTTAATGACATCACTTCATAAACCCTTAAAGGGTTAATGACATCACTTCTTACAACCATTAAAGGGTTAATGACATCACTTCATAAACCCTTAAAGGGTTAATGACATCACTTCATACCATCCTTAAAGGGTTAATGACATCACTTCATACAACCCTTAAAGGGTAAATGACATCACTTCATACAACCCTTAAAGGGTTAATGACATCACTTGATACCATCCTTAAAGGGTTAATGACATCACTTCATACAACCCTTAAAGGGTTAATGACATCACTTCATACAACCCTTAAAGGGTTAATGACATCACTTCATACCATCCTTAAAGGGTAAATGACATCACTTCATAAACCCTTAAAGGGTTAATGACATCACTTCATACAACCCTTAAAGGGTTAATGACATCACTTCATACCATCCTTAAAGGGTTAATGACATCACTTCATACAACCCTTAAAGGGTTAATGACATCACTTCATACCATCCTTAAAGGGTTAATGACATCACTTCATACCATCCTCAAAGGTTTAATGACATCACTTCATACCATCCTTAAAGGGTTAATGACATCACCTCATACAATCATCAAAGGATTAATGACATCAATTCATATAATCTTTAAAGGGTTAATGACATCAATTCATAAAATCCTTAAAGACTTCATGACACACCAGAGTTTTAAGGTTGATTTATTTACCTTTGTTTCTACCAATTCATCTTGGTTCTCACTGAATGACACTTGCATTTGTGCCTCACTTAGTTGGACTTCTGTGCGACGGGTTGATTTGCGCTTTGGAGTCTTAGAACTTTCGGTACCCTGGGGAAAAAGATGTATATCATGGCAAATCCATTTATTTCATGAAAAAGGAAGTCTTGGGCAAGAAATTAATTTCTTTACAAAGCAAGACTACTGGTAGATACTCACAATATCGACTCATTCTTATTTTATATGGATAAGGACCTTTACTATCAGGGATGGCATTACTTTTGATCAGTAAATGATTATTCTCCTCCAACCCCAATATATGAACAGTATTAAGTTCTCGCAAATGATCTGTCAATTATTTGAAATGCTTACCTCATTCTCTGATGTTTTGCGTTTGGAAGGCCTGCCCCTTTTGCGTGGAGGAGCTTTGCGTGGGCTCTTCTCTTGGGTCGGTTCTGCATTTTCTGTAGATGATCGTTCTTCAACCTCTACCTTGACTTCAGGCACAGTGGGTAGTACCTAGAATAACACATTAAAATTCAGGTCAGTCGTTTTTGTTTTAGAAAGTTGTCTACATATCAATGGCAAATTGAAAGAAAATTTCCCATAATGATACCCCCTCTCCTTTCTGGCATCTGCTTGGCGAGATTCATCCATTTTTGTTTCTAGAAAGAGTACCAAGTGAAAAGTTTTTCACCAGATGCGGGACTTAAACCCGCGCTACCTTCATCCAGAGTCCAGTGTGCTAACCACTACACTAAACTGGCTCATCCACTTTCCATACTTGGGAACCTTGTACAGATCAGTCACTAGGAGGTGCAGGGCAGCCGTACTGCCCCCCTACACTGGATCCATCAGCAAACCCATTCTGGTGGTGGTCATATTTGACAAGTCAGGATTTTTTCCCCCTTAGAATGTGCAGATGCCCCTCTCTGATTTAAAGAGTAGGGAATTTCAAAACATTGGGTCATTTTTGCATTGGGAAGTTGAACTCATCCAATCCAGATTTCGATAATATCTACATATGATTCAAAATCAGGAGATATTTGACATTTATGAAACAAGAGCTATGACGTACATGAGAGCCGCCTGGTAGCCGTGATTGCAGGGTGAGGTTTGTATGACGGAGATCGTTTATCACCTCGTCTTTGGCCTTCACCATACGTGCCATGTCTCGACTCTGTGTCTGACGCTCCGCCTCAAACTGTGGTAAAAGTTATAATTGTCCAAATTTATAAATTGCACTACCGGTACCTCAGATTAAAGCTACTGCCAGGGTGTGTGTACCTTGTAGACAGGCTAATGGATACATGTACAGAACAGTACGAAACAGGGTTCCCACTATTTATGGGTCATGGTTTTAACTGACTTTTACCTGACATTTATCGGCTTTTACCTGACCAAATATTGGGATTATTTACGGGATTCACGAAAAAAATTCATCCACTCTCAAGCGAGGATGTTAAAGAAATTTTGCAAATTCATGTGAAATCTTGACAATCACCCTATTAAATTAGTCAAAAAACATGTTTAAGGCCACACCAAAAAAATAAGTTGGTCTACGGATTTTGGTTTTGAAAAATTGGTGTGAGCGAGCAAAATCTTTTCTTTTAAGAATTTTTGGGCATCCAATGGATTCCTTGCTGGAAAAGTAAGGCGAGTGAAAATTTTTATTAAAAAAAAACAAAAAAAAAAAACAACTGCCAAACATCACAAAGAGAAAACTTGTGGAAAGTGAAGCGAGTGAAATATGTAGACGAGATTTTTTTTCAAAGAAAAAAAATGTATTTCTGAAAATATGGAGAGGGAAATCCGTAGACCAACTTATTTTTTTGGTGTGGCCTAACTGACTTTTCCCAAAAATATCTTAACTGACTTTTAACTGACCAGTGGGAACTCTGACTAAAGCTTCAGGATTCATCACATTGCTGCACCTAATACTAAGTAATAGGCTTCCCTCAACGTCTGGATGTGTCATATATGTTAGTTGATCTTATATACAAGGCGAAGCTGAGCCTCCATAGGGATTTTCATACCTTAAAACTAAATGCATTCACCATAGCCTAACCCAAGTCTCCGTTCAGAGATGTCAGTTCGATATTTGGCGAAACTCTGAAAATTATTTTGGGGCACTTCAAAAGGGGGGTTATACCCTAATCAGGGTGACAAATACCTTCAAAATTAATCACTTAGGGTTGGGTGTATCTTTAAGAAATATCAGAATTATAAAATATTCATCTAAAAAAAAAAATCTTATTATTTCTGTAGTAAAATATCACCTTTGAACCTCTGAAATCAGAGAAAATCTGAAACTCTGACATCTCTGCTCCGTTAACGTTGATTTTTAACAACAATGTGTAAAATGGTAGCTTGTTCACTTCTTTTTCTAATTTTTTAGTCCATCTCTTAGGGGTAAGCTGCAAAACAGCTTTGAAGAGACCTTGAATGTTTTGTTTTTTTATTTCTTTTAAATCAAACAATACCAAAAACCGCCATACTTGTTTCCTGAGGTCATCCAGCTCCTTCCTGAGGCTGGGTGCAGAGTCGTCACTGTTGGAGTGTCGTGCGTTCCTACGACCCCGCGTTTTCTGATTCTCTGTCTGGTCCAGATGACGACTCAGTTCGTCGATGATGGCATTCTTGTCGCTCACCTCCAGCTCCAGTTTGTCGATGCGGTTCTGAAGTTCATGGTCAGTTTTGGGAGTCTTTGTTAGCGCTTTCTTCATTTCATTTAACTCCGCCTCTTTCTGTTTTAGGATCTTTTCAAGCTGTCCGACAAACTTGTCTCGCTCCTGCCGCCATGCCTACAATTATAGCCACTTATTTTATGAGTCAATAGGATCAAAAGAGCAGGGGTGATATCAAGGCTTGCTGATCGTAAAAATCAATGTGATTAATTACAAAACCTGAAAAAATATCTAAAAGGAATTCTGAAATGTAGTACCCTCTCTGAAATACAAAGTAACCATATCCATTCACAAAGATAAATCAAATAGGCAAAAGAGAGAAAAATAAAATCTTACTTCTAATTCTGACTTTTTGTTTTCCTCTACTTCATCTACTTCCTTCTGTAGGTCTTGTACCTGCTGCTGAAGGTGTTCATTTGTCGACTCCAACGCCTGCAAACATAAAATCAAGAAGTAAATAAAATACAAGACTGTAAAGCATTAATGCAGCCATGGTGGGCCTTTGAGTGTTCAGTGCATACCGTATTGTCATGTTTAAGCGCCCAGGCGCTTATAGATTAGGAGGGGTGCTTACCCTCAGGCTTTTACAAAACAGGTGCTTATTCAAGATCTAGTTTCCAGTGGTTAAGAGATATTTCAACTCCCTCTTGCCCTGGCACTTATACAAGACCGGCGCTCATTCAAATCCCGGCGCTTAAACACGACGATATGGTATTAGCACCGGTGCCTTTTAAAGGGTTAAACATACTTGAAATGGTATCTTTTGTAGTATGAACCTCCAGAAAATAATTTTTCCACAATGTATATCCCCTAAATGAAGCCATGACACAGCAATACTCACAACAAACTTGGTTTTTAGCAGGGCGAGTTTCTGAGCGTCCTGGTTGGAGTTGGACTCTGCAGTATCTGACCTGGGACGCATCTCCGCTAATCTGCTCTTCAGTTGGTCCACCTCCCGACGTGTATCTGCGAGCAAATAGTTTCTTTGATTATTAAAACTAGTATAAAGTTGTCTGGGAACGTTGTCAAAAGTAGGTTTCATCTTTTTCTTGTTTTCATTATGATTTTTAGAAGCATAGCAATGGACTTTTTTCCAGCTTTACTAATCGTGCAGTCTATTTTCCCTTTCTTTTTGATCATGATGACTTACCAGAGAGTATTTTCTCCATAGCCTGCAGCTCTCGGTTTGTATCCTCCATGTCTCGTTTAAACTGCGCCTTCTCTTTGTCACTACGACCCACTGCCGCCCGAGCCTCTTGTAGTTTCTCCTCAGCCTCGGCCGCCACTCGCTCTGCCTCCTTACGGTCCTCACGTAACTTCTGTAGCTGCTTGGTGAGGTCACGCACATTGGACGTCTGAGACGACGTGTCCTTCAGGGTCGCATTGTACTTCTCAACAAACTCTTCATGTTCTGTATGTACACAAACAGAGACAGTGGGGTTAAGGTTATGTGCGTTTATATTTGCAATATGAAGAAGTTGTACTTTGTATGAAAACGTGATGGGTGGCTGGTATGGTGGTGGTGGTGGGGGGGGGGGGGATTCACATGGGGCAACTTATCTATTTGAATTTACGGTAAGTCATCAGCGACTAAGGATACAGAGATGGAAGTGTCTGAGCTCAAAATCCCTGAAATGCCATAAATGCTCGATTTTGAGGAATGTTTAGGGCCTTGGAATCGGAAAACCCAAAAAGGTTACATAACATCCTAGAGTATATGATTTTATGTATATGGGTATTTTTTTTTTTCACCTTTCTGGAGGGTAGCTATCTCCTCCTCCTTCTGTGAGAGCGCCTTTTCCTGTAATTCTATCGTGGCATCTTGATCTTCCAAAGCCTGCTTCAGCTGACCAAGAACTGCCTCATTTGCACGTGCATCTGAAATTTTATGGATACAAACAAGTTTTAGTTTCCATTCTATTGAGCTGAAATCGTAAATTAATCATATTAGAGCCTTGGCTCTCCCTTCTATTGGTAATTGGTCGGCAAACTTTTCTATTACCTACAGTAACGCCCCTGGTATGAGGCACGGCTTACATATATGAGGATGGAGCCCTGGTTTGGCTTATAGAGGCAGCAAAAGTTGGGCACAGTTGCATGATGGGGACCAGTTGTTACATATGTATCCAGTGAATGGAAGGTATTATCTGGCTATGTGTCTTACCCTGAAGGCTGATCTCGTAACCATTACGCTCGTGTTCCATCTTAGACATGAGTTCGGAGATGGTGCCACTACGAGACTTCAGTTTCGTTTCCTTTTTCTCAATATCCTCCTCCATATTCTTAATTTTCTCTTGGAGTGAGGTGTTTTCTGCGGCGAGTCTTCTCTGGGTGTTCTCTTGTTCCTCATGCGCCGCAGTGAGCTCTTGTCGCACTGTCCGTAACTCTTCCTGTAAAAGTTAAGTCCATGATTATGATATGCACTTAGCAGCAACACAATCGTCCATTTTTCTTTCCATAGTATCTAATTGAAGGTACCGTAATCTCCCGCGTATAAGGCGCAGCCCGCGTATAAGGCACACCTAGAGTTTTGGAAAATTCTCCAAAAATTGAAAAATTCATAACTTTGGTTCTACTGAATGAATTTTCAAAATTCAAAAACCTATGGGTAGCTTGGGCCACCTTGGGCCCCATTTTGTCCTATTTTGACCAAGGGGGCATGTAAGATATTAAAAGAAAGGTCTTGGTGTCCCCCTTGTGGATCCAATGAGAACTAAAACCCCCTGTATAAGACGCGCCTTATACGCGGGAGATTACGGTACATCCATTTATTTCATATTTGTGTTCATGTGAAAATTCATAAATGTGAACAAAATTTTCAACAACCTCCTTGAAAAAAGTCACCCTTTGCTGCTGTATCTTATAGACAGCTAATGCATCGTACCGATTGGTCGTCATGATACATGAATGCATCATACCGATTGGTCGTCATGATACATAAATGCATCATACCTATTGGGCATCATGATACATGAATGCATCATACTTATTGGTCGTCATGATACATGAATGCATCATACCGATTGGTCGTCATGATACATGAATGCATCATACCCATCGGTCATCATGATACATGAATGCATCATACCTATTGGTCGTCATGATACATGAATGCATCATACTCATTGGTCGTCATGATACATGAATGCATCATACCCATTGGTCGTCATGATACATGATTGCATCATACCGATTGGTCGTCATGATACATAAATGCATCATACCTATTGGGCATCATGATACATGAATGTATCATACTTATTGGTAGTCATGATACATGAATGCATCATACCGATTGGTCGTCATGATACATGAATGTATCATACCCATTGGTCATCATGATACATGAATGCATCATACCTATTGGTCGTCATGATACATGAATGCATCATACTCATTGGTCGTCATGATACATGAATGCATCATACCGATTGGTCGTCATGATACATGAATGCATCATACCGATTGGTCGTCATGATACATGAATGCATCATACCGATTGGTCGTCATGATACATGAATGCATCATACCGATTGGTCGTCATGATACATGAATGCATCATACCCATTGGTCGTCATGATACATGAATGCATCATACCGATTGGTCGTCATGATACATGAATGCATCATACCCATCGGTCGTCATGATACATGAATGCATCATACCTATTGGTCATGATACATGAATGCAGCCTGACAAGTAAATTGCCAGGACATTCTCTCCCCAACAGGTCGGCATGATGCTCCAATGAAGTGCTGGTGACTTCATTCAGGCATCATGTCGACCATTAGAAGTGATACACTGCTGTAGTAACGGCCCGTATAGGCCTAAAGTGCACCTTGTCTTGGTGCAGCCAAGTCAAAATGACAATGCAGTCCTTTTTTCTAGGAATGTATGGCCTAAATCAGCAGCATCCATGGTGTTCTGTTATTTAACGCTCTGCTTACCCTTAGTTTACTGAGTGCCTCCCTGTTAGCCTTCCTTGTGTCTTCCTGCTTCTCAGCCGCTTCCCGCGCTTCACGGAGCTGGTCCTCCAGGGCGTTAAACTTCTTGTTCTGCTCCTCCTGGCGGGCCGAGGCCTCAGAGAGCTGGGTGCGAACCTCCTTCTCACGCTTTCGCGCCTTTTTTTTTCCACAAAAGAAATATGATATATATTGAGGAAATTCAAGATGACATTAAGCAAAGTCTATGAACTTAAGGTGGAAATGGATAAATGAACATGAAATTCGAATTCACAAGGTTGGCTTTCCAAAAAAAGAATCTGATTTTGACTTTAATATGCAGGGTATCCCATCGTAAGCTAAGAAGGCATTTTATCAATGAGGGGTCACAATCACTGGATATCGGGCCTGTGCAACTCTTTTGAGAGTTACCACCATAGTGTGGCTACAGGCATAATTGTGTGCACTTCAGTTAACCCTTTAAGGGTGGCAAATAGAGGAGTGCATTATGCCCATTGGTCGTCATGATACACCAATAATGTGCTGACGAGTCTACTCACCAGTACTTCATTGAAGCATCATGCCAACGCTCCGGGACTCTATTAACCCCATAGTATCGGCATGATCAGGGATGCCACTCACTGATCCCCAAAAATTCGGAAATCCTCCTAATTTTCTCAATTTACAATAGGAAATACCTATAGGAATGAAGGCCAAAATTTCGGAATTCCTAAAAAGTTAGGAAAAGTGGCATCTCTGCATGATGCATAAATGCAGCCCTGGTGAGTAACTTGCCAGGCATGTTGCATTTATGCCCTTAAAGAATACTAGGCGTAGTATATAAAGATTAAAGCCCATCCAATCTAACATGCCTCACCTTCTCTAGTTCCTCTGGGTTAGTATCGATCTCCTTGGCCTTTTTGAGTGCCTCGTCTAGTTCTGTTATCTTCTCGTTCTTCACGTCCACCTCTAGCCGCAGTGACTTGATGGTGACACTCGTCTCCTCCTTGTCCTGTGTCAGTTTCTCCAACTGTTTATCAATATTAAGTACAGAAAGATTGTAATGGCCGATTAGTTGTCTAAAAGTCAACCCCGTCTATAAGTCGACTCCCCCACCTTTGAGAAACAAATTCAACCTATCGAAAATGCTTGAAAAATATTAAGTTTAACATTATAATCTATTATATGCAAACCCCACCTATAAGTCGACCCCCCTCTCTGGGCAAAGAATTCGACTTATATGAAAAAAAATCGACTTAGAGCCGGGTTTTATGGTATATCCAAGTTTCAACCAAACCAGTGTAAAAAGTCACAGCTTAGACCCATTTACCTCAAGGTAAGAGAAGCGAGAGGTTGTGGGATACTTGATAGCTATACCATTTTAATACCCAGGGTGAGGCAACCTATTTGTCAAAACACAGGGTTTTTGTTATCCAATTGCAACATTCAACCAAATAAAAATCATATCGCATTTTCTAATGGTAAATGACAATAAAATCAACATCATTCGATTCTCTATAAACCTTGATTTCAAACTCGAAATATATCATGAAGTGGGTAATAATGTTTTTGAGTTCCTTACCTTTCTGATGAGGGAGTGGACCTCATCTTTGAGGGACGAGACCTGCGCCTTGAACGACTCAACGTTAGCTTCCTGAGATGTCAACAATAATGCTACACTCGACTTCTCCGCCTCCAGTGTCTCAAGATCAACCTTGGATTTCTGTAGTTCAGCCTCTTTCTGTACAATAGTTTGCTTCAGCTCATTTATCTCATCAACCTTAGCCTGTATCATCGAGCTATTTTTGCTTTCCTCATCTTTCAGATTCTTGATTTCAGTTTTAAGATCCTCAATGGCGGACTCCTTCTCCTGTAAGGATCCCATTGCAGTTTTCTCACTCTCTGTGTGCTGATTTTCTAATGATGTGAGTGCACTTGTCTTCTCCTCAATTATTTTCTCTAGTTCTGTAATCTTAGACTGCGCACTGCCCTCCGCCTCTTTCTGCAAGTCCACCTTGGATCTCAGTTCTTCTTGGACTGTCGCATTTTCATTCTTCATATCCTCAAATTCCTTGGATTTCTCTTCAAGACTTTCCGTCAACTTCTCAATCTCTGCACTGAGTTTATTGACCTTACTCTCTAGTTCTGACATGGTGGATTTGTTAGCAGAAATAGTCTCTTCATGTTCTTTCCTAATCTCTTGCTCTTTGGAAAGCTCCTCCTTTTGGCTGGCAAGTTCCTTTTCAAGATGGCTGATTTTCTTCTCAGCTTCATCGACCATCATGTTTAAGTCCTGCACCTTTCTGTCATGCTCGTCTAGCTCTGACAGAATGCTTTCGTTTTTCTCTTCCAGCATTCCGATGTAGCTGAGACGAGCCTCGAGCTGCTCCATCCCTGAGCGGTATTCCTTACATTTATGTTCCAGCTCACAAACTGAGTCGTTTAGCCGCTCGATCTCCTGCTTCTTATTCGCCAAGTCCTGTGTTCTGAGATCCAGCTCACTCAGCCGACCCTCCATACTGTGAAGCCGATCTTCTCTTACACCAAGCTCATTCTCCAGATTGCGACATTTCTGTTTGTATGTCTCCAGACTTTCCTCCGCTGCTTGTTGACTGCCTTTGGCACATCTCAGGCAGTCTTCTAGATCCTGGACAATATCCTCAAGACGCTTGGCTTTTTTAGTTTGCTCCTGAAGCTGTGTCTTCATGTCTTCAGTGTCATCCTCTTTATCTTCCTCACTCTCACTAGAGCACTTAACTTTCCCAGTCGCAATAGTGCTTTGAAGTTTCAACATGTTATTTCGGACCTCGTCCAGTTCTTCCTCCGTTTCCTTAAGCTTCTTCTCCACCTGTGACTTCTCCCGTCTGAGGGTACGACTGTTCATCTGAGCACCATACTGTGCCTCAGAAACCTCGTTCTTGAGCTGACGGATCTCTTTCTCATACTTCTCAATGTCCTCCTCTGAAAGCTTTCCCTCTTGTTTTTCAGAAGGTACCTCCGTCTTACCTTGGAGTTCTTGCACTGTTGCCTCAGCTGTTGCCAGCTTTTTGGTCAAGTCTTCAACAGTACTCCGTACCTCGATGAGCTCTTCGCCATTCTCCGCTGACATCTCTAGCGACACCTGGAGACTGTTAATCTTATTCTCAGCTGCTTCAAGCTCTGTCTGCAGATGTAGCTCATTCTTCTGTACCTTCTCTATTTCCTTCTCAAATTTGGATATTTTCGCCTGAGACAGACCAAGTTCAAGCTTTGCATTCTCAGCTGCCTCTTTCATTTCAGTCTCAGTCGTTCTAGCTGTGGACAGCTGAGACTTGAATGACTTGAGCTCCTCTGTCAACTGCTCCATCTTTTGCTCCAGTTGCTCTGTTTTCTCTGCAAGTGACTTGGCTTCATTTTCCTTCTGGTTGAGCTTGTTCTTTAGCTGGGACACATTTGTGTTGAGTTCCTCGATGGTTATGGCTTTACTTTGAAGCAACTCGTCAAGTTCACTGCCGGCCGACTTCTGCTGCTTGCGCTCAGCTTTAAGACGTGCCTCCAGATCAGTCACTTTGTTCACGAGGTTCTTCAGTTCACCATCTTGCTCAAGTAGCTTACCTTCAGCTTCTGTCATTTTGTGTTGGAGATTTGATGCTTTTTGTTCCTCCGCAGTCAACTTTTCCTTCATGCTTTCGATGTCTTCCACCTGTTCATTTACACGGAGAATGTAATCATCAAGTTGAGTTTGAAGGTCAGTGATGCGAGGCTTGCACTCACTATGCTTAGTTTCCAATTCTTCCTTTGCCACAGTCAGTTCTTCTAATGTCTCCTTGGTTTTAGCTGCTTCTAAAGCAGTTTCCCTAAGAGAGCTGTTGGCTTGCTGCAGCGACTGCTCCAATGCAGCCACTTTATTCTCAAGCTGCAGAGAACGCCGTCCATCTTCCAGCAGTTTTTTCTCCCTTGCATCGAGTTTCTCTTTGATATCATCTCGCTCCTCCTCTAGAACAGCCAGCTGTTCCTGCAGTTTGAAGATATCATCTTCCTCCTTTTTGTTTATGTCATTCAATTCAGCATATTTCCTCGATGACTCAGCATGCTCCAGCGTCATGTGTTCCAATTGTTGCTTGGCCTCTTTGAGCTGCTTGTTCAGTTCACCAACAAAGGCCTCATGGTCGCGCAGCGCTCCCTGGTGCTCATCGATGACCTCCTGCAGTTTATTGACCTTACCCTGAAGCTCTGGATTTGAACTGTTCTTTTCTAGTTGATGCTTGTACTCCTTTTTGGCTTCCTTAGCTGCTGTCAGTTCCTTCTGGAGGAGCTCGAGTTGTGCAAGCAGCTCTTCCACTTTGGTGTCCTTGGCTTGACCTTCAGTCTGGAGACGCACAAAGTCGTTGTTGATCTTGTCAACCTCTGCCTCGGTGTCGGCCAGCTTGGAGACCAACTCCCCAAGTCGCACCACCTGTTCTTGACAACTCTCGCAGTCTGCAAAAAACCAAATGTTACATCACATGTGAAATACTCTAGACCTGCTTACCTTCATTCCAATATTCTGCAGACAAATTTATCTTATTCTTATATATATATATTTTATCATGGAGTTCACTTTGAAGTTTAGCATTTAAGTAAAGCCTGACGCTCTCATCCAACAAGAGCCATTTAGCTTTTGAAGGGTATTATAGAGCATTCATGCATTATGTCCATTTACCACCATAGCTTCTGAAGTGTCAAGCATTCTGGGGTTCACCAGTGCCAATAACTTGTTCATTATCCACAACTTGCCTGAGGGCAATGGGTGGGGGCATTCCTACAATATGACAAATGGACATAATGCCATTAAAGCACTAATCTAACATTTCAGCCTTGTAAAGTTAAAGATAAAGATAAAACCAAGGTATCTCCTTTATAAGGCGTGGCTTATGGACCCATTCAGACCCAATGCGACCCATACATCTACAGCCAGGCATGGAATTGGGTTTTTGAAAAATGAAGATGGTGCCCCTTTCCCTTCTCTGGGATATTTGAGATTGATCTTATAGGATAGAGGCATGAAAAGTCGAAGACCAACCCCCATTTATTAATGTTAAAATGTTTTCTCATTGGACCTGTGCAAACCATAAGGATGACCAATTTAGCCTTCAAATAACCGAGATTTTGGATATATCCTGAAGAATCCTGTGCCTGTGCAGCATAGATGAGCCATACCATTTTTAAATTTTGAAAATCCATTGACAAGAACTCAAGTCATGTCAGTTTAAATTTTTGGCACATCACAATTCTACTAAGGTGCGTACGACAACAATGACGAAGCTATTCAGCAGAAGCATCCGTTACATAATGTATCAAATATGTGTGTCAATATAAATCTAAAATATGAAAGAACAAAGCATTAAGGCTCCAGCTGTTGACCATACTCTCCAAAAGAAGGAAAAGTAGTATATCTGTATTCAGATGGTCAAACTATAGAAATAATTTGTCATTTAGTAAATTTGTTTAGGTATGCTAGATATATTTTTTGATCAAATTCATTTATATAATTACAAATGCAAGAAGCAAAACTTAATAGAAAAGCTGGCATTGCGAGTAAAGTTACTTTTAAGAATATTCCATTTTATTCAAATAGTAAAATATAAATGATGGATATATACATGTCATTGATAAGTCACTAAGCATATTGTCAAAATGATTATAACAAAATCATACATCAACAAACAAGAGTAATGTCCCTATTATACAGTATTATAATCACTTTAGTAGGGCATAATAATCTCATCAATATTAAATATAATGTACAAAATGAGATGTGTGCTTGTATTGAAACCTACTGACACTATGCCACTGTGTTATGATTGCACTCTTTGATGTATTACACCGATGTGTTGTGCGTTGGGAAATGTCATCCAGAACGTTTATTCTCGTGCATCAATGGATTTCAGAAAACACTGAGGTAAACTGTCTGATAAATCCCTTTCAGAAATACAGTGATGATGAAGAAGAAAATGCAATATTTCCAACCTGATCATGCTACCGTAAATTTCTCTCTTATAAGCAGCACCCTTGTATAAGCCACGCCCTGAGTTTGATAGGAGGCTATATGCTTGATCTGGGGCTTCAAAATTACCATTTTAGTACTGTTCTATGGTGTAAAAAACCCCTCATATAAGCCGCGCCCTGAGTACAGGAGGACCATAAAAGATGAAAATTTAATTAGGTTCTGGAACAAGCCGCAGCTTATACAAATTTACGGTATTATCAATTTCATCAGTTTTTACATAGCCCTTACGATACCTGAGTATACATCAAGATGACAAAATGAATGTTTGAATCAAATACTTCTGAGATACTGTATTTCTATTCATACACACAACAACTCAAGAACAACTTGGCACCTCTAGGCTCCACATTTTTTCCTTCATGACAAATGAATTCAGGATTCTTTTTTTTTTTGGCCATAAGAAATGAACATGTATTTTCGCCTTTTAAGTATTTAATCCGTTGAAGGCTGCTAAGGCATTAACGTTTCATAACCATTGGTCTTTATCCCGCATGGCCACAGTCATAACGAAAACGATAACATGCATCATGCCAAACCTACCGGGTAAATAGCCCTGTTGCGTCACTATGATGTACAAATGAATTACTGGCAAGGAGTCATGCCAACAATTCACTGGTGCATTAATGCATAAGTCCTCCATCGACCCATTAAGTGCTAAAAGGTGGACCAGTTGACTCAATGTACTGCTATTTACAATACACCCTGATACATGAAATATCATTTACACACATGATTATTTCTTTTAATGTTTGAAGAATAGATACCTCTAATTCTACATTCGAGGTCAAAATACCCCTACATTTCACGTTCAAGTGACTGGTCTAGAATATTATATATATTTACAATGTGAGTGTGCTCCAATTGGCTTCTATCTACCGTAAGTCCCTGTATAAGACACATTTCAGAGGATATTGCAGCTTAGGTTTTCTCAATCATGGAGCAGCTTTAACATAGGGCTTTCATATCCTTACAATAGTAAGGAATGGCAAACTTCTCTGCACTCAAGACCAGCTTCTATAATAGCAAACAACTCATGCTACGGCTTATATTTAAGTGCATCTTACCGTTATCTCCCACGTATAAGGCGCACCCCGCGTTTAATACGCACCTAGAGTTGAAGAATATAGTCAAAAAAATAAAAAATTCATAACTTTGGTTCTACTGAATGGATTTTCAAAATTCAAAAAGCTATGTGTAGCGAGGGCCCCCCACACCCCCTTGAACCCCCCTCTCTCATTTTTTGAGTTACGGGGAGTGTAACATATCAAAAGAAACTCTTGGTGTCCCCCTTGCAGATCCAGGAAGTACTAAAACCTCGCGTATAAGACGGGCCATATATGCGGGAGATTACGGTAATAGTTTTATGGTAAATTTACACCTAAATCAATAAAGACTGGGTGGTGAATTATGCATCATTTCAACGGGTGATAAGGATGTTTAGCTTTTCTTATACTTACATTTTTCTAACTGGGTGTTTCTCTATATACATTATGTAAGAAATACAATATCATTTTTGATTTCATAGCAGGTGTTTCATTTGGTGGGAAATTTATGGTGTGACTCTTGGTATGTAGCATTGTATTCGTCTTTTATCTATTCTATATTAAATTCATTAAACAAAGTTTATCCGCTGGGTGTCGTCCCATGCACTCCTGGAACAAAAATATAGACGTGGCTTGTTCGGACCAAGATATAATTTGCAATCTAAACTACTGAGCCATTCCCATCACCACCTCCTATAGCAATTTTAACTTTGATGAGAATATCCACTCTGAATCACATGATGTTACTATTTTTCAAGTAGGAAATAATAAATATTTAAATTTTCTACTGCATGGCACTTATATTTGAATTTAGAAAACAATACCGCAATCTCCTGCCTATAAGGCGAACCCTGAGTTGAAATAAATGCTACAAGGCACACACGGGACTTGAATTTTGAAGGTTCAATGGTAAAAGTACCCTGCCTATAAGGTGCCCCCTGACTTAGGCAGGGTTCCCACCATTTATGGATCATGGTTTAAACTGACTTTTACCTAACATTTATCGGCTTTTAACTGACCAAAAAGCGGACAATTTACGGGGCTCACGAAAAGATGTATACACTTTCGAGCGAGAGTGTCTCGCGTGGAATCTTGACATGTTGACCATTATCCCCCTAAATTAGTCAAAATTCCATTTTTTTTTTTTTAACTGACTTTTAAAGAAACATAGGTTTAACTGACTTCTAACTGACCAGTGGGAACCCTGCTTAGGACCGATTCTGTAGTAAGGTGCAGGAGGCTTCAGATTTATATATAACATGTGTGTTATACGCAAGAGATTACGGTAATCACTATCAATACCCTATTCATGCTTTAAGTTTACTGCAATTGCACATCAGAATATTTTGCAAGCATTAAGCTGTGACAGATTTGCAAGTCAACTATTTAAAAGAATGCTGATGTTTTTGTTTTCATTGACCTAGTTTTAATCCCTAGATTTGATACAGACATGCCAGGCATCTTTCCTTTCAGGGTCGACTTAATTCCTTTCACCACCTCAGAGTTTTGTAGCTGAGCTCGTAACCGACTACTCTTAGTATGTTTCACTACGCTACGATTGTCATCGATCTTTTTGTGTAGATAGTCTGTTTTTGTTACATTCTTATTCTCCTTCTTAGAGGCCCCTTTGTCTTTCTTTCCTATCCCAAAGCGAGGCCAGCGTGACTTAGTGGCCGGTTTCTTAGTGTGTGTGCTATCTTCTTCAGCGAGGGTATCGTCCAAGGCATGCATGATACTCGAAGAGGCTACTGGGGTGAAATTACTGTAGCATACCGAAGGCATCTCTGATATCCGTGGTGACTTACGTCCTATCTCAGGCCCGGCATGGATACTCTCATGAGGGTGAAACCTGAATGGTTGTTTAAACACTCCCAACTCTGCCGCTGACTGAGCCTGAGGCCGCAATCGCCGTTTTCTCGACATAATGAACTCTCCAAGCTTTTCATTAGTATTTTTAAGTCTGTCATTTCTGCGGATGACCGTGCCAGGTGTACCGGCTATGATGGGACTATTGGGTGTACTTGTTTGCTGCTGCACATTCAACCTGTGTATTCGCCGCGTCGAGGGGCTTGGTGTGACGGCATGATCACTAAGCTCCGCATCAGACAATGTGTCGTCATCTTCATCTGATGTTGATTCTTGTTTGACTGTGGCAGGTGAGTTTACTTCTACTTTAACTTTGACGAGTGGTGAGTATTTAGACAAGCACCTGGCACCCCCGGGGTTAGTATTGCCGGTGATGTCCCCAGCGTCAGGCATTGTGCTAGACATTGTACAGGAGGCATCACGAGGAGGAGAGCTAGGAGCAGGAGCAAGGCTGGAATCATGTAAGGTACACGTACCTTTAGCATTGGCCGCCTCCAGCTGCGCCGACAGCAACGCCACCTTCTGGTCCAGCTCCCGACAGTGCGCTTTGAGGTCGGCTTTCGATTTGTTGGCCTTCTCCAAAAGCTGCTTCATATCATCTAGCCGTGCCTCCTGGAAACCAAGGGTGTTATTTCAAGCACAGTTAGCCTCATATCACCCGCATATTTCACAAGATATTGGTAGCAGAGAATTCATGAAAAAAACATCAGCTTTAGCTCCCTATGATATTCTTAACCCTTAGAAAGGCCACTAAAGCAGCAGTGCATCATGCCCATTGGTCCTGTGATGCACTAATGAAATGATGGAGAGAATGCACTTCATCGGAGCATCATGCCGAACCTGAACAGGTATCAGCTCTGTGCACAATGTGTGAAATTGTCTGCGATTCTGTTGACTTATTCACCAGGGCTGCCTGGGTTAGCGCTAGTACACTTTTTCTGTTGATATATTCAGCATGAAATTCTCTTTCCAATGATATATCACATGCCTATATTTCACCAGAATGTCAACATTATTGGCACTGAACCAATAGACTGTGGTCCTTCACAATTAGCCAAATTGGCGAATTTCCATCGATTTGAGTAGCCAGAATGCACTTTAATTCACCATTGGCGATTTGGCGAATGGCTAGCGCGAACCCTGGCTGCATTCATACATCGCAACCAATGGGCATGATGCATTAATGCACTCTAGGCATTTATAAAGGTCTAAATAAGTATATCTGGTAGATGGCCAAATCCAAATCAGAATGGACAATTTGGTGCCACTAGGGTCTCTAAATATTTGGATATCAATATTCTAAGATTTTTCCAACATATTCCATCACAGTGACAAGCATATAACTAATCCCAATACTCACCTGCTCTTTGCTCTTTTTACGGAATGCCTCCAACTCTTTCTCTAGCTTTTCAATTTCTGCCGCCTTCTGTTCAAACGTCTCACCAGCTTCCGTCAACATCTCACCAAGTTCTGCAACCTCGACTTCCTGAATTGTCCAAAGTAGATTGTTTCTATAAGTTCATTCAAATGATACACAATGCAATCGGAATAAATCCCCTTTATTAAAATAACACTATAAATTTGTTTCTTTAAAACTCTTCCCTAAGACCCACACTATTATATACAGGGATGAAAGTCACATAGCACGAAAACCCATGAAATGGTCCAATATTCACCCCAAAAACCTGGGTTTCTATATGAATGTATAGGGCCTGGAACTTCAAAATCCCTGAAATCAGGGAATTCCCTGAAGACTTTCATCCCTGTATATACCATACAATAAGAGTGTAAGTGCAGCTTCAAGGTCTAGGCGTCGCTTATTTGATTTAGATAACTTTGGAATTAGAGTTCAGCTTATATGAGTGAGGTTTTAACTCTACAGGACACTATCAATCCTGCAATTTTCAAGCCATAGGTGTGCCTTAGAGCAGTTTCCAATGTTAGGGGTGCGGCTTTTACCCAAGGCTTTACAGTAATTTGGTGTACACCGTACATGAAACTGAAATTCAGTACACGTCGTTCACCTTGGCAGTTAGTTGTGACTTGGTGTCAGTAAGTTTGTCCTGAAGTTGCTGAATCACATCCATCTGGTCACTTTTTGTTGACGGAGTCTCCACTTTAGGGGCTTCTTTCCGTGGGGGCGTCTTTTTCAGCGGTTGCTCTCCTAACCGTGCTAGTTCCTCCTCAAGACATCTTATCCTATCCTCCAGTATCTGTTTACGGAACAACCAAGTTTGTAGCTCAGGATATGACGTGTGAATGACTTTTCATATGGTTAAAGGAAATACAGGGATGACAGTAACTGAGCACAAAACTCTTAAAATGTACCCTCATATGTTTAAAAATTTTATTGGGCGCTATTCGAGGAGTGCATCATGCCCTTTGGTCTTCATAAAGCACCATTAAACTGCTTGCGAGCACTTATTTGAAGCATCATGCTGAACAGAGCCTTAGGGAGTGTATCAACCTGGTGGAGTCGACATGATGCATCCATGCATCATAACAACCAATGGCCCTTAGAGCGTTAAATCATGTTACTCCTTTCACATCATGAAGACGCTTACCTCAATCTGCGAGTCCTTGGCCTCGATGGCTGCTCTCATTAGGTCTGTCTGATCAACCTCCTCTTCTTCCTCTTTCCTCTGCTTCTTCTTCTTCATGGACTGCATGAGGAGATTGACTCGTGAATCAGACCGGTCCTCCATACGGTCACGCAGCTCACTCATACGTTCTCTGAAAAAGACAATTTTCTATCATGAGATCCTTTTGTGCAAATTGGTTTAAGTTTATGTGGGGTGGGGGCATTTGAAATCCATACACAGAAAGAAGTTGTTTACAGTTACAGGCATTGGTATAAATTGAGATCCAGGAAAACGGTCAGCACGATGCACTAATGGAGTGCCGGCGAGCATCAATGGGTATGTCAGAAGCACTCCTGTGTTAGCACCCCTGATAAACGTTAATCCTATAAAAGCGGCTAATGCTAAGTGCTGGCATGTCTGCTAATCAGGACTACATTGGTGCATCATGCCGACACTCCAAGAGTGTGTAAATCCTGTGGGGGCAGCATGATGCATAACTGGCGAGGGCTGTATTCATGCATCATGCTGACCAAAGGGCATGAGGAATTAAATTCACTGTAAGCGTTAATGGTCCTTACTCGTAGTACTGCTCCTGTTCCTGCATCTGTTCCTGGACCTCCATCAGGATCTCGTTACGGATGTTCCACTCCATCATGTTCTTCTCATTGCGCTCCTTCACCAACTCAGCCTTCAACGTGTCGATGATCTCCATCAGGATTGTCTGTTGGTGATTAAATTTGTCAGTTATTACCGTAAAACGAGCCGGTTAAGCATAAGTCAGGGGTCTCATGCGGTTTACAAGATGTTTTTGATTTCAGGGGCGACACTCATGAAATGACTGGGAAAGGATAGGGAAGAGAGAACGAAAGTGTTTGAGTATAGAATTTTTACAGGAAAAGACTACACGACTCACTCTAACTAGGCAAGCTACTCAGCTTATTCCGTCAAGCAGTTCTCCCATACACTATTATTTATAGCAAATGTTTAGTTTTCTGACTTTAGTATTTAGCTGATAACCCCCTCCCCTACCCGTCCACTTTTATTTAGTTTATAAACTGAAGAGTCATAAATGTTTACCTCTTGATCATCCTCCGATTCAGCTTTTGGTGTAGGCATCTCATCTTCCTCTTCTTGTAAAATCCGCGCTAACGTACCTTTAACAATGAAACAAGGTTGTTGTATTGCCAATACTTACTGCAGTTAGTACCATATATGGGAAATTAGGAGGGAAGATTCAGGTAAGCTTACTCTATTTTTTCAATGATGGGCACTAAATATTTTCATTTTCATAAGACAGAGTTGGTTGGAAAATGATCAGATGAGAGACTGTTATTACAGGAGTATGGCTATCTTTCGTAATATGGTTAATTTACCTGGTGTTCCGAAGCCAATTGTTGGCCGTGGACCCTTTGGGTCTGCCTGTGCCTGGGCTAATAAGAGCGAAACATAGCGTGAAGAGCGCGCTGCTGGCTCAACCTTCTGCTCAGGCTCTTTGGCAGGTTCCTGAACGTTCACGACTTGCTTAGCAATGGCAGAATATTTCAGTGCATGGAGAGTTTCATCAAACGTGCTTGCACACTGGTTGATGTTGACGATCATAGAAGCCTTGCCTTTACCAGTTAACGCACTCTGGAAGATCCGGGTGAGCTTACTGTCTCTGAACGGCACCATCTGTTGATGTTCTCTGTAAAAAGAGGCACTTTCTTGAAATATCCATAGATCAATTTTCATTTGATACTTTTTTAATACTTCATATCATGGTTCAGAAATGCTTTCCATTCCTAAAAGTAAAGAAACCAGGAAACAAATAACGAAAAATGAGATCAACTTCTGAGCCCTTCATTGGAGCATCATGCCCAACTTTCAGGAGTGTATCAACCTCATCGGGTCAGCATGATGCATGAATGCAGCCATGGTGAGTTAGTCACCAAGGTTGTATTCTTTATGACCACTACAGACATTATAAATTGAATCTTAGAGCGTTAGCTTTACCATTACTATATCGACTATGTAACACAATGGCAAAAAAAAAAAAGAAAAAAAGAAAAGAAAAAGCATTACTACTTACTTGCTATGCTGATTGTGTCGGAGGATCTTGATACAACGACCGAGTGCGAGTAAGGATGTGTTGATGTTACCGGCTTCCTTCATGCGATCACCAGCAGCTAATGTTTTACTGTACCTCTCAGCGCCAGCCAGATCACAAAATGATAACCTGTAAAAGAGGTTTATAATTTGTAAAATGTTGGGAGATTTCCAGCCATACTTACTCTTTTCTCTTTTTTTCTACTCCGTTCCCCTTTTTTTCTACGAAACTTCCAAGGAATCTTTTATGTGAATCTACTTTTCCTAAACCTGGCAGCAAACAATTCTAAGTCACATGTAACCATAACTGGTGTGTCATAACGCCATAAGCTGCACCCGAGACCTGAGAGGGTTCCAATTCCTCACTAGTCTATTTATTCAAAATCCCTTGTATTAGCGGTTCCTTGAGTTCAGGAATATCATCATTCTTCTTGTAAGCCACACTAAGAGTCTGAAATCAGAGTCTTTCAGACAAGGATTACATCATGTGGGGGTTTAAAGCCGTCACACTTACATGTTGACCCTGACGGAGTGTTGGTTGTCTTGTTCCGTGATGCGGATCAGCTTGATGGTGAAGATACAGTGACTGCGGGACGAGTTGTGGTTCAGTTTGGTGCAGGCCATCTGCAGGTTCTGTTTGCCAATCACAAGAATCTTGTACGCCTCGTCCGCTGTTGTCACCGGGATCTGCTTTATTCCTGTTAGTGGTACAAATGTTACAGTAGATTATACCATGGGCAGTATCAAACACGTGGACTATTTTAAAATCAGTCACTTTTAAGACACATGTTCTTGTTTTTAAATCTATCATCTTTATAAGAAAAAAAAGCATCCTAATGATATAACGTAAAACTCCGATTTTTGACCCAAAAAAAGGAGAGAAAAAATCGGCTTCAAAATTCATGCTAAGATCTATTTATGAGTGAAGTTTTATTACAATAACGAAGATATCAGTTCGATATTTGGCGAAACTCTGAAAATTATTTTGGGGTACTTCAAAAGGGGTTATACCCTAATAAGAGTGACAAATACCTTCAAAATTAATCACTTAGGGTTGGGTGTATTTTTTAAGAAATATCAGCATTATAAAATATTCATTTTAAATTTTTTATTATTATTATTTCTGTAGTAAAATATCACCTTTGAACCTCTGAAATCAGAGAAAATCTGAAACTCTGCCATCTCTGCAGTCAGTGAGTGAGTTTGACGGCGGCGGAGTGAATAAAGAGAGAAGTGTCAAAATTAGGCCCCAAAATCAACTTGTAGTAAGTCTACCCCCAGCTTATGTCTGAGGTCCTGGAACAGATTCTGCTTATTTTAGTTGGTAACTTACCCTTGACATAGGGTATTCCGCTTTTATCCTCTCGCAATGTGACAGTGGGTCGCCTTATTGTCTTCTTTTTAGGAATTGGTTCTAGTAGATCATAGATGTATTCATTGTAGATTTCTACAAAGGTTACCCATACAGAGAATTGGCACTTTGTCTCAGAATCGACGTTGACAGCTCCTTCCTCACGCACACGCTCTTCAGCCTCCTTGAACAGTTGGTCTATTGTAGATTTATCTGTAATATAGAAAGTATCATCATGTTAACTATTACTCATTAGCTACACATTTCAGTCTGGAGAGACCTTCCTATGCAAAAATAGTTATGAAGTGATGGTGCCTGAGGTAGATCGGGGACAATATTGAGCGAGCCATTTATCCAAGTTCATATTACAGTATTTATGGACATCTAATGATTCATGACAGTCTTCCCACAAGTTGCACGCAGTACTGAATTTGAAAAAAAAAGCATGACTCACCGGATCCCTCGGCCGGTTCGGACCCATGCCCAGAGTCAATGTTTAGAGAGTCCTCAGACATACGGGAGCCTGTTGTGAGTCGTGACGAGTCGCTGTCACCCACCATACTGCTAACAGTCACGTCACTCTCCTACAACACAACATGACACATACAACTGTCTACTTACTTCTATAGTTACCATCTTGTACAACTGTGATTTATAGGAAATTTCAGTGGGAGGGGAGCAGGGCAGGACAGCAGATGATGATGAGAGTAGCTACGCCGCTACCTTAACGCTTCATTTTATGGACGTGGGGTGGCTCTTTATGTGAATGGAAATTGGAACAGGAATGGACTGAAAAAATCGTGCTACCTCATCATGTACGGCCATTTCCATAGTGCGCTGCTTTATGAGTGCATCGTTCTCCTGTTCAGCCTCAGACAGCCGCAAGACGTCACTAAACATGCTGGGTTTGAACTCCAGACGCTGAAACTGGCGGCCTCCGATACTGTTAAATACCACGTCCAGTGACCGAGGCAAGATGCCACCATCCTTAGCATGTCCTGAAAACAAATTAGACACCATTGATTGTAGGGCCGGACCTATACCAGTAAACATAACATGTGCTGCTCCAGCACTAACCTTATTTACTGCATCACCTGTAATGTATGTGCCATCCAATATATCAGCCAGACAGAAAATGCCATCAAAACATGATCTTCCGACCATTATGGAAAAATTAGCAGAAAGGAATTTTGCAAAAGTTAGGCAGTGCATCACATGAATTCCCATGCCCACCCAAAGTCCCTGAAGGCCAAGAAACTCAGGGACCTTATAGAATACAATTGGATCCAACGTTTACACACAAATGCCCAAGGAGGCATTAATGTGAGTGACCCAGGGATCCATTAGATGACATCATCTATTTGTAGAGTGAGTGTTTGCCACGTAGAGTTAACCATTGAATGTAAAAGATAAACTGGTATGTGGGAGTAGGGACAGGGCTTAATTCGTTGTTCTTAGAGTGTTGCCCAACTATACATATCATGTAGCCATAGTTGGGACACAAAGGTAGGTATTTCTGGTCAATTCCAAATTTGATTCTAACTACCTGTATTTTGGTTCATATTTTTACCATGTCACTCTAAAAGGGTTTAAATTTTCATAGATATTTGGGGGCCATCCCAGAGGCTGCTGCATACGCACCTTGAATAGTGTAGGTTTTCCCTGAGTTAGTGACTCCGTAGGTGAATATTAACGAGTTCTGTCCATCGAGGAAGTCCTGCACTTTGTCAAGTACCGTGTTATCGAAGAACTCTTTCTGCGAGGTCGCTTCCTCAAAGATCTTAGAGAAGGTGAACCTGTGCGTCTGTTTTCCGCAGCCGTGTTGACTGTTCTTGAACGTGTTAGATCCTGCAGGGGCACGGGCTATCAGTAGATGGTGATTTTCTATCTCCATACACCCCTGTAATTCAATATAGACAACTTCTAATAACATCTCGACTATTGAAGACAATGGTGGCTTAAAGCACTATGCAGCCCTTAAGACTTTGAAGGCCACAAATGCATTAATGCATCAAAACCATTGGTCGGCATGATGCATGAATGCAGTCCTGGCGAGTACCTTACCAGGGCTGCAGCATGCCGACAATACAGGTTTGATACATGAATGTGGCTATGGCAGATAACTTGCCAAGGCTACCTTCATGTATAGTAAGAGAAACTAGCTCTATTCATTTTGTGTTCCCTTATTGATGTCAGCAAAAAAAAAAAAAAGAAGACTACTGTAATCTCCTGTGTATAAGGTGCAGCCCGCGTATAAGACGCACCCAGAGTTTCGGAAAATTCTCAAAAAAAATGAAAAGTTAATAACTTTGTTGGTACTGAATTTTCAAAATTCAAATACCTGGATGTAGCGTGGGCCCCCTGCACCCCCCTGGGCCCCCTTATTACCTCCTTCTTCTATGAAACCTCCCCCATTTCCGAGCTCAGTGCACCTGACTGAGAGTCATGTCTGTCTGTTCGTCTGCTTTTTTCACGCCCTGACGTGACTGTTTTTATCAAACACTTCTCACAATTATTTACATCCGAGTAATCCCAAGCTACTTTTCACTTATTTTGCTGATATTTTATTCGGTATGCCAAACATTGATAAAAGGATAGCAAAAATAACATCAATTTTCAGTAAAATTTTCAACTTAATTCCCAACCCTCAGTCGCCTCTTACTCTCATTAAGGCAGTCCCGCCATGCATCATTATCGTTAGTATGACGCAACAAAAGGCAAACTTTTGTCTCCAGATGTGAGACGCTGCACTCATTTTACCGCGTCCAAGTGGGAGGTTGTTGCAGGTGCATTGTACGGCTCCAGGTAGCTGATTCAGTCTTCAGAGCTTACTAAATGAATGTTTTTTCAAAGTTTAGGGTCTTTTTTTCATAGCGCCGAAGGCGCTGGTATCCAATTATGACTAAGGGGGCATGTAACATATCAAAAGAAAGGTCTTGGTGTCCCCCTTGTGGATGCAATGAGAACTAAAACCCCGGCAGTGTTGCCGAAATCTTTTTGTCAATGCAGGCCAAAGCTTCGTCTTGGCATCTTACGCAGGCCATTTTTCTTTTACGCAGGCCATATCATCTTTAAAAAAAAAAAGAATCATATATTGGAAACAAAATTGACCATAACGTTGCTTCTATTAGCCCGATTTGAAAAATTCTTTCACCAATATTTAGCTGACATCATGGCCGGCCATCCTGGCCTGCGTCTAAAGGCCCTACGCCGGCCATCACGCTTCTACGCCGGCAAAAGCCGGCGTCATTTCAGTGCCATGGTAACCACTGTATAAGACACGCCTTATATGAGGGAGATTACGGTAAATGTTAAATATCAAAGTATTAATCACAAATTGATAGATTGGCGTCAAAGCTTTGTAAGAAAACAGACCTGGTCCTCATCATTGTTCTTCTCTTTCTCTGTGAAGGGTCGTACCCTCAGGTACACACCCATGTGTTGTTCCTTGCTGTCCATTTGCGTATCATCCAGTTTTGGTTTCTTTTCCTTGCTCGCTTCATTGTCCATCTCACTGAAATCGTCATCCAGTTTGCGGCGCGTACTTTGATGGAGGCTCATGTCCATGTTAAAGGTGGACTCATCCATCATTGAAAACTCCATCTTGACAGATTGGAGTCCCAATTACCTGAAGATAGAGAATAATACACCCATTTTTATTCAGACTACCAGAATATAACGTCATTTCAATGCACAGAGATGGCACTGATGTGTACTGATACATGCCTTTGTTAATAATTAAACAATAAAAAAACAACAAAAAACTGGCTAGTCATTCAATACACAAACACAATGGTACAGGTAATGTCTTAACAACACACTTACACAGTGAACACTGTCAACAGGCCCTTACAGGGGGAGGATGACATTTTTTCTATCCCCCCCCCTCCCCAATAAAAAAAAAGGCAACTGAAGCCTTAATAAGGCCAAAAAAATAGTTGTTTTTCAGGTAACATGCTGAAAAAAATTAGGTGGGTTAGGTCGGATTTTTCTTTTTATTTTGCAATTTTTTTTTCACTACTACAATGACTCATGACGAGTCACGGTGACTCTGGATCGAGTCATGAGGACTCAACGCCGACTAAATTCAATAGGCTGAAAATTTGCTCAAAATTCTATAATTTCTTCAAAAATGAAGAAAAAAAGGCTGTTTGGCTAGGTAGGGTCAGATGACCTGAAACACACAATTATATTTTTTTGGCCTAAGCTGAAATTCTGAATTCTTTAGTACCGTAATCTCCCGCGTAGAAGACGCACCCCAAACTCAGCACATGCATTTTCGCGTATAAGACGCACATTTTAAGGCTCAATTTTGTAAATCCAGTACTGTTCTATAGTAAAATTACCCCTCGTATAAGATGCACCCCCAACTTGAGGAAATCCTATAAGACCCAGTAGGGATTTGTTTGGCGTAGAGGACGCGTCTTATACGCGGGAGTTTACGGTAGTGTAGTAATATGGACTGGTCATTTTAACAAAGGGGGGGGGGGTGAAATTTCACATATGCGTTCGAAATTTTTCCGACCCCCCAGAAATTAAAAAGGGACCACTCCTAGCCTACCACTCCCTGCATCAGAGCTCGGCCTTCAATACACAAGGATCCTTGGCATTATGATTAACACATGTGAGTTATATGGTTGCGAAGTTTGGGACTTTTCAGACCTAAAAGAAATTGAAAGGGTGCAAAGTTACTTTTGTAAGTTCATTCTGAGATTAAATGCTGGCACAGCTAGCTGTATGGCACTATGCAATCTAGGTCGTCATAAATTAGACTGTACTCACAGTGGCTCACGAGTATACAAAATATCTTGAAAAGTGGGCTTGGTAATATTTTTGGAGAGGAGGCTCTTGTTACGTCGCAAAGCTATATGAAAGCGACTGTTAAAAGAAGACTCAATAATATAGAATGTGAGGATTCGCATGGTACTGCGATGGATTCTGGACATTGCTAAAATCATAAGATCTTTAAGGATGAAGTAAACTTTGAGACATATCTAATTAAGCTCAATACTAAAAACAGAATAAATTTGAGCAATTTAGATGTGGAAACAGTTGTCACAGGAAGACAGCCATGAAACCTTGCCAATCCAGGTAAATTAGGATATGCGGTGCTACTGTGTCTTTTTGGTTATACCCATATGTATGAACAATGACATTGGGGATGATACCCATATTATGGCATATAAGTAAATTCTATCTCAACACCCTCATACTACCGTAATCTCCCGCATATAAGACGCGTCCTCTACGCCAAACAAAATGCTGGGGAGTCTTATAGGATGTACTGAAATTGGATGTGCGTCTTATACGAGGGGTAATTTTACTATAGAAATGTACTAATCTTACAAATTTACGCATTAAAATGTGCGTCTTATACGCGAAAATGCATGTGCTGAGTTTGGGGGGCGTCTTATACACGCAGCGCGTCTTATACGCGGGAGATTACAGTAGTCATGTTGGTTCTAACTGGTGCTGAGTAAGAAAGGAATCTCAAAATGTATATATATATAAATAGATAGTCATTGGTGCTGCTAGGCCTGCCTGGCCTGTACTACATGGATAAAAGCAACCATTATCTTGTATTAGTCCTTGCTAGTCAGTCATGCTGTTGAAAAGCAACCATTATCTTGTATTAGTCCTTGCCAGTCATTCATGTTGTTGGAAAGCAACCTCATGAACAAGGAAGCATAGTCAAAGAACTAAGGAGAAAATGATGAGTCTTAATGACACATAACGAGGAGGGGCTTTACATGAGCTGAGGGGCATAGCTAAGCAATGTGTCCAAGACTTGCAAAGTTATTCTAAAACTCTACAATCATGTCTAAAGCAAAAGCTAATTAGACCATCAACAATTCATTTGACATACTTATTACACATTGTAGTAATAAGGGATGTAAATTCAAATGTTTCTACCAAGAAAACCATTTGAGGAGTTGAATGACAGTCCGTAGAGACTATACACACTCAAATTGGTTGGTTACTCAGTGACAGAGCCATACATATCTGTGTACAGTGTACATGTCCATCATGTGGATCTAGTGACAGGAGTAAGGCTAATAAAATGCTAGATACCGATTATGGAGCATAGATGCACATGCCAAGTTCATGCCAAATACATAGACATATGTGTAATGGTTCATTTAAGACACTGAATATGTCATTGCATATGATACATATATAAGGGCAGACAGCTCTATGTTTTGGTCCTGTAATTTCAATCTAACAACTCCAGTATCTGGTGTTTGACCCCTGACCCTGGAAGTGTTGACAACAGGGAGACAGGCCCAACATGCTGCACCCACCCCACTCTGACCTTCCCCCCACCATTCAGCCCCTGACCCATATTTCTTGGGCTTCCCTAGCCCACTTAAAAGGGTCTCTATCTCCTCTTTTCTATCCCCTCAGGATGTGTGTGGTGCACATATGCGCAGGCACTGACACATTCCTCTGTTAAATTATCAACCTGTGAAGCACGGGATAGCCACTTAGTGCCGCTAAAGTGCTGTAAAACACAAATCAATCAATCAATGACCCATATTTCTAAAGAATGTGGGACCGATGGCCCTAGAGACCGATGGCCCCAAGTGGGACCGATGGCCCTAGAAAATAAGACTGATGGCCCCAACTTTTAAACCAGGGTCCATCCCACATCTATCACCTATCTTCATTAATCATGCATATCTATGACACTTTCCATGTTACACTTGATTGAAAATTATATGAAAAAAAAGATAATTATTAAGAAAAAATGTTGAAAAAAAAAAAAATTCAGATGTGCCACTAAAGTGCTGTAAAACACAAATCAATCAATCAATTCAGATCACTATAGATACATTGACATAGAGAACAATGTCATATCACATTTCTGTGTTTAGAGTCAGTCACCTGCTCCCAAGCTGTACTCACATCAAAGAAAGTAGGTGTCTCTTAGAAGTCTGAGTGCCACACCCACAGGTACTCACATGAAAGCAGGTGTGAATGTGTGTTTTTTTTTCAATTTCTATTTAATTTCCTTTATTTTTATTTATTTTTCCAATTTCTTGTGTATTCAAAGCAGGTGTGAAACTAGTAGCTTTCTAGTTGTGAAGAATGTGAATTTTTCTTTGTGTATTCCATTTTTTTTTTCAATTTCGTTTTTTCAATTTCTATTTAATTTTCTTTATTTTTATTTTTTCAATTTCATTTTTCAATAATCCATTTCTCTTTGATTTCTCTTAGTCACTATGTAGTCACTACAGTGTGCCCAGTCAGTGCTGCAAGCTGATAGGTGTCATAGCTAATCCCCAGGCACACACACTGCCTCAGTGGGTAGGCATTGGTTATTGTGGCTCTAACACCTCCAAACTTGTGCTAAAATACACCAAACATGCTCCATAAGCAGTCAACATCATGTAAACAATCAGTCTATAGCAAATATATGTGAATAATTTGATCATATTATTCACAGGGGCATCAAATTTGAAAGTTGGGCCATTCGTCCGGACGGTAACCATGTCTCGTAGTAAGTCGCCAAGGTAAAGTGTCACATGCACACGGACTGCGCCATATTGTGCGGGGGACGCTTTTGTCTGCCTCAGTGTTGCATGCACCGTTCAATGTCTAAATTCTCCAAATAAATAACATCTATCATATTGTCATTAAGCCAGTATGATCTAATGGGAGGGCTGATGAAGCTGCATTCATAAAAAAAAAAGAGATTGGGGCAGTTTAATGTCCGTAATACAGAGATGTAAGTCAGGTACTTGGAAAATCCCTGAAAAGCTGTTATCGCGACACTGGGAGAGTTGGCAGCACCCCTGGTATATAAGCAGTGTTCAGGGCAGACTCTGCCCAGCACAGCATCATGGCACCCCCTGGTGTTAAAGAATTGTACTATGTTGCTGACTGATGATTTTAGACCAATCAGAGAGCAGCATTCCCTTCATTTCTCCCTGGGAGGGTCTGCCCCTGAGATTCCCTGCCCAGAGTCTCCCCTGGACCAGTGAGTCCCTCTGCTTACACCAGGGGGGCTTAGTGGAGTTGAACATACAACTGAGGACTGGGTCTGTGTGAAGGAAATGACTAGGGAAAGAAGGCTGTGAATAAATTCTGTCCCTGAAGACCCTGGATATCCCTATTCAGACTAGAGGGAGTCTACATTTCAACATTTTTGAATTCCCTATTTTCAGGGAAATCCCTGACAACTTACATCTCTGGTAATATGCCTTTAAAGTATGGGCAGGGCTCCTGTGTAGCATTTCTATTATGGTACGTAGAGAGGAGTGCACAGCGCAAAGCACCACTTTGTCCCCGACTTCCGGTGTGCCGATGTCGGCACATTACCAAGGTTACCGGACTTTTCATCTCAACGAATTAGTCCCTAGGGCCATCGGTCCCGGTACCATTTCTAAAACAGTCACCCTCCTGATGCCACACACCCCAAGATAGCATAGATAGCCCAAGTAAAATACAGCTAGAAATAATCTGTATTTATAGTTGTAGACTTAAGTCATAAGGCTAAAAGACACACCAAAATGACCCAAAGGATGTTTTCTAATAAGTAGTATGCTTTATAAGACTCTCTTTCATGTACTTCTATATACAAATGGGCCCAGAAAAAGTTCTTCATGAATGCCAAACATGGACTGTAACCACTTTTCACTGTGTATGAAATGTATCAATAAATGCTAAAATAAACAATATCCGTGCCCAAAACTTCACACACATATTCAAAGTGGCATGGGCCACAGTGAATACAGTGGTCTTTTGGATTTCAATTTAGGAAGTCAAAAAATCAGACACTGTAGGCACTGAAATACCTCCACTGTGTGAGTCTGCTGCAGGAGAGTTGTGAAACTGTGATAAAGCTGAAACTGGGTAGTGTTAAACTCTCCTTTCTTTGCAAGATTATTCTGAAGCTATTTACTGGAGGATCTTTACAAACAAGGGCTCATTTTAACAGGCTTGGCTAGACCTTTTAGCTATAAGACTTAAGACTTAATCGCCCTTCCTCGTAATATTGTATTAGTCCTTGCTAGTTAGTCATGTTGTTGAACTATACATCCTAGAGATTGCATGAATTATAGGCTGTTTTCAATACAGCGTACTCATTTATAGCTACATCACTGTCATCAGTAAAGCCATTCAATGGCCCATTGTAACTGTTGGCTAATACCCGATCTCTTCTCTACCATAACTAGTTACTAGTAGTCAGTAGTACTTGGCTTTACCTCAAATGAGGATGTGAATAAAATAAATTGAATTGTGAGGTCCAAAGGGTCATAGAAAGTGGCCCAGTCAAAAATGTCAATTAACAATGATATGAAAACTTCCAAAAGCCATCACTCAGACAGTAGCAAGACTAGCAAGCAAGATCATTATCACTCAGAGTGTCAAGTATGGATAGTCAAGTCTCAAGAGTACTCCCTCAGTCTACACTACAGTACAGTAGTAGTCTGTTGTTGACGAATGACGTGCTTGCAAAACATCTTCGTTTTTGTCATATCTTATATAATCTAGCAATCTAATGAGCAAGAAAGGTACTTCAAACATTCAGTGTTCATCCACAATCTGTAATATTAGTTATGACTGATCATTTAACTTATAATTAAGTCTATTTTCAGGATAGTTTTGAACTTACCCGCGCTCCACCTTAACTTTAGATCCACTTTTGAATCAGCCAATCGGCGGGATGCTTTCAAGGTGGCGGTGTGTATTAAAAGCCGCCCGGCGATTGGCTTGCTACGCTCCATTTCCGCTTCCGTTTTGCAGGACACGTGTGTAAATATTTTGAAACATTTTCGGCTCAAAGTTTGTGTTTTAATACTCTAACGATTTATATAGACATTGTTCTGGATTAGTTTTAGTACACACGACTCTATCTTGCTGTTTCACACCTTGTCAGCTCACCTAAATTAGGTCCTTTAGGCTAATTAAGCCACTGGCCTGGGGTCACAGACTTTCGCCAGTTTCGGGAGTGTCACACACTGACACTGTCTGTCACCGATAGACCTGCCCAACGGTCCCTGCATGTTTAATGATGTTAGAGCTCCCTGAGCGGCAGACGGTGTGGAATCCCCACACTAGTCACCGACAGTGACACAGTGACTAAGCACAGTCATAAAGCCCCATACTGCAAGGGTACCCCTAGTTGGATCGGCGCCCAACTCACATACTAAAACGTAGTGTCATTAGGGTTTCAGATCTGTGACTAGGGTACCCCCTGCCCTGAAATGTGTGACCTAACTCAGCTACTGTCTGCATATGGGAATTTTCTATGACATTATAGAATGATGGTGCTAGGTATGATTCATACCTAGCACCAGTCTAGGCACTTACCTAGTTTTTCAAAACTTTATATTATCTATTCTATCTGCATACTATTGGATAGATCTCAAGAAAAGAAGTGGATTTGCTTTTTGAATGAAGTCTCTATCTTAATTCAAAGTGATATTATGACCATCCAAAGACCACAAAATGACCCCAATATTCTGCCACAATAACCCATACTTAAGAGTTTAATCAGGGTTCAAATTTTGTGATCATGCTAGTTGTGGTCAGAAATGCCTGGAACACTTAAATCACTGTTTCTCAGAAGATATTAACATTAGGAACTTGAAATAAAAACTTGAGAAAAGGTCATTAAGGGGTGGTTCCAATGACCTATGGCCTGACCTTGATCTAGGTCAGGTCAAGGTTATTTTAAGGTCCAAGATCAAATTTATTGATTTTTTTTTTTGTAAATATTAAAGTAAACATTTGTTAATATTTAGCTAGATGAATGATAGAATCAATGATCAGCTGACTCTTTTTCAATATTTGACCAAGAAGGTCAAGTTGACCTAAAGGTCAAGGTGAAGGGACATTTTGTGATCCTGCTTGTTGTGGTCAGAAATGCTTGGAACACTTAAATCGCTGTTTCTCAGAAGATAATGACACTAGGAACTTGAAATTAAAAAGTAGAGGAAAGTTTATTAAGGAGTTATTCCAATGACCTATGGCCTGACCTTGATCTAGGTCAAGGTCATTTTAAGGTCAAAGGTCAAATTTATTGATTTTATTTTAATGAGTTAACATTTGTTGAGATTTAGCAAGATGAATGACAGAATCAATGAATTGTTTCAATATTTCATCAAGAAGGTCAAGTTGACCTAGATAAGGTCAAGGTCAAAGGGACATGATATAACCAACATTTTGACAGTCCACATAAAACCATAACAATCAACCATAATTTCTTGCAAAAATATTGAGATAGGAAACTCAAAGTAAGAATAGAGATGATTTGATATGTGGTCTAGCATTTGACCTTGATATGACCTTAACCAGGGTCAAGGTCATAATAAAAGAGGTCAAAGTTCTCAACAATTTTCAATGTTTTGATGTAATGTTAGTGTGAACCCAAAAGTTAAAAGTAAAGATCACATGACATGTCAAAATGTGTGGGTTGCCATTTCACCTTAAAATGACACTCTGACTGATGTTCATACTTCAAAGTATAGCCCTACTAGTCAGTCAGAGAAGTCCTGGTAGTCAGCCCTCCAGTAGGGGCCACCTCCAGGTGGCCCCTCCAGTGGTGGCTATAGGTGTGCTGCAGTGGGGGAGGTGTTAGAGCTAATCTCTCACTCCCCCTCACAGAGTTAATAGGTCATGATTTTGTAGTTGCTTAAAAAACATACTGCTGCCTATTAGAAAGAAGAAAGCTAGACATTTTCTAGACCTTATTTAACCAGGGAATATGTGAGTGCCATTTTTAACTATGTGAGATGAATACTTCATACCATAAAATGCTCCTGAACTTAAGTTTTGAGTTCACCTTGGAGAAACATGATTTTTATCTCTTCAATTTATTAAACAAATACATGTATATTAAAGCCCTCTTCAAGCCCATTAAAATGATACCCTAATTGTCCAAATCCACCTGTAAACAGCTTCAGAATCAATAAGTAAAAACATGTCAACTTCAGCTGCTCCATTTTTGCTAAATCACACTTTTAGCCTCTGCGCACGGCAGACCCATGCACGGCAGTTATGTCAGTGCCTAACCAGTCACCCTGACCTTGTTTACAAATACACAGTCACAGGCATGGCTAGGGTACCAATAGAAAGCTATCGATTCAAGGATTCTAATAGTTCCAAAATTTTAAAGATAAGGTGGGGGGAAACTTGAATTGTTGGAGGAATTGAAAAATGTATTTTTTTCAGAGCTTTGGTTCACACACTTTTACTGGTTGGTTCACACAGTTGAGGCCATAAATTGATCCTACTCATCAAGACAAATCTAATGATAGGTCATTAGTAGCTGAGAGCCAAGGGACTCTCCTGAAAATTTTGGGTCAAAAAATTTGGACACATGAGACCGGAGATAAAAAATTAAGCTCTGACCTTGTCCTTGATCTTAAATGACCTGAAAATAAGGTCACCTGAGCTGGTAGGGTATTTGATACATATTTATAGTATTTAAGCATACTTATATTACCAGGTAAATTTGGTAGTCTCTTTAAATCTAGGTAGAATTTAGGTCTCGTTGAAAAGTGACCTTTGACCTTGACCGACAGAAGGTCACAGGTGAGCTAGATCGACCGGGCATCCAACACTCATCATTACATTTTTTATTTGAAGGAAATTAGTTAAAAATTGATAAAATGAGAACAGAAATTGTGTTTTCACCACCAGGCAGTTATCTGAAATTTTCACTGAATATCTATTTCAATTAGATCTATCCAGCCATAACATCAGTTTACACATCTAATGTATTCGAAAATTTTGTGACTGTGCCTACAGTGACAGTCATGTCTCATGACATTGACACTCACACTGTCCTTTTTGTCCCCTATCCCCAGTGCCTGTGGCTGTTCTGCAGTGGACAGTTTGAGGTTCCTGGCGGTCAGTTTTCACTTCTTAAACCTAAGAAGATGTGAAGTTTTGTCAAGCTAGTCAAGAAGGCAGTTGCCCAGTAACAGTACCAGTTTTCATTTGTGTGCCACGCCCACACACTGACACAGTCAACTCAAGGACAAGGACAGCGTGTTTTGGTATAGTGTGGGGATTTCACACCGTCTGCCGTTCCCATGTCACTCTGTACACTCCCTAACATAGGCACTTACCTAATTTTTCAAGATTTTATCCCATTAAACTTATCTAATGAGCAATGGATAGATCTTGAAAAAAGACGTGGATTTGCTTTTTAAATGAAGTCTCTATGTCAATTTAAAGTGGAATTATGACCGGCTAAAGGTACCAAATCAGACCCAGAATTCTGCCATAGTTAAGAGTTTAATTTGGATCCAATTTTGTGATCAAGCAAGATGAATCCAAGGTAGACTAGATCACTGAAATGATTATTTTGGGCAATTTTCTTTTCAGATAAGTAAGATAAACCCCCAGCAATGTAAATAATGATACATTTTATCATAATCAAACAATGTAAAAGCAAATTTTTGAGGTCATCTTTTCCCTTGAACTGCATGCTCTGGCAGAACCACGGCAGAACATCGTCTTTGACTCAGGATTTTTGAATGATCATAACTTCCATTTAAATTGTCTTAAAAACTTCATTTAAAAAGGAAAACCACTTATTTCTATCACATCTATCAATTTCTCACCACATAAGATGCATACAGTAAGGTCTTAATTGAAAAGTAAGTGCCCAACATGGGGGAGGTTGGGACAAGTGTCCAGAAATAATCTTGCCCAAAAAGTTTGCAGGGTCTGTCAAACATACTGCAGCCCCTTAGAAAAAGAAAAGCTATACATTTTCTAGATCATTTTTAACCATGGAACAGGTGGGAACCATTTATTTTTAGGTGCTCAGTGATCTTCTCATCATAAAATGGTTCTAAACTTTTGGATGAATTTCAATGGGTCAAAGGCAAAATTCCCTGCATTAAATCTTGTACAAAAAATATTCATTTTGAAGGTCTAGCCAAGCCTGTTAAAATGAGCTCTTGTTTGTAAAGATCCTCCAATAAATAGCTTCAGAATAAGCTTGCAAAGAAAGGGGAGTTTAACACTAAGGCCACCTAAATTTGATAACTTGGATTACGGGATTTTTCACCCTCAACTTTGGTCGGATAGATGGAAAAAAAAAAAAATTTCCGAAATTAGAGCCCAAAAATCCCATCGGCCAGAGGAAAAAAAAAAAAAAAAAGGCCCATGTTAAGTCATGTTTTGGGACACCAAATGTACATTTCAGCCAAGAAAAGGTTGATTTTGACAATTGTATGTCACATGTAAAGGTTAAAACTTTATATTTGTTCATCTCCATCGACATTTTATAATTTTTTTACCCCTAAATGTTGAAAAATCTCATCGGCCAGAGGTAAAAAAAAAAAAAAAAAATTATTTTTTTTTGATTTTGCCAAGAATCTCGTCGCCGGATCCGTAATCCAAGTTATTAGAATAAAATGGCCTAACAGTACTACCCAGTTTCAGCTTTATCACAGTTTCACACCTCTACTGCAGCAGACTCACACAGTGGAGGTATTTTAGTGCCTACCTAACATCATATGCCTAGGGACCGGTTGGCAGGTTTAGTTTTGGTAGTGATCGGTTAACTTTAAGGGGTGCAGATTCGGCCAACGACCAGACGACGCAGCAAGCAGTACGCCCTCTGGAGGGTGAGTGGGGAGGGATGGCCATAAACACAGTGCCCATGCGGTAACGGTCACTGCAGAGTTTGCATTTCTCAAGCCTAATACAGACAAGTAAAGGGTATTCCAAAGAACAGATGATTGTAGTCATGTTGGCCACCATTGTCTGTGTATGTCTGATATGTGTTTTATACCTGTCAGTATGAAAATAGTTCAATATAGATGAGGATGGCAGTTGACAGTTGGCTGCCCAAAATTTGATAATTAGCCAAATCAAAATTGATTTTACAAATTAATGTGAGAGTCTCTTTTGAAATTATTTCTACATATCAATAGTGCAAGACATTATGCATTCAAATCACTAAGAGTGCTCAAAAGTGCTCCAGGTTTAATAGGAGAAATATAACTGGGAAAAGGGGGTGACCTTCATAGACTCATCATTAGACAACACTGGCCATCTTGACCTATTTGGGTGATGTGAACCCTGTGCTGGCTGCTCTGTGACTGAGACACACAGCCTGGTGCGGCCGCATATATGGTGTGATATATAGAGGGCGCGCAAGTGCTTGTTACGCCGTCTGGCCAACGGCATGGCAATAGCATGGGGCCATCCATAAATTACGTCATGCAAAACTTGACCATTTTTTACCCCCCTCCTCCCCCCTCGTCATGTTTTTTGCCAAGTTTGTAATCCTGAAGGTATATGGAAAATTAATTCTGTCATGCCGGGCCTGACCCCCACCCCCTCCAGCATGACGTCATTTGTGGATGGCCCCCTACATTCAATTGGATGTGTATTCCAGTTTTAATATTAAGTTAATTACCATCTTTAACCTAGATAAGAATCTGACTCTAAGCTGAGGTTGGGTGACTGCACAAGTGAAGCATCTGTTTGGGGAGTGAGCTTTATCGTTGAGCTGGAGGGGCCTAGCCTGTGAGGGGTGAGGCAGAATTTTTTTTCATCCCATCTGAACTCGGGGTGATGGGGGGGGGGGGGTTGGAAATTTACCTGTTTCAGTGAAAGGCCTACAGTTTTATTTGGGGCATGGTTATCGTTGCAGCTTAAAACTTTAATTACAGCTCAAACTTTATTTTCTCTTGTAACTCAGGGGGCTGATTCCCCCAGGAGGCCGATGTATAATTGTTACTTTGCAAAGTGTTGAGACCATTATTTTCCTCCTTTAATGTGCGCATTTTCCTGTGTATTGCCAGTTGAGTTGGGCCCTCTTGGAGAATCCGCGCAAATTTCCTGCTCTCAGATGCTGAAGGGCATCTGTACTAAAAATCCATCACCCAGTCAAGACTGAAATCATTTGAAATAATGCGGATAATAGAAAAGATTGTCAAATATGTGTGTTTATATATATGTATGTGCATACTTGTGTACATATGTATAATATTGCTTGTGGCTATCGCTCTGAAATTATCCCCTACTCCCGTAAATCCCAGTCGTGGCAAATTTCGGGACTAGGTAAGTCCGAGGCTTTACACAGGTTATGGAATCCTGTTGAACTTGGTGGTGGTTTATAGACCATAATGGTCTGTATAAGCGCCCGGGCGCTCATTAATTTTAAACCCACTGTACCCCAGGCGCTTATACGAGACAGGCGCTTATTTGAATACTGTTTTCAGTGCTTAAGATTAATTTCAATACCCCCGGACTCCCCCCCCCCCGCAGCTTATTTGATACTGGCGCTTATTTAAGACCCCGGTACTTAAACAGGCCATTACGGTAGTTCTTGCACTTGCACTATAGGATAAGACAATACATATCTACAATACCTCAGATATTTACAGTATCCCAAACCTTTTGTATGTTTATACATGGGTAAAAATGTTTTTGAAATAGACGCTTGTGAAAAGTTCCCATTACATTGTTATATGCATTAAAAGTGATGGAGTGACATCTTGAACATTTTGAGCCCCCATGTATAGAAAAATGGGATCCTGTTATGGCGCCCCCGTTATTTACAGTGATTGAAAAGGTGCCTATTCAGTAATTGATATTGTTCTTTGTTCTTGTAGATTCACGTACACATCTACAGTTTGCAATGGACTATATCTTGACGCGATCTTAGAGGTGTGATCGACAAATTTTCCGGCCTGGTGAAAGATAGCACATCACAAAAACAGTGAAGACATGGCATTGTCGATAGGCACACGGTCATCACTAAGAATGGCAAGATCTTCTATTAGATGTGTGTCTGCCTCGAAATCCCAGTGGCTCTATTCGACTAACCGTCAAAAGTGTCACACTCAGAGGCATGTTGTCTATCATCAAAGCAATACACATATTGGAGTTAAACTGCCACATGAAACAAGAACTATATCCAGAATTCCTCCAATGAAGGTTCAATTCACTCAGTCCAACCAGTTGTGTACAAATGCCGCTACAATTCAGATTGAGGTGGGTATCATCCAGTGACACTCCTTTAATCTGCAGTGCCCTAATTAGGGCATGCTTTTGTTACTATAACTCTATATGTTAGAAACAATAGTATGCCCTTTGGTAGTTGGGGTCGCCGCCATTCACCTCAGTGTTAAATCCTGAATATGTAACATTCTATATCCGTCTCCATTGACCTTTTCTCTTTGATATATTGCCTAATCACTGTAATGGTGAATACTAGAGAGATAGCCAGTTTCTATGCTGCTTTTATTTTTCATAAAGAGTGCAGAAAAAGTAGTTTAGGGGTTGTTGAAAAGAAGGTTTCACAAGGATATTATTGGTCTTTGTAGCAGACAGACTGGCACCTCCAAACATGCCAGCCAATCAGATGTGTGGTCAGCTGTGACAGATGTCTTCTGCACTCCCAGAGGCGTAGGAAGCAAATCTTCATTGGGGGGGCCCAGTGAGGGCACCGTCGCGACCGCCTTGAATTGTCGGCTGATGCGTGATGGCGTCTATATAATGCGTATTTAGAATTCATATAGAAAAGTAACTTTTGGTAAATTTTGGATCTGACTTTAGGCTCAGACCCCTATTTTCCCTATGACATCACCATAATAATCTTATTTGAGATGTAAAGTTTTAGCTTCTTTTCCATTGTGTTTATGAGTTCTTGGAAAATATTGGGGGGGCCCAGACATACTCAGGCCCCACCTCCTTCATGATTGGGGGGCCCCTGGCCCCCCCTTTTCCTACGCCCCTGACTCCCCTCCTTTCCTACGTGACAACAACCTGTTGATGGCATTTACACATGTAGACATGCCCTCAGTCTTACTGAACAATGAAGCCACAATTAGGGTGAATGTGAACGACCTGTTGATGGTATCAATTCAGCCCACAAATAGCACAGTGTAGTTGTCTCAAAACATTAACATAGTCCTTTCAGCGCTGTATTATACTCCTATTTAAATCTTTTGTCAGAATTGACAACTAATGGTGGGATGTTGTCATTAATGTTAACGTTTTAAGGAAAGCATTGTGTTATATTAACAGCATAAGTCCTTATGTAAAAAGACCATAATTTGACCCCCCCCCCCTGTTAACTCTTTAAGGACAACTCAGCACTAGGATTACTGTTGATACTTTTAACACCAATATCATTTTGAGGAAAGTATTACACTTTAATATTAACACTTTAAGGACAGCATCATGTTACTAGACATCAATCACATACTTGAGTCTATATAGATCGTACTTTTTTTGCTCATAGTGGAAAATACAGTGTCTCTAGGGATGTTGGACAACTTGTAGGATGTAGCTTATAGGTCTCTGTATAAACCTATTGTGTGGCCAGGGTATGGTAGTAGGGGTACCATTCGTACCCCTTTCACTCCAGCAGTAGTACAACAGCACCCTCCTCACTCCACACTCCCCAGGGCTGCATTCATGCATCATTACAACCAACACATATTTGTGAATAGCCAATGCCCTACTTCATCATGTTTCTAGGAGTGAATATAGGATCCCCCTGAGATCAGACATGATGCATGAATTCAGTGCTATTGTAATGGTTTGTATTCCTAACCAGTTGGGTTCAGGTCTTGTGATTCGAAAGGAAAGACAAAGACAGTATTCCGAGTGTATGCCAACAGTTTTATTTGTTACACCTTCCGGTTACCCTGTAATTCTATGGATAGGGAAACATGATGTTACATGCGTTATGTATGGAGGCCTACATGGCCTCTGACGTGGTAGGTGAGCGCAGAGCCTTTAATAGAGATGCTCCCGGTTCGTCGCCAGGTGTCCCACGGACCCGGATAGGTGCTGCCACCTACCCGGAACCTCAGGAACACCAGGCGACAGGTCTCAACCGCCACGCCAGACGGCACCAGTTATTATTATACCTCTACACTATTAATTCTACTCGCTGAGATTCAATGTATGATTCCCCTAAGGGCTGTATTATGGTGCATGAGTTGTAGAGTCTTGGCTTCTCTGATCATGACCATTGATAAACTCTTTAAGGCTTGTACTAATGTACTAGTATCAGCATCAATTAGTACAGTATCATAATGTCAACTCAATAAACACAGTGCTATAATTAACATTAACCCTTTTAGGAATGCATTGTATTAATTACATTGGGACACCCCCCTAATGGTCCATGGCCAATGATTAAATGTGAGCTCTGGTTTGTTATGGCCATCGTCTATGGAAATCAATCATACTTGTGTCTTAAACATTTTAAAGTCATCACTTTGTGTATTATGTTATGATGTCAACACTTTAAGGACAGCTCTAGACTATTCTATAATGTTAACACTATAAGGACAGTATTATCTTATGCTAACCCTATAAGGGAAGGATTTTATTATTGTTAGGACGCCATTATGCTCTAGTGCTTACTCAGGAAGGACAGGACGGTGCTCTGATTGATGTCAAGCCACATTTTTGTTATTAGGGGAGCGTTATTACAATGTTAATCCTCAATGCACATCATTATTCTATGATGCCACCCAGTTACCCGTTAAGGACAGCATTGTGTTATAAAGTTACCCATTCAAGGACAACACAATGTTATAATGTGAACACTTTAAGGACAGCATTATGCTATCACTTTAACAGTATTTGTTATGATATTAACCATTTAAGGGCAACACCGTGCTATAATTTATTGATATAACACTTGAAGGACATAGTTATTCCAGTGATTTAGACAAGATAGATAGATAGATAGATAGATAGATAGATTAGATAGATAGATAGATAGATAGATTAGATAGATAGATAGATAGATAGATTAGATAGATAGATAGATAGATAGATAGATAGATAGATAGATAGATAGATAGATAGATAGATAGATAGATAGATAGATAGATAGATAGATAGATAGATAGATAGATAGATAGATAGATAGATAGATAGATAGATAGATAGATAGATAGATAGATAGATAGATAGATAGATAGATAGATAGATAGATAGATAGATAGATAGATAGATAGATAGATAGATAGATAGATAGATAGATAGATAGATAGATAGATAGATAGATAGATAGATAGATAGATAGATAGATAGATAGATAGATAGATAGATAGATAGATAGATAGATAGATAGATAGATAGATAGATAGATAGATAGATAGATAGATAGATAGATAGATAGATAGATAGATAGATAGATAGATAGATAGATAGATAGATAGATAGATAGATAGATAGATAGATAGATAGATAGATAGATAGATAGATAGATAGATAGATAGATAGATAGATAGATAGATAGATAGATAGATAGATAGATAGATAGATAGATAGATAGATAGATAGATAGATAGATAGATAGATAGATAGATAGATAGATAGATAGATAGATAGATAGATAGATAGATAGATAGATAGATAGATGCATGCAATGTTACATTGACGGTCCCCATAATAAGCACCAGTCTCGAATAAGCACTGGGGGTAAAGGGGTATTGAAAACATTCTTGTTACATTGACGTTACAGGTTTTTCCTCTATCACTTAATTGCTGTGTAGTTTGAATATTGTGCGTAGTGCGTAAGATTGTTTTCAATACCCCTTTACCCCCAGTGTTTATTCGAGACCGGCGCTTATTTGAGACCCTGGCGCTTAAATAAGCTATTTCGGTATGCCCTTTTTGGGTTGTGGCATATAACGAGGTTTCATATTTATTTTGTGTGCGCGGCCATGTTAGTCTGTCCTCAGAATTTCTCGCGAGATTCAGATGGGTGCCATACTTCCAAACTACCTGACATGCCAGGAACAGATGAGGCGAGATCAGGTCCAGAAGTCGCTGATGTCAGCCTGCATGTGCCGCTCCCGGCAACCAGTCTGGTTCCATAAGGCCGCTTTACGAATGCAGTAATACATAACATTGCTATTAATTACATTTCAATATGACTTTCAGGACACAGAAGAAAGAGTACTTCTTGAAGCTGTTAACACGATGTCATTTGATGAGCTCTACCTATATCAGCACTTTACAAAGTCAATATCAGCCAACGTTATAAAGCACAGGGAAACCACGGGGCCCATCTCGTCTACACAAGAATTACTTCAGGTAATAAGTTAACCCCTTCAGTGTCTCATAGTACTGTACGGTAATCATATTTCATCTTTCATATTTTCCTTTCACAGATTTCGCATTTTCAGGCTGCATTCATGCATCATACCAACCCTATGGGGTTGATACACTCCCGGAGGGTCGGCATGATGCACCAATGATGAACAGAGCTAATATCGTTGCCTCAGTGCAACAAGGTTGTAACTGACATTTCGACAAAATTGAGTTTTTTTCTGTCTCAACATCTATTGACCCATATCTACCTACTGGGTACTATGAAAGTATTGGAAGTTCTGTCTATGATATTTGTATCTACAGGCCCCAGTGCGATTGGGTTATGTCCACTTGGTGCTACAGTAATTGTAACACTTATTTTGCCTCTCCTGCAAAACCTGAAAAATGCAGATACAACCTTGTTGCACTGAGGCGACGATATAAGTTTCCACATTTAACTAATATAAATCTGATTTAGGACGTGACCCACCATCAATATCCATTTTGTTTACACATCAGTTTTAAAGCGTAGATCAATGTCTTGAAAATCCATTTTTAGGTGTCTGGCATGACAGAGGACCGAGTTGAGAAGATGAATTATTAAATCAACAAGAAGATATTGAAAAGTGTGAAGCAGTCTGTGATCACGGGTCTTGGATCCTCCATTCATCCACGGCTAAGGCTTAAAGAGGTAAACTTCACATCATCTTGTGACCAATTTCATCAGATTTTGTATTTAAAGATAGTATATCCGATGATTTGGTCTCCAAAATTAATCTTCTCAAAAATGGGACAGGATCTTCACGTGGACCATTATTACTCAACTGTATACTTTTATCAACCTTATTTTCACCAAATCCACTCAATTTGAAGGTTATTGCTAGATTCAAGCTCAATGTGAACAAGTTAGACGGCACAAATTAAGTCGCACCCATTAGAAATCCATTGGAGGAAGCCTGAGGCTGAGTATTGTTGCCCCATACCATAAACCTTTCTGTCCATTCATCACATTTAATCATTAGTTATCATTTCAAAATGAAATTATTGTCTTAGTGTTTGGAAGATATTCAAGAATGAATTAAGAAATCTCATTTTCGGATGTACTAACTTAAATTTTCCCTAACTTAGATAGTCCATTTTTCCAGTGGGACATACAGTCTTAGAATAGATAAAAACGAAATCTCACAACTTCAAATCAGTGAATTCGATGAGCGTTGTTGGGAGAAAGCCTGCTAAGATAAGCCATTACATTCTGGTATCATGACAACCTTCTGGGGTTTATGAAAATGCATTAAAATACTATGCAGGGAGGTCGAACGCACCCAGCCAGAGAAGTGCCCAGCAATATCACTCCCAGCAGACAACTGTTTTTTTGGCATTCTATAGCCCTATTAGGGAGCACAAACTTCGCTGAACAAACAAACAAGTACCAAGGAACCTGTATATGTGAAGTCCCTCTCAAATTCGTCAGTAAATTACACAGAAGCAAACCACATTTAGGTCGCACATGGACAGAACTGAGCGATAATTGAAGCAAGTAGCACCAGGAAGTGCATGACGAAAACCATACTCCCGTTCGGCCCATATAAACAATAACAACACGGCATAAGCGTAGTCTCACTCGGTAGACTCTCACGATCATTTTGGCGTTTGTTGGGCCTCTCTACGACAATTTTAAGCTGTACAATATATTTAAGGAGTGACATACCTAGACAGATATAAATGCTGCTAAACAGGCAGTTGGTAGTTGAGATATCATAGAGCCTTGCTGTGGTATCTGACTTGAGTGTGCTGGGTGTGTTCGAGACACTACTACTACAGTTAGTAACAGTAACTCTACAACTTTAAAGTAAACAACTATTCTTTAAGCAACTACACTGTGAGAAACCCCCATAAACTATATATTGTTAGAATCGTGAGATCAAGCCTGATTCAATGCACTTGATAATTAGTGGGTCTGACGCACAGGGATAGGAACCGCCCTACGTGCTCGACAACAAAACTGTCAGGCAGACAGTCAGATCGTGACGATTCAAAGTTTGCCAGAAAGTAGACGCTCCAAGGATTCTAGATCCAAAAGAATTTTTCAAATTGGATGGTTCTAACCGGTCCATATTGAATGTCTAACTGAATGCACCCAAAGGTATGGAGGCAGGCTCTATGTAACATGTAGTAGCCATACATAGCTCCATGTCCATGTGTTCTGAGTTGTCGGTGCTGTATCATCAACTTAACCACATATGAAATATGAGTATATAACCCAGTGAACCACTGCACAGGTCGATTTCCTATTAGCTGTCCCTCCCCAGCCCTATTGTGACTAAATACCCAACACTGGTCAAGGTTTTGTCAGCTGGTAGGGGTTAGACCTTGTGCATCTTTAGACTTCGCCCAGGTTTTAATATGTCAACATCAAGTGTCAGTGATCAATGTGGGGGTGCTGTATCTATTCCAACCGGTGCACCTCTGGTCACAATGGAGAGCAACTCATCTGGGGAAGGGGAGGCCCCTATGGACTGTAAAAACACTGACAAAGCAGCGAAAAAAAGAATGCCTGAAGAAGCAGGACTGTCTGATGACGATACTGATAGAAAACTGAGGGTCACCGAAGAAGCCCACCAACACCAGTCTAACAGCGGGGTAGCTGGTACTGCTAGCAAACCTACACTAACCCAGAACATCAACCCTGAGGAGCTGAGTTTACTCACGCTAGCTAGAACTTTAGCCAGGATTGAGGAACGGCTTATCAGAGTCGACAACACTGGTCAAACTACTGCAAGCGACATCAAGGAATTCAACGATAACCTTTCAAGTGTGGCGGAGGATGTAGAAATCAACAAGGACGACATCCAGGTCCTGAAGGAGCAAGTCGCTAAGCTCCAGACGGATCTAACGGAAACAAAGAACCAACTATCAGAGACGAAAACCAAGCTGGAGGAAACTGAGATACAGGTTAAAGAAAATAAGGCTCACCTCGAGAGAAATGAGGACAACACCATCAAACAGGAAGCGTACTCAAGAAAATTGAACTTACTGCTGGATGGCCTCCCAGAGGGTGAAAACGAAACATCTGAAAGTTTGAGGGTAGAGTTGGGAAGAATCTTTTGGCGCCATGCAAAAATGGAGAGTAGCTGCATTGACGTGGCTCATCGCATTACGAGGAACCCTGGACAAGCTACAAGGCCTGTACTAATAAGGCTGAAATTCCTGGATGCAAGAAATAAATTGTGGGGGCGAAGAGCACAGTTTAGGGACTACAAAGTAAACGGTGCCCAACTCTGGCTCAGTGAGGATATCCCCACCAAACTGAAAGGGGAACTAGCTAAAGTTAAAAAGACGTATTGGGTGGCCAAGAACCATGGCACTTACAGAGAGGTGAGAATGTCGGGCACATCCCTGTACCTCGATGGCAAGCTCTACAACAAAGAAAACTGGGACACTCTTCCTGAATATTTGGGACCAGAGGCTCTGGCTACACTAGAAAATGAGAACACTGTAGTTTTCTTCACCAAGGCCTCCCCTTTTAGCAACCACTACCCTGCTACATTTAAGATTGGAGACAAGACCTACACATCGATGGAGAAATACCTCGCCATACAAAGGTGCATTATCGCAAGGTGTGAAGACTTAGAGAGACAGGCATGGCGGCTGGACGTGCCTGCCAAGCTAAAGGGCATACTACACAAGTGCAGGGAAGAGCACAAGGACGAATGGATCGCTAAATCCAAGTCCATCGCAATGGAAGGGATTAGGGCTAAGGTCCAACAAAATCCACTCATTCGCCAGCGTCTCCTTAGCACAGGAAATAAGGTTATTGGTGAAGCCTCAAACGATGCTGTATGGGGCATAGGGATGAGACTGACTGATAAGAACGCCTTAAACCAGGAGCTATGGTCTGGAAAAAACCTGCTTGGTAAAATTCTCCAAGAAGTGCGCCAGGAATTTGAGGATACTGCTTAACTTACTCCGCCCCAAAATGTGTACATGTATATGTATGTGTGTGTGTTGATGGTAATGACTGCAACAGCTGGGTATAATCATGTGGTGCTCAAGATTCATTCAACTTAGGGATGGATCGAAATAGTCTTAATTAAAATACCCAACAAAAATGAACATATAATCAAACAGCTCTCTCAGGTGCATGAGATGCATGGTATATGGAGCAACTAAATGTGAATGCTCTACTTTTCTCTTCTTGTGTGTTTATGTTTATCTGTTATTTGTGTGCGCAAGATTATGTACATCATTTTGGTAGTTGTGTTATTGTATTTTGCTTCTATGAGGTGCCAACAGAATGTTAGCAAGGCTTACATGATGATATATGTGTATTGTACCCTCACAGCGTGGCTGTGGATGATTGTAAGACAACTGAACCTAAAAAGTAGAGTTATTGGTACCCCACAAATTCTGTGTAAAACCAAATATAATATGACCCTTATTCTGAATCCAAAATGTTATGACCAATAACACAAGAGTGATTAACCTATGCTCCTTTAATGTTAATGGCATAAGGGTGAGAGATAAGCGAAGAGCTATTTTCAAGAAGCTAAAGGATGAAAGTTATAATATTGTCTTCCTTCAGGAAACCCACTGCACAGCAGAAGTGGAAAAGATTTGGAAGGCTGAGTGGGGTGGTGATATGGTATGTGCAAATGGCAGCTCATCATCCAAAGGTGTAGCCATACTCTTCAATAGAAATTACCCTTACAAGTGCCTAGAAAAGACACTGGATGCCAATGGGAGGTATATTATATTGCACATCGAGGTTCAGGGAGCGGAGTATGTCTTATGCAATATTTATGCTCCAACACAAAACTATGAAGCAGACCAGATGGCTGTATTAGATGAAATATCAGATAGATTAAAAGGCTATGAAGTCGAAAACTTTCTCCTTGGAGGTGACTTTAATGAAACCCCGGACCCATATATAGACAGAAGGGCAACTAATAGTATAAGGGCAGCTAATAAGCAGTATAGGAAGCAAATATACAGTCTACAAGATACTCTCAGCTTAGTAGATATATGGAGAGTTAGACACCCTAATTTACGTAGATATTCTTTTCATAGGCAGGAGCAAGCATCCAGGATAGATTTCTGGCTAGTGTCTGAGCATTTGACAGGCTTCGTTCATAAAACAGATATCCGTCCTGGAACGCTGTCTGACCACAGTAAGGTAACACTGGGAATCTCCAGTGCTGACCAGGACAGAGGCCCAAATGTGTGGAAGTTTAATAATACCCTTCTCTCAGATAAAGACTATGTGAATCAACTTAAGACTATGCTTGGAAAATGTAAGATAGAATACCAGGATCTGGCACCCAATGCGAAGTGGGAGATTCTGAAGTATGAGATAAGGAAATTTTCAATTAATTACAGCAAAAAGAAGAAGGCAGAGTCTAAAAAGGTGGAGAGGGAGTTAGCAAACAGTCTAGGCAAATTGACTGCAGCCTTTGATGAGGGCCATGATGTAATTGATGAAATGGAAAGTGTTAAGAGAGACCTGAAAGATATTGAATTGAAGACAGCTAGAGCCATCATGTTTAGGTCAAAAGCGAATTGGTCCCAGGTGGGTGAACGACCAACCAAATACTTTTTGAATTTAGAAAAGAAGAATTTTATGGACAAACTTATTACTCAACTGAAAGATCAAAATGGGCATATAGTCACTGAATGCAAAGATATCCTTAGCGTACAGAAGCAATTCTACAGAAATCTGTACTCAGATAGCTATAGAGAGTTAGATGATATTGATGACAGTTGTCCCTTCATAGATACAAACAACTTAGCTGTCTTGTCTGACAACCAGAGAGAGATGATAGAGAGACCCTTATCAAAGTCAGATTTTCTCAACAGTCTTAAATCTTTAAAGAATGGGAAGTGCCCAGGCACTGATGGGCTAAGTGCAGAGTTTTATAAGTTCTTCTGGACTGATATTGGGGATGATGTTAGTCAAAGTCTATGCCACGGAAACGGGCAGCTTGAGCCAAGAACAGAAACGTGGCATTATAACCCTTATCCCTAAAAAGGAAAAAGATAGACTCCAGCTAGGAAACTGGAGGCCGATCAGCCTGTTGAATACAGACTATAAGATCTACACCAAGGCCCTGGCAGAAAGGATAAAACCCCACCTCCCTAGTATTATAAGCTCAGATCAATCTGGATTTGTTAGGTCAAGGTATATAGGAACAAGTATTCGCACAGTTGAAGATATATTAGCATACACCACAAAGTTAGGTCGCCCTGGTATTCTGATGGCGGTTGATTTTGAAAAAGCATTTGATAAGATAAGGTGGGAGTTTATCTTTAAGGCACTTGAAAGGTTTGGATTTGGGGAAAAATATGTCTCATGGGTCAGGATATTATATAAAGACATTGTTGCCTGTGTCATAAATAATGGGTACACAAGTGACTGGTTTGAACTTGCATGCGGAACCAGACAGGGATGCTGTCTATCGCCTTTTTTGTTTGTTATTGCTGTAGAACTGTTAGCTCATAATGTACGCATGAATGTAGATATTAAAGGTATAAGACTTGGTACTAGAGAAGTAAAGATATGTCAATATGCTGATGATACCACTTGTTTTATCGAGTCAGCAGCAGCTCTACATCACCTGCTGGACTGTTTGAGAAGGTTTAGGAGGTACTCTGGTCTGAAGGTGAATAGATATAAGACACAATATCTTGCACTCGGTGGTATTGACACTAGTCAGACCGGATTGGAGGGTCTTGCATGGAGCGAAAGATTGATTGTCCTGGGCATCTCTGTAGCACCAAATAGGACAGAAGCCCAAAATTACTCGTGGAACTTTGAACCCCAGATACAAAAAATCACCAGCATAAGTGAGGATTGGAGACACCGCAACATCTCACTCAAAGGTAAAACTATCATCATAAACAGCCTAATGCTACCATGTGTGATGTTCCCGGCCTCAGTCACCACTACACCATCTAGAGCAATAGATGAAGTCAATAGAGTTGTTGACAGATTCCTATGGGGCTCCAACAGGAACAAGGTGGCCAGGGCACGTGTTCAGGCACAGACTAAGCATGGTGGACTTGCAGTAGGCAACTTTAAAACGAAAATCATTGTATCTAACATAAACTGGATCAAAAGGTTCTATTGGGATACCACCATGGTTCCATGTGATTTTATTAAGTTATTTCTCCATGAAGTGTCTGACTTGAAACTGTTCATTCATACAAAATCAGATATTAACATACCACGAGAAGCAAGCCCATTCTATTATCAGGTTCTCAAGGACTGGCATGAATTCCAAAATGTCTCACTAGTAAGAGAAACGGAGGTCCGTAATGAAGTATTGTGGAAGAATAAGTTTATCACTATCAATAATACACCAATATTTTGGAAGTCTTGGAGGGAGGCTGGTATTGTCAGGGTTGAAGATTTACTGGATAATGGAAGTTTTATGTCAGACACTCAAATTTCTCAAAGGTATGGTGTTCAGTGTAACTTTCTTCAGGCTCTACAAATCCGACAAAGTATACCAGGTAGCTGGAGAGCTAGCATATCCAGTGACGAAATTCAAGGCCAAATGACTGTATCTGGGTCATTGATAATAACCCAGATGTAGTTAATCTCTTTTCAACATCGAGCAAGGAATTGTATTGGATTGTTCTATACCGTCACTCACAACAAATGCCAAGGAATGAAATGAAATGGGCAAAAGTCTTTCCTGAGGTCCAATTTACAAAGGTTCCATGGTATGACATATATATGTGTCCATACCAAGTGAGTAGGGAAACAAAGTTACAATCATTTCAATATAAGGTACTCCATAAAATACTAGCTTGTAACAAATACCTGTTTGATATACGTGCAAGGGAAAGCCCAGAATGTATATATTGTGATGGTAAGACTGACACTCTTGATCACTTCCTTGTGAAATGTCCCCCAGTAGCCTACTTCTGGAAGTCAGTCGTACGATGGATAAACACTGTTGCTAAGATTGATACAGGGAATTTAGATGATCATGAATTGATACTTGGATTATGTAGAAAAATTCCAAATGGTGATATCATCAACAATGTAATGCTTAGAACCAGGTTTTACATTTATAGGCAGCGTTTGTATCACAAGTGCCATCTTGATCTATTGCAATGGATAGGAGAGTTTAAACACTCTCTTCTCTCAGAAAAGTTTATATGCAGTCTAGAGAACAAGCAAAAGAGGTTTAGGAAATGGGAGGCTATTTTGGACTCAATGTAACCGCTATGCATACACTGAAAGAACCCTAGTATCTCACTCATAGCATACTTCCTAGATAGGGGAACGGAGCTGCGAAAACTGTATCGATGTAGAGGTATATCAGTATCTAGTCTCTATCACTAGTCATATAGAACACATCTATTGTCATACTCACTATAATAATGCGCTATGTATTGTCCTGTGGTGTCCTGTGGTGTTTATATAACAAAATATCAAAAAATGTAGCGAAGACCTGTATAGCTATAGACATTATTTTATTTTTAAATAAAAAATGAGCGCTGCTGTATATATATAAAAAAATACTATGCAGACTTGAATGGTTCAATGTTTCATCTCTAGCTCATATGATGCACATTGTTTGACTACAGATGCCTGCGAGTGTGGTCAGCATTCACATACACCTTCCCCATGTAAGCTGGATCAGGATGACGCGGGACCTTACGGTGGACGACTGGCAAACGGTGTCACTTGTAGACGAAAACAAGAAATTAAGATACGACCATGCAGTATACCAACAGAAGGTACGTTCATATTTACAGATACTACTGGCACTGACTCATCCTCCATCAATGATTCCAGGAATGCACTCAACACGGCGGTCGTTTCCCGGTACTGTATTTCCTTGATTATAAGTCGGGGCTTGAATATAAGCCTGAACCGTTTATATGCCTGGTGAATACCCACTGTCTCAAATAAGAATAAAAGGCACGGTTCCATAATTATACTGGTAGTACTTAGATATAATATTATAAGCCTGCCTCGAATACAAGCCTACCTCGTTTAAAGGCCAAGTCAATTTCCCTTTTATTTAAAATCAATACAAGCCCAGGCTTATTGAGGAAATATGGAATCTGCAAGTGATGCACCTGAAGGTTGAATGTCTATTCTAATATCAATCCTCAGCGATTCTAATGTGTTTTTACTTTGATATGTGACACAACACACTTTTAGATTAAGTATAGTGTTGGTAATTGACTTGTCATACATAATATAGCATCAGTACTGCTGGAAGTGACATCGTTATCTCCCGAGGTCCACTCAGGCACCGAGAGGTGCCGAAGAGTGAATCTGAATAGCATCGGTACTGACGAGGTCCTTGGTAGGACTGTGGCCAGTCATGATAAAAGTAGTGTGTTCAGTATTGTTCTGCCATTGATTGTTAAAACCTTTGTGCTTCAATCCTCACACTGTAGGTATGGGAGTTATGTAGCCACATGCCTGCAGCTGACCTGTATCTCCTGGAGGAGACGCCCCTCCGTGTCAACACCGCGCAGATCATGCCAACACTAAACCGGAACTATGTGGAGGCGTCCTTGACAACAGCCCTCACATTGAGACACTGCCCGCCAGTTGCAATACGCTCTGAGTCAAATTCACATGAGCATCTCATTCGCTCACCAGATGGAGCTTTAGTCAATCCTGAAGGAAAGCTGTCGAATAGTGATAATCATCAGGGAACAAACTTTCAGCATGTTGTGTATAAATTAAAACCTAAAGCTGTCAGTGAGCACTTCTCGTTGCTCGTCGGAGGGGAGCGGACAAGTAGCCTGAGACTCCTGTCGCAAATCATGAACGGTAATAGTGAGGCAGCTAAGGGAGTCTATGTTGTGTCTGAACTATGGGACGAACTCTGGGACCTGCCAAAAACATTACAAGAGCAGCGTGCTCAGTCACTTCTTGTGACTACGACTTTTTACAAATTGCTACTTTGTGATAGAAATCAAGAATGAAAGGTATATATATTACCTCCCATTTTTGAATGACTTTGTTGAATAACTTGAAATAAAATGTTTTTTAGTGAATAGGACTTGTCAATTTCTCCATTTTTGAAGTCTTTTGATATTCAATAATGGAAATATACCATTGGTATGAAAATGATAGAAAACCACATAACGGTTAAGTGAAGACCAATTTGTTTGATTTATTATATGGACAAACGGTGGCTAGAAGAACAGAACAGTTGTTATAAAAATATTATCACATTTTAATTGACGGCTACATCACAGTGGTCTTCTTTGAATAAATATACCTTCCTGATAACAGCCAGTATTAATGTGTATGCGAAGAATTCAATAAAAATAGATGTGGTATATAATAATATGATACATTCTGGCATTTGGTGAAATTGAAGATATGAAATGACTTAGAGAATATATGAAATGGCAATGTATTCTATGATATGATTGTATGAATGGAAGAAAATATGTGAACACGTCCTTGGGTAAATGCTAGACATGATATGTACAAGAACGAATTGCTGTATGGGATCAAAGCTTTACGATTAAAAAAAGAAAGGTGTTCACAGCAAGACTAGATCCTGGTTTACATAACCTGGCAACTCAGGCGCTGCGTTAGTGGACTAGGACTGTTAACATCAATGTTGATAACTCCCAGCTCTGAGTCATGTGTGCCATGGTTTACACAGTTGTTATTGCCATTACTGTTGCCTACATCCATAGCTTGGTGCCTTGTCCTGTTTTCCCGCAGCATACTGTCCAGCAGTAATGCCGCGGGTGATGGTTTGGGGATCCTGACATCACACGCTTTGTGAATATCATCATCATCTGTGATGTCATACATTGTCACATGCCGGCGGGTCTCAGCCGGTGATTCAGTGAAATGGAAGAGTCCATTTTTATCGACTCTTCCTTGTATGATAGGTACTGTGGTAGCGAGACGTAACTTAAGTTCGTGAATGAGGACCTCCATGTTAGAGGTATCTGGATGCGGACGACCCGGGATGTGGATGCTTTTGATTTTCTTCATCAGAACCTGCAGATCAAAATACAGATATCCTTACTGGCTGTGACCTGTAAGTCTTTCTGAAATAGAAATGTTAAAAGCTTGAACTTGACACCAGCATATAGGCCACACCCTGCGTTTGTGAGGAAGGTATAAGCTGCAGGACGGGATTGAAATGGTGTCTTTTCCTTTATAAAGTTTATGAGTAAATACCTGTGTACGAGCAGTATCCTAAGTACAGGATGGACCTAGCAGCTCTAAGGATCTGAAATAGTCCATAAGCTGTGACTTATTTGCAGAATTTTATGGTAGCCCCAATGCTCCATTAAGGCTTCATTTACATTTTCTTGTTCCGATTCACTGGGGCCATGTCAGTGAGCAGCATTGCACATGTGCAATATGCCAACCACTTAGTAGTCAGAGAGTAACGGTTTCTCGATAACTTCACTTCAACGGCAAAGGTCATATCCCTGGTGAAAAAGATACATTGATAAAATAACCACTCCCTTACGTGAAGGCCATAATGTTAATACTTACTGCTACAGGAGTAGTATTCCTACATGACCTAGTGAAAATGTGTGGTAGCGGAGGTGTCCCTGGACTATCTGGAGGGCCCCGCGACCGCCCTCGGCGAGGGATGACTTCATATTTATTTTGTGACCAATCCAGTGCACTGGCAGAGAGGGGTCTGGGCTGCAAAAAAATGAAAATTTGTTAGTGCTTCACATTACACAATCTGGAATATCTATACTGAGACACATAGGGAATGAAAATGGATCTAAATTGTTGAAACCTTGTTGTAGCAGGTGTTTTATTTTAATAAAGTATAGAGACTTCTTGACCTCTTAAGATCGTGAAACCAAGTGAAAAAGTTGTTGTTTAATCTTTCGTTTGAAGAAGTTTATAATAACTTTACACTCCATACAATCATGACCGCTTCCAGGCTAACAATCTTCACTTCCAATAGGCCGAATGAAAAATTCTTTCTGCTTTTTTTTTTTTGTTCTGCCTGACCCACATGTGATTACATACGACCATGTATGATGCTTAGCATTACGTGGCTGAGGTCATGACAGGTCATTCTGGCCTACGTCCTAGGACCTTACGCCGGTCATTAAGGGGTCATAAGGGGGAGATTCCACAAAAACAAATTTTCATGTAAAATAAATGTAAAACACATATGTAAAACACATATTTTGTTGTCTATGGAATGTTTATCACATTCCATAGACAACAAAATTTACAGGATGGAAGGAAATTGATAAAGGCATTAATTACACTTCCAACCATGTATAATATGTCCAGGTTTATTAAGATTTTCACTTATTCTACATGTTAAAATGTTTTTGTGGGAGCTGCCCCTTACGACCCCTTAAGAATAAGATTCTACGCCGGCAAAACCTGGCGTGCTGGCTTCATTTTGGCGTCAAGTCACAGCTCGCACACTGCTAATAAAGGAAAGAAAACAAATATATTGGATCCAAGTTTTTAGTTATCCTTACTTTTTCATCCCATGGCCACGCTGTAATTGATCTCTTTCTGGGGACATTAAACCGAGGAGCAGGCAGGGTTTTGGGATCAATTGCATTTCTCCTCCATTCCCTCTCCTTCTTTCGTAGTTGACTTTTCTTTTGGCAATTCTTTCCTGACTTTGCTGAATCTGATGATGTTGAGCTTGATGTGGAGTCTGTCACTTTTGTCTTGTACTTGGTTCTTGACTTACGCTTTTCCTTCAACATACGGAAATGACTCGCCCTGCTTTTAGAACTAGCTGCCAACTTTGAGGTCTTCTGAAAATAAGAAGTCATATCATATTAGGCTGCATAAATTTGATAATCAGCTTTGCAGATAATGCCTGCACCCCCTAAAAACGGCCGCATGTACCCTTTTTTATCATCATTCTACAAAAAAATACCCTAAAAAATCTGCATCCCTGCAAAAAAAAATCTCTCAAAATCCTCACCACCATTGTGGTACTTCTAGTTGATCAATCTTTATAGGCCGAGTCTTCTGCCGACTCTTCCTACAGGAGCAGCAGTGCGCAAAGCCCTCTGTTGCAGTTTAATTTTCAGTACCAATGGTACCGAATCATTTTAAACATACTTCCCCTTGATGTCTGCTTTTGAAATTGCAGGCATGCAACTATCAGATACTTTACTAGCCACATGAGCTTTGATGAAAAGATCGGACCTTTGATTGACTTAAAATCCTCTATTTTGTATCTGCTGGTTGCAGCAAAAGCCTTGCCTTGGCTCTGTGCCAAGTTCAACTTCACGGCCTTAAACTTCTAAATTTTTACTAAAATATAAATAATGAAGACTACAAAAGTAAAGATTAAGTACTGCAAGGGTAGAATCAAATGTCACATTAGGTATATGAAAAGTTTAAAGAAGGACAGTGAGGGGAAAGTGCATTTTCACATGACTTTTTTGTTGCCTATGAGGCCAGCCAACTTTGCTGTCAGCCGTTAGCGGGACCGAGAGGCTGTCTTCGTCTGGCCTAAATCTTTACAATTCAAACAGTTTTGGAAACCCCAAAATGTCTGTTTTCTCAACCTGAAATTGTTGGATTGATTATGTGAATGATTGATATGCTGCAAGATGGTTTAACTGGAAACATATTTTGCATGGTTTCGGGGGTTACATCAAAGCCAAAACAGCATGGACAAGAGGAGGTGATACCGATTACAGCCTGTCCTAGCGGTCGTCATCAGAACTAGGCCAAATCCCACATTGTCGCCCAACCGTTCACGGACGGGATGCTTCGTGTAATGCAATGTCAATGGGAGTAGGCCTATTTTCACAGATATTTTTCTAAAATAAATCGTGAGTCTCTTCGAGTCTCTGCCAGACTGGAAACGAATCAAATTCATAAAATCCTAGTCTATTCAGCATTAAAGCTCCAATAATTTTAGTTTGCCATATTTCTGTGTAAAGTTGACTTTGGTGTGGCTAATTATGGGACTCTAGGGAAGCCATTTTTGAGACTGACAAAACACTGTATTTAATTTATCTGCGCAATGTCAGTGTCAAAATAAATCTTAGACACATAGAGGGAGAGGCTGCTAACATGACTGCTATCACATATTCTTTGGATAATTTTCCTTTTAGTCTGAAATTCGTCAATTTATTTGTTCACCAGAAATGTCCGTTTCCGCGTGGGACGCTCTGTTTACAGTCCGAGAGTTGGCAAAATGCAGCAGCTTTGCGGGGACAGTGTAATATGCAAAATGTCGCTCCGTGAGAAATGTTTCCGCGAAAAAACAAGTTACACTTTGTATTAATCATAGTTCTATGGCGTAGGGACAGTATCATTAGGGTTGTTGTTTTTTCGATTTCTATAAGAGGAGAGGGATATTATCATGGTTTCTTCAATAAAAAAACTATTTGTTTCGAGATTAAGCAACCTTTGTCACTCTCCCAGCACATCTTTCAATCCTAGCGCCATACAATTTAGAGGTTGTAGAGTCTGTTAGGAGAACGCTGGAAACATTTTGCATGGTGGCGACATTCTGCATGCGACAACGGTATCCCCTCCTCTTAGCATGAACAGGAAGAGATTTTGTTCTTTGAAACTCAGTTGCATTTGAAGCAACAGATAATGACATATTAATGTGTAAACCTCTAAAATCAAAAAGTCACCTGCCTCATCATTTAAAAGGGGAAAAAAAAGTTACCTCCCTCATTGCCGAAATATCATATAACAAATAAAATAAAAAGCCTCCCTCCCTCACCGTTTATTTTCAAAAAGTGTATGCAAAGTTGATTATCAATTTTATGCAGCCTTATAGCCATATGAAGGGGTAGTTCCATATGATATAAATTTCTTACTTTGAAGGGAATTCAATTTATCAAGGTTTGAGATTGAATGAAAATGAAAGGTGGGCGTGGCAACATCACCATCGTCTGTCATTTGTAATTTTCTTGGCTGTCATCACACAAATGACACATTTCTAAACAACAATAAGATTTATGTCCTTCAGAAATATATAACGCTCAATGGTATAACGATATTGCTAATTTTAGCCCACCTTTTTGCGTGCTTTCCTGTGCATGTCGGGTGCCACCGTCTTCTTCAGCGCGACTCTCCCAAATGGTTACCATGGAAACTATTATCTTTGCACCTATCGCATAGTTTCGCATGCAACTTATTTCTAAATAAATTTGGCATTTTAATGATTATCGCGACAAAAATATTGGATAAATATTAGCTACCAGAAAAAAAAACATACTGAAAATTTGAAATCTAAATAATGGCACTTTGACAAAGGTGCGAAAGTTTCAGCTTGGCTGTGCAAGAAGACTCTGCTGGGAGAGTGACAACAAGAGGATTTTCCCGCCGCGCGGAACTGCACCAACAGGGCATGTTTCTGTTTCCTTGCAGTTTCTGAGTAGACCTAGATCTACAGCAGAAAAAAAAGAAAGAAAAAAAGTCTAACATAATCGTACAAGTTACAGGTAAAACAATTTTGCGGACTGACACTTTTTTTCTGCCCCACCACCAATATGATCCCCCCCCCCCGATGGGCCCATCCCCCACTGGCCCCACTAAAAACTAATTGGGCAAAATGACCCCCCCCCCTCTAAAAAAAAAAAGAAAAGAAAAGAAAAGAAAAGAAAAAATAATAATAATTATAATCGGATATGCGTGGAATAAGGCTTCATGATGAATATTTGAATCAGCCCCTATTTTTTTTTCTTTTTTAATTTCTGTTAAAAGTGAGGTACGTGTACTATAGGGTCATTTTGAAATTTCTATCCTAAATAATCTGGGTAAAGATATGTACACCAGCAATTACAGAAGTTACTTTCAGTCAAGTTGAGTTCCGACCCTGACTGCCATGTAGTGAAGGACAATGCAGAACGATGCCCACAAATCTACCTACAATGCATCCCTTGTTTAAAAGATGGGTAGGAGCAAATCTGGGACTGACTTATTGTCACAATGTTTGATTGAACAAACTTGTGACCTTTAAGAATCTACCGATACAACTTCTTTATGTTGTTCTTTGAGTTTGTAAATCATCAATTTATTCCAATGTATTGCGGGGGTGTGGATTTCAAGAAATTGTTCATGTCCCATGTCACTAAGCCTAAAATAGCCCATGTAACAATGTCAATTTTAGTGGTCCACACCCATTATTGCAGTTCTCACACAAGGTCACTCCTAATTTGTCTTTAATCTAGAGATAGATGATGTGAAAAGCTGTGTGGATATGTAGGACGTTTGTCTGAGGTTTGACTGTCTTCTTTTCCTTGGTCCACTGGCACCACTGTAGTTTAAACCATATTCAGTCAATTGGTCCGACATAATCTTTAACACACTGAAAAATGGCTCTACATCATGACTAAACACCTTGTGTGATTCATATAGGGTATTGAGTGTATGGTTTGGGGCGTTTAAGTCCAAAAAAAAAATTTGTTTCAGGTAACATGCTGAAAAAAATTGGGTAGGGTAGGTCGGATTTTTTTTTCATTTTGTAAATTTTTTTAACAGCGACAAACACACACAACAAGTCACAGCGACTCACAGAATACTATTAAATAACCAAAAAAATATATTATTTCTTCTAAAATGAAGAAAAAAGTCTAGGGTCGGCCCTGTTTACTATGTAGGATCGGTGACCTGAAACAAACAATTATTCTTTTTTGGATCAGCCTTTTTCTTTTTTTGGCCCAATAATGCAGCAGGTTAAATACATCAATGACAAAACTATGCTGGTGTTTGTATCAAAAATAAATGGGGATGGCTCCTCGTTATCATATACACTGCAAAAAAGGTGTTTAAAGGTACACACCAAATTTTCTCAACACCAATATTTAAACATCTAAACACTTGAAGTGTTTAGGTGTTTAGCGTTTAAACACTTATTCTCAAACACCTAAACACTGAAGTGTTTAAGGATTTAGCATTTAAACACTTGGTTAAACACTTCCTAGTTAAACACGTTTAAAATTAAACGCGTTTAACACTTAAGAAGTGTTGAGAAAAGTGGGACAAATAAGTGTTTAACCAAATGTTTAACTTCTAAACACTGGTGTTTAATCCCTAAACACTGTTTTTACAGTGTTTAATGACCAGCAATCAAGACAAATTCATTTTTATGGGGGGCCATGCTTTGCTTTATAGCCGTCTGGCTATACAGAACGACCCCCCATTCTTTGCATAGGGGGTTTTGGCCAAAAAATTAAGAAAAAGTTGGCACTTAATAATGGAGCAATGAAGGGAAATTCAGTAAATCTGAGAATAGTGTGTGAAAGTTTAGCATTTTTGGGACATACAATTTTCAGAGAGATTGCTGAAATATGATAGGAAAGGTTTTAGAAAAACAGAGGTTTGTAAGAGGTGTCCAATTTCCACATTTCTATAGGAAATCGACTTTTTTATTAAGATAATGAGTAAGTTCATTTTCGGACAGTTGTGAGATCAGGGGATATGGAACCGATTGGAGAAATTTGAGGTGTTTCTAATAGGCAGTTTTTGAGTAATTTCCATTTTTGTCTTCTTTTTCAGGTTTGTCCATGGCTGATATAATATCATCGCCGCCCAACCACTGAGGTGTTGGTGGGTTCTCATCGGTGAGCAAATTGCCTACTTTCTCTGACAGTCCCAATTTCAGGATGTCACGTCTCAGGTTTGTCATGTCTGACATTGTCCTGGTCATAACAATGTTAGCATCACAGGCATTGATGACTAACTTGCTGAAACTGTCTAACTGAGCCTCAATGCTCTTGTAGTAAGCCTCCAGGTAGTCACTGGAATCTGGGTCCGCACCATCTTTGCCGCTGTTGTGGTCAGCGCCTTGACCATCGCCATCTTGGTCTTCTTCGTCACTACTGACATTGTCTTTTTTTTTGCGCTTTCCAACCACATCTTTAACCACTGTTTTGACCGTTGAATGAATAGTTCCCTTCAACCAGAGATGTCAGTTGGGTATGGGCTCAACCTCTGAAAGTTTTTGGGTGTTAGCAAAGCACCCATTCCCCCCAATGTATCATGCTAAAAACACCCATCTTGTCTTCATTTCAACCTGTTCCCCATAAGTTAAAACCACTAAAACCATCTCTAGAAGGGATGGTCATAGAAAGACAATTAAAAACACTGCGTCAGAAATTCAACCAATCTGCAGCCAGCTTAAATTCATATCCTCTGAAATGAAGTTTCAGAGATTCTCTGATCTCTGAAAGGTGGTTTGTCTAGAAAAAAAAAACTAGAGGGCAGCACAGGCATGCTTAATTCCACCTGCTGAAGCCTGAACTATACTCAGCTTTAGGCTCCCTAGAAGTAGAAAGGAAATATTGTAAGGGTATCTATGATTAATGTAATTCTTTCTAGCCAAATAATGACCACAAGATGGAAGCAGCCTCTGAGATGTTTAGGAAAGTTTAAACATCTGAAAATAGACGGACCTCTGAAGGTCTGACATCTCTGTTCAACATAGACATCATATGAGCCATTTGCTCAGTAGACAGCACAACACTGCCTGTGTGGTAGTGGTGGCAGTGGCTGTAGAGGTTTCTCCCTGGTCAGCGCACTCATGGTTTTGGTCTAATGAAGCAGCTTAGCCAAGTCTGTTTATGCCAAAAGGGAGCCAACAGTAACAAGACTGTTGGGACCTATCCGACAGTCGTTGAAACTTTGTAGATATTGTGGATTTCTGGAAGAAATCGATGCGAATAATCCTACACTTGGATGTGCGTGTAGCTGCTGCGAAATTGCATGCTGAACTGATGCAATATGGGATGGTCTCGCATGACTATGTCTCCATTGTGAGAACTTCATTGGCATAGCAACCAGACATAAACTCTTAGTCAAAAGTGAATTTTGAGAGTTGAATGTTATTTCTTGTCAAAATTATTGGTCACATTATGTGAAGAAATTGGTTTATTACAGGTTAAAATCTGCCAATAAACAACAGTACTGCAAATCCTTGTGTATATCATAGCTCTATAGTTAAGACTCTAACTGCCACGGCCCCCCATCCTGGTAACTGGTTACCATTTAGATAACTTTCCCTGAAAATTGCTGTCTAGTTTTTTTGTTTTGTTAACTACTGTAAACTCTCTCGTATAAGCCGCACCCTCGTATAAGCCGCACCCCTGACTTTAGAGGGGCTATAAGCCACATTTCTCGCTTAAGAATTGTAGTTTTAGTACTGTTCTATTGTGCAAAATACCCTCCTATAAGCCGCACCCCTCCCTCTGGCTGTTCCATAAGCCTAATTTTGATTTGAGTGAGTAATAGTTGTTTAACGCCATTCCGACAGCTAAGGTCATATTCATAGCGAGAACCACATTACAAAATTTCACAGAGGAATGTGTCAGTGCCTGTGCATATGTGCACCACACACATCCTAAGGGGATAGCAAAGAGGAGAAATAGACCCTTGTGTGGGCTAGGGAGGCCCGTACGAGACCAATCTATGTGGTATATTAAAAATTATTCCCATGACATATCCCTAGCTATCTTCAATCCTCGATTTCAATTGCTTGGTACACAAATGAAATATATGTGTTATAACTTAGTATAAAAATATAGGTGTTGCTGAGGAGTCAGGATATAAAGATTGCTTAAAGGGATTTAAATGGCCCATTGACAATATCTTACATAAGAGATCAGGCCTATTCATTGCCACATCTTTGCAATCTATGGAGGATAAAGTAAAAACACATCTTTCAGAGTGAATGAATTGTTTTATTGGGTGCACTGGGTATCCAAACCATATTCTATTTAAACATAAACATAACAAACCAGTTGTTAAAACAAGATAAGTCACATTATAGTACATCAACACATTTAAAATAGCTATATATGTGATATAAATACATTGAATCACCAGTATTCTGAGTGCTTGGATTCCCAGGCAGAAGGGCTATGGCTCTTGCAGCCCTGGTACACACATGGCTCGTTAATCTTTACAATGATGTACCAGACTATGCGGCAAGGTTGAATCATAGAAACAATGAATAAAAATTGAATTTCTTACATGACCATAGAACATTGCACAATTAATGAAGGTTCAGGAGCAAAGCGCAGAATCCGTCCCAGATATGCAACTTCTATCCTTTATTAAGCCAGTCGTTTCCCAGTCTATATCTTTTCGATTAAAATACACATTTCTATGAATCAACCTTACATCTAAAAGCATTGTAGGGGAACAACAAAACATTCTTGTGGGGTCCAGCATGTGTGCAAGAAAAGAAAAAGACACAATCAGAATTGCCCAGGCTGGTTTCGTTCAATAAAACGAAGCCATGATATAAAATGAACCATCAGTTCACTGACATGCACTGTGCCCTATATACAAGTAAAGGTTAAATGCCTATAATGTTTCCTGAATACTTTCAGGGGAGAAAACACCTTTATCCATCGCTCAACCTGCAAAGCGATCACATTAGTCGAGTTCTACATGGACATGCCATAAAAGAAAGAAATGACCAGTGTGACATCAGACTTTCACTTCTCTTTTTTTTGCAGGGCATAATCACAGGGTCTGCTTTTTGGCTCAGCCTGTAAAGAAACTTACTTTAATCTGGTTAAAAGAACACTCCATTGTAGGAAAAAAAACTATAATGGATCTTTAACTGTTGATGTACTTTAGTAGCATAATGCAAAGAGATAATAACTTCTATAGCAGTTCTTCAATACACATTTGAGGCCTACTCTGACAACATGAATACAGTGAAGATGCAGAAAATGATAATGTATAAAGTTAGTCTTACAAACAATACAATGTCATCCATTGCTGACTCTTTACTTGGCAGTCTATCATTCAAGAGTTTAAATCATAATGTGGAGATATTTGTATATTGAGAATACATAACACTCTTCAATCAACAGTATGAGTAGTTGTTTTTCTTTTTTACAAAGGGGAGTAGGGAGTTTGTGCATGTAATGGCTTTTGCACAACATTTATTTGTGTGTGCACACCACCCTGCCTATGTATGAATATTTTGTTTCACCTTCAAGATACACATACATGCCATAGCTATTTAAAGATGGTACTCTATTTCATTCTGAAAAGACAAAGTCACCTGGTTGTGCAAAGCAAAACTGACTGCAGCATTTTATATTCCCTCCATTTGTGAACTCAGCTTGCTTTTGTGTATGTCTATTACCGTAAATTCTCTCGTAAAGGGTGCGGCTTATACCAGAACCCAAATCAAAATGAGGTTTATAATTCAGCCCTAAGTCAGCCCAAAAGAACAGTGCTAAATCTATAATTTTCAAGCAATAAAAGGGGCTTACAGCTCACTCTTTAAAGTCGGGGATGCGGCTTATACGAGGGATGCGGCTTATATGAGAAAATTTACGGTATTCAAAGCTATGTAGTGAACTACTTTCTGATGTGCCTATATTACTCCTTGATAGCTGAAGCTGTTTGGTAAGATTCTTAGATGGTTTCTAACGACAGGGGAATTATGCAATAATGACAATAAAAATGACTGGAAATCTACAACAACTATGTTCCTTATCCTTTCCTTCCAAGACCTGTCTTATTGTTCACAAAAATAATATAGAGAAGACCCAGAGAAAAAGAAGGACATGTACTGGATGTAGCACTTGTCTGTGTTAAGTACATATATTTCGATTCTATTTGAGCCAAGGTCACAAAAGCTACCGTAGTTCGCCATGTTTATGACAATGCTTATACACAAGGATGAACTCTGTTGCACCTTATACAACCAAAGTGGGGATGCACCTTGTATGCAAGGTTCTAAGCCAGAGCACAGCATATAATCTAATGACCAAAATTTGGCCCTGGATGCGACTTATTGGATGAGCCTGAGTTAGTACATAACTTAGCACATAAGTTGCAACTTATACGTGAGGTACTAAAGTTATTTGGAAATATCTACCCCCAATTTTCTGGGTAAAGAAAGATTTGTACAACAGAAATTACAAAAGCAACTTTCAGTCAAGTTCAGTTTCAAACCTGCTTGCCATTTTATGACATACAATATAAAATGATGCCCTCAAATCTACCTATGGTACAATGCATTCCTTGTTTAAAAGATTGGATAGGAGCAAATTTGATAAGGACTTTCTATTTTCTTGTTAGTCATATTGTTCTAGACTGGTGTGTCTTTTCTGACTATCATAAAATCATAAAAGTAAAGTTTAGAAATGAAAGGGGACCTAAGAGATGTGCATGCCAGGAATTATTCACAGTTCTACTGGAACTGCAGGTTAAGAATGTGGCTAAGTGTACCAATTCATGACCTTCAGCAATATACATTTTCTTTAGGTTATCATATATGAATAAAATTCTTCAGGAGTATTGATACTTATGTTGTAATGGTACTCACAAAAGATACCCTTTGATCTATTTCTAGTCTAGAGACAGATGTGAAAACCTGTCTGCATGTGTAGGAATTTTGTAAGAGGTTTGACTCTACCTTTCCACTTGGTCCTCTGGCACCAGTGTAGCTTAAACCACATTTAGTCCATTGGTCCTACTTGAAGTCTAACAATCATCAATGCCTCTATATTCTTACAAAAGCCCTTTATGTGATTTATATATGGTTATGCGTTGGGTGTATGAGAACACAGCAGCTTATATATAAAAGATAAAATAGGCATGTGTTTGTACATAAGGCAAAATAAATCTGGAGGTTTCTCATGGTTATCATAAAATGCCCGTCAATCAAGCCAAGTACACTCACTCATTTAACTTGTCAGTTCATTTCTTCTATTAACTATAAAGAAGCATCAGCATTTCCTCAAAGCAATCCATGTGGTCTACTAAACTGTATTCACATGAATCTTCTCTGGCTATCTTCAGTTCTCTGATTTGAATTGGGTTGATATAGAGTCAAAATGTACACACATCATAGATATAACTCAATATTTGCTAACATGGATTTAATGGAAATTGAATGCTGAGATGAATGCCAACCTCACTTCACATGTAGTTGAATATCCCTTGAATGATAACCCTGTAAATATAAAATTGATTTCTTCCCCACTTAAGGAAAGGTCAGCTGCAATAACTGCAACTATTATTAAGGTATTTAAACATACATCACTTTTTACAAAATCATGTTCAAGCAAATGAACAGTAAAGTAAGTTAATTGGTATATTATTTACAATGTAGGACAATGAAAGGAGGTAAGTCAATAAATAAAGACAGTAAAAAGGGATTTTAACAGCCCCCAAATCTTAATTGCTCATTTGTTGCTGAATCACCAATTATGCAGGATATACTTATCGCGAAATAATCAATACCAATTACAGTGCATTTTACTCATGTACTTATTTGATGTCTTTTCTGTAGTCTGACTACAATTGTGAACATCTAGCTACTGGAAATACATAAATACACTAGATTTTTCTTTCTAATATGTCTGTCTAAGACATGTACCATGGACCTTTCCTGTCACCAACATTTACACTTTAACTGATCTATGAACAAAATGAGAGAAAAAAAAAAATTCAATAAGTGCAGTTTCTAGAATTGAGCTCAGGGTTTGGCTTATATGCTTGATACTTAAAAAAAAAAAATCAAGGGCAGATTATGGTATATGAAATTTAAATTGTTGGAGATGCATTGAGGAGGGTTCTCCATCATTTTGAGGCTTTTGGAAGAAAGGTAAGAAAGCTTGAAATAGACTGGCCCTTACATGTGCAGAAATAAAGCTTGGTATAACTTTCTTGCAAAGTTAGGGTGCAGCTTATTCGCAGGATGCTGCTTATACTCACAGATTTACAGTACTTGGTCAGCCATTTTTATTCTCAGCACATATTTTATGGGTTTCTTAAAAATAAAAAGAGCTTATTTTGTGAGGGCTAATTTAAAAAGATTGTACGATCATATGATTCTACCTACTGGTAATTGGTGAGATAGGATTCTCACATTGAGGTTGTAGAAATAATGAGACATAATGCAGTGGCCCCTTATGTACTTTTGGATTTGGACATATAGGCAGTATAGCACATGCACTGCATGTGGGCTTGTATTCATCAGAGACATACAAACAAGGCCTTCACCCAGTTATTAATGAGATCAGACATCACTTGATGCACAATGCTAATGTTGCTTCAAAGGCTGCTGTAATCGGTGGGTCAATTAAAGTATCATGTTCAACAATGCTCAAGTTGACTATTGGAACTAATAAGATTATTTCTCACATAGCAACAAAACCAGCTTTCAATAGAACATATGCAATGAATAATTTCCTTTTTTGGTAAACTGAAATGGTTAATGCCAACTCTATATGAAATTGATCATTCCATAAATCCAATCAATCACAATGTCTAAACAGTTGATTGTAATGTATAAGGAATAGGGAGAAACCCCAATCTAGAATATGGAAAAAACCTTTTCTAGGGTAAATTTTCTTCAGATTCTAAAGTTAATCAATTCTTTTAGAAAACATAAAGAAACTATCACTAGAAAAGACGTGTATAACTGCACTAACCTATGTTTCAATAAATTCAAAATTCCTATATGTTAGTCCTTACTCTTGTGGCCTAATTGGATAAACTATACACACATAGCTGTGCAAGGAAATACATGTTACCATGGTTATTCAATATTGGTAAATTGGCAATTATCAGTTCATTAAATTGGTTGTATGCCTACATGTAAGTGCCTCTTATGTTTATTACATTTCTCGCTATTATATCCGACAACAGAATTAACTCGTTCAGCAGGTAGGTGATTGCTAGATACGCAGCGACACATCTCCTGACTGGTTGGCAAGCAGGCTGGTAGTAGGTAGATCCAAGTCTATGCTATAAGATGCTTTGTAATTGATGAAGGAATAACATAGGTACAAATGACAGTTACAATGTTCAGTTTGGGAGCTATCCTCTCCACTTTTCTCTTACAGTGCCTCAAATAGCTCCAGCTAGAATTCACATACCACCTTCTGAGTCCATGTGTGAAATATATATTTATGTATATAATATTTGACTCTTGAGTTCAGTCATCCTTCACTTCACACTGTCATTCACTACCCACAGACGCACCATCACGCGCCCTCACATACACATCTACGCACAATCCATTGACATTGTCTTCTTCACATCATTTACTCATCGGTGTACTATGTATCATGGGAAACATTCTGTCTTACAGGTCCTCTCCCAATCCATCCACACCAGTCTTGGCATCCCTGTGATTAACGCGTCTCACACTGATGAACATAGTCAATAATGACAAAGAACACATCTTATCTTAAAATCCACAATGTCACAGAGAGAGGAGAGAATTGAGAGGATATCTGCCGCTTCAACTTTCTACAGGTGCAGGCACCTCCTCTGGGGAAATTATCACTTGCACAACAAAACCTTTAGAAATCTTGGCCTCTTCTATGCGCATCTTGTCATTGAGGAGTCGGCCCGAGTAATACCATCTTTGGCGGGAGGGTTCAATGCCATCCTCGACTTGGATTTGTCTTTTGACTTTAAGGACAGTATCTGTGGAGTGTACAGTCAGTCGCATGTCTTTACCCGTAGAAAGGCGGAATTTAATTGGTACTTCCACACCGGGGGAAGCATTAGAGTCCGGGTCGGTCAATGTGTCAGTTTCACTTGTGTCCTCGATAAGGTTTGTGGGTGCACTCAATACGTACACTGGCAATTGGTACCGGTTTCCCAGTTCATCATAGCAGTCCATCAGAGTACCTGAAAGAGGTTGTTGTAGTTACCGGTAGTTAATCAAACATAATAGCATTGTTTGGAAATTGACATTCCAGCTTTAAATCATGGATGACTTTAAGGATGAAGATTTTTTGAAAAAGATGGGTTTATTCAATGAATTTTCAATAAAAAAAAGATTTAACGCGTGCAATCATGCACGACTGGCCCAGGTTGCCCACCACCTACCCTAGGGTAGGGGACTGTCAGTATAGTGACAGTCCCCTAGGGTATGCAACCGTGAGTCGAACGTCTCACTGTCCGCCATTTTGGATTTTGATGTTCTGTGCGCATGCGCGACCCCTCCTTGCCGGAAGTAGCATTTTCGACGGAGAAATGATAGATTCTATCGCTTTATCTTGAAATTAATGGCTTTTTGATATAATCCATGCATGTTTGACACTATTAATCGAATTGAATCGAATACATTGCCTCACTTTACTTAAAAATAAAAAAACTTACGACGGACCACTCTGTGCGCATGTGCGAACTCGACCGAGGATGTTCTGCCTCTGGAGGAAGAGTGTTAAGACTAGTACATATATAGTATGTCAGAGGGCGCATGCAGTAGCCGATGTAAAGGCTAAGACATAGAAATCATAACAGCCTGCGTCCTCTGTCTATACTACTACGTACATAGAGTCCTACACTCACCTTGCCGGAAATGCGATAGCCATAACAAATGTATGGCGGTGCGATTTACAGGGTCGGTCTATAAACGGTCTTAACCAGTCTTATACAAAAATTTCCCAACTTTTCCTGCATCTATCGCATTACATAAACGGTCTTCCGGTCTTACATACTGAAGAAAAGCGTCTTAATTGGACAATCCCCATAGGAGCCCATGTGTTATGTCTATCGCGAAAATCTACCACACAATGCTATCCTATGGAGCCTCATTTTCATGAGAAATTTAGTCAAACATGCCAAGTTTTTCCTTCAGCTTTTTTTCATAGGTAAATTTTTTTTTCCCAGGAATTGTTACCATCTACAGGAAGACAAAGATCTAAAGAAAATTTATCAACTTTCCAGTAATTTATAGACCCCTTCTTTGTATAAGAAATTCCCACTTTAAGTCGGCCATTTTGGTCGACCAAAAATGTTGAAAACCCGCCTCCAATAACCCAGCAGGAGCTGGGCCAAAAAAAGGGTTGTTAGGCTTTTGGTAAAACGGTAAATTCTCTCATATAAGCCACACCCCCAAATTTGGAATGAGCTATAAGTTGCATCTGAGCCTTGAAAATTGGCAGTTTTAGCACTACTCTATAGTGTCAAATACCCCCATATAAGCCCCAGCATTACTTTGAACACATTCTATAAGCCGCATCTGGGCTTGGGCTCTAGTATAAGCTGCAGCTTATGCGAGAGAATTTACGGTACTTGGCTTGTCCATCAACCTTTACTTTTTCTACTTGGACCAAGCCCAAATTGGTTATTTCACAGATTTCACTGGAATTGGCATTTCAAGAATTGCTTTATCTTTCTTCTTTATTGAACCAGAATCATTGTTACATTGACCGAAATTGTCAGGGGCTGAAAAAAAGAGAAAGGGTAGAGGAAAAGATAAAAAAACCCAAAAAAACACAACAAAAAAAACAAACAAATAAACCAAATAACAGGGGTGGGCAGCTGTCGCAATGGCGCAAAAAGAGTGTGACAGAGAGCTTGAGAAATGCTACAGTGACGTTGAGGATGATATGGGCTTTCTAATTCTGAAAGAATTTTGTAAATATTCCAATTAGAACCAAATGAGTTTTTCAATATCATATGCCGAATGACGGAATGTCCCCTAAAATATATAGAACACTGACCAAAATAATTCAAAGGTAGACTTTCTATACTTACTCATAGTAGGTCCTATAATGTCTAATCAACATTCTAAAAGGGGAGGTCTTTGATAAATATGCTAAGAAACACTTATTTGCCTGCAAAAACCTTAAGATCACATCAATTTTAAAGGCAGAATCTGAAGATTTTCTTGCAGTAGTTTACCATCCAAATCCCTAGAACAAACAATGCTTTGAGGTAGAATCTAAAACATTTCTTGGAGTTATTTGTCTCTAAATCAGTTAAAACACAAATTTCAATGTGCAGCAAGCTATAGAATCTATCCTTTATGGAGCAATTTGCCCCAAAAATGCTGCAAACCCATTCATTTTAAAGGTAAAATTTGTAAATTTTCTGACAGCAATTCGCCAACCTATTCCTCTATAACACTGATGTTTTAAGTTAAAATCTGGAAATTTTCTTGGTGTATCCAAAATGTATTCCCCTAGGTCTTCTAAAACACAACCTATCTAGAGGTATAGAACCTTAAAATGTTTTGGTGCTATGCCTCCTCCCCATCCCCTACAATACCCCAACTTAAAAGAAAATCTGAAAATTCTAAAAATCCCTGGAGCAATTTGGCCTCAAATCTCCCATGGCACACCTATTTTAAAAGTTAAATTTGAAAATTTCCTTGCAACAATCTATCACCTGAATCCCCAAAACCACACTAATATTTCAGACTAAATCTCAAAATTTTCTCAAATTAATTGCCTCATAAATCCTCTAGAACACAAATGTTAGGGGGGAGGGGGGCGGTTGCTGGGGGTTATACCTCCCAGCCCCCAAAAAAACACCAATTTTGACAGGTAGAAGCTGAAAATTTTCTCAGCAATTTGTCCACCAATCCCATTGAAAACGCATTGCTACAACAATTCGTAGGTTTGCTCCAGCACTTCGCAATATGGCCCACCCCTGGATAACAAAATCTGCTTGGTCTGCTTTTCCTCATACTATAAACTGTGTAATATGAAATAGGACCAGTAAAATATTCAGCATCATTAAAAACTTCCTTCGCAATATACTAAATCTATCCAGTCAAAAATTACATCATTTCCAACACATAAGAACTTCCTTTTGATTTAAGGAATATAAAAGTGGTTTTTAAAACCTAAAGATCTATAATGTTAGCATTAAATAATAAGAGTTAATATTGTTAGCATTAAACAATGCTTACCATTTGGCAAAGATATACTGGCCCCATCCACTATAGCCTGTGCAAGTGTATGGTCCCCTGTTTCTATTGCATAAGCTGCTGCCTTAAGCGCATCCCAGATCTCTTTGCGGCCTTCGAAGGCTGGCGCTGTGTCCCAGAACTCGTCCCGTTTACTCCGTAATTGTCCCTCTGTTAGGGGCACATCACTTTTCCACTTTGGCTTCTCTGGTTTTAACGGTTGATTCCTCCCGATGGAAACTGTGAACAAAGTGTAAAATGGAGATTTTTAGCATAAAAGTGTCAATACTCTACATCACTCTAAACAGATAACACTGAATGGCAATCATGATTGCAAGACCATTAAAACAATGTATGGGATAAAAAACCTAGCGCTAATGATGTTAAATACAATACCATAAAACCCTAGGCATATGATATCTTCTCAAAGTCTTCCCCTGGCTTATGACTACCGTAAATTCCCTTGTATAAGCCGCATCCCTCCTTTAAGCCGCACCCTGACTTTAGGAGACTGCTATAAGCTGTATATGAGGCCTGAAATTTGGTGGTTTAGTACTGTTCCATAGTGCTAAATACCCTCATTTAAGCCACACCCAGACTTCAGGCTAATCCTATAAGCCTAATTTTGATTTGGATTCTGGTATAAGGCATGGCTTATACGAGAGAATTTACGGTAAGCTCAGCTTAGAACCGGGGTTTTATCAGTCAGTTCGTGCCCGATGGTAGCTAAGCAGAGAGATGCTCGGACGGGTTACAGGAGGACGTGGCGTTAGGCTTGGCTGGCTAGGAATTTATGGTACCGTAATACCTTGTGTATGAGGCCCACCCCCCATATAAGAGGCACCCTGAGTTCAAGGGCATCATAAAAGGTGCACCTACTGTAAAACCCTTCGTATAAGCCGCAGCCTAGACCATTTCAGAGGCCCACTGTGGCTTGTAGGCTCCTCCTGAAGTCAGGGTGCAACTTATACGCAGGATTTTACATATACGAGAAGTGTAGAAATTTTGTGATTTTTTTTTTCATAAACTATACTAAGGAAAGGGAATGCACTGTGTCCTGTGTATAAGCCGCATTCTGACTTTAGGAACTTACCATCTACTTAGCAAGTGGTATCTGATACTCAAGGCTTTACGGTATATTATCCTGGATATATGTTACCCTGTATCACAGGATTTATAGAGCCGCGGCTTATACCAGAACCAGCTTAGAAGGGATTTTAACACCATAGGGCAGTACTAAAATGCCTTTTTTCCAGCTCAGGCTTATAGCATTCTCTCAGACTCAGAGTCTGGCTTATACAAGGGTGTGGAATTTACAGTTATACGTCCATTCTAAATACATCAGTAGTACTAGTTTCTACATCCTGTCTTTTTCTAAAGCAAATGTGTGTACATTCCTAGTGGACCATTAAGGATTTGGTTTGTATGAAGAACCAGCAGTTCATTATAAATGGTCCAACAGGTTAGATAATTTCTTAGAAAGGCTACCTCATTTCAATACAAAATGGTCCAGACCCACTTGAATAGACACTGGATGATCGAGGCTGTGTTTCCCTGAGCATTGTTCTACATGGACATCTGGGGCTGGAGAAACACAAAAAGTGCCCGGAAATGGTTTCTCCGGAGCTAACATTGTTAAAGCTCATCCCAGCAAGTAAAGCGAGACGAAAAATGAGTGGACGCAACCAAGCTGCAGAGCCATTTAATGCCAATTACCGTAATCTCCCGCGTATATGACGCGTTGCGCGTATAAGACGCACCCCAAACTCAGCAAAGGCATTTTCGCGTATAAGACACACATTTTAAGGATGGAATTTGTAAGATTAGTACATTTCTATAGTAAAATTACCCCTCGTATAAGACGCACCCCCAACTTGAAAAAATAAAAATCCTATAAGACGCCCCAGCATTTTGTTTGGCGTAGAGGACGCATCTTATACACGGGAGATTACGGTATATTTGTTCACCTTTTTGAAGGGGCAGATCATTTACTGTCAGACTTGTGGGCGGGGCTCAAAGTCCTCCTATATAGGACCTTATACCAGCCTTATAGGTTGTTACTCAACAAAGGGTGCATCTTGCTGGATCAAGGAATTCAGGTAAGGTCCTTTTTAATTAAAGGACATTTTTAACCACTTTCCACTTGACCTTTTCAGTTCAACCCAGCCTTTTCTTTCAGAGGTTGGTCAAAAATGGGGAGTAAGCGGAGGGTGGGGGGAAATGTTCCCCCTCCCCCCACACTTCCCATACCAATGGATACAATAGGCACCTGGGAAGAAATGGCGTAAATTCCCTCATATAAGCCACACCTGGGGCTTAAAAATGGGCACTTTAATATTGTCCTATATTGTCAAACCCCTCATATAAGCTGAACCCTGAGCACAGGTGGACCTTATAAGCCGCACCTGATTCTCCTATAAGCTGTTGCTTATATGAGGAAATTTATGGGTAATCTCCCGCATACAAGGCGCAGCCTGCGTATAAGGCGCACCTAGAGTTTTGGAAAATTCTCAAAAAAATGAAAAATTCATAACTTTGGTTCTACTGAATGAATTTTCAAAATTCAAAACCTATATGTAGCTCCTGGGCCCCCTTATGTCATGTAAGATATCAAAAGAAAGGTCTTGGTGTCCTCCTTGTGGATCCAATGAGAACTAAAACCCCCGTATAAGACGCGCCTTATACGCGGGAGATTACGGTATATGCTATGCTATATGAGGTTTATCTCCTCCCATCAAATAAACCATTTGTTTCTATAAAAGACAGCGGGGATATAACCTCACGCATAATCCGCACCTTATACGTGCCGTATTGCACTATCCCCCCCCTCTTAGAATTACCAAATCCCAAACCCAAACCAAGCAAAGAAATAATGTCCAGGCCCTAATGCCAGTTTTATTAAATTATTTCTACTAGGAAATGAAAAACCTTTTTTTTATTTTAAAAACGCCTTATTGGGACGCTGTCGTCAACCACATGACATGTACTCCTGAGGTCAGTCATGTGCATTACACGGTCCCATAAGTCTACTGTCCATCTCCACCCAACCATGAAGCCCGACAATGCTTTCTCTCCACCTTTATTATTTCTTTATTTTCCTTTTCAATCCTTTAAAAGCCTTTCTGTCTCCGCTTTGAGTTGCACTTTGGGTGTGAAAGATGGCAGTTCTTACTAAAGCCTAAGCTGTACCCTGAGCCTCATATACAAGTGCTTGTGGAACCTAATTACTGTAGTACCTGTGTATAAGGCGCACCCTGAGTTGCGAGGAGAGCTATTAGGCGCATCTAGGGAGTGAGTGAGTAATAGATGTTTAACGCCATTTCGACAGCTAAGGTCATATTCATGGTGAGAACTATATTACACAATTTTACAGAGGAATATGTCGGTGCCCGCGCATATGTGCACCACACACATTGTGAGAGATAGAAAAGAGGAGAAATAGACCCTTTTAAGTGGGCTAGGGAATCCCTGCGCATCTAGGGCATGTTTTTGATCAGTTTAGTATTAATCTAATGCAATTCTACCCTGCCTATAAGACACACCCACCTACGTTCTATAAGGTGCAGTAGGTCTTGAATAATTGGCTCATAAGCCTGGGTTGGTACGTAAGATATCTTTTTGTGCGGCATAGTGCTTCAATGCATCATGCTAGCATCATGACTTTGATACACTCCAACTGAGTCCTCATGTGCCAGCACCAGCAGTGCTGCATTCATGCATCATGCTGACACATAGGGTTGGCATGATGCTTCAGTGCTGTACTGACGAGTCGACTTTGGTGCATCGTGACGACCAAGAACCATCGGTCATCCGTCGGCATAATGCATGAATGCAGCTCTGTTGAGTTACTCGCCAGGGCTACATTTATACATCATGGGCACCCTCTGCGGTTGATACTACACTCGAGGGAGGTTGGCATGATGCGCTTCTGCACAATAGCGACATTTCAAGGGTTAAAGGGTTAACTGGGGAGAACAAAGCAGACAATGGTAAGAGCTGCTCTCCCAGGCTAAGAGCTGCTCCTATTTATTAACCCTTTAAAGAAAAACACTACTCTATTTTCATGATGGCGTAATTTGATGGCCTTTATAATCAAATAGACAGATTCTGGCATGTTTATTGAAATATGTCCTACTATAGAGGAGAGCAGCAGGTTTATCTGATGCATCTGATGACGTCACAATTGACAAAATGCATCCCAGTTACATACCGTAATCTCCTGCGTATAAGGCGCGTCTTATACGCCAAACAAAAGGCTGCTGGGTCTTATACGTGGGAGGAAAATTGCCTTGAGTTTGGGGTGCGCCTTATAGGGGGGGTATTTTTACTATAGAACAGTACTACATTAACAAAAATCTGCTCTTAGGGGTGCACCTTATACGTGGGACAGGCCTCCCTTAGTTGGGGGTGTGCCTTATACGCGGGCTGCACCTTATACGCGGGAGATTATGGTATGCACAGTACTGTAAGGATGTAACCACATGCTGTTTGTAGCTTTTTCTTCGACATCATTTGCTATTTCCTTCAGGGAATATTCAATAAATAACCCACCATAAGATATCTATGCAGTATCATAATTGTGTACTGTTCACGTTTTTAAATACAACAAATTTTACAGTGCCTCCCATATATATACAATGCATTACCTGGTGCATTTGGGCAATCGTGACGTCATCAGATGCATCAGATAAACCTGCTGCTCTCCTCTATAGTAGGACATATTTCAATAAACATGCCAGAATCTTTCTATTTGACATAAAGACCATCAAATTACGCCATCGTGAAAATAGAGTAGCGTTATTCTTTAAGGGCCACTGATGCAGGGAGGGCATCATGCTTGTTGGTCAGCATTATGCACCAATGAAGTGCTGGCAAGACTGCTTGCCAGCACTTCATAGGAGCATCATGCCGACCCTCCGGGAGTGTATTCATCCCATAGGGGCGGCATGATGCTTGAATGTAGCCCTAGCGAGTAACACGCCATGCATTATGACAACCATTGGGTGCCCTCCCGCTGATAAGCAGCCCCCCCTTTTTTTTGAGCGTTTTACAGACTAGAAAAATTTTCACGATTTTGGAGGCAGTTAAACTCTTAAGTACTAAACTATCATAAAAAAAATGGGCGTTGTGCATTGAAGCACAGAAGGCTCAGGGTAGGTACCGTAAAACCCTCTTCAACCCTGTAGGGTCACAGAAAGCAGCCCATACGAAATATTGACTAATTACTTACAAATAGAGACTATTATCTATACATGTACTGACACCAGTCTGGCGTCATCTTCTCTTACTGAACCCCCTGGCCCCCTGGCCTGCTGGCCCCTGGACACCTGCCCCCCTGGTCCACTGGACACCCGGCTCCCTCCCTCCCAAATCCCCTCCCTCATAAATCTATGGACTTGAGCATGTCAACTGTCAAAAACCAGAGTTAGTGACAACCGTCTTAACTTCAGACGGTTGTCACTAATGCAGACCAGATTATATAGGAACAAAGAGAGAAATTTTTGCTCTCCTATCGGAGAGGGAGTTGGGCCTATGGGGAAGTAAATGGGTGGTTATCACTTTTTGTTAATTTTCAAAGGGAAAACAATACTTTGAATGATCTATTTTGATGAAAATATGTTAATTATAAAATTGATGATCTGTATATACATTTTCATCAACAACCATTAACAATTAAAAAAAAAAAAAATAGCGCGCCACCACCTACCCGGCTGTATAGACTCAGATAGGCCCCTGAGCCAATAATTTTGTAAGTGCACTGGATGCTTATTAGATCGAATACGTAATGCATTAGCAGACCTTAAAGGGTTAAGAGCTGCTCGTCCAGGCTAAGAGCTGCTCCCATTGTTAAAGGTCAGGTGTGGGGCTGGAGGTCTTTATTATTAGATTGTAGCTGTAACTCATGTCATGATTTACCACGAGCAATATGACTTACTGAGCGGACCGCAGGGGGTGGGCAGGACCACTCATATTAGGGAGTGTTCATTACTTATCAACAGGGGTGGTGGTGGGTTTTTCGCACGGAAGCAAGAAATTATTTTTACGCCCCTCCCCAGCAAATATTTTTGCGGCCTCCCCAGCGCTGGAGGCACGGACAATTTTCATGCCCCTCTTAAATCTATATAGCCTTAGCGTGTTCCTTAGTGCAGGGATGAAAGTCACGGAGCACGAAAATCCCTGAAATGCTCCAATATTCGCCCAAAAACATGGGTTTCTATATGAATGTATAGGGCCCTGGAACTTCAAAATCCCTGAAATCAGGGAATTCCCTGAAGACTTTCATCCCTGTTAGTGGGCCGACCACTGCTGAAGCTAGTACCTTGCGAGATAAGGACTGATAACAGCGAGCTGATGGGTACCAGATGTTACGTAATGCACCCTGAAAAGTCGGCAGTGAATGAAAGGGATTTTCTCATTGGTCAACAATGTATCCTGCTAGGTCGGAATAGTAGCGTGCTGGCTTTTTTTGCTAAAAAGAGGGGTCAACATTTTTATGCTCCCCCCTCAAGAGGGGTCTGAATTTTTTATGCCTCCCCCAATCAACCCCCCCCCCCACCCCGGTGATAAATAATGACCCCTCCCTTACAAAGTAAAATGGTGATGGAGGCCGGGTCTAGGAATTAAAAAAAGAGAGGGTACACCCTGCCTCCCTCCCCCAATTTGAGGACTACCATATACATGCACCTCACATTACATACGGCACACCTCAATATAAGACGGGCCTTGATTAGAACGAGACGCTATATTAGGCAGAAATTTTGCCTGATATTGGCCAGTTTAATACTGTTCTATCATATAATATGCTAACTTATTTGTATATGTATTATTAGACCCAATAAAAAACTCTAAAAAACTCTAAAAACTCTATAGGACGCATAATGGATTGAAAGCCGTAAAAACTGGCATGTAGGCCAAGGCCTGGACACCATAGTCAGCCATTAGGTCTGGCAATATTGCACATTCTGGTGGACCTGCAGTGGTTTTGCCGGCTACAGGCGGTGTCTGTCACAGTTTCTTATTTACCATACTGCGGCTTATTAGAGTCTTTCTTGATTGATTTTGCAGAGTTGGGGGTGCGGCGTTTACAGGGTGCAGCTTAGAATACACAACGTTTTACAGTAGAAGAGAGACCAATACATCAATCAGTATTTGTAGACTGACATGTATAGTCTAGAGCTATATAGAAGCGTCATTACAAATGCTGCTCTATTCTCTGTAGCGCTTTTACTTATTCATCGACTAGACGCCATGTGGTCGGTTTTATTGTGAAGCGCGCTATTGCCTCAAGCGGTACGCTCTGTCAAAGCCTGCTCCATTCCCATCCCGCTTCTCATCACTTGTTTTGTGCTATGTTTTAGCTACCTCAATACCCAGTCTATATGCTAACCGCTAAGGCCACACCAAATTAAAAGATTGGTCTATGGATTTCCCGCCCCTGTTTTTCAGAAATTAAAATTTTATTTTTATTTGAAAAATAACATGTCTATGGATCCCGCCCGCCTCATTTGCAGGGATTTTCATTTTTTTTTTTTTTTTGATCAAGCAATAAATATATGATTAATAATAAAGGTACAGAAATGGCAGACCCCTCATTGGATAGGCATAAATATGCAATGGCAAAAAAAATAAAAAAAGAAATCGCCCTCTCCATATTTATGATGTTCAGAATCCATAGACAATAATTAATTTCTAGAAAATAAAAATAAAAATCTTTTTATTTGGTGTGGCCTAATACTGAGAAACTTTGAAAAAGAGAAGAGAGAAGCAAAAAATTCAGTATAGTTTAATATATCAAAATCCCGCCTACATGCCGGTAACTAACAAAAAAGCCTATTTATGAACCATTTTATGAACCATAAAAGCCTATTTTATAAAACACAAATCCACAATTCAGTTGATACCAAATATGCCTACTTGGCACTCTGTATTATAGGGTACGACTTGTATACATGGGGTTTTACATGTATTTATTTCAAATTAAAAATTCATAACTTTTGTTCTACTTAATGAATTTTCAAAATTCAAAAAGCTATGTGTTGCTAGAGCACTCAGGACCCCCCAGCCCCTCTAGATCCTATTATGAATTAGGGGGGGGGTGTAAGATATCAAATAAAAGTTCTTGGTGTCCCCCTTCTGGATCCAGTAAGAACTAAAACCTCTCGTACAAGACGCGCCGTGTACGCGGGAGATTACGGTATTACAGACCATTTCAGTAGCCTTCTGCTGCCTACACAGTGCTTTTAAACTCAGGGTGCAGCTTATACGGACTTAGCTGGTTTGATTATCAGCCAATGAAATGACACCAACTATTCACTGTGGTCCTCTCGGGGGCCAACTGGTACCCATCTGATAGGAGTTATCAGTAGAACTCGCTGGTAACAAGCTCCAGCAATGGCCGCACCCATGGGACAACCTGCTACCTCAGAATAGGAGGGGATTTTTTACACTCTCTGATCATTTTCAAGCCCCGGGTGAATCTCACGGCTTACAAAGTTAGAATGCAGCTTATATGTGAAGATATCTCGTAAATTGGTATTTTTTCAAATCCCAGATGTGATTTATAATCGGGGTTTTAATCTAGCGTCCATCGCTGTCAAATCAGTGAGTTTCTACCATAATCCTTTAAGGGCCACTGATGCATCAATGCATCATGCCCATTGGTCGTCATGATGCACCAATGCATCATGAAGTGACGACCGCTGGGCATGATTTATTGAATACTTATTGCAGCTTATAGCAGGTTCCCAAAGTCAGGGTGCGGCTTATATGAGGGTATTTTGCACTACCGTAATCTCCCGCGTATAAGACGCGTCCTCTACGCCAAACAAATCCCTACTGCGTCTTATAGGATTTCTACAAGTTGGGGGTGCGTCCTATATGAGGGGTAATTTTACTATGGAACAGTACTGGATTTACAAAATTGAGCATTAAAATGTGCGTCTTATACGCGAACATGCATGTGCTGAGTTTGGGGTGCGTCTTATACGTGCAGCGCGTCTTCTACGCGGGAGATTACGGTAGTTTGCCAATTTTCAATCCTTGACTATGGCTTATAGCTTCGCCCAAATGCGGGGGTGCGGCTTATACGAGGGTGTGGCTAAAACAAGGAATCTACGGGGTAGTACCCGGCGTGAAGCAATTAGTGGTAGGATGAAGAAGCCTTTACGACATGTCAGTCTCCATCTACACCCATTAAGACGGTACTAACTCATTCTGGGTCGCATCATGCCACCAGGTTTACGTTCCTAGGTCGCCAACCCTACAGGTGCATCAACCCTGTAGGGTCGGCATGATGCACGAATGCAGCCATGGCGAGAAACTTGTTCGGGCTTCATTTATGCATAATGCCGCCCACACGGGACTGATACATTCCCACATTGTTGGCCAGCAGACTCGCCAGCACTCCATTGGTGCCTCATGACAACCAATGGCAACTAGGACTGGGTGGTAGACCACTGAATACCCGAGTTCATGTATCCAGGTAGAAATAAACACGTTTAAAAAAGAAAAAAAAGCGCTATGTGGGCCATAAAGAGTTACCAGTAACTTAATGAATAGTGGCACCTTACGAGCACTAATTTTCCATTCACCTTCCTGCCACTTCCTACATCCTGTTCTATTTATAGCCCTTTGCCTGACTGACTCTCAGATTAGACTGGTGTCCAAATAACACTCATATGATGCCTGGGATTTTCTCTTGCTTTACCATATCATTGCGATATTACACTTACTGATTGTTTCCATTTATGGGTCCCTTTGTGCAAACAAACCAATGTACTGAAATACCCTAATCTCCCGCGTATAAGGCGCAGCTCACGTATAAGGCGCACGCCCAACTCAGATAATGTAAGTCCACGTATAAGGCGCACCTTTAAGGGCAGATTTTTGTTAATTTAGTACTGTTCTATTGTAAAAATACCCCTTCTATAAGGCACACCCCAAATTCAAGGCAATGTCCCTCCCACGTATAAGACTCAGCAGCATTTTGTTTGGCGTACAAGACGCGCCTTATACGCGGGAGATTACAGTACTCATTAAGCCGCATAGATATCACCGTAAATTGTCGTATTAGCCTCACCCTCGTATAAGCCGCACCCCCAACTTTGGGAGAAGCTATAAGCCTCGGCCAAGGCTTGAACATTGGCACTTCAGTACTATTTACCCTATATATAAAAATGGGTTACTAGATCTCTGGTTACAAACTACAGATTTTTGACTGCTTCAGCCTAGAGTACCCTTGGGGTACCAGATGAAGCAAATTTTTTAGGCTGTGAAGCAGTGAAGAAATGGCCAGCTAACTCGACCTGTCCATTGAAAGTTAAAGAAAGAATATATTCATAATTTAGTTATCAATTTCCCACTGGTCTTAGCCTTTATTATCACAATTGAGTTGTTCTTTATTTGTATTTTATAAAGAAAAACACCATAGCCTCAAAGTTCTTTCAAAAATGAAATGGCAGCAATCTAGGACCTGCATTCAAATAGATAGGAGCTTCTTACAATGTTACTCCTGGCCATAGCTACTAAACTACCTAATATCCAGACAGTACTCAATAAGATCTTCATTTTGATATGTAATAAATGAAGATCTGATAAGTACTTCCTGAGATAATCTAAAACTCAAAGTTCCGAGAGCATCTGCTGGGAGAGTGTAGAATTGTTTGACGGTGTTATATGCAAAATGTCGCTCCGTGAGAAATGTCTCTGCGGAAAATCAAGTTACACTTTGCATTAATCATACTTCTACGGCGTAGGGGCAGTATCATTAGGGTTGTTGTTTTTTCAATTTCTATAAGAGGAGAGGGATATTATCATGGTTTCTTCCTTTCAATGAAAAAACTATTTGTTTCGAGATTAAGCAACCTTTATCACTCTCCAAGCAGATCTTTTAATTCTATTGCGATACAATTTAGAGCTTGCAAAGTCTGTTAGGAGAACGCTGGAAACATTTTGCATGGTGGCGACATTCTGTATGCGACAACGTTACTAAGATACACATTGTTGCTAAGTTAAACGCTGCTAATATAAGAGCTTCTACTGTAAGGCACCAGGGGGCGGCACTGAACCTACAGGCCCGGAAAAAGCCTACAGGCCCTTCCTACAAGCCAAAAGTTTCTACAAGCATTCTTTCCCATGAAAAGGTGTATTGCACACACTAAGCCGTATAAGCCGCACACAGACTTTGGGAGATGCTGTCAGCTATAAGAATCTGGGTTCTAGTATAAGCTGCGGCTTGTATGAGAGAACTTACGGTAGTGAAGTTACAAGTAGCAATACACATGATAATCATCTTCATAAATATTTGAGACATGATGCATGACTGGTGAGTTAAATTAGCGGGGCTCCATTCATGTTGTATCGTAAATTCTCTCATACGAGAACCAGATGCTTATTGCAGCTTGTAGGTGGTTCCCAAAGTCAGGGTGCTTATATGAGGGGTTTTATATGTATAGTGTAAGTAAGGAACAGGAACCCTTTAAGGCCACAAGTGCAGCTTATATAACTCTTTCCCAAAGTCGGGGTGCGACTTATAAGAGAGTGCGGCTCGCACAAGGGAATTTACATTAATACTTTGCGTCTAAGTCACGCCTTGGGTGTGCCTCATACATGAAGTGTGCCTTGTATGAGAGGTATCAGAGTACATCACGACGACAGATGGGCATACTACAAGGCATGCTATTCATAACACAAAGTCATGGGCTTATCAGGTAAAATTGGTTTGTACCATTAGCACGGTATCCATAGCACCATTGTACAATCATGATTAACCCGGGCCTATCACGTGACCTGCCCACAACCCCTACTCAACTCTCAGGTAACCATGGTAACGGTTTAATTAGCACACAGTCAATGAGCGGCTCCTAATAGTTAGTGCTATCTTTGACACGCTTGCTCCAAGCTAACACCAAACACGTAGGCCTACAGGTGTTTCCTGTTTCCTGGGCCCTGAATAAAAAATGTTCAGGTAATGCTACCTACCCTATTTCTTTGCCGCTAACCTAAATTTTTATGGGGCTTTTGGATTAGAATTAGATTTTTTTTTTTTTTTTTTTTTTTGGGGGGGGGGGGGCAGGCTTTATAATGAAAAATTAAAAAGAGTTTAGGGTGTTACATATCAAGTTCACATCCAGATGTTTTCCTACCTTCCAACCCTATTTTTTCTTGACCCTGGTCACACGAACACGACAATTTATTTTTAGGCTTAACTTATGGCAAGGAAGAGGTTTTCTATAAGTAAAGGTAAAGGTCGTTGGAACTTGAAAATCCCTGAAATCAGGGAAAACCCTGATGACTTCGATCCCTGATGAAAAGAAAATAAAGTACATGTATATACAGGGATGTAAGTCAGGAATGGGCAAAAATCAGGAAGCTATACATTTACTTGATATAAAAGCTTTCTATTCTTCCAAACAACCCTCTTTACCACTTGTATAAGGAAAATAAACATCAGTCAAAAATTTCAGAAATCAGGAAATCCTGATAAAACCTGAAGACTTACATCTCTGTATATAAAAGAAATAATTATATGTAGCTCACTCCACTTTATCATATTTAGAAGACGTAGACCCAAAAACTGTTAAAAAAATAGGATGTTGTTAATACGGTAACACCCGACACACTGAGAGTGCAATCACAGCTAGGGGACACACTAAACGCCACCCGATACTACCTGCTCTTGTACACTAACCCTTTATAGGTTACATGGGGGGTAAATCCTTAACCCCTTAGTGGTATTCTGGTTAGTAGACTCGCCAACACTTCATTGGTGCATCATGACGACCAATGGACATGATGCACTCCTTGATTGGTGGTTAAAGAACTGCAAACTGCATCAGAGATGTCAGTTGAGCGTTGGTCCAAAGACTGAAAATATTAGGGACGTCACAAGTGGAAGCATTGCTCAAGATATGAAACTACAGTACTGAACTAAAGTCGCACTAATGTCAAAATTTGAGGGGCCTTTGAACCTCTTTGCACCATGCTGACCAAGCCGAAGGGGTAGACTCACAAGGGACATCATTTAGGCATCATGACGAGTAATGGATATGGTCGCTTCAGTATATTGACAGGAAAAGTCACATTCCTGGTTTATATCAGGCCAAAACAAAAAGTTGTGTTTCAGGTAACCCGACCCTACCTAGCAAGACAGGGCTGACCCTAGCTTTTTTTCCCCTGCAATTTTGAAGAAAAATATTTATTTTTGGGTGTTTTTTTTAGTTGATTTGGTCGTTAGCACAAGTTGCGAGTCATCAGCTCGAGTCCTGAGCCACTGTACCAGTTTAAAAAAGAAAAGCGAAATAAAAATAAAATCCGACCTAACCTCCCTAATTGTTTCCAGCATGTTACCTGAAACACACACAACTTTTTTTTGGCCTCTTGAGGCATAAATGCAGTCCTAGTGAGTAGATTCTGCACCCATCCTGATCACCAATGTACTTAGAAACCAATGCCCTTCATTTTTAATTGTACCTGTGTGTATAGTGTGCGTGGACTAGTTGGGGGAGGTGAGAGTTATGGTCCAATAACCTGCAAATCTCATCTGCGGTGCTCAACTCGTACGTGACAAAACACATCACATGAGATCAAGGTCACCAAGTACTTTAACCCCTCTCTTGAAACATTTTTCATTTGGTCTTCTATGATTTACAGACTGGTTTACATAATTATTCTATTTTTTTTCTGGAAAGATTCTTTTTATGAGGACCGACTAAATACTTTGCTGGTTACAATATCAATAGCTTCTGGAAGTCAGCTACTGCAATGTTTACCAAACCAAAACTCTTGGAACCAACTAATGGCCTGGTTACCATGCCAACAGACTGCAGGGACAGCTAATGCCCTGGTTACCATGCCAACAGACTGCAGGGACCAGTCACTGCCCTGGTTACCATCGTCAGCACAAGTTGCGAGTCATCAGCTGGAGTCCTGAGCCACTGTACCAGTTTAGAAAGAAAAGCGAAATAAAAATAAAATCCGACCTAACCTCTCTAATTGTTTCCAGCAGGTTACCTGAAACACACACAACTTTTTTTTTGGCCTCGTGAGGCATAAATGCTGTCCTAGTGAGTAGATTCTGCACCCATCCTGATCACCAATGTACTTAGAAACCAATGCCCTTCATTTTTAATTGTACCTGTGTGTATAGTGTGTGTGGGCTAGTTGGGGGAGGTGAGAGTTATGGTCCAATAACCTGCAAATCTCATCTGCGGTGCTCAACTCGTACGTGACAAAACACATCACATGAGATCAAGGTCACCAAGTACTTTAACCCCTCTCTTGAAACATTTTTCATTTGGTCTTCTATGATTTACAGACTGGTTTCCATAATTATTCTATTTTTTTTCTGGAAAGATTCTTTTTATGAGGACCGACTAAATACTTTGCTGGTTACCATATCAATAGCTTCTGGAAGTCAGCTACTGCAATGTTTACCAAACTAAAACTCTTGGAACCAACTAATGCCCTGGTTACCATGCCAACAGACTGCAGGGACAGCTAATGCCCTGGTTACCATGCCAACAGACTGCAGGGACCAGTCACTGCCCTGGTTACCATGCCAACAGACTGCAGGGACCAGTCACTGCCCTGGTTACCATGCCAACAGTCTCTTGGAACCAGCTACTCTCCTGGTTACCTTGCCAACAGACTCTTGGACCAGCTAATACCCTGGTTACCATGCCAACACTCTTTAGGGACCAGCTACTGCCCTGGTTACCATGTCAACACTCTTGGAACCAGCTACTCTCCTGGTTACCATGCCAACAGACTCTTGGAACCAGCTACTCTCCTGGTTACCATTGCAACAGACTGCAGGAACCAACTACTGCCCTGGGTACCATGCCAACAGACTCTTGGAACCAGCTACTGCCCTGGTTACCATGCCAACAGACTGCAGAAACCATCTACTGTCCTGGTTACCATGCCAACAGATTGCAGGAACCAGCTACTGCCCTGGTTACCATGTTAATAGACTGCAGGAACTGAATCTTGGAACCAGCTGCTCCCCTGGTTACCATGCCAACAGTCTGAAGAAACCAGCTACTGCCCTGGTTACCATGCCAAAACTCTGAGAACCAGCTACTGCCCTCGTTACCATACCAACAGACTCTTTAGGAACCAGTTACTGCCCTCGTTACCATGCAACAAATAGACTCTATGGCAACCAGCCACTGCCCTAGTTTAATACCATGCAAAAATTCTACAGGAACTAGCTACAGCAAAAGTCACCATGCCTGCCATTGTTGTGGACATTGTGTTCACTCTCTAGAATCTGCTGGGATTAAATGTTCATGTTTTACTTGAGGGGATAAAATGCTATACTGGGATGTATAATGATCCCATGCTGAAAGAACTGACTGATTTTAACCCTTTATGGTTCATTGCCCGTTGTCCAGGATGAACCAACGTAGCACTGGTGAAATACTCGCTAGACTAAGTTCCTGGACTCTTCCCTACACTTCACAAGTGCCGTACACATTAAGGTATTGAAACTCTATTTAAGGTAAGCAAGATGCACCACTGGTAAAGCAATCAAGATGGCTGAAAGAGCAAAAGAGTGCCTATTTATGGGGCGAGGTGTCGCCGACCCCTCCTCCCCCCACCTGCTGCTGCTGTTTGCCACTTGTACTACCTGTGTGTAGGTTTTACATAGGATGTAGACAGGAAGTGTGTCAGTCATACATGTTCCACAATCCATACAATCAACTTCAGAGTTACATCCCAATTTCTGTGAACTCCCTGCAATCGGAATCTGTTTCTGAGGCTATACATTTGTACACCAAATATGGCGGGGGGGGGGCTGAACATGTATGTCATGACCTAACTGAGATGTACTATTACTAGTATCTCGAGTATAAGGTGCTCTTTACCTCAGGGATGAAAGTCACCGAAGCAAAACATCCCTGAAATGCTTCAAAGAGCCCATCTAAATACTGATTTTGTCCATGAAAATATAGGGCTTTGGGACTTGAAAATCCCTGAAATCAGGGAAATCCCTGAAGACTTACTTCCCTGTAATACCTAGATAAGGTGCTCCTGAGGTAAAGGTGATGCTTAAAGGTGCACCGCCTCTTTTTGGGATGTTAAGTAAGCTTAAGATTTTCATCTAACCACAGCTTGTAGAATGTCCATATTAGTAGATGTTGGCAATATTATTGTATTATCAGGTTTATATGCAGGAGTTAACGGTGTATCAATCTCTACGAAATTGGACTCCGTTCAGATCACACCTGGTGAAAGCCCGCGGATATATGACTCTCCCTATAACTTAGCACTTAAATCTTAAGGGCTGCATACATCCTTCACGTTTGTAATTTTCTTCCTTGATGCCGCGATGAAGTGTACGTGTACAACTTGCCAAAGCTATACTGGGGTATCATGCCAACCTTTTAAGAGTGTACCAATTGCATAGGTTACATGAATGGTCACTTGTCAGGGCTCCATTCATGCATTTTGGCAACCAAAGTTATCCATATGATATGTGTCTCTTAAAGGGTTATAACATTTTAGACTTGACTTCATACACGTATGGCTTGTATAATATGTGTACATGTATCCGACTTTGAGGGATCGTATATACAGGCTAAATTGGCTCTTTGGTCTACCACGCCCAACTGGAAGTGATATGCATTGTACATACCATATACTACTGTTAATCCCTAATTGATGGATATTGGTATTACAAAGGGGCTTCCTTAAAGCTTTAACAGCAGCAAGAGCATTTTAATAACAAAGCATGTCCCTTTCTATTGGGAAATATAGCAATGGAAGGGGCATAAGTGATAAGAGCTTTGAAAAAAAGCAAAAAAAAAAATATACTATAATATCCCACATATAAGACACATCCAGGCTTTAAGGATCTACTAGAAAAAAAAACAACTTTAGATGAAATTAAAATGAAATAACTTTTGTTCTTATCAATGGGTACCTGAGATGTCTCCCAATGGCCTACAACCACTTTTAAATCCATGAAACAGATTGGGAAAATTTTACCATAAAATTTCGATCATTCTTATTATCTACATGTATTATGGTAATGATAAAACAAAACAAAAACCTTTCACCTACTAAATTAGAATCCTTCTTTTCTATAGGGATGTATTATTTTGTATAGGTTTTGAGAACATGATATCTCTGAAATCAGGGGAAAACCCTTAAACTCCTGTGCATGTAAATATAACGGAAAAGCGGATGATCTCAGGAAAATAGCACGTCCATTTATACATTTTCAGGAACCCAGGGAAGCCTAGATTGTTCCAATTACATGAAGGAGTGTGGCGTTTGATGGCGTTTGGACGCGGCTTTTACCTGGTTATTTACTCTGCGTGTAGCGCAGGAGGCTGGCGGGTTAGTTTACTTATGATAAACGTGTGGCCACATGCAGCTCACTCCATCAGTGCCACTAGCAGGGCTACACTATGAACGTGTAGAGAGGGATAAGGTGGGAAGGATTTAACCCCAGGGTGTCCGGCAGACCCCTTTGAAAAAGTAGGACAAAAGTAGGACTGAAAATGTTCAAAAAGTAGGACTAAAGTAGGACAAAAGTAGGAAAATATAAGAAAAAGTAGGAAATACGTAGAATAAACAATGCATGTGTAACAAACCTATTTATCCTCAAAATTGATAAGCTTATATGTAGAATCTATTAGGATAATATTCCAGAACATATTTAAATGGTGCTCAGTTTGTACCTGTATCACTGGTAAGTGAAACATGATATACAGTGGTTTCATGAAGGCATTTACTGCGAGTCTGCTACGTCAAAATGATGTACAGTGGCCATGTTGGAGCACAATGCGTGAAATAAAACAGTAAATTGTTTCCTTGTCATGAATTATTGCCAATGTATTACTGATTACTGATCCTAGATTGAGATTGAGAAATTGGCTAGTTGTTTCAGCACACTAACAGGTGAAACTTGTAATGGTAAGTTTATGGCAAAAGTTTTGCCTCAACATGGCTGCCATACAAGATCTGTGAGGTACTAACCCCTCTATAAAACTTACTTAATAGACACAGTTTTTGTACAATGTATTCATGTACTACACAGAGGATATGTCACAATATCACTCGCTATGCAGACCCCTGTCTATCACTCCCCCTGTGGTGACCCCTCATCTCCATCTGACTGAAATTCCCTATCTATTTGATTGCAGCCAACACTGACACCATTAGTCTCATATTGACGTTTCATGTAGCCACATTTTGATATTACCTCCCTGATCACTATCAGTCAGGTGTTTGCACGTATTCTGTTAAAGGGTTTATGAATGAAACATTAGTATAATACTAGTTCTAATGCTTAAAGCATATATGTCCACCAAGTCAATCACTAACCATCACCACACAACTAACTTTAGCATAATCAAACATCAATTGATGCACCAATGGTGTCAGAATGACAATTGGGGGTACGTCTTATACGCGGGGTTTTCCGATATCTCAATTGAGAACAGGTTGGGTATGATGCTGATCATATATTTTTTTTGAATGCCACAAATGAGGTGTAACCAGAAGTAGAACTTATCTCTAACATTGTAGCATCAGTTCTTGTGGTTTCTTTTCATACATTGACCTTTTTAGACCCCCCTCGTCATGTTTTTGCCAATTTTGCAATGCTAAAGGTATATGGGAAATTTATTTTGTCATGCCGGGCCTGCCCCCCCTCCAGCATGATATCATTTGTGGATGGCCCCCCCATGAGTTGTGCACTCATCCTGATGCATCAGCACTCCCTCACCCAGGTTATTCGCACCACCAAGCCACTACTCGCATAACTCCCACCAAAACTGCACTATTCGCACCACATTGCAAAAAAAGGCGGGAAAGTTGGTACATGGATCAACATCATATACCTTCACCATTGGAGGCAAAAAATGTCTTATGGTTGCAACCAACTGAGTCTGTACATTATTGACAATAATTTCTCAAAATTTTCGAATACCTTTTCCTGCAAGACACCTACATCTCCTCCTTTAATGGCACTACAAATTCATTAAGTAATTCTGCCTCTTATATATAAAATTTCCATCTTTTTTTAAAGTTATTTGCACCACCAAAATGATTGAAAGTGAGGTGCCCCAGGGTGTCTCCTTATCACTCGCTTTTCGAGTTAATAATTCAGAACCAGGTTGTTGGGGCTTTGCTACAGAATCTCCCAAAGGCTCCCCTAACCTCTACAGAAGTATAGGTGATACCCACCGATTCCTGAATTTCAGGGGTCATTAAGGTAACTACCCGTAAAGAAAACAATTCATCTGACGAATTCCTGCCAAAATCTCTTGAATCTTTGTGACTCGATGCAAAGTGTGTGAGTTACTCCCATGCAGAGCTGGTGAGTTACCCACACACAGAGCTGGTGAGTTACTCCCACACAAGAGTTGGTTAGATACTCCCACACAGAGCTGGTGAGTTACTCTCATGCAGGGCTGGTGAGTTACTCCCACACAAGAGTTGGTGAGTTACTGCCACACAGAGCTGGTGAGTTACTCTCATGCAGGGCTGGTGAGTTACTCCCATGCAGGGCTGGTGAGTTACTCTCACGCAGGGCTGGTGAGTTACTCTCATGCAGGGCTGGTGAGTTACTCTCATGCAGGGCTGGTGAGTTTCTCCCAAGCAGGGCTGGTGAGTTACTCTCATGCAGGGCTGGTGAATTACTCCCACGCAGGGCTGGTGAGTTACTCCCACACAGGGCTGGTGAGTTAGTCCCACACAGGGCCAGTGAGTTACTCCTGTGCAGGGGTAGTTAGTTACTCCCAGGCAAGGCTGGTGAGTCACTCCAATACAGGGCTGGTGAGTTTCTCCTAAGCAGGGCTGGTGAGTAACTCCAACGCAGGGCTGGTGAGTTCCTCCCACGCAGGGCTAGTGAGTTACTCCCACGCAGGGCTGGTGAATAACTCCCATACAGGGCTGGTGAGTTACTCCCACACAGGGCTGGTGAGTAACTCCCACGCAGGGCTGGTGAGTAACTCCCATGCAGGGCTGGTGAGTTCCTCCCATGCAGGGCTGGTGAGTTACTCCCACACAGGGCTCATGAGTTACTCCCATGCAGGGCTGGTGAGCTACTCCTATGCAGGGCTGGTGAGTTACTCACACACAAGGCTGGTGAGTTACTCATGCACAGGTCTGGTAAGTTACTCTCATGCAGGGCTGGTGAGTTACTCCTATACAGGGGTTGTGAGTTACTCACACACAGGGGGTGGTGAGTTATTCATGTGCAGGACTGGTGAGTTACTCACAGGAAGGGCTGGTGAGTTACTCACACGCAGGGCAGGTGAGTTTCTCACACACAGGGCTAGTGAGTTACTCACACAGAGCTGGTTAGTTACTCCCATGCAGGGCTGGTGAGTTTCTCCCACATAGGGCTGGTGAGTTACTCACACACAGGGCTGGTGAGTCACTCACACACAGGGCTGGTGAGTTACTCACGCACAGGGCTGGTGAGTTTCTCACACAGGGGTGGTGAGTTACTCACAGGAAGGGCTGGTGAGTTACTCACACGCAGGGCTGGTGAGTTAGTCCCACACAGGGCCAGTGAGTTACTCCTGTGCAGGGGTAGTTAGTTACTCCAATACAGGGCTGGTGAGTTTCTCCCACGCAGGGCTGGTGAGTTCCTCCCATGCAGGGCTGGTGGGTTACTGTCACGCAGGGCTGGTGAGTTACTCCCATACAGGGCTGGTGAGTTACTCCCACACAGGGCTGGTGAGTTACTTCCATGCAGGGCTGGTCAGTTACTCCCACACAGGGCTCATGAGTTACTCCCATGCAGGGCTGGTGAGCTACTCCCATGCTGGGCTGGTGAGTTACTCACACACAGGGCTGGTGAGTTACTCACGGACAGGGCTGGTGAGTTTTTCACACAGGGGTGGTGAGTTACTCACAGGAAGGGCTGGTGAGTTTCTCACACAGGGCTGGTGAGTTACTCACACACAGGGCTGGTGAGTCACTCACACACAGGGCTGGTGAGTCACTCACACACAGGGCTGGTGAGTTACTCACACGCAGGGCTGGTGAGTTACTCACACACAGGGCTGGTGAGTTACTCACAGGAAGGGCTTGTGAGTTACTCACACGCAGGGCTAGTGAGTTTCTCACACAGGGCTGGTGAGTTACTCACACACAGGGCTGGTGAGTTACTCACAGGAAGGGCTGGTGAGTTACTCACGCACAGGGCTGGTGAGTTACTCACACGCAGGGCTGGTGAGTTTTTCACACAGGGGTGGTGAGTTACTCACACAGGGCTGGTGAGTTACTCACAGGAAGGGCCGGTGAGTTTCTCACACACACGGCTGGTGAGTCACTCACACACAGGGCTGGTGAGTTACTCACAGGAAGGGCTGGTGAGTTACTCACATGCAGGGCTGGTGAGTTTCTCATACAGGGCTGGTGAGTTACTCACGGACAGGGCTGGTGAGTTTTTCACACAGGGGTGGTGAGTTACTCACAGGAAGGGCTTGTGAGTTACTCACACAGGGCTGGTGAGTCACTCACACACAGGGCTGGTGAGTCACTCACACACAGGGATGGTGAGTCACTCACACACAGGGCTGGTGAGTCACTCACACACAGGGCTGGTGAGTTACTCACACACAGGGCTGGTGAGTTACTCACACACAGGGCTGGTGAGTCACTCACACACAGGGCTGGTTAGTTACTCCCACACAGGGCTGGTGAGTTACTCACGCACAGGGCTGGTGAGTTCCTCATGTGCAGGGCTGGGGAGTTACTCACACACAGGGCTGGTGAGTTACTCACACACAGGGCTGGTGAGTTACTCATACACAGGGCTGGTGAGTTACTCACGCACAGGGCTAGTGAGTTCCTCATGTGCAGGGCTGGGGAGTTCCTCACACACAGGGCTGCTGAGTTCCTCACACACAGGGCTGCTGAGTTACAGAGTCATGTAAAGAGTCCACGCCCTGACAACAATAGCTGAATAAACAGCTTCGTATTTAAGACATGTATTTGTTCAGATGTTTTTTTTCTTGTCTCCTGCTATGAAATATTGACTGTAGTGTCAGCGACTTTAACTTGGTCCTTAACTTTTATTATACTGGTACATATTTTAGGTAATATCACTTGCACAATAATGTGATTCTGTATTGCAATGACATCCCATGTACTTTTTTTAATCCTTTTGATGTTCCTCAGAACCTACCCCCCCCCCCATTTTTCTGGTCCAATATCAAATTCCTGTCTGACCTTCCTTGACCCTTGGTAGTCTTTTAGGAATGTCCAGTTTACATGGGATTAACGATTGATATCTTGTCACCTACGTATATATATATATATTGTACCTACGTACATACCGTAAACTCCCACATATGAGCCAAAGCTTCCATGTGAACCAGAGCCTACTGGTGCAGCTCAGCCCTATAAGGGCTGCTGATGCAGGAGTGTATCATGCCCATTCGTTGTCATGATGCATCAATGATTTTTTTTTTTTTTTTTGATAAGGGAGTAGACTTCTCCGTTTCCCCATGATGCATCAATGAAGTGCTGCGGAGTCTCCTGACCATCACTTCATTGGTGCATCATACCCAGCGATGCAAGTCAGGCATGGGCAAAAATCAGGAAGCCATACATTTACTTGGTATAAAAGCCTTCTATTTTCCCAACAGCCCTCCTTACCACTTTTATAAGGAAAAAACATGTCATTCCAAATTTTCAGAAATCAGGAAATCCTGATAAAACCTGAAGACTTACATCCATGCATACTGACCCTCTGGTACTGTATCAACCCTGTATCGTCGTCATGATGCATGAATGCAGCCCTGTCCATTAACTCGCCGGGGCTACAATGCATTAATGCATAAGGATCACCGAAACCATAGGGTGCAGTTTATAGGCAGGTTTCCAGCACTGCACTACAGAACAGTACAATGTACTACTGTAAATTCTCTCGTATAAGCCGCACCCCCGACTTTAGAGGGAGCTAAATGCTACTTTTTTTCCTTAAAATTATAGTCTTAGTACTATTCTATAGTGCCAAAAAAAACTATAAGCCGCACCCCTTCTCTTGGCTGATCCTATAAGCCTAATTTTGATTTGGATTCTGGCATAAGCCGCACAGTCAGGGTGGAACTTATGTTTATATACAGGTGCAGCTCATACATGAGAGTTGTGATAATTGGTATATAACCCTAGAAACTAAAGTTGATTGTAAGGATTTTGCTCCATGCATGACAAAGGAGGCATTCAGGGGTGTGGCCTCAATATTAAACTATTATGAGGCACATACACGTATGTACATACAATTATATAGACGTATTATCCAGGTCATCATAAGGTGAAAATATGGATAAGTATTTGGTTGCCATAGCAATGGAGCAGCAATTCACACCAATTAGGGTACTTACCGCTACATCAGGGATGCCACTCACTGATCACCAAAAAGTCGAAAATCCTCCTTATTTTATCAATTTCCAATAGGAAATACATTTAGAAATGGAATTCAAAAAATCGGAATTCCTAAAAAGTTGGGAAAAGTGGCATCTCTGCCACATTTATGATGAATATAATGCATGTATCATGTGTGTATTTGGGACCTACTGAGTAACCCCCACCAACACAAGGTTGTGGGTGTCGCATATATGCATGAGTTCTGACTTACGCAAGGAATTTACGGTATATTACTTAATCTGATGACAATGAGACAATATCTTATCTCTGTCTGTGATTTACTGAGGTCAGATAAACAGAGGTCATGAGGTATCCACACTACCGCAATCTCCTGCGTTTAAAGCGCACCCCGCCTATACAGCACACCTAGAGTTTTAGGATTTAGCCAGAAAAATGAAAAATTCATAACTTATTTTCTACTGAATGAATTTTCAAATTTTAAAAAGCTGTGTGTTTCTTGGACCCCCTGGACCACATATGATGCTGATTGGGTTACATGGAAGTGTCACATATCAAAAGAAAGGTCTTGGTGTCCCCCTTGTGGATCCAGGGAGAACTACCCCCCCGTATAAGACGCGCCTTAAATGCGGGAGATTACGGTAATCCCTAATCATGTGTATTGTTGTTATATTTGTTAACCCTTTAGGGCCCGCCTCCTCTTTTAGCCTGTCGAGCTGAAACACAATCATTTTTATGGGTGGCCTCATCCTTTTAACCTTGGTTGATAGATCCAGGTTCATGTTTAGGCAAAAAAAAAACAAAACAAAAAACGCTGTGTGTTTCTGCTAACAAGCTGAAAACAATATGTAGTGAAGGTAGATTTATTCTTAATTTTTTTTTTTTAAATGCCACAAGGAGGTGAGACGAGGCAGGACTCACCGCTGCAGTACACAGGCCACTGAAATGACCCAAAAACATGCAAATTCTTCAAAAGAAAAATTTCGAGGGTCGGCCTTACCGTTTATGGGCAGGATCCACCATTTTCCCAACAAAGGGTTAAACTCATACGATGAATAGAACAACGATGTAAACTATGTGTAAATTTTTTTCATCAATACCACCAGCCATGAAAAGCATGAACAGAGGATGATGTAAAGAAAGAAGGGAAAAAATGAAAGAAGAGTTGGCCACCACAATGCCAAGTCATGGAGACACACCTGACTCCCCTGCAGTTCCTTGTACATGTATGCTTCATGGAAACACTACCAACAGCTACTGTAAACCCTTGCGTATAAGCCGCACTCTTACTTTGGAATGAGTTATAAGCCGCATCTAGGGCTTGAAATATACAGGTTTATACTGTTCTACTTTTCTTTTCTTTTTTTTTTTTTGAAGAATCATTAAGTCTTTATTCAACATGTTTTTCACATTCATGGCATTTGTTGCCTTTCAGCTAATGCAGGTACCGGTACATAGGTCAACTTGGTTTACAATGGAGATTTCTCTATACCAGCCTATAAGCCACACTCCTTATTTCGGTCATTCCGCAGCAGGCCTTTGGTTAGTGTATAAGCCGCGCCTTATACGCAGCAGTTTACGGTACTTGTAAGACACACTGAAAATGTACTTTAGGGGGGGACAAAAAAAATTTAAGACCCCTCTTAGGCTGGGGGGACAAAACAATGTTCGCCCCTTGGAGGGGGGGGGGGGATGGAAATATTTTGCCATGCATGCGCAGAATTTCACCAAACCCCTGTTCTTAAAAAATGACCACTCCCTTAACTGCATGATAGTTGAAGCCAAAAGAAAAAAATTTGTTCATTTCAGGTACTCTGATCCCACCTAGCAAATCAGGGGTCAACTCTCTATTTATTTTGGCTTGGTGAGAAGAAATTCCTCTTTTATTATCACCTTCTTATTTTTGAATGGCTGAAAATGGCAAAAACAGTAAACAAACAAAAAGATCAAGGAGAAAGAGAGGGTGACTAGTAAAGGAGCGGACATACTTTAACAACTGGGGAGGGGAGGGGTGGGTCAGGTTGGAGGACAAAAAAAAATTTAGAACTTCGCTTCTTTTTTTTGGGAAAAAGCCTGTAACAAGTGGAGGGGGGGGGGGATTTCAGACCCCTTCATGGGCAGGAAAGAAAAACTTTTGCCTCTCAGACGCAAAAGTTCACCAACACGCCCCTGTCATTGGCCCTGTTGTTCAAAAATGACCACTCCCTTTTTAACAACAGGGGAGGGGGTGGTGGATTTTCATGCGCACGCCCCAACATTTTTTTGCCATTCCTTTCGGGCTTACCCCTTAGAGGGGTCTAAATTTTTCGCCCTATCCCTTTCTTTTTATTGTAATGGCATGCACAGATTTTTTTTCACTAAGAATAGTTGAATAATTCATCCCCCCCCAAGTCTGAAATATTTTGCGCCTCCCCCCAAATCATATAAATGAAAATAGAGCCCCAGTCCAAATCCACCACCCCATCCCTTAGAGAGTGGTCATTATTTATCAACGGGGGGGGGGGGGAGGGTGGGTTTGAGGGGGGGCGTAAAATTTTCAGACCCCTCCCGAGGGGGGGGCTAAAAACATTTTGACCCCTCTTGAGGGGGGGGGGCTAAAAAAATTTACCCTCCTTTTAGCAAAAAAGCCCGCGCGCTACTATAGATCAAAGAGGGGCGCGAAAACTCTCCGCGCCTCCGGCGTGGGGGGGGCGCAAAAAATTTTGACTGCCGTTGAGGGGGGGCGTAAAAAATTTCCGCGCATCCGCGCGAAAACCCACCACCCCCCCTGTTGATAAATAATGACCACTCCCTTACCTAGTTGGATCGGCGCCCAACTCACAGACATGTTGCATAACATAAGGGTCTCAAACTGTGACTACCCCTGTCCCTGTTGAGTGTTGTTTAAAAAATGACCACTCGGCACTCCCTATGCTATTTATTAGGCACTTCAACAAAAAATTTAAACTGCAAAAAAAAAAGTGTAATTGGACCGGGGTTGCAAGTCATATAAATACCGGTACACAATTGTTCAGCTTGGCGTAACGGATACTTGACACTCTACTATAGTACCAGTGGCCCTAGATCCAAGATTTCATTTTGACAGCTGAGTCGCTCAGGAAAGAATCAACACAAGTTGTGAGTGTGACTATGATACTATGTGAGTGACAAGGGAACAGCGCGGCGTCGGCACTGCACATCACCCCCGGGACTTACCGCTCTGTCCGATGCCCGTGCCATCCGATGATTCTCCGTTGGGCGAGGTGCCATCCCGAGGTGATCCGATGCACCCTCCCATCCCTCTGGGGGGTAGATTTCACTTGAAAATTAACACTTTTACGTGGGAGTTCCCGTCAAAATATTTCCAACACTGATTGACGGAAGTAATTGACTGGACATGCGCAATCGCATCTCATAGCAGAAAATACATTCTGAAATTTGATTGGCTATAATGATATCGTGTAAAACTTAATTACTCTTCAATCTATTGCGCTCAGAAGCTAAAATAATTGAACAGATGATGCTAACGAAATGGGCTAAAAATTCTAGATTACATATTAAGACATGATTAACCATTTACTCCGTATCAGTCTTTCAAGATGGCAGCGCCCAGGTGGGAGGGACTTTTGCAGGAATTTGTGGTTGGCGAGCAAAATTCATCAATAAATGGGATTGCTGAAGGTAACTACAGATACATATAGGTCCATAAATATAGTGTCCGCAATATTAGTAAGTTTTGTAGATTTATTCCTTACCGTTGTTTCTGATTTTGACGCCGGCCACAGTGGAAGTGTCACTGTCACCCACAACACAGGAGTCAGTGAGTGAGTGTCAGTTCTTCTGTCACAGTCAGTCAGTGCAAATTAAAGGCGCTCTGGTCCTCTGGATCGAGGAGCCAACTCCGCCGACTTTTGCACTGCAGCGACGTCACCAATTCAGAGCTCCTTAAACACATTAGATCTACTATGAGGGTCAGGGGATAAAATAGAGATCACATTCTGACAATTTCTGTTATTAAAATGTTATCTAAATCGCTTTTAAAAAATGCGAGATCATAATCATGAAGTTGAACCCTTTGTAATTTTGTGCTAACCTTAAAGGCTTAATAGAAGATGATATATTAATTATTGTAGTTTGAATTGTCCGAGATTTCAATTCAAATCTTTTGCCTCGAAGTTGCCATGAAGTTGCTTGGTCCTACCCACTCCTGATACTGGGGACAGGTCATCACGAATGAAATCAGTCTAGGGAGTGGTCATTTTTTAACAACACGGGAGGGGTGGTGTTGTTTTTTGTTTTTTTTTTGGGGGGGGGGGAATTTCAGACTCTTGGGGTAGGGGGGGAACTTTAATCCATTTTAAGTGAAATAGCCCGCGCATAATTATAGAATAAAGGAGGAGGGGCGAAAAATTTGTCCCCTCCGAGGGGGAGGGCCAAAAAATTTTTGACACGCCTACCGGAAAAAATCCATCACCCTCCCCTGTTGTTAAAAAATGACCACTCCCTTATATGGGATGTGTCGAATTTGATCATTCAGCGTTTGTGGCAAAAACTATTACCGTAATCTCCCGTGTATAAGGCGCGTCTTATACGCGAATCAGATCGTGAGTGGGTCTTATACGTGGGAGGGTAATTGCCTTGAGTTGGGGTGCGCCTTATACGCGGGGTACCTCCAACTTCCAAACCAATATGATGTACACAGGGTCATGTATTTTATTTAACCAAAGAAAAGGTGTAGTCAAACTCATGGTGCTGTAAATACCCTTAAACTGCTGAATGAAGCATGCTTTTCTGCTCACCATAAAAGTGTTTGGAAATATATGTACACCCAACTCACTGAGAGCTTTGTTAATTATATTTTTGACCTTTTAACCAAGAGAATCCATGCAGCATTATAATCAATAATCCTGCCATAGTGTGTGCTGCCACCTAGTGTTATTCTAGGAATCATTTAACTCATTTACTACTATTAATGCCAATTGTCTTCATATGGCCCACAACTGATGTTACTTGGCATCATTTTGAAAGGTACAATACTGTTAATTTTTTGAAAGAAATAATCCTCTGATTTGCATTATTTGTTAACAAGTTATAGATAAGACAGGTTCAAACCAAATTTGTTATTTGTTCATATCATACCCTCCCATTGATTATCTAGACCCACACTGTTATAACAGGGAAATAGGCCTGTCTTCTAGAGACATGGCATGCTGGGATACCAGTACTTTGTAATGTTGAGAATAGAGAATGACATACAGCTCATAACACCAGGTGGCAGCACACACTATGGCAGGATTATTGATTATAATGCTGCATGGATTCTCTTGGTTAAAAGGTCAATAATAAAATTAACAAAGCTCTCAGTGAGTGGCGTGTACATATATTTCCAAACACTTTTATGGTGAGCAGAATAGCATGCTTCATTCGGCAGTTTAAGGGTATTTACAGCACCATAAGTTAGACTACACCTTTTCTTTGGTTAAAGAAAATATATGACTAGTTTGGGTGTTGGGTCTAGGTTGAAATTGATTATACCTAGGTACGGTCTACCCTGACACCCTGGGGTGCGCCTTCTACGTGAAACGCACCCCAGCAGTAAGGGGTGCGCCTTGTACTCGGGTTTTTTAAAATACCAATTCAGAGGAGATAGGTGCGCCTTCTACGTGAACCAGCCTTTTCTGAGTTGGGGGTGCGCCTTCTACGGGGGCTGCGCCTTCTACGCGAGAGATTACGGTACCTTAATCTCCCACGTATAAGACGCATCTTATACGTGAATCAGAAGCTCCTAGCACCTTGTACAGCCATCCCAAAGTCTGGGTGCGTCTTATAGGCGAGGTATTTTTACTAAAGAACAGTACTGAACCTTCAAAATTTTGCCCTTAGAAGAGCCCTACAGGTTTTTCTTCAACTCGGGGTGCGTCTTATACGTGAGGTGCGTCTTATACGCGAGAGGTTACGGTAGTATTTTGGGAATACACATTTAATGTGTATTTTGGGAATACACATTCACCCCAAATACACTATTAACCGCGGACGAATCATCTACTTTAAAGTGAATTCAGATGTGGGGCTTTATTATATATGCGAGGATTATTATGTCAGGGGTTGCATTACAACTCGTATGAGTCTCTGTGAATAAAATCATTATCATTGTCATTGCTACAAACCACCAGAACGATTTTGCTGGTGTTATAGGTCAGAAGGTGGGCATATAGACTATAGTATAGTAGATTATATACAAGATTTATGTAAATATGTGGAATATCCTTTCCCTTTCAGAACTTCAAAGTGGACATGTCAAACTATTGGAAGTAATAGAGGGCTTAGGGTAAGTAGTAAAGTGAGATTGATACATAGAAATATTCCTTTTTATTATCACATATTAGATCCCACATATTTTATTTTATGAGTGCAACCCTTTTGTTTTGTCGTAGACCAGCTATTACAGGATAAAAGTTCACACTTGTCCAACTAAAATAAAAGAGTTAAGTGCCCAATGCCCAATATATTCCACTTGAAAATGTATCACCTATTTCCATTACCGTATTCAATGTAATAAGCGCCCCTCCCCTAATCAGCGCCCTTCCCCCAGTTTGGGGCTTTTTCAGACTGAAAAAGGACAATTTTTCACGATTTTAGAGTGTTAAACTCTGAACTACTGGAAGGCCATAAATACAATTTTTAAGCGCCCCAGGTGCTTATCGCGTCGAGTACGGTAATGAGATTATGTCTGAGATAGTTTTAAAGTTTTCTTCATGTCTTTCAGTCCGCACCTTACAAGTGTGGAGAAGCACATGCGATGTCGCGGTACGCAGCTTTTGTCAGAGCTGCTCCATGAGCTACCCGTGGACTTCCTGAACCAGAAGGAAGGTGAGAAAACTACATACTGTGCACTACAATGTATTACCTATGGAGTTGCCATGTATAAAACACCATTGCGAGTAAATATCAGTTTAGGTGAAGCAAACTGAACGCCCCTCAATGCTGGACACCCCAACCCATATCCCATAAATGAGCTACCGTAATCTCCCGCGTATAAGGCACGTCTTATACGTGAATCAAAGCCCTACTGCACCTTATAGAAGCTCCCAAAGGAGGGGGTGCGTCTTAAAGGCGGGGTACTTTTACTATAGAAAAGTACATGTACTAAACCCTCAAAAATCAAGACCCAGGTGGGTCTTATAGCATTCTCCTCAACTCAGGGTGCGCGTTATACGCGAGGTGCGCGTTATACGCGGGAGATTACGGTATATTGTATCTACCGCAGCCTGGAGGGCCTCTGACTGTGAGGTTCTAAAAGTGGTTAGCTGTGAAGCCCCATCACCCTATCTTGAATGTGGTTTTATAATGACCATTGGAGCAGCTCACACTCCCATTCCTCAACCTTTGGTCAATGGGGGAACTTTGTATATGGGCTTTCACGTTGTAAATTGTATGTCCTGTAGGTGTACAGTTAACTAGTGTCTTATAAAATGACAGCAACCTACCGTAATCTCCGGCGTATAAGACGCGTCTTATACAAGGGGTTTTAGGTCTCCCTAGACACTGCCCTAGATTCACAAGGGGGACACCAAGACCTTTCATTTGATATATAACCCCCCCCCCCCTACCTGTTATAGAAAGGTAGGTGGTCCAGGGTGGTCCCAGACAACCTACCTACACATAGCTTTTTGAATTTTTAAAATCCATTTAGTAGAAAAGTTTTTTTCATTTTTCTGATCAAATCCTAAATCTGTAGGTGCGTCTTATAGGCAGGCTACGTCTTATATGCGGGATATTATAATACAGTAAAATTCTGTTACAACAAAGTGCTTGGGACAAGCAAAAAAATTCGTAGTAAACGAATTTCGTAGTAACCAAACAAAGGAATATAGAGGTTAAAAAGTTATTCCAACCCTACTTTTGACCTCTATGGCCGGCCAGGTGAGGAGAGGGGTGGCTGTAGATATCCGAACACACCCCCTCACACCTCTCAGATCTTCCCCCACCCGCCCAGGTGAGAAGGGAGTAGGCTGAAGAAGCTTAGCTAGCCCTCTCACACCCCCTCACACCTTTCAGATCTCCACGACCCACCCAGGTGAGAAGAGAGGCAGCTGAAGAAGCCCCATCAAAGCCACTCACACCTCTCAGATCTCCCCATTGCACATAGCCTGTGTATTCTGTACACTTTGATATCATTTGAAAAGGTGTATTTATGACAAAATTACTTCCTTATATCCAAATTCTGATGCCAAAACTTCATTATATAAGGGTTATTTTACTATAGAAATGTATGGTGATGATTTGGTATCAAGCATTTTGTTTGTTATAACCGAAATTTCGTTATAACAGGATTCGTAGTAAAGAGATTTTACTGTACTATCAATTTAAGAATCGGAACTTCTGGACCTTTGTCGGCCTGGCAAGGTTGTGGTAGATCCAGTACACTAAGACATTAAACCAGCACACAGTGGGGTTGACAAACGTTTTAAGTCACATTTATCATGATTTCATTGATAAAGCACCCAGACTCTGCTTTATTGCCTTCAAAATCAAAATCATAATGAGTCAGGGGCAGATTTATACGGGGGCGCACCCCCTTACTCCCTGTAGATAAGAGTTTAATCAATTTAATTACCTTTTTTTAGCCTAGAATTTAGCCTAACTAAGGGGCACCCCCTGCCTTTCAAAATCCTGGATCCGACACTGTGATAAGTGCTTAGTAGTAAACATGCCATGTCTTTGTGTACAGTTGACGTGCTGACAGACTTCTACATGAATCGTATGAAGGACCATTTCACCGTCGTACCACACGTTCTCTATGGCATGCTTGCACTGGTAAGTCTGAAAAATATTCAATCTTGGCTGAATGTATTAACATCTTTGAAAATTTTCATTCAATTGTAAAAGAGATAAATATCTACGTTTGGGAGGTTGTTGTAACCAGCGAAGTTGGGTAGGCTGGGGCTTTTCTTTGAGACACTGTCGGCATGTACAATATCATCATAAAAAACGCTGCAAGGCTCATAGATTTAAAGGGTCCATTACCCCAAAGCCTTATACAACTTTTTACAAGACAGGCACCTATTTAAGGTATAGTTTTTAGTACTGAAGTGATATTTCATGACCCCCATACCTCTTTTTCGTATACAAGACCGGCGCTTATTCAAAACATGCATTTAAACACAATACAGCATTAAATGTGAATCTATGTTATCAGAGCTGGCAGCCGCTATTGAAGGACGAGGCGGTCGTGCGGATTGTCCGTGAGATCTTCAGTGAGGTCCACACCCAGTCCCTTCAACAGTCAGCACGTCATAATGTCTACACCATCCTAGAAAACTTCCTCTTCCAGCGGCTGTCTGGTGAGTGACCCAGGTTTGACCTTGACCCTGGTTAAGTTGTTGCTTGTTCCTGGTTTTTGATGGACATTTGTGTATTGACCTTAACCAATATACCGGAAAATGTATCAAAGATTGTAATTTTTTCTGGTTTTTCTCTGTTGGCGAGTGGCAGCTCTGATTTTTGTGAGGTTTGTAACTATACAGTATTATCTAGGGGTGATCTTTGATTTCAATGAGAGAGAAGTACTGAAAAAAGATACGTTTTAGATGTATTTAAGATACATGATGTACAACAGTCAGCAAATACTACAAATGCGTAACTTTTGTACTTGAATTAAAAGAAATATAGTAAAAAAGTATTTTGTCCCTTTCAGCCTTGCTTCCCATGGGGGGTGACTTTGTGATTGGTTTTGTACAAACGATGGACAGTGAGAAGGACCCGCGGTGTCTAGTTGTGGCATTCAGGTGTCAGCGGGTCATCGCCGAGAATTTCCCCATAGGTCAGTGCCTTTAAATACTTACCAGGAGTATTTTTAACTGAAATATCTCAGTCTTATAAATGAGTGTAATGTTATTGGTAATCAATTTCATATCTGCTTTTAGATGTTTTGTTTTATGATTGCATATGTCGGAACTCGAATAAAATGTCATGTCTCTTATTTTTGATGCTTTATATTGATTTTAGGAGTCTTTGCCGAAGAGCTTTTTGAAGTCGTGGCATGTTACTTCCCGATTGACTTCACTCCAGTAAGTATTGAAAAAGAAAATAATTTACAGAGGATCAGCAGCAAGGGCAATGTGCATTCATTGTATTCCAGCAAAATAGCAAAAACCTACAATTATAAAACATAACTAAGCGGGTATATTGTAATCTATAAGTCTTTCTGATGCCAATTTGCATGAATATCAAAATAATCGTTTATTTCTGAAACGTATTGCAGCCTCCAAGCCAAAACCAGGTAACGCGAGAGGACTTGATAATGGGCTTGCGCTCATCACTCGGTGCCTCCTCACGTTTTGCCGAGTTCTGTTTCCCATTACTGATTGAGAAGATAACGTCAAGCATTCCCAGCGCCAAGTTAGATGCACTGCAGACATTGGTAGGTGTTACTTTCCTCCAGTTAAGTTTATTATCACCTAGTAATGAAGTATTCAGTATCTAATCTCTAGGAGGTGACAGCTCTCACTGTATGTATCATGTATATACGAACGTGTTTTTCTAATTCATTGTCACAAACGCCTTAAGGTAAAAGTACATAATTAACCTGAAAAAGAAAAAAAGCTAAGCATTAATTGAAATGAATTAGAAAATTATCGATTTTGACGGTCTTCTTTTGAAAATCCATTAGAAGTTTGAAAGTAGAGATATAGTAAGTTTGTGTTTTGTGTAATTGCAGGCGTCGTGTGTTGAGACGTATGGTGCTGAGGCACTAGATGAGTACCTCATCACGCTGTGGTCAGAAATACGTCGTGAAGTCTTCTCACCCACCAACGACTCGTTAGAAGGCGCGGCCCTGGCTGCTCTCACTGCTATGGTCGCTACCCTCTCCAGTGGTACAACCCAGGTAGGGACTGACTGTGCTCTACATAGATACACCTAGGGCCCATACTGGCTGTGTTCACAATATTTAATTAAGTTTTCTAAGAATCCAAGCCAGGGGTTTCTTATAGCAAGTCATTTAATGATATCATATTAACTGTATTATTTGCTTGAAAAAAAAAATCATACAGTAAACTGACGTTATCGCCAATGAAACTGACAAGTTGATTTGTTCATGTTTTGCAGGGAGGAAAGACTTCACAGCTGTTCTCCTTCATCGATGAACTATTCAGAGGTAGGTTCAAGATGTGCATGTTCCACGATTGACTTTGTAATCTAAAGAGATGAATAAAAGTAATCTATTAAAGCTCCTTCTGAGACCTAAGTTGCCTGTCATTATCTGCCAATAGGATAACAATGGGAAACAACATGTTTTTCCGACACTCTGGGTACTCAAGGATTTTTACCTTTATCGTGAAAACAAATTTATAGGATAACAATACATTCATGGTCATTATCAATATCTTATTGAACATTAGATGCAGCCCTACAAGAAATACTTTTAGATGCCAAACTCAGAATGTTATTGTATACTACACAGATTGTCAGCGCCATCTGCAAGAGCCTGAGTTACGCCTAGTCTACCCGACTGCTCGGCTGCTGAGGGCAGCGGCCGCAGGGTCCGACCCGGCCTGCGCACGGGTCATTCACAAGGTCATCCCGGTCCTTGTAGAACAGTTCCACACTCACCCCCAGGTAAGTGGTTTACAGTGAGACCAGTGTTGCCGAAATAAAAGTGTAGAATCTGAATTGCGGCCGTTCAAACCTTTTTCAATTTTACAAGTTTTTGTATAATGTAAAACTAGTTTTGATGAAGTTCATATGGGTACCTTGAAATATCAATATTTATATAGCCTGACTCAGGCTATATAAAAATGGCGTGCATTAGAAGCCAAGAGGCAGGCTATTTTGAGCTTCGATGAAAAATATTTTCTGCAGCACTGTGAGACCTATCGCTGGTCATTCATACACAAAATCTGTCAGCCTTTGGTTAGGGACACCTTTTGTAGAAAAAGGCGTTAAAATATACTTCAGTAGGCCGTTAGCAGCTACTAGATTTAACATCCTTATCCTACTGTTTCCCAAAATGTTTTTATTAAGTAACAGTACTAATTTGCTCGTATCAGACACGGTATGATAAGTAAAGTTTACAGTTTAAAGATAAATAAAGTTTCCAATTTCATGACTAAAGCTGTTCTTAATATTTCGCAGGTGACACAGAGGCGTAACCTTATAGATATCCTGAACATGTTCTTCCAAGTCACAACCAGCGTCATCCAGAGTAAAGAGGGTGAGTTTTGCACTTAGGCCACACCAAAAACTAAGTTGGTCTACGGATTTTGGTTTGTTTTTTTTTTTGAGAATTTTTTTACGTCCAGTGGATTCCTTGCTGGAAAAGTGAGGCGAGCGAAAAAAAATTATTTAAAAAAAAATTAGCCAAACATCACAAAGAGAAAACTTGTAGAAAGTGAAGCATGTGAAATCCGTAGACAAGTTTTTTTTCAAAGGAAAAAAAAATTGTATTTCCGAAAATATGGAGAGGGAAATCCGTAGACCAACTTATTTTTTTGGTGTGGCCTTATATATGTGATATAAACTATGTACAAACCATTTCTGACACCTACACTAGTAGTACCCTACACTTCAATCTCAATAGCTGCCAGTCTTCTACTTTTAGGGAGTGGTCATTTTTTTTCAACAAGGGTGGGTGTTGATTTTGAGGAGGGGGACAACAAATTTTCGACCCCTTGACCGGGGGGCAAAGTTTTTTCAGCCCCTCTTTTATTTTGACCCTCATGGGGGGGAGGGGGAGGTTTGGGCGCCCATTTGAAAATTCACCACCCCCTGTTGTTAGAATATTACCACTCGCTTAGATATCTCAAACCTGTTGTCTACAAATGTTTTTAGCTGTGAGCCCATTGCTGGAACACAAGGAAGCTGTACTACCGGTGTTGATGTCAATGCTGACCGACCCGAGCCCCCAGCTGCGCTGTCAGGCGGTGAGAGCCACATCGTCCTTGTTTCGGCCCCCGGGGCTGGTGACTGAGGTGGAGAGACACCTGGCGGCAGAACACCTCACTAACCTGATACTCACCGACCCCGACCACTCTGTCAGGTCTGTATCTGCTTTTAAATTTCTTATGTGATCTTTACTGGTAAAATGAGCAGAGGTTTTGTATCACTTGTTTATAAAACCATTTTAGAAACAAGATCAGTGCTGAGAAGCAGTTTTTACGCATCCACTTTAAAACTCTCCCCTTTTTTCTTTAAAGATATTAACGATTGAATCTACATTTACGTATTGAAATCACAGGTTTTATTTCTGTACATTGATTTTCCAACAGGGAGGAAGCGGTGCTAGCGTCAGTATCTATGGCTAAAGAAGATATGATTATTGTCAAGGACAAAATACTCACTAAACTCTTACAGTGGATAAAAGAAGGTAAAGGCTTAAACTAACATGAATATATTAGCTACTTGATCATTTCCTTTTACTGATATAAAATCCAGCTCTTAAATATTTGACAAGAAAAGCGGGAGAATATTCACTAGAAGTCCCAATCAATTTCTCAATTACAAGTCAAAAGAAAAGACTACTATTTCCCCCATTTTTTTGCCCCATTCTTCCTTTGTGATAAGTCTTTGTCTGAGAAATGACTGATAAACAACATAAAAAACATTATTTATTTGTGGCTTCAGAGAATATGGAGACAGAGCCGATAGATGTTCAGAATGCTGATGGACCGAGTCATGACAACACCGAGTTCATCTACAAGGCCATCGGTCAGGTGTCATGTGAACCGGACCTCATCAAAACCGCTGCTCCGCAACTCATCACGCGCCTTGCCAAACTAGACACTGGTAGGGGAACCTCTCTATTTCAGTGTAAGAGGACCAGAATAGAACTGGAGCAGGAACCTGCCAACTGTAGTACTGAGAGCTTAGAGAAAAGTCTCTGTGTTAAGAGACCACATTAGATCTGAATTTGCCTATAGTGTTCCGCCTCTAATTGTCAATTCAAATCTTGTCCGCTAAGTTTGGTACAAATGTATATTTTGATAAATGATCACCAGCATGTATTAGGAAGATGATGATTGATTGTTACAATTTACTGATAATTATGCATGCAAGGTAGGTCATAGATAAGCCTCAACTGATGTCTTAAAAATTCTTTAAATTTATTAGAGAGAGTTACCTTTGCAATAACATAGCAGATGATTAGCTTACAATGTAACCTTGCATTATAATCCATCCATTACAGACCCGTTCACCCCGGAGGCAGTACGTGAGAGTCAGTACACCTGTACTTGTCTGCGTGTGGTAACAGAGCGAGGCGTGTCACACCCAACCAGCCTCGAGTTCCTCAAGAGTCACCTCCTCCCGCGTATCTTTGTGCTTACGATCAGCGGAGCGCTGGCAGACCGGGATGCAGCGGTAGTCACACAGTGGGACCTGGTGGAGACCCTAACTGCCTGTGTCAGGTGTATAGTCAGCAACCTTAACGACAGGTGGGAGTTTATTACTACAGTTTGACTTCTTGCAATGTACCGTAAAACCTCTCTCAGAAGCCGTCCCCTTGGTTAAACTGCAATTCACTTGATTCAAAACTTACCTTTTACAGAGATCCCCCCAATTTTAGGAAATGTCAGAAGCCGAATTTGAGTTCAAATCCTAAAATATGGTCAGCTTCTGAGGAATGCGTTACAGTAATCAAATCGATATGATGCACCAGCGAACTACTGGGAAAATGAATTACTCGATTTGCATTGGTTAAATAGTGCAGATAAACATAGATCGTTTGATACTTATATAAGACGGGCCCTTTATATGCGGGGTATTAGGGTAGTTGATTTCTGAACTTCTTTGTATGCACTCATCCTTTTTACCCTATTGTCTGGTTTCAGTAGTGAACTTGTAGCCACCATAGTACGCACCTTCATGGTGGGCGACCTCAGCTCGTTTAATGACGTCATCAACAATAATAGTATAGGATTTCAACCACTTAAGGTGAGTCCACATGTACAAATTGACTATGGCAAGTTAAGTTACTAAATACTGGTAGTAGGTCCTCCTACATTTCGATATATGTAGTAAAGATCAGAACAATTTTTTTATTTTATTAAACTGCTGAGTAATTAATGCCATGAATTCTAAAATAATACAGATACAGTCTATAGTATGAAACAATGGAATTTTGGCTGAGTAGGATCCGTGTATGAAAAATCAACAATATTGTCTCTGGGAAAACCAGCCTGCCAGAATCCTACATAAAGCATTCTTTTATAGTGTGCTTGGTTATGCGATAAACTATGAAATGTTGGTTTGTGATCGTTCCAGATTACCTCACCATGGCGACAAACGCAGCTACTAAGTCTGTTGTCGGCTGTCGTAAGCTCTGTACCTCGGGAGGTGAGTTTAAGCAGCCATTTGTTATGGAATCCGTGGCAGATCCAGGATTTAAAAAAAAAGGATGGGCCCTCCTTTTGGCTGAATTTGGGGCAAATATACTCTTAACCACAGGCAGAAAATGAGGGTCCCCCCGGTCTAAATCTGACACTGAAAATGAACATTTATGGCCTTCAGTATTCAGGTGATGGACCAGGATTTTGTTTGGTAATGTGATATTGAACTATTAATGAATATTTGATTGTAATGTAATGAGTTGTTGGTTATGTACATTTACAGAGCGCGGTTCCCCAATTAGACCTGCTCATGTCGCGGCTCCAGGAGGTAGCATGCGGCACATCTCACCAACATTCCGCCACAGCAGCCGCTAAGTGCTTCTCTGCTCTCCTTAATAAACTCCCTGCTGGTAAGTTGTCTTTGACTCTTGAGAGCTCTTATCTGAAAATAAATAATAAAGTTAATGGAAACCTATGGCATATAAAACTAAAGCAAAAACTAAAAAGGAAAAATTGTCCATATCATACTGTCCTACTCATACAGCACTAAAGAAATTTTCACAATATATTATTCTAGATGATGCAGTTACATCAGTAGCGGAGGCCACATGTCACAGTCTGTCAGAGGTCATTGACTGTGTGTCAGTAGACGACGTGATTCGGCAGCAGGCGCTGACACTGTGGTCGTGGATCACCAAGGCATTGGTACTCAGGGGTCACTCGGCACAGACTCAGTGTGTCAATAAGGTATTTACGCTACTCCTGAATTTTGTATTCTATACTTTTTGACCCAGGGTATCCCCTGGGCTATTGGAGCCGGGTTTTCAGCCAAATCCACAAATTTGTAATCACCAACTTTAGGGTGTAATCATTCAGTGATATACTGTTAGTTTACACATTTTTCAAAAGCCAAAGGAAAGTTTTAAATCTCATCTATCAGACAACATTTTGTCCTCTATGGTGAGTGATGTCTTTCTCTACGAAAAAAGCTGCTGCACTTACGTCATGTTTTTGGGAGCTATACTGACAACAAGTCCTTTAACCATTGGGTCTATGGGTCAGATAGATTTTGGCGATGAAATTAGCACATGGAGTCCTATGGGTAATCACCAAGTGAGACACTTTTTTTCAGCAGGCAATGTTTACAGTGTCCAAGCTATACACATAACACATTGGGGACTGAGCGATAAACTAAGCATGCCAAGAATAAAGTTTTCTGTACAACGCCTAACTCCCGGTGAATTGACATTTGACTTGCTCAAGTGAATAGATTTATAAGGGGGGGATTTGGGAGCGAGGGGGCTAGGTGTCCAGGGGGGACCAGGTTTCCAGGGGGCCAGGTGTCTAGGGGCTAGGTGTCCAGGGGGCCAGGTGTCCGGGGGCTGGTGTGCAGACTGGTGTCAGTACATGTATAGATAATAGTCTCTATTTGTAAGTAATTAGTCAATATTTCGCAAGTGCTGATTCCTGTGACCTTACAGCGTTGATAGTGGGTTTATGGTACCTACCCTGAGCCTTCTGTGCTTCAGTGCACAACACCCAATTTTTATTTGTGGGGGGGGGGTAGTAGACCCTGGGCCATATGTGATATATATCACACGTTGAATTTTAATTCATTTCTATAAGGATATTGATAAAATGCTGTGAATTACTTGGGGAGCTCTATATAATAGATGTAAATACTGTCCAAAACCTACAGACCCCAGTACGACCATGAGCATAGTATACAAGTACGGCCTTTATAAATCAGTATTTTTTTCAACCATGATACCAAAGTGGAGGTTGTTGCGTATTCCTGCCTACACGTTTACAGTGATAGAGAATTACATGCTCACATAATCGATTATAAACATAAAATAAAAATCTTCCAAGAAAGGCCCCGAAAAACCCAAAGTGATAGATTTTACAAAATCTCTATAAACTTTATTGGAAACTCGCACCATTAGTGCCTGGCGCAAAGCAAAATTGGTAATCTGTGCAGATTTGTGAAATGCCCCTGACATGCTATACATCACCATAGTTCTTCCAGTGTCCACATGGTGGTGCTGTCCCAGGAACTACTTTTCCGTACGCTACACGTGGTCGTATTGCCGTAATACGCCACTGTGCAAAGCATACAGAAATCCTATTCTTAATGTGTGTGTGAGTTGTATGCTAGGTATGATGAGTAACTGACCACTTCCTGGATATCTCCATATATACGCCATCTTGTAGAGTTTCAGATAGAAGTATATATGTATGGTAGATTTGCTGAAGAGTTGACAAATAATTTCACTCATTTAACCCTATGATAGCTTTATGATGTTTAAATGCAATATCCCTTTGGTGAATTATTGGGGGTAGATCCATTCTCATTGGTACAATCCACCAATGTACCGTAAATTCTCTTTTTATAAGCCTCGGCTTATAGCAGAACCCAAATCAAAATTCGGCTTATATAATCAGCCATAAGTCAGGGTGCGGCTTATATGAGGGTTTTTTACAACATAAATAGTGCTTAACTGCCAATATGACAACTGAAGGGTTCTTAAACACAATCCAGTGTAATAATATCAACTACCCTCTATTCTGCAGCTGGTGGAGAGCCTTGAGAATACCACATTAGGTACGACGGCAGCTGACGGCTTCCACATCGTACTACACGAGTATGATGACGTAATGACGCCATTGATGCACGCTAACGTCAGACTTATGTACCGACAGAGGTTCTTCCTGCAGACATCGCGCCGCCTGGTGGACGGATTCAACAATGCTGCCAAGGGTAAGGAACACTTAAATACCGTAAAACCGTCCATATAAGCCGCAGCTTGTAGACCATTTCAGTGGTGTAGCATTCAGGAACGCAGGGTTGGCTTATACTTGGGGTTTTGCTTATATAATCTAAAGCAAGGAATGGGCACTTTTTCATAACCCAGGTAGGATCTTATGATAAGGTCGTAGGGGGTATAAGTATGTGTTATTTGGGGTTGAGGTTTATGAGTGATAAGGCTACCAAGACATTAGGACCAAAATAAACCTATATTTTCTGTTATTTATTGGAGATGCCTCTGGCATCTCCATTGCATTGGCATGGGAGGTCGATTGCACACGGAATCGGACAGTCCAATTACCCATGAGTCGACCTGTGCAATTGTAAATTACCTTATTTGATCATTTCTGTATAGAAATTTAATCAAATTACAACTGTTTTATATTGCTTATATGGACACATTATTAATCTTAATTATAAAAGTGTATACAAAGCTTTGTTTTACTATTTTGTCATATTTTGTTGGTTTATTTTGTTCTATGAGACTGGTCGTAACAGGGTGATACTACCCTCCGCCCTCCCCTCTCAAACAGAGTGGCGTGATCCGTCACCCGGGTGCATACTCACCATTTGATTGGCTGTTGGTAGTTGGTCGAGTTATGGCAGTTTACCCAGCCTGTACACTGTCCAGTCTGCATGCACCAATCCAACCCGCCCTCTTCACTCAGAACTCGCCTAGAGCTGCGTAATGATAGCCTCCTGTACTCTGTCCAGTCAACATGCACCAATTCAACCCGCCCTCCCCACTCAGAACTCGCCTAGAGCTGCGTAATGATAGCCTGTACACTGCCCAGTCAACATGCACCAATCCAACCCGCCCTCTTCACTCAGAACTCACCTAGAGCTGCGTAATGATAGCCTGTACTCTGTCCAGTCAACATGCACCAATTCAACCCGCCCTCCCCACCCAGAACTCGCCTAGAGCTGTGTAATGATAGCCTGTACACTGTCCAGTCAACATGCATCAATTCAACCCGCCCTCCCCACTCAGAACTCGCCTAGAGCTGCGTAATGATAGCCTGTACACTGTCCAGTCAACATGCATTAATTCCACCCGCCCTCACCACGCAGAACACACCTAGAGCTACGTAATAATAGCCTGTACACTGTCCATTCAACATGCACCAATCCAACCCGCCCTCACCACCCAGAACACGCCTAGAGCTACCTGATGATAGCCTGTACACTGTCCATTCAACATGCACCAATTCAATCCACCCTCACCTCTGTAATAGATTAAATTATCGATAACTTTGTTCCCATTGTGCAGATTTGAAAACAGAGACTGCCATGACGTTCGCCAGCTCGAGCTACCCTTAATCTATAGGTCACACTATGGGAAACTCCTATTATTAAGGGAGTTATAATTTTTTTTGTAAAACTGCCAGTTCTTTGACCTCTCTGCCAGTGCCTGGACTGGCGTCTGCCCCTGCATCCCAAAAAACCCTTTATTTCGATCCATTCCTTCCTCAAACCTGCCCTTTTTTGCCGGTGACACTTAAAACAGATAGGTTTTGGCTGGAGATAGGGCGCTCCCCCACCCTGGATAGTGCACAGGTGGACCGGCTTCTAGTCAAAAAAATTATTTAGCTTATTCTTTCTCAAAACCGATTTTTTAGGGGGGCATGGTTTTTAGGGGGACGAAACACCCCAGATTCATACCGAACACTCCGTATCCGCGCATATTATTTAGCATAATTATGCAGCGTCCTGGTACTTTTCAATACATATAGATATGTGCCATTGCTCCCTTATAGAATTCACATGCTTGCAAGGATAAACTCCTGATACCTAGTGACTAAGTATTGTCACTAGGTATCATCCCCTCGGATGTGTGTGGTGCACATATGCGCGGGCACTGACACATTCCTCTGTGAAATTGTGTAATGTAGTTCTCGCCATGAATATGACCTCAACTGTCAAAATGGCGTTAAACATCTATTACTCACTCACTCTCGATATGTCAGTAACTGCTCATAATTTGTCAGAAATTAGTCAATATATGTCAGTAATTACTCACTCTTTGTCAGCAATTAGTCAATATATTATGTCAGTAATTTCTCACTTTGTCTGCAATTAGTCAATATATGTCAGTACTTACTCAATATTTGTCATCAGTTAGTCAATGTATGTCAGTACTTAGGTATCATGTCAAGATTCAAAGCAATTAATCAATATATGTGAGTACTTAGTCACTCTATATCAGCAATTATCAATACATGTCAGTATTTACTCACAATCTGTCAGCAATTAGTCAATATATAACAGAGAAATAGCCATTGATTCAATTGTGCATCTTTCCTTCACTGGTATTTGTCAAAATATGTCAGTATCTATGGACTATTTGTCAGCAATTAGTTATTATATGTTAGTAATTATTCACTATTTGTAAGCAATTAGTCAATACATGTAGTAATTACTTACATTTTATCAGTATTTAGTCAATATATGTTTGTAATTACTCACAAGTTGTCAGCAATTAGTCAATATATGTTAGTAATTACTCATTATTTGTCAGCAAAAAGTCAATATATGTCAGTAATTACTCACTATTTTCGGCAATAAGTTTAAATATGTCAGTGCCTAGTCATTATTTGTTAGCAATTAGTCAAAATATATCAGTAATTAGTCACTATTTGTCAGCAAATAGTCATAATATGTCAGTAATTGTCACTGTTTTTCAGCACTTAGTTAAAACATGTCAGTACTTAGTCACTATTTGTCAGCATTTAGCCAAAATGTATCACTACTTAGTCACTATTTGTCAGTAACTAGTCAAAATATGTCAGTAGCTCCATACTATCACTGACCACTTGTCAATTGACAGTTGACATTTGACATTGAAGCCTCTTCCTTAGGACTGAGTCCTTTACCTGTGACATTTTATGTCAGTAGATTAGTCAATATATGTCAGTACTTACTCACATTTAGTCAATATATGTCAGCAATTAGTCTATTTGTCACTCAGATGTTAGCACTGACCGCTTGGTCATTTGACATAGAATTGAGAATACCATTGTCCCATAATAGTACTGAATAATTTCACATTGAGGGGCATCTCCTTAGGACTGAGTCCTTCACCTGTGACATTTTATATATATATATATATAAAAAAAATCAATCACTCTGCCATTAATGTAACGGTGACCCTTATTATTCTGCCTTTTCAGTTCAGCGAGTGAATTACCTGACCGCACTTTCACATCTACTACGGAACCTACCAAAACAAGTCCTATCAGCAGAATTACCGCCGGTATGTGGCCGTTCTACTATAAGAGCAGTATATTTTGATACTACTCGAGATGACACATGTTGGTTTGATTTGATATAAGTTAGGACTTTTATTCTAGGACTTGTATTTAACCATTTTAAGGGCCGGTGATGCATTAGGCCGCTTAAAATGGATTATCAGCTTTGCGGACACTTTTTGAAAAATAGTGGTGAGGGCGGGAGGTTTTTTATTTTATTTTTTATACCATTAGTGTAGAATGAGGGTGGATTTTTTTTTTTTTTTTACTTTTTACCTCACATCCATTCATAATTTTCTATGTATTCGGCAAAAGGGCTACTCTTTAAAGTGAATTAAGTGGTACACATTTCTGCATCAAAAAGGAGGAGTAAAACGCTTTTTAAAGTATGTTTTTACACCAACTACCGTAATCTCCCGCGTAGAAGATGCGCTGCGCGTATAAGACGCACCCCAAACTTAGCACATGCATTTTCGCGTATAAGACGCACATTTTAATGCTGATATTTGTAAGATTAGTACATTTCTATAGAAAAATTACCCCTCGTATAAGATGCACCCCCAACTTGAGAGAAAGCTATAAGATTCCCCAGCATTTTGTTTGGCGTAGAGGACGCGTCTTATACGCGGGAGTTTATGGTAGTAGCTGAGATAATGGCATTTCCATATTTTTTCTATATACCTTTTCATGGGAGCGGCCCTTTTTTTATCCAAAAAAAGGGAAAAAAGGGTCCATGCGGCCCTTTTTGAAGGGTGCAGGTGGTGTCTGCAAAGCTGATAATCGATTTTAAGTAGCCTTAATGCATCATGCTCACTGGTCGTCATGATGCACCAATGAAGTGCTGGTGAGACTACTCGCCAGCACTTCATTGGAGCATGATGACGACCCACTGGGAGTATATGTATCAACCCCGTAGGGTTGGCATGATGCTCCAATTAAGTGCTTGCGAGCAGTCTCACGGGCACTTCATTGGTGCATCATGACAGCCAATGGGCATGATGCACTCCTGCATCAGCGGCCTTTAATGGGTTAACATCCCATTACACTGTAAGGGCTGTATGTTGCCTCCAGGTTTTGTTCCGTGCTTGACATGATGCACCGATGCAGTGCCAGTCTACGCACCAAGACTGCATTTGTGCATCATGTCGACACATCAGTAGTGTATCAACACCATAGGCTCATCACAGCGCAGCGAGTTACTCGCCAGCTTTGCATTCATGACTATCAAAGGGCATGAAGCACTAGAGGGCCTTTGAAGGATTATTATGAGAAATCATTTTTTAGAACATGATAGATTGAACTGACCAAAGAGAGGGCAGGATTTGGGGTTGTTTATATGCTGTAGAACCCAGGGAAATAAAAGTGTCATGTTCTAAGTCTCTTTCTTATACAGCTTATTGTTGTTGTTTTATAGTTGATGCCGCTGTTGATCCAGTCATTGGTGTGTGATAACGTGGGACTACAGCTGTCTACGGTGACCACCATGGCGGACCTGCTCACCGACAGCCCTGAGCTGCTCGTGTCTCATGTAGACGAGATCATACCCAGCCTGCTCGGTATGACGACCTATAAACCCAACATGGTGAGTCTAATTTAAACTAATAACTCGCCACTCACTGGCCGACATAAACAATAATTAAAATTGATAAATTTCAAGACCGTTATACAGAAATCTATACCAAATAAGAGGAATATGGTGGTAAACCAGTAAATGTGGAATCTCTGTCGGTACTCAATTTCAGACACAACATCTGCAAATAACTTAAATTATAAATTACTGGGAAGATATCTCAAGAAAACTTTGCTAGTTAGCCTTTGAATTTACTCATTTTATTGAAACAAATTGCTTAGTTGCACTCCCCCTTTGTTGGAAGGATGTAGTACCAGTAACTAACTCATTCAAAGATCATGCTGCATCTCAGGCTTCCCTAGCCCACTTTAAAGAGTGTATATCTCCTCTTTACTATCCCCTCGGATGTGTGTGATGTACATATGTGCGGGCACCAACACATTCCTCTCTGAAATTTTGAAATGTAGTTCCTGCCATGAATATGATCTGGCTGTCGAAATGGTGTTAAACATCCATTACTCACTCACTCATGCTGCATCCTTTAGAATTGAGACACTCACAAAAAAGTATATTAAATTGTGCTAAGCATACTGCTAGACCTGTTAGTACATTAGACTTCAACACTTAGCTTTGCTCCACATTACAGAAGGTGCGTGCTGCAGCCGCTAAATGCCTTGGTCTGCTAACGACGCTATCACCTGAACGCCTCGTGCCACACCAGACACGCGTCACACGGGAACTAGGGATAGTGGTCGGGGACCATAAACGATGTGTCCGCAAAGAGGCTGTTGAAGCTCGTAGCCTATGGTAAATTGACTTTCGAATCTACTGTTGATATCTTATAGTAACTTTGATCTGTGATTCCCAGATAATAAGGAACTGATGTTTGATTGATAAATAATACTCTGCTTTAGTAATATTATAGCTGTTTTTCATTCCACCGATCCTGTCTAAATATTTCCTATGAAGAAAAGAAAAATAACTTAGGCTTTTGAAATAGGAGTGATCAATAGATACCCATTTCTGGGTAAATGTAAAAAATATCGTGATTTATAAATATTGCTTGCTAATCTACTATCTTTTCTTCTTTTCCAGGTACCTTCTAAGTGCGCCAAACAAATAGTATTATCACATAGGCAGTATAAATGGATTTAATAAGGCCGATTGACTTTTAACTGAAACCTCATAATTGTGATATGGACTTGATGCCTGGACCACAACTAGTGCAGCATCGTCTGTAGACTGATGCAAATACAAGAGGACTTAACGATTCAAACTTTGAAGATCTGGCCGTGTACTGGTCGCCATGATGGATGAATGCGAGTAACTTGCTCAGGCTATATTCATGTATTGTGAGGACTTTTCAGGGTCGGTACTGTCCTGTAAGGCTGGCATGCTGCACCGATAAACATTAACCTGGTTGCATTAGGCCACACCAAAAAAATAAGTTGGTCTACGGATTTTGGTTCTGAAAAATTGGTGCGAGCGAGCTATTTTTTTTTTTTTTTTTAATTTTTTTACGTCCAATGGATTCCTTGCTGGAAAAGTGAGGCGAGCGAAAAAATTTTATTTTAAATTTTTTTTTGCCAAACATCACAAAGAGAAAACTTGTAGAAAGTGAAGCGAGCGAAATCCGTAGACGAGATTTTTTTCAAAGAAAAAAAATTTGTATTTCCGAAAATATGGAGAGGAAAATCCGTAGACCAATTTATTTTTTTGGTGTGGCCTTATGTGATCCTTAAAGAATTCGAATCTATATCTAAGAATACCATAGTAGCTCAAGGCTTTGTCTTCTTGATGCACAGGATGAATTCTGAACTAAAGCACCTTATTAAAAGGTTTCCGTAAACTTCCATCTAGGCGCATTGCGTCTTAAAGGAAGTTTTACAAGGTCAGTATTTAGCTTTTATGTGGGTTTTGACTCTATACAATTGTGACAATTATTAATTGTACACAAGGTGGTCAAATTCAAATCCCAGGTGCAGCTTATAGGATTGTCATTAAAGGTACGGCTAATACAAGGGTGTGGCTTATATACGGGGGAGTCTTCAGAACCTAGGCTACAAGTCCTTCAAAAATCCACCGAAATACATATATTTGGCCTCTAGATTTTCAAAATTTCTTGGGCCCTTGGGGGGACATCCCCCAGACCCCCCTGTATTCACATATTCTCCTGCCTCGTTATCAAAGAAAAATCTGTGGGTTTGGCGGGCTCATTTTTTTTTTTCTGGCCTGGAGTTTGCAGGTATGTAATTAGGTATTAAAAGGAGACTGTGTTGCTGATGCATTGATTGCGTGCTTCAGTGTGTATGGTCACATTGATGAAAATGTTGGTTTAGATGTATTCTTCACGAGAAGAGATATCGTAGGGAGACACATTATTTGTTATCACTTTAGTTAGTCCAATGGGATATATAGGAAATGTGTAGGCAAATTTATATGTTTGGTATGGGTTGCGAATATAAGGCCTAAATAAAATTGTTTTCAGGTAACTTTGGCCCTACCCTAACTTTTTTTTGGGCATGTCTGGGGAAAATCTGAGACATTAGATCTTTTTTTCACGATCTCGCCCATCAAACTTGCGTCGCGTAGGCTTGAAAATTTACAGCCGGCCTAAAAAAAATTCTCAAACAAAAAAATATCCCTACCTACTTACCCTAATTTTTTTTCGACCCCGTTACCTGACCACAACATATTTTCTTTAGGCCTAAGTTCGCCATAAGGAAGGAGTATTGTTGAGAAGCCCGTCACCACACTTATACCAAAGTGGGTAGTGTTTCTGTGGTTTGGGGATTTGCACAAAGAATATGAATTAAATATGAAGAAGCTAAATACCGGTCGCTCTTAAGTATAGCTCATAAATTAATGCACCATTGCATTTTTCTTTTAAGTGGCCTGTATTGAACAAGAGCTGGTCTTGTATGGGTAGGCAGGTCGTAAAATCTTCTTAAGCGCAAAGTAAGGATAGACCTGAAATAAGGCTTACCGTAATCTCCCACGTAGAAGACGCGCTGCGCGTATAAGACGCACCCCAAACTCAGCACATGCATTTTCGCGTATAAGACGCACCTCTTAGGTACCAATTTTGTAAATACAGTACTGTTCTATAGTAAAATTACCCCCCGTATAAGACGCACCCCCAACTTGAGAGTATGCTATAAGACGCACCAGCATTTTGTTTGGCGTAGAGGATGCGTCTTATACGCGAGAGATTACGGTACCGTAATCTCCTGCGTATAAGGCGCAGCTCGCATATAAGGCGCCCCCCCAACTCACAGGGGGGCTGTTTCGCATATAAGGCGCCCCCCTGAGGGGAGATTTTTGTCAATTTAATACTGTTCTATAGTAAAACTACCCCCCCTATAAGGCGCACCCCAAACTCAAGGCAATTTACCTCCCGCGTATAAGACCCAGCAACATTTTGTTTGGCGTATAAGACGCGCCTTATACGCGGGAGATTACGGTAGTTTAAGTAAGGGAGGTACCGGGGGTAATCACCCATCAAAATGTATTAGCGAATAAGCACTAAACATGATACCTTGTGTGAAGATGAAGGAAGATAGCCTACTGAGATAAAGTGTGTGACTTAACTTTGGAGATTTACCAGGTCTAAATGTTACTATAATGTTAATGTATGAATGTCTAAGGTGGCTTCCTGTAGGGTTATTACTTTGGCTATAATTAAGTGGAGGTCTTGTGAAGTCTTCACTGAATGTATTCCTGGCAGGTTATGGTGTGGCTTGATACTAACAAAGTACAGGTGCTATATATAGATATTATCCTTAAGGTTGCGCTATCCTATCAGGGGAAAAACCCTGGGCGTACAGGTCTGCGCACTCACCCAAATTCACCGTATAGTGTGCTGCCTACAAGTTATGTACATATTTTTATGACTACCCACAAATGATACAAGATTTAAATTCCTATTATGAAAATATCTTTACATACTGTGACTCAATATCTGTAGACAGGGGACTAAGGAGCTAATAATGGAGTGGCAATGGCAGTGTAGATTATATAAAAAATATATTTCTCACTTTCCTCACACCATCAATGATTTCCCAAAACTGAAACATTTCACTCAGACCATGGGGGGGGGGGGGGCGAATTTCATATCCCTCCGAGGTGGGGGGGGGGGGGTAATTTTAGCACACGTAGAATTGCACCACCACACGCCACCCCCTTGGTAAAAAGCTAAATGCCTGCCATTCCCTTGTTCTGTAATAATTTTGGAGTTTGAGAAGTATAAATGTTTGACAATAAGTTGAATTTAGACAATCAATATTCTTTACAATCCACTTCCCTCTTAAAAGATTTCTTTGATATTAAAAATGCTGTCCCAAACACATTTCACCCAACTAATTTTTCCAAGTTTTCTATGATCCATTCTGCTCGACTTCTTATTGTATGAAAAACTCAATTTCCTTTTGCAGATTATCTTTCATTGAGTGGAACTTACTTTTTTTTTTTTTCAATGAGCTAAGCAGCGAAGCAGAAAGTGTTCACGGTTCTGCCCATGACGCACCCATTGCCCATGGCGGCATAGACTTAGAGATGCCACTTTTTCTTAGTTACCGGCAATTCCTGTTCTTTTTTTGCGCGAGATTTTTGTAATCAAATTTTTTTTAATTTCCCGAGAAAAGAACATTACCAAAAAAGAGGATTTTCCTGATTTTCTAACAGCCAATAATTTGCATCTCTACTAGATATGGTGGCTTTTCTAGTAGAGCAGCAATTCTATGTGTGAAGGTCCATGGCTGTGTAATTAAAGATGTCTATTAAAGCTTATCCTGGGATAAATATCTTCATGATATTGAGAAGGAATGTATGCTTGACAAGACTGAGAAAAGGAAGTATCATTACAGATTATCAGATACTAAGTAAAATACCACCTGTTCTAATGTGATCACAAGGGTCAGAATAAATGTGGACTACTTTAAGAACAATTAACACTGCTGTTTAGTTGTGGTTTTACCTAAAACATTTCAATTCAAAAAGGCTCCTTAACAATTATACACAGCGTGATTTCAATAAGTTAAAGATATACCGTATTCGTTCTAATAAGCGCACATACGGAAAATTAATTGTTAGGTGCTTAAAACCTTATAAGAAAAAATTCTAATAATCGCACCCCCCAAGAGCCTAAAATTGTTGTTTTTGCCCTAAAAATCTTTATTTTTACACTTTATTTGACTGATTTTACACCAGGGGGAAACCCAGAAAGGAGGGGTGTGCACTTATTAGAGTATGTGTGCTTATTAGAATGAATACGGTACATCATTCCATTCACTTTAGAAAAATTGGATATGTTTGTTACATCACGATCACGATATAACTTAGCTTCGATCCATAATTTCTCGTTACAACAAGTATGCATTTATAGTTTTTCCGCTGCTACTTTAGCAACTTTTTTGACTACGGAATCCCACAGGGTCTGATGCATACACATAAACACTATCAGCCTTGAAAATGTTAACCCTATGAAGGCCGCTGATGCAGAAGTGCATTATGACGATCAAAGGGTTAAATGAATTATGATACACCTCTAGTCCTATTCGGGGTAGGATATGGCTGCGGTTTTTGACACGTTACATCCATAGCTGGTAAACCGGTGGTGCACATTTGATGCTGCTGCAGACACGACAGGTTTCGGTGGCTGCTGCTGAAACGCATTGAAATATGAATCAAAATTTGCTGAAACTTTTTTTTCAACATAGGCTAAGTTAGTATCGTTTATACATCATGTTTGGTTTAGGGTTGATATCCATAGGATTCTCACGATGTTTGAATGCATAGCTACATTTATACATCATAGATTCCCTATTGAGCGTGCAATCATGCGTAATGACAACCATTGGACATGATGCATTAATGTACAATCTGCATTTAAAAGGTGCATTACCCTCTAAGGGCCGCTGATGCATTAACGCATCATGTCCTTTTATAGTTGTCATGATGCACCAATGAAGTGCCATTTGATGACCCTTTGTGAATACATGCATTGACCCTGTAGGATCAGGATGATGCTCCAAAGAAGTGCTGGCGAGTAGTCTCGCCAGCACTTCATTGGTACATCATGACGACCAATGGGCATTATGCACTCCTGAATCAACGGTCTTTAAAGGGTTTATATAAGGCTAACCTACCCTGATGTTCTTCTGCCAGAGCCTCTGCTGTAATTCCTGTAGCTCACACTGGAGGGCAGCACAGTAGTCCTCCAGGGTCTCCTCCTTATACCTCTCCAACTCCCTCCTTAACCTGGACAAAAGGAATAAGGCAATTGTATTTACAAAACATCCTGAATTATCCCTCTAGAGTAGTCTATAATGTTTGTTTGTTTCTTTAATATACATTCCTTATTGAAAATATATGTGGGAAAGGAAGGAAATGGAAGACTGATTCTACAACCTAAAACAGGTACACTTCTAATCCCTATCCATCAATTAAATGACAAATTCCTTCAGAATCCCTTTTTTTCAAGATCTGGAATACTCTCCAGCCCAATTTACACACATTGTGCATACGTCGTCTACTGATAAGTGAATATTCTATAGCAATTCTGAAAACAGGAAAGACTGTTTTTTTTTTTTAATCCTACCTGAGGTACTCCTGTGATGTGTGGGGTAGATCTGCTATCTCGTTCTTCTGGTCTACAAGTCGTTTGGTCTGGCATGCTTCCTTTTCAAGGGCGCTCTCAGATTCTGTCCAAGACGTACAACTTTATAGTCAAGCAATTGCCTTCAATATACCATATAACAATGCAGGGAGACATCAGATATGAATATCAAATTTGTGAAAATCATTTTTGTTGCTTCAGCATTCTCAATTTGCAATATTTCCTGTCAAAAAACTTTCAAAAGTGGAATTTGTTTGAAAATATAAAATTGGTCATAACCTTGCTTCTGGTATTTGAAAAAAAAATCTTGCGCCACTAGAAAGCGGATGGGCATTCTCCAGCCTTTAAGATTTTATGACAGCTTCTGTCGATGTGGCAATGCTATTTTTGCAACAACAAAAAAGGAAAGAAAAAACTGAATTGGCCCTACCTGCAAATTCAGCTTGGATTTGCCCAGTTCTTGTTCTGATGCTATTTGCCTGGAGTTGCAGTTCATCCACTTTGTCTTGATGTCGGCTATACATGGACAATTCTGTAATGGTATTGTTATAAATCCATTAATTTGGCCATTTAATTCTAATTTCATTTGTGCCACTTTGGGGGCATTATTACATCAGGAAGACTATTATAAAAGAGTAAGATCACAGGTTTAACCTTTTGAATGCCGCGTTTATCGGAAAAGTGAGTAGTTGTGAGAAAAGTTTTGAAGGTACATAAAGAAATTCTGAATTTATTGTAAAATACCACAAAACCTTGACCTTGAAAGGAAATTTGGACCAATCTATGGACATGTCCAACTCTGAAAATTCTGAAATCAGGAAAAAAAATTACTTCCCCTGAGTTTAAAGTGTTAAATAAAGACTGAAATGATCTAATCTTGTCTCAAAATCTGTTGATTCTTACTTTGTTGTAAAGTTTCCTTCCTATGCTTCAATTCCTGGATGGCGTCCTTCAGGGAGATGTCCCGTTGGTGGTTGGAGTAACTTAACAGGTCATAGATTGTCATAAACACCTGGACGTCTGATGCAAAGTTCTCATGCACACTGAAGTGGTGCTCCTTCAGCTGTTGCTGTGGAAGAAAAAAAAAACCTTTAAAGGCCACTGATTCAAGAATGCATCATGTTCATTGGTCATTATGATGCTCCAATGAACTTCATTGGAGCATCATGCCCACCCTTCAGGGTTTGGAACATATACTCCTGGATAGTCGCCATGATGCACCAATTAAATACCGGCAAGCAGTCTCGCCAGCATTTCATTGGTGCATCATGGCGACCTATGGGCATGATGCATTAAATGCATCACCGGCCCTTTAAAGGTTAAAATTGAAGTGAAAGAAAGATGGTTCAAATGGGTTTGTGTTTGTGTGTGGGTATGGGGGTAAGGGGGCAAAATAATCCCAACCTGTCTATTAAAGTAGGTCTAGAAAATTCTATATACATATTTGCTCAAATGATTGTTGGATTAAAAAAAAATCCAACCTACCAACCTTTTAAAACTTTGTGACAATGTTACCGGAAATCTACAATTTTTCTCTTTTTGCGCAGATAAGATGTAGAAACCTATCCTCCCAATCGGTTTGGAATCATCCCTACTTATCTATATGCACCAGTTTGGTTTCTGTCCGCTTGTGTTCCTCCTGCAGGTGTTGTAGTTGACTTTGTAGGTTTATTTCCTGAGCTGCTGCACACTTCAGTTCAAGTTCTGCATCATTCCACCGCTGTAACTGTTAGATTAATACAGAGATAATTACAATTTGCTGATTCACAAGTATGGATGTTGACACTGAAAAAGTTTAAAGAATGAATTATAAAAATAGAGGAAAAAGTAGGAGAAAAATTAAGGACATTGTGATTTAGGCGAACCGATTGGTTTTTGGATTTTTTCACAAGGTTTTTCTGGAATTCAGGGTTTCTTGAGTTCCAAACACATATACATCTCTATACAGAACCTAAATAAATCAACTTATGTTGGAATCAACTGTATAATAACCTACCTCGGTCACAATCTGTCCTTGCATACATTTCTGTTCTTCACGGACTTCATGGATTGCAGTTTGGCAGTTCAACACAGCTTGTTTGACTGAAAAGTTGGATGGGAGATAGATAAACAGTTTCAGGGGAGGTTGGGGGAGTGAAGGGGTGAGCTGGAGGTTGGGGGAGTGAGGGGGAGAGCAGGAGGGGGGAGTGAGGGTGAGCAGGAGATTGGTGGAGTGAGGGGTGAGCAGGAGATTGGTGGAGTGAGGGGGTGAGCTGGAGGTTGGGGGATTGAGGGGTGGGCAGGAGGTTGGGGGAGTCAGGGTCGAGCAGAACTTTGGGGGAGTGAGCAGAAGGTTGGGGGAGTGAGGGGGTGAGCATGAGGTTGGGGGAGTGAGGGGGAGAGCAGGAGGTTGGGGGTAGTGAGGGTGAGCAGGAGATTGGTGGAGTGAGGGGGTGAGCTGGAGGTTGGGGGAGTGAGGAGTGGGCAGGAGGTTGAGGGAGTCAGGGTCGAGCAGAACTTTGGGGGAGTGAGCAGAAGGTTGGGGGAGTGAGGGGGTGAGCAGGAGGTTGGGGGAGTGAGGGGGTGAGCAGGAGGTTGGGGGAGTGAGGGGTGAGCAGGAGGCTGGGGGAGTGAGGGGCGAGCAGGAGGTTGGGGGAGTCAGGGTCGAGCAGAACTTTGGGGGAGTGAGGGGGTGAGCACGAGGTTGGGGGAGTGAGGGGGTGAGCAGGAGGTTGGGGGAGTGAGGGGCGAACAGGAGGTTGGGGGAGTGAGGAGGTGAGCAGGTTGGAGGAGTGAGGGGCGAGCAGGAGGTTGGGGGAGTGAGGGGCTAGCAGGAGGTTGGGGGAGTGAGGGGGTGAGCAGGTTGGAGGAGTGAGGGGCGAGCAGGAGATTGGGGGAATGAGGGGTGAGCTGGAGGTTGGGAGAGTGAGGGGGTGAGCAGGAGGTTGGGGGAGTGAGCAGGAGGCTTTATGTTTAGCGTTGGACTCGCACCGACTAGAGGTTGGGGGAGTGAGGGGTGGGCAGGAGGTTGGGGGAGTGAGGGGGTGAGCAGGAGGTTGGGGGGAGTATGCGAGTCACGGAGTGAGAGAGAGAGAGAGAGAGAGAGAGAGAGAGAGAGAGAGAGAGAGAGAGAGAGAGAGAGAGAGAGGTTGGGGAGTGGGGGCATCTCAAGCTTTGTGTAGCCGATCAACGCGGCCCTCTATCATTGATGACGGGTGGGCCGACTAAGCTTTGTCACTTTGTGAGTCAAGTAAGAAATGCCTGGGGCTGGGAAAATTGTGGGGAAAATGGTCTTGAAACTAGATCTATACCTCCTGGAGGCTCCATCGAAGAATTCACGATCTCGTAAGGTTTACCTGTAAACATTAACCCATTTTACATGTTCTCACCTTCATTAAGCAGTGATCTCCGCTCCTGTGCTTTTTGTTCAGAGTGTAGAATCTGAACAAACAAATCTTCCAGACCAGACGTCATTTTCTCGGGCGCTGTACGTCATCTGGACGAAGAGCGCCAGTCAACCAAAACTCCGCAAGGAGAGTGAACGGGTTTCCCGCCACGAGTCCGACCGCTGAATGGAATGGCTTGGTCCGTGATTCCAAATGGTTGTAGAACAGGGGGTGTAGTATTTGATATAGCTTGCATTGATTTAACGACTGTGGTCGAGATTTGTTGCGAAGTTTCAATTTCTCTCCACCCCACCATATTGTGTGTGTGTGTGTGGGGGGGGGGGAGGTATATCATTATCAATATCCAAAAAATTGTGGTCACATGAATGACGAATGCGGATAGAGCATTTATAGGATTTTAAAGTTGGGAGGGGGTATTTTTACGTGGTACAATGTATATGATGAAGAAGCTCCCGTAGGGGATGGGCAAAATTGAAACCTCGGCATGATTTGGGGGGGGGGCGGGTCAAACGGAAATGTGGGGCCATCCAGAAATGACGTCCTACAGCAGTACTGGAGGGAGAAAGGGGGTGGGGTCAGGCTCAGCATTTAGGGGATTAATTCTCCATATACCTTCAGCATTGTAAAACATGACACGGGGGGAGGGGCGGGGGTCAAAATAGACAAATTTGGCATAACGTCATTTATGGATGGCCCCTATTAACATCATGCCTTTGACTCAGTCCAACAAGGCTGTAACTGACGTTTTGGCAAAATTTAGGTTTCTTCCATTTTAACAGCTATATAGATAGAACTAAACGACCGTGGTGTACGAGGTGGCCGATCCACCACGAGGGGTGGATAGGCCACCGAGAACACCAGGGGAGTTTAGTTCTATATTTATTTTATGTTTTTAGAGGGTTTATATAAGGAAAAAGTATCAAAATCCGTTACCGTAGTTCCCCGTACGAGCGGCGCCCCGCCATTTTGAATGTTTACATGTGCCCAGAACGAGGCTGCAGTGGTGGATCGGCCGCTGTGGTGGATCGGCACACGTTACGCCACTGTGGGTGTGCGGATCGGCCCTCCAATGCTATCTCTATGGGAAGAAGTTATTCACATAAAATAATGACCATTATTTACCTTCTATGAAAGTATTGAAGCTCTGACTATGATAGATGCGTCTACAGACCACCAATGCAACAAGACTATGTCAACTGTGTTATAGTAATTGCAACCCTTCTTTTGCATCTCCTGCAAAACTTGAAATCTGCAGATATAACCTTGCAGCACTGAGACAACGATGTATTCTATGGCGTATCATTCCACACTCAAACGAGAGTAGCAATTACCCCCCCCCCCCGGCTGACAATAAATGACTCAGCCCTAAATTCACTTTCCTTTGGCTATTCAAAGGTCGATCAAATTACATGTAGTTTTATTGACATTTCGAAAAAAGAAGACTCTTAGGCCACACCAAATTAAATAGTTGGTCTATGGATTTCACGCATCATATTTTCAGAAATACAATTTTTTTTTTTTTTTTTAAACTATTTTGTCTGTGGATTGCGCCCGCACCATTTTCTGGAAAATCTAAGTTTTTTTTTTTTTTTTTTTTTGACATAATTTTTGAACAAACAATGGTAGATACTAGCTTTAAAAACAGGCCAACTCCTCTAAACTCCCTTCCTGGGAAATCTTTGGTTATAAAAAAAAAAATCGCCCTCTCCACATCTGTGATGTGCAGAATCCATTGACAAAAAAAAATTTCGCCCTCCCTCTCCATTTTTTTCAAAATGAAAATCCATAGACCCAACTTTTTAATTTGGTGTGACCTTACATAGCGAGTCCACTACCGATATCAAATCTCATTTTCTGTTGAGTTTCCAAGAACTTCCATATCCTCACTATACAGCTTATGTCATATATAGTCACCCTGTTTTTACCCCCCCCCCCCACCAACCCCTTTCCCTCCATGACTTCTGGTGTGTGTTATAAAGCCCATTGAGCCCTGTATTGTTCATCTAAACCTGCTTCAATTTAACTACCGTAATCTCCCGCGTATAAGACACGCTGCGTGTATAAGACGCACCCCAAACTCAGCACATGCATTTTCGCGTATAAGACGCACATTTTAATGCTGAAATTTGTAAGATTAGTACATTTCTATAGAAAAATTACCCCTGGTATAAGATGCCCCCCCAACTTGAGAGAAAGCTATAAGACTCCCCAGCATTTTGTTTGGCGTAGAGGACGCGTCTTCTACGCGGGAGATTACGGTACCGTAGATAACCCCGCCCCTAGTCCACTACAATGGACTTTCTAGTTAGGCCAAAAAAAAGGGTTTGTTTCCGGTCACCCGACCTACCTCAGCCAAACAGGGCCGACCTCAGATTTTTTGGGTAAATGATAATTTTTGGTACATTTTTAGCATTTTTTCAAAATTTTTGATTAATTTTGAAAGTTTTTATCAGTTAAATAAGTTATCGAAGATATATGCCATTATTTACTGTTTGTTGTGGTATTTCGGAAGAAATAATTTATAATAACAGGAGACAAATTTTTTATGATATTGTAGGTGTTCGTTCCCCCGTCGGGTGCGCAGAGCCTTCAGAGGGACTGTTCACTTGGTTGTGTCACTCCCCCTATGTATACCATACCGATCCAGGGTAGTTGGAAGGTGGAAATGTCAGCGGGGCCATGTTGGTGACAGGGTATGTCAGGCCAGGGGATGTAGCTCAGCGGTAGAGCGCTCGACTTGCAAGCGAGAGACCCGGGTTCGAATCCCGGTGTCTCCAGAGACGTTTTCACTGACCACTACAATATCCTCGATTCAATGCAATGTATACCTTAATAGGTCTGAGGTAAAAAAAAAATCCGACCTACCTTCCTCAACTTTTTTGGCTATGTTACCGGAAACAGATTTATTTTTTTTTGGCCTTATCAGAACCTATTTCACACTGTAAACCCCGAATGGGTTACCCATATGCCATTGAAAAGAGGGGACATAAATTTGTTTCCATAGTTTATTTACATGAATGCATATCATATTGTAAGAAAGAGAAACACATTTAATTCACTAGCATGTATATTACAAAGTTGATAATTTGAGTTGGCTATATATTTGTCATTATGACTGTCGTTTGAATGGGTCGTACAACTTTGGGTCCTTGAGGTAGGCACTTTCCTTCATCATATACGGCATAAAACCTGCAATTGGGGAAAAAAGCAATGAGTCAATACTAAGATTCCCTATGTGTAATTCAAATGGTTCAGGGATGAAATGTGCTTTAATGTGCTTGTGTCAAACTGATGCAAGAGTCAGGGATGAAAGTCAACAATGAAAAAAAAACCTTGAAAAAGGAAACAACTTTAAATACACTGTATATGCCCTCCAATCCCATCCATAAGTGTGTTACAGGGTTTGTGTGGTGGGGGGGGGGTGCAGTAGGGGTTGTATAAGGGTGCAGTTTGTCCTCAAATAACAGGAATAGCTGTTTTTCAAGATGTTGTTCGGATACTATACCCAAAATGTGCACATTATGGCCCTTTTGCAGAGTATGACCTAGGATCCATTTAGAATGCTACTGTATAGCTGTTTTCTAAGATCTTGTGTGGATAGCATACCCAAAATATGCACCACCTGGTAGTGGTGCTTTTGCACAACACGACCTATGGTCCAAGTACAATGTTAAATGTATGGAGATGGGTCAAATGGTGCAGGGAATATATGACCAATATAGTTACATGGTGAAAGCATAACGCGTAGAAAAGGGGTATACTAACCGACACTCTTCTAGCATAGGAACTATAGCTTGCTGCTAAGACTACACTGAAGAGTGGAACAAACACCAATATAGAGGAGAAAATTTTCAAGGAAAAACTTGAGAATCCTTGAAAACCTTGAACTAAATACTGGCATGCTGCGACTGTATGCAGTTTTGTGGGACCTGACTGTCTGCATATATGCAACCTCTGGAGGTAATTTGTGACTTCTTTATCCTGTTTTCAGAGGATTTTCAAGAAAACTTATTTTTCTTAAGTGAGTGAAAAAAAAAACCTTGAATACAAGGAAAACCTTGAACTCTTTCATCCCTGAAGAGTACTGCTGCGGCGAGTTACTCACACCCAAGCTTCATTTGTACATTAGGATGACCCTATGAAGCAAATACACCCCTGGGGATGCACCAATGCAGTCCTGGGGGTGAGCATGATGCACCAATGCAGTCCTGGGGGTGAGCATGATGCACCAATGCATTCCTGGGGGTGAGCATGATGCACCAATGCAGTCCTGGGGGTGAGCATGATGCACCAATGCAGTCCTGGGGGTGAGCATGATGCACCAATGCAGTCCTGGGGGTGAGCATGATGCACCAATGCAGTCCTGGGGGTGAGCATGATGCACCAATGCAGTCCTGGGGGTGAGCATGATGCACCAATGCAGTCCTGGGGGTGAGCATGATGCACCAATGCAGTCCTGGGGGTGAGCATGATGCACCAATGCAGTCCTGGGGGTGAGCATGATGCACCAATGCAGTCCTGGGGGTGAGCATGATGCACCAATGCAGTCCTGGGGTGAGCATGATGCACCAATACAGTCCTGGGGGTGAGCATGATGCACCAATGCAGTCCTGGGGGTGAGCATGATGCACCAATGCAGTCCTGGGGGTGAGCATGAAGCACCAATGCAGTCCTGGGGGTGAGCATGATGCACCAATGCAGTCCTGGGGGTGAGCATGATGCACCAATGCAGTCCTGGGGGTGAGCATGATGCACCAATGCAGTCCTGGGGGTGAGCATGATGCACCAATGCATTCCTGGGGGTGAGCATGATGCACCAATGCAGTCCTGGGGGTCAGCATGATGCACCAATGCAGTCCTGGGGGTGAGCATGATGCACCAATGCAGTCCTGGGGTCAGCATGATGCACCAATGCAGTTCTGGGGGCTACCATGATGCACCAATGCAGTCCTGGGGGTTACCATGATGCACCAATGCAGTCCTGGGGGTGAGCATGATGCACCAATGCAGTTCTGGGGGCTACCATGATGCACCAATGCAGTCCTGGGGGTTACCATGATGCACCAATGCAGTCCTGGCGAGTCACTAGAGCTGCATCGGTTCATCATGACAACCGTGATCATTACTGTAATATGATCCTTGAGGCATCAACCTACGATATCGAGACAGAAATTCAGTACCATAAGTACCTTGGGCTAAATTTCTATTTTCTGGACTACCGTAAACTCTCTTGTATAAGTCGAACCCTGATATAAGCCTCACCCCCGACTTTAGAGGGGGCTTAAAGCCACATTTGTTGCTTGAAAATTGAAGTTTTAGTACTGTTCTATAGTGCCAAATACCCTCCTATAAGCCGCACCCCTTTTTTTGGCTGATCCTATAAGCCTTATTTTGATTTGGATTCTGGTATCAGCCACGGCTTATAAGAGAGAATTTAGGGAATGTACTATCCAAATTATTAGTGTAGAATGTGTGCGCTCATTGAGAACTTCAGATGTGGCTCAATTCTGAAGTCAGGAAATATAGCGCAGGTTTAATTGCTGTACCAGCGGTCTTAAGCCTGTGTGGAGGACTGACACACACAAGTTCTGATACACTGGATAATCATAATCAAATTTTATTTGCTAAAATGTAGCGGTTTTAACCATGTGCTCAAAAGAAATCTATCTACATGTACAGTAGATCAATCGTGTATGGTTACAATATTTTGCTCCTCCCTCATTTTTTGACTGGCTGGTAAAGCTTCTAGCAGGCAATAATTAAAATATATAAAGTCCCCCTCCCCAAAATAAATCAATTTATTGATTAGTTTAATGTCCAAAGGCCCTAGATACCCCTCATTATTTTGCGGACATTCCGTCCTTTCTCTCTCAGTCTGGACAGGTACCTAAACTCTTCTACACAAGATATCAAGACAGAAATCCGATACCACAAGTATCTTAGGCTAGATCTCTTCTTTCTGGACTTATCGACTATGCACAATCGCAATAATTTGTGTTACTGTGTGCGCTCACCGAGAACTTCAGATGTGGCTCAATTCTGAAGTCAGGAAATATAGCGCAGGTTTAATTGCTGTACCAGCGGTCTTAAGCCTGTGTGGAGGACTGACACACACAAGTTCTGATACACCGGACGTTTATAGTTATACATTATTCACTGAAATTTTATTCTATTCGCTAAAAAGTGAGAGTTACAACGGTATGCATGACAGCAACATATCTGCATGTAGATCAATCGTGTTTTATATTACCGTAATCTCTCGCGTAGAAGGTGTGTCTTATACGCCAAACAAAATGCTGCTGGGTCTTATACGTGGGACTGAAATTGCCTTGAGTTGGGGGTGCGCCTTCTACGCGAGCTGTGCCTTCTACGCGGGAGATTACGGCACATCATAATATGTGGCCTATGTTCAGGGACTTATGGTAATTGAGGTGTTCTACATGTACCATAAATCCCCTCGTATAAGCTACACCCTCGTATAAGCCGCAACCTGAGTAAGAGAGGAAGCTGTAGTCGAGACCTAAGGGCTGAAAATTGATGCTTTAGGACTACTCTATAGGGTTAGCTACTTCCCTATAAGCCGCACCCCCACTTTGGGCCAATCCTACAAGCCGCATTTTGATTTGGGTTCTGGTACTAGCCACGGCTTAGAGAATCCATGGTAGAGGTTAGGCAAAAAAAATTGTTTCAGGTAACATGCTGAAAAAAAGGTAGGGTTTGTCGAATTTTTTTTTAAATTGTAAAAAATTTTAAACTGCTATAAAGACACATGACGAGTCGTGGTGACTTGTGGTGACTTGCGGAAGACTAAACTTTGCCAAAAAAAATCTATTACCGTAATCTCTCGCGTATAAGGCGCACCTAGAGTTGAAGAATATTGTCAAAAAAATCATAACTTTGGTTCTACTGAATGGATTTTCAAAATTCAAAAAGCTATGTGTACCTAGGGCCCCCACACCCCTTGAATCCCCCTATGTTATTGTTTCGAGTTAGAGGGAGTGTAACATATCAAAATAAAGCTCTTGGTGTCCCCCTTGTGGATCTAGGAAGAACTAAAACCCTTCGTAAAAGACGCGCCTTATACGCGGGAGATTACGGTATTTCTTCAAAAATGAAGAAAAAATTCTAGGTTCGGCCCTGTTTATCTAGGTAGGGTCGGATGACCTGAAACAACTATTTCTTTTTGGCCTTATATTCCCCAAATTGAGTGGTACCTACCAAAGAACCTAGAGCGCTTGATGAGTTTAGCGACCCGACGCTGCATGTAGATACAGAGACCAGTGATGTGACGACCGTAGATCTGGCCTGTGTGTGGCGATACAAACTGACTCAACAGGCGCGTGTTCTGAAAGGTTCATCACATGTTGCATTTATACAGATGCAATGGGTGGATGGTAAAGAAGTATCAGTACATAAACAAAATATACATGTCACTCTTCAATGAGGAGGTTTGAGAAAAATGTCCCATTTTGATTAGCTTGGGGATTCTTTACATTGAAAACTTTAAAAAAGTACCAACTCTACCACATCGATACCCACAACTTAGAACCTATAAGTAGACGTTATAAACCATGAAAATTTAATGATCTATTCATTTTCTTAGACCAAATGCCTAAGTCAAGATGGTGGGAAATGAACGAGGACTTTTAACCTCCTCTGTGTACTACGGTGTACACAGTGCCAATACAATGAATTTTAAACTTGCATTACAATTAGATCAAGAAAAAAGTTGTTTGCTTCAGGTAACCTGACCCTACCTAGCTAAACAGGGCCGACCCTATTTTTTTTTCATTTTTTGAGGAATTCTAGGTTTTTTGGCAATTTTTTAGACCATCTAGTCGTCCCTGAGCCCCATGACTCGTCACAGAGTCACCATGACTTGTCGCGAGTCATTGTAGTAGTTAAAAAAAAAAAGCAAAATAATAAAAAAAATCTGACCTACCCTAACTAATTTTTTCAAGCATGTTACCTGAAACACACAACTTATTTTTTGCCTTATCAATAGGATATTTAATTAAGACTCAAATTACTACATTCAGAAATCGTGTGTGGTAGTTTACCTTATAGTCCAGTTCTACATCATGTACACAAAGAATGCATCTTTTGGCAGGTTTTTCATAAGGATTTGGTAACGTGGAAAGAGGCTGAAAAACAAAACATTTTTTATAACATAACAAGTGAAGCACCTAAAATCTTCAAAAAGTCATTAAGGCCACACCAAAAAAATAAGTTGGTCTACGGTGCGAGTGAGCAAATTTTTTTTTTTTTTTTTAAGATTCTTTTGCAGAGATGTAAGTCAGGTACTGGGAAAATCCCTGAAAAGCTGTTATCGCGACACTGGGAGAGTTCATGCACCTCTGGTATATAAGCAGAATGTTCAGGGCAGACTCTGCCCAGCAGCACAGCATCATGGCACCCCCTGGTGTTAAACAATTGTACTATGTTGCTGACTGATGATTTAAGACCAATCAGAGAGCAGCATTCCCTTCATTTCTCCCTGGGAGGGTCTGCCCCTGAGATTCCCTGCCCAGAGTCTCCCCTGGACCAGTGAGTCCCTCTGCTTACACCAGGGGGGCTTAGTGGAGTCCCTAGTTGAATTAGACAACTGAGGACTGGGTCTGTGTGAAGAAAATGACTAGGGAAAGAAGGCTGTGAATAAATTCTGTCCCTGAAGACTCTGGATATCACTATTCAGACTACATTTCAACATTTTTGAATTCCCTATTTTCAGGGAAATCCCTGACAACTTACATCTCTGCTTTTGGCATCCAATGGATTCCTTGCTGGGAAATTGAGGGGAGCGAACAATTTTTTTTTTTTTTTAATTTTGCCAAACATCACAAAGGGAAAACTTGTAGAAACTGAAGTGAGCGAAATCCATAGACAAGATTTTTTTCAAAGAAAAAAGAATTTGTCTTTCTGAAAATGTGGAGAGGGCGATCCGTAGACCAACTTATTCTTTTGGTGTGGCCTAAAGGGCTTAAACATCACATTGCATGCCATACAATCGATGAACATCATAATGACGAGATGCTTATGATTTACATAACAACAAAATCGAGATAGATATGAGAAAGGGGAAGAAATTCAGAATAATATGATGTGATACAACTATGACCAAAAAATGTCCAAGATACATTTAAAATGATATTCAATGGTTTACAACATTAGACATAGGTTGATATCATTACCATGTCATTGTCCTCTGCCACAGGTTGTGCAGCTAATACCTTCTCTATATCGTCTACAATAGTTTCTTTTAGTTTGGGCTTTAGGAGCGGGTTCTCAAATAAATCTTCTTGTCGCGGCTTTGGTCTCTCTTTATAAGTTTCCAAAATACCGCCCAATGATCTTGTCTGCCGACATCCCCTTGTCTGCTGAAATCCTGCAAAAAATAAAATGAAGCTATTTTTATTTCAATGCTAGTCTTGATGTCAAATGTTGGCACCCCCTATTAGGAAAGCCTTGAACCCCTCCAATACACCGCCATCCGCCATTGCTTCTCCAACGGGACGATTCACCAGTCCTACAATTTTACGGGGACGGAATTTTCACTCTACACATTTATTTTATGCCTATCTTGGACTTTTATACCTCTCACAAATAATACACATCTGTGACAGTGCTTGTGATATAAACATTTGAAAGTGGGTCCATCAGTCCCAAAAGTGGGGCCATCAGTCTCATTTTCTGGGGCCATCAGTCCCGGGCCAACTGTCCCTAGGGCCATCGGTCCCACACCGATGGCCCCGGGGACCGATGGCCCCAAGTGGGACCGATGGCCCTAGAAAATGAGACTGATGGCCCCAACTCTTAAACCAGGGTCCATCCTACATCTATCACCTATCTTCAGTAATCATGCATATCTATGACACTTTCCATGTTACACTTGATTGAAAATTATATGAAAAAAGGAAATTATTAAGAAAAAATGTTGAAAAAAAAAAGAAAAAAAGTCAGATGTGCTTCCTATATTGAATCCATACATAAACACAATTAATTCACATGTCTTACCCTTCATATGTTTTAACCATATATTCTATGATTTATTTGCCATTTTAATGAAATAATAGAAATCAGGTGTGAATGTGTGGGTTTTTTTCAATTTCTATTTAATTTCCTTTATTTTTATTCTTATCAATTTCTTGTGTATTCAAAGCAGGTGTGAAAGTAGTAGCTTCCTAGTTGTGAAGAATGTGATTTCTTTTTTGTGTATTCCATTTTTTTTTTTATCAATTTAGTTTTTTTTCAATTTCTAACTAATTTCCTTTATTTTTAATATGTTTGGTTTTTTTTAATTTCATTTTTTTATTAATCCATTTCTCTTTGATTTCTCTTACAGGGCTTTTGACAGGGCTGCGCAGTGCGCAATACACACATTTAATGCCTAAATGTCGCATTTAAATGGCTAGAATGGCCATTCATTTACAGAATGGCGCATTGTATTTGCTAAAAAGTGTGCAATTGGCGCATTGCAAAAAATCCTGTCAAAAGCCCTGCTCTTAGTCACTATGTAGTCACTACAGTGTGCCCAGTCAGTGCTGCAAGCTGAAAGGTGTCATAGCTAATCCCCAGGCACCCACCCCACAGGGCTACACACTGCCTCAGTGGGTAGGCATTGGTTATTGTGGATCTAACACCTCCAAACTTGTGCTAAAATACACCAAACATGCTCCATAAGCAGTCAACATCATGTAAACATTCATTCTATAACAAATATATGTGAATTATTTGATCATATTATACACAGGGGCTTCAAATTTGAAAGTGGGGCCATCAGTCCCAAAAGTGGGGCCATCAGTCTCATTTTCTGGGGCCATCAGTCCCGGGCCAACTGTCCCTAGGGCCATCGGTCCCACATTCGATCTACAGAAGGACGCAGGCCAAGCAATTTCCAGTCCAGCCGTAGGAGTGCAACCTGTCCCATTGATGTGAGGAGGATCAGGACAGGGTCACTCTGTCTATGAGACCCATGTACTTCCAGTTTATGGTTTTTCTGTCTCATTTGTATATTATTTTGATTTTTTTTTTAGGAAAATTAAATCAATTTCTGATGTCAGAATGTACATAAAGCCCTCAGATGCGAGTTTGTACCCTGTCTTTGGTCCTCAGGCTCAGCCTGATCACCTTCTACAATCTTGGGCAAAGTCCGGGGACCTTGGGTCAGGGAACAGACTAGCATCTTTGAATTTTATCTATTTCAGATAAAAAATTGCAAATTCCAATGGTAAAACCACCACTTCATCAGCGCTGCATACAACTTTACAAGCATTCCTGGACTGGTTCAAGGATGAGTCATTTGAATATTGCCAGGTGGGGGGCTTGTTAGATATGGGGGGGGGGCATTTTGGAAAAGAGCCCCTTGGTGGGGCCAAAACTCAATAAACCTTCATACTGGGGGGGGGGGGGGGTCAAAACTAAATATGGGGGGTTGGAAAAAAATCAGCCGATCCGCCAAAATCCATCTAGTCATCTAGTCCTCCAGCTGGTAATAAATGACTCGTCAATATTTCAACATCGGTACCTGCCAAAAGATTGTGCACAAATCCGCGGGACCCAGCGGAAAATTTGCGACGATCTGATTGGTCAATGGGTGATCACGTGACTTGCTAAGGCGGGTAAGTCTTAGGGAGTGGTCATTATTTATCAACAGGGGGGGTGGTGGGTTTTCGCGCGGACGCGCGGAAATTTTTTACGCCCCCCCCTCGACGACAGTAAAAAACTTTTGCGACCCCCCCCGCGCCGGAGGCGCGGAGAGTTTTCGCGCCCCCTCTTTGATCTATAGTAGCCCCCCTCAAGAGGGGTCAAAAATTTTTTAGCCCCCCCCTCGAGAGGGGTCAGAATTTTTTACGCCCCCCCCTCAAACCCACCACCCCCCCCTGTTGATAATAAATGACCACTCTATTCTTAGCCGTGTTAGATCCGAAGAATACACTGTGTATCATCCAGTGCCTTTTAATTTCAAAAGGCTTTTGTCTTGACATTATTCTTTATGATATGCATAGTGGACAAGACGCCACCACGGGATCAACAACACTGTATGATGTGTATCCACATGTGTCCTTGAAGTTGAACTGCATGTTTTGACAGCTGAATCGAAGTCGAAGAGACACTCCCGGGCGATAATATGTGTATTAGACAGTTCAGTAGTTTTCAAATGTATTTGAGCTTACTGTAATAAAATAACGATTGACTATCTATTGTTCATACTCTGTTACAGTCCCTGTTAGTAGATAAAGTCGGACATACCGTTAATTCGTATGAAATTATTACTAAATAACCGCACGGCGGCTGTTCTCATGTACGCGGCCATCTTAGTTTGCCTGTTTCTTTTTTAGCCAATCAGGTTGCTCTGTGAGTTTCTGTGCGGGGCAGAATCGACATATTTGCTGCGGGGCAGTGTGTAAACAATCTTGCGGATTTTTATTTCGGCGCGTTGCTTACAAAACAATTGTGGCTATTACAAGAGGTGTTGGATGCAGCATATGATGTGAAAAGACACAAATCCTACGTATGTATCCCCACACTATCTTGACTTTGTTGATTAACCACTAAACGAAGGCTGGAAGGGATGACAGCGTGAGTGCCAGTAGTACCACTGCCAGTGACAGTCACTGACTGAGTCAGCAACTGAGTCAGTGAGTGACTCACTGTGAGTGTGAGTCACACTGAGTGTTAGGGAGGTCAATCAGTGAATCACTCACTGACTGGCTCACTCAGTCACAGACTGTGACACTCAGATTCAGAATCATCTTGACTGATCAAGTCACTTTCTGAAGTTTCTCAGAGACTTGGTGACTCAATATAAAAATCGCTTGAACAAAATGTTCTTTTTTGGCAAGTTGTTGAACCATTACAAGCCTAACAAGGGTAGGGTGGTGGTGGAGGGAACAAAAACATTTCACCTGCTTTGAGTGAAAAGACAGGGCATTACCATGTCTCTGGTGCTAAGGCCAATGGAACTTACATTGCAGTTTACCGTCCACCGCCCGCATGCTTTTAAAGGGCCGCATTAGAAACTTTCATTATTCATTATTAAAAAAAAAATTGAAGAAATTCTCAAAATGAATTTGCACATGATAGGAATGACCAAAGGTGGGCATATTTGGTATCAGATTAAAGCTTATGGTCCAAGGAATGGTAAAAACATGGTGACATCTACAACCTAGAAAATCCCAGGTACTGGTAGATACATAATGAATAATGAATATTGAAAAAAAGCCTCATCGATTTTCAAAATGGCTCGGACGGTAAACTGTAACCTGACTTCCCATGGCCTAATAAAGAATAAAAGGTGGGGGCAGAAATTTTTCAGACCCCCCCCCAAGGGGGAGACGGAAAAATTTTTGCCGCATGTGCATGGGATTTTTGCAACCAACACCCCGCCCCCCATCCGCATTGTTAAAAATGACCACTCCCTTACACCTAACAGATTTGGCCAGAATAAAAACATGTCTCTACAAAATATAGTCATACAGTTTGATGAGTGAGTGAGTGAGTAATAGATGTTTAACGCCATTTCGACAGCTAAGGTCATATTCATGGCGAGAATTTCACAGAGGAATGTGTCAGTGCCCGTGCATATGTGCACCACACACATCCTGAGGGGATATGAAAGATGAGAAGTAGACCCTTTTAAGTGGGCTAGGGACGCCCATACAGTTTGATGAAGAAGGTACCACTTCAACAGAACTTCCTACAGCCTAGAGGATTTCTGCTCCCTAAGGTCTAAAACTGCCACTGCCTACATGTGGTAACTCTTGCCGTCTGGGCAAAAGTGGTGGTGTCTGAGAGGTTGAATGGCGCATGTAGTTGTATACATATTACTAATAAATCTGAGATCTACTATAGCTCTCACCATTCCAGTGGCGGATCCAGGATCTGGAAAAGGAGGGGACGCAGCCCAAAAGGAGGGGTGCACCCCCTATTTTTGAGCAACTTTTGGGGTCCAAAATATGTAATCAAACTCTTTAGTACTGGGAAAAGGAGGATGTGCATGCCCCCGTGCCCCCCATTAATCCGCCACTGCATTCCTCCATATCAGTCCTGGCGGGTATATATTATGTGAAGGAAGTACCCCTATCTATCTCTATGACAGTAGTTACATATAACCTTAATGACTGAGAATTTCATCATATCTTTTTGTAGTGCGATAAGGGTCAAGTGGACACTGCTCTCAAATTCTGACACCTGGCCTTGAACATAAGGTCAACATGGAACAGGTATGTAGACTTCTTGATATGAAAGGGTGTAATTAATTGATTGAGTGTTTCTATTTTTTACTAAGTGTTTTTCAGTGTTCTTAGGGGGTATAGATATATCCAAATTAATGGCTGCCCGTGGCCAAAAAGCGACAATACAATATTGAGGATGCCCTTTCTAAGAGTTATATCCATATTGGGGCTTCAGGTAGTTTTATTGTAATTCTTTATCCTTTATCTAGATTCAGAACTTCTGTGTATATCTTCAGAATTTCTCATGCACCCAGGCTTAAATCCCTACTTATAACATGGTTAGAGAGTTTTCAGTGCCGAAAATGGATAATATCGGTTCCTATATCTGGCGATAGAGCACCCAAAATTCACGGCGAGCGGACAGCGGGGCGGACATGTTGAAACCTACCGTGACACGAAAGTAAATTCTCCATTTTTGAAGCTTATAGACCAAATATAGCGAAATGCTTTGGACATAACATAGTTGAAACCTCATTCTTACTCCCTGTCGGGTAGATTACTTGATATTTTGGCTGAATTTAACATACAAAATTATTAAAATTTCGAATCGAGCGACTTGCCGTGCGTCTTCCCCGTTCTGTTTACACTACAGGTGCCGCTGCCTGGTGTGTACAGAATGGATTATATTTTAGACTGGCGCAGCTCTGTCTCGACGTGTTCGCAGTAGTAGGTCTATGAGAGTTGGAGTTGCAGGAGGTCACCAGCATAACCATACGTCAACCTGAAACCAAGATGGCGGAGGGCCGTCTTGTCGACTGGCATAAGAAATGAATGGATTAGATCATTTTTGAAGGTAAATACTTAGAATTAATGGTGGAAACCGTGTTATAAATGCAATATGTAATGGATAGACTTGCACTCGTTGGCTTCATGGGTTTGATAGAAGCATTCGCCTCTGGCTCATGCTTCTATCACCCCCTGAAGCCAACTTGTGCAAGTCTATCCATTATATATTACATTCATATGGGTAAATGGCAGTTAGGATTAACACAAATTTCATAGATCCTTATATGTTTTACACATTTTTTTCAGCGGTACCAGCCTGATGTCGCTGCCAGCTTGGATGCTGTGGATATCGGCTTTGACTTTGATGATCTGGATGGTGGGCAGCAATCGGTAAGAAAATGTTTAACTTGATTGAACTTAAATGCATCAACTCATGCACTGACACATATGGCCCTCTAATGTGCAATAATATATATATTCTTACAATTTGTATATTTTTGTTGATATACATTGTAATGTGTATGTAGAACATGTTATGAAATAGGGGCCTTATTTTAGATGCCATTTAGTATTGTTGCAATCATTATATGTATACTATTAATGACAATCACCTTATATTCTGGCATTTATACTCAAATGGTTAAATCAATGTCTGATGTAGTGTTTTCTTCTCTGAACTGTAGTTATTTATCTGATGAATCAAAATATTTATTTGACAGAACATCACAAGTTCCGATGGTATAAACCTTGGCTTTGCTTTTGACTCCGATACGACAGATACTGGAGCACACACAGTACAGGTATGTTAGGCACACTCTGTTTGAATTACATCAAAAAGCTACCATAATATGAGAATGAGACAAATGCAGTGTGTAGATAACTCTGTTACAAGATGATGCATTCCTAACATCAATCATATACAAATATGCATGCTTTTTGTCATTGCTAGCTGTATGGACACATTAAAGGAAATAAAAGAAGTAGATTTTTCATTCTCTTTAATTTCATTTTGTTTTTGAATTTTTCCAAATTTAAAAAAAAAAGAGATGAAAATGAAAAAGAGTATGGCCTATAAATGATAGAGGGGTGCATTTTTTATACTTCCGCACCTCCCCCATATCTCATATTGTGATTGTGTGTATCCATTCTACATGTATAAACAACTTTGCAAGGTTCTTTATCAATATCTGTAGGGAGGTGGACATGGGACTTCTACAAAGGAGGCCCTGCCACATTTATCCAACACTCAGTATATGGACATCATGAACATGGATGAGCAGAACATAACACAAGCAAGGATTACTAATGATTTCCCCATCCCACAGGTAAGGCATGGGTTATTTAGGTGTTGAACATTCTGATATCTACTCTTACCTTCAAACTCCTCATTTTTTCTTTTAAAGATTTCATCTGCCTGGGCCAATCTTGTGATTTGTCCAGATCCAACAAGATCTAATTTTATCAATTATATGGTAAAGGGTGGGTCTTTAGGAAAAAAATTGAGGAGCTTACTTTTTCCTCTTCTAGAATTTGCAGGTATGCTTAGGACTAAATTAAATTATAAGTGAAAATGCTCAGTTAATATACATAGATATGCATTGACAGGAATCATGTAAGAAAAGGCCACGAAAAGAGGGTTTTCCATAGTCCATAGTGAATGTTCAGTCAATTGGTAGTTATGTGCCTCACTAGACTTAGTTTTTGGTAATATTTCACAGAGACAGGCTGGCACCAAAGAGGATTTGCCCTATATGGAAAGAGAAAAATATGAAGAAATGATGACTGGTGATCCTCAAGAAATAGTCCAAGCGCGAGTTCCAGTTGACTTCCCACATCCAAAGGTGAGTTAATAAATCCACACATTGACTTCTCCACATTCATTTGCCATACCATGTTTGTTTCTACTTGTTACCGTAATCTCCCGCGTAGAAGTCAAAGTCACGGTAGTTAAGTCTGGTTAAAAGGTGATATAATATTATGTGGTATGCACAAAGTGAATTGAAAGTCATACAGAAATGGTGCTTTCTGTAAACATCAAATGATGGCTCATATATGGGGGGAAAAAGAGCTGCACATATAATCCTGGAGTGGGGACCTTCATAATGAGTGCACAAAGGAGTTGACCAATGTCTGAGTTAAGTTTAAATCTATAACATACTGTCAAGGGACTATTCTATGTATTATAATTATTAACGCCATACTCTAACCAGGCTGGCCAAGCTTTCCCCTGTAGAACCCAAGGTTACCTATTTTCAGCCTACCGGGCTGAGTGACTCACTCACTCCAGAGTGACTCACTCACCCCCTCCCTCTCCCAGTGGAAACCCCCAGGCTCCACCTGTGAACCCCCACTGGAATGCATGACTCATACACTACCTCTAGGCCCACCTGTCCAGGTGACTCACCTTGGAGAGCAGCTCACTCCCCTCAAATCCGGATCAGACTGGATCTAACCGGACTGGGGCCGAGCTACTCATCCCCAGACTGAGTCACTGGACATGCCCTAATAAGGAGGCATGAGTCACCCCGAGCAGCTCCTTTCCCCCTTTATAAGCTGGACGGATCCTGCTCAGATCATCTTATTCTTCTCCAACCTAGACCCTACGACACTCAGGTGCCTTGGCCCCAGGATATGGCTTGGTCAGACTGGCGAGTACCATACTGTATACCGTATTGATTACTCTCATGCCAATCTTACAATAAAGCTGGATCATCAACTGAACTGTCTGGACTCCTGTTACCTCACTTCATGACATGTAACGACCTGTTGACAATACCTCTGTCTGTTTACTTTAATGCCACCCTTGGGTTATTAGCCTACTGTGGCAACTAAGGGAGATCTCCAAGAGCTTTCCAAAGGAGAATATGATGACATGATGGGTGTTGATTCAGAAGATATAATGCAAGCCAGAATGCCTGATGATCTCCCTCAATTCCCAAAGGTAAAAAAGAAAGAGTTGCCTGATGGGAACTACTAATTATTTTTTTCCTACACTAGAACATAGGGTTAAGGAATTGCATTTCCCTATCAATGTATGTTTAAAGCTTCCATTACATACACAGAATCAAAAAGATCTTTATATACATGTATGAGCTTCCAGGCTTAGGGGAGATAGGTTGTGTGAATAGGGATCCAAATCTCCTAACATAGTTGTTGGTAGTACCCAATGCAAATTCTCAACTCTTAAGTCTTTTCCATAGCTTAAAAGATGCAGATGGGCAGTTTAACAGAGATGGCAATTTAAGTAAAGGATAAGCAGATATGTCACATCTCTTTCATAGAGATGTTGCTGTTTCAACTGTGTCTGTTTTTAATGCTACAATTGGAAAATCAGACCAATGTGGCTACTAAGAGAGATCTCAACGAGCTTTCCAAAGAAGAATATGATGACATGATGGGTCTGGATCCAAATGATATAATGCAAGCCAGAATGCCTGATGGTCTTCCCTCATTTCCCAAGGTAAAGGAGATGGCTGCTTTCTATAGGCATGCTTTGATTTCAATTTCTCTCAAATTTTGTTTATGTTCAAACTAGAATCAGGAGGACAGCGATTTTTGAAAGACAGATAAAATAGGTTCTTCTCACAAAATACCCATCAGTACAACACCTTCAAACATCAATCATAAAATTTACCATAAACTCATGGGTAACCTTTCTTAATGATGAAGCAACTGATAGGTAAACAGAAATACTAATCTTTAGGGAAATATGCCAACATCTGATTTGGCTTGTTAGACTTTGATGTAAAGTTATGGCATACTTCTGTTTGTTTACTTTAATGCTTCACTTGGAAAATTAGCCCAACATGGCTACTAATAGGGATCTTGAAGAGCTTTCCAAGGAAAGATATGATGACATGATGGATGGTGGTCCAGAAGGTATAATGCAAGCCAGGATGCCTGATGATCTCCCTCCATTTCCAAAGGTAAAAGAGAAAGAGTTTCCTGATGGGAAATACTATTGTATCCCCCCTATACAAAAGTTCTATCAAGGATATACAGTAGATGGCGTTAGTGTCGACCAAGCCAAATTGCTCCTGCTACAGGGGCATAGTGAGTTCCCTCTTACTCACTGCAGAGTGTACCTGAAGATTTGAAATGCTATAGAAGGTGTTTGGTTCATTTTTCCAATCCAATATTTATGGGAAATCTAGATGCACTATTTCTCTCTAGATACCTTTGATTTCTAAGCTCTTGGAACTGTTTTTCAATTTCAAAACAGTATAATTATGAGAGGTGTTTCTGCCCCCTCAATAGGCCTATAGGGCTGCAGGGGCTGGGTGGGTGAGTAGCCCCTGTAGCCTAGGGGTCAACTAGGACGCCATCTAGTGTATCAAACTGATAAAACAATTGTATAGGAGAACACAGGGTTAAGGAACATGCCATTGAATTTCCATATTGATGCATGTTTTAAAGGTTAGATGACATACGCACAATGATCAAGTTCCTTGTAAACATGTATGAGCTTCCATGCTTAGGAGAGACAGGTTATGTGAAAAGGGACCAACCTTTTACATAGCCAATGGTAGTGCTTATAACAAATTTCCAACTAATACGTCTTTTACATGACTTAAAAGTTGCAGACTAGCAGTTAAACAGAGACAACTTTACTTCAAGTAAAGGTTAAACAGATATGTCACACCTATTTCATAGATATGTTGCTATTCATCTACTTCTGTTTTGATTTAATGCCACAATTGGAAAATCAGACTAACGTGGCGACTAAGAGAGATTTAAAAGACCTTTCCAAAGAAGAATATGATGACATGATGGGTAGGGATCCAGATGATATAATGCAAGCCAGAATGCCTGATGATCTTCCCCTATTTCCAAAGGTAACAAAGTTATCTGATCTTATCTTTGTGCTCACTTTTGTTGCATTGGAATTGAAAGTGCTTTTCCCCTTTTACACACAGCTTTTCCCCTTTTACACACGGTCATTTTACATTCAGGTGCCTGAATTTCAGATTGATAACAGAAAACTGTGTCAATCACAGGTAGTATGCCCATCATCTACACTCATGAAAGTCTTAATCACACTTGTGTCTTTATGCATGAACATGAAGATGCAATTCATGTATGCGATAAACTGTCTCACCTACGTCATACATAGACACTCACCAATAATTCGGAAATCAGTGATCAGGCATTAGATAAAAGCCAATAGTGTAAGGTTCTAGCTCAAAGTTGAAATGAAAGTTTGATTCAAAAATACTTTTACTATCACACTTTGGTCACTCCCCATGCTCCATATTCAATCTAGTAATAGAAATCAGGTCACCCACCCCATCTACCATTCGCTTGCCTTTTTATTCATTATAATGAAGCACATTCTTCCTAGAAACGCTTGCATGCTTGATCATGCATACTTAGTAAATATTGCTGCTTTGAACTCTGAAAAGGCAAGGATAGCTAAGGATATGTAACAGTAGCCAGTCAAAACTCCTACAAATAATCTGAGTCAGTCAGAATATTAAGAAAACTATCATTTAATTGTATGCTACCTTTCATGTGAAGCTGATTTAATTACATGCCCTTTTTTTGGCGTTTTCGGGCTTCCCTAGCCCACTTAAAAGGGTCTATATCTCCTCTTTCCTATCCCCTCAGGATGTGTGTGGTGCACATATGCGCGGGCACTGACACATTCCTCTGTTAAATTATCAACCTGTGAAGCACGGGATAGCCACTTAGTGCCGCTAAAGTGCTGTAAAACACAAATCAATCAATCAATCAATTTTTTCGGCGTTAGAAAGTCAGATAAAGGCCAATATGAGGATCTCCCTCATTTGTGGTGAGAGATCAATATAATATTGGTGAACTCCCCACGACATAGTGTAAGCAAGATAGCTAGATAAGGTTACATTACCTTTAGATATTGCTATAAACATAGTATTCTGATTTGTAGTTTGGTTTGTAGAAGATACCTTTACATACGATATTATACCCTCTTCTCTCTGTATCTTACTTGAATGCCATCATTACAATATTAGACCAGTGTGGCCACTAAAAGAGATTTACCAGAACTGTCCAAAGTACAATACGATGACATGAGAGTGGGTGGGGATCCAGATGATATAATGCAAGCCAGAATGCCTGATGATCTTCCACCATTTCCAAAGGTAAAGGTCATGCCTCATATCTATAGTTCTTTTTCTGTTCCTGTTTAATTTAATAAATGTTCATAACAAAATCATGAGGTCAGCTATTTTTGATAGGCAGTTTTTGTATCAAAATAGGGTTTTCCCACAACATAGGTTTTATTTCAACACCTTCAGAGAAGTACTGTGCACCATAAAATTTCTGTCACTGGTAGCTTTTCTTCACGGAACAGCCAACGTAACAAGTCTACAGAAATACTACCGTAAATTCTCTCGTATAAGCTGCAGCTTCTACCAGAGTCCAAATCAAAATTAGGCTTATAGGATTAGCCCAAAGTCTGGGTGTGGTTTATACGAGGGTATTTAGCACTATGGGACAGTACTAAACCACCAAATTTCAGGCCTCAGATGCAGCTTATAACATTCTCCTTAAGTCAGGGTGCGGCTTATACGAGACATGCGGCTTATACGAGGGAATTTACGGTACTCTTGAGATATAGCACTGATGAAGCTAGTTAATAAATTAGCAGATATTCCAGAAACATTTCAAAGACGTAATGTTTCTTGCTATATCCATGTCAATGTATTCCAATGCCTCATATAGGAAAATAACCCAAGATCTAAGTTGAGTTGTTGGATTTCATCCCCGGGGGGGGCACTTCATATGTGTTGGTACCACATGTGTGCGGCTGGCAAGGTCACTTTTTGGCCAAAATCTCCCTAACAAGGGTCCTATTTTAAAGAAAAATCCCCCTAACAAGGGTCTACTTTTAAGAAAATCTCCCTAACAAGGGTCTACTTTTGGGCAAAAAGCCCGCGGATCAGGCAAAGTTTGCTGTTTTTTCAAGAAAATTTTCCCAACTACTAGACATTTTTGAGTCAATTTTCAAAATGTGATTTCATTGATCGGATTTTCCTTCCAAAACATGGAGTTTTTGGCTGAAAATTCCCTAACAAGGGTGGACTTTCGAGGGTAAAATCTCCCTAACAAGGGTAAGAGCTGTCAGAGGCCCAGCCGCACACCCCCGTCAAAATAAATTCAAGTGCCCCCCCCGGGATTTCATCTGAAATCTATGACATATATTCACCTCTGGCTGTTTATTTTAATGCTACATTTGGATAATCAGCCCGACATGGCTACAAAGAGAGATCTCAAAGAGCTTTCCAAGGAAGAATATAAGGATATGATGGGTGGGGATTCAGAAGATATCAGGCAAGCCAGAATGCCTGATGATCTTCCCCCATTTCCAAAGGTAAATGACTGGTTTTATTCCAAATGGCTTTAGAATTATGCAGTGATTGCGTGTGTTATTATGTGGGGCTGTCCTCTACTGTATAGCTATCTAGTTATACAGAACGACCCCCCATTCTTAACACCTGGGTCTGAGAATAGTGTGTTAAACTTAAACATTTTTGGGATGTTCAACTTTCAGGGATTGTTGAAATTTGATAGGAAAGGTTTAGAAAAACAGAGGTTTGTAAGAGGTGTTCAATTTCCCATTACATTTCTACAGTAAATCAACTTTTTTGCTACTGTAGTTTGGAAGTTGCTTTTAAGACAGATGTTAGGAGTGTTTATCAGGAGAATGTGTGAGAAATTTCATGTTTTTTTCAATAGCTAGTTTTTGAGATATTCCCGTTTTTATATTTTGATTTTTGGTCTCACCAAATAAATGGTTGTTTCAGGGAATAGTGGCCATATCTACACTTTATGGTGTATGGTATTTTGATTTGAAAAAAGAACAGGACACTATTTCAGGATTTTCTGTTATTCCCTTGCATTGTGTTTATTGGTCATAAATGTAGAAGTGATAAGTATATGAATAGGAACAAGTGATTTAGGCACAAGTTGAAACATGGCTCGTTGGTTTGGCCTTGAAGACCAGGGAAAGCTATAACTGATGTTTGGTTGGTCTGGGTGTAGGAAGTAGGGAACACTCAGCTACTTCCCAGCAGTCCTTGGTGGGTGGGGCGGGCTTCCCTAGCCCACTTAAAAGGGTCTATATCTCCTCTTTCCTATCCCCTCAGGATGTGTGTGGTGCACATATGCGTGGGCACTGACACATTCCTCTGTTAAATTATCAACCTGTGAAGCACGGGATAGCCACTTAGTGCCGCTAAAGTGCTGTAAAACACAAATCAATCAATCAATTGGTGGGTGGGGGACTACTTAGTCATGCCTCAGTAGTCCTGGATGGGCGGGAGTAGGGTCAGTGGCTTAGAAGATCCCCACAGGGCTATTAGAGTAGGGTGGTGGGAGGGGGAAGGGTCCCACCCAGTACCACTCTCAGATCTCAGAGGGTAAACCTCAGGGGTGTGAAATTTCCGCGAAAATGCGGAAATCCGCGTTTTTGGTGCTCAGAAGGACCATTATTGAGATCTATGCAAATCCACTGAGAAAAGAAATTACCATTTGTAGGGGGGGGGGGGTCTGACTTGGAATGTCTGCCAATGTCATTCCAGATTGAGAATTGTTGGCCTCCCAATTGTAATTCCAAACATCCCTGTACAACAGAGTGTGGTTATATTTTGCCCAAATAACATTAAAATCACTTTTATTAAGCTTTATCCTACATAAACGCATTAACTAGCAGGCCGTATATAACACTTCAGAGGAAATGGGTTTCGGGATTTCACACCCCTGAAACCTGTATCATGCTGCAGGTGTAGATTGATGTTAAGATATCAGTAGGGCTGTCTATTACTATAGGGTCGTACTGATGCAATCTGGCTTTTTTCCCAATTTCTCTGCTCTCTTCTTCCACAGCTGCCATACTGGTAACTGGTTACCGTTTGAACTGCTCTCACTTAAAATTGCTGTCTAGTTAGATTTTCCATATGCAGAAGACTGGGTTGTGCTTTATGCAGGGAACAGTTTGCAGCTAGATCACATAAGGTGGAAAGCTAAAGTAAAATTTTGTTGAGGTATCTTCACTTGTTTGATTTGCGAACCTGAGGTAGTATGTACCTTCTATCTAGTCTCTGCATCTTCCACAGATGTATTATAGTGTGTGGGAATTTAGTTGAAATTATAAAAAAAAAAATAGATATTGTTTAATAGCAGAGTAAATAACAATGCAAATGATAACATATCTTGATAAGCTTGTTTAACATTATTCATTGATTGTTCCTAAACATTCATAGGAGGATAAGAAAACCACTCCAGTAGAGGAAACTATAATGTGTGAAGTTACCGATAACCTATTTTATGCTTCAGTAAGTATAGTATGTTAGATTGTGTGAAAGAATCACACAATCCTCCTAACACTGATAGTGTTCGAGTCATAAATTCTCAATTCTGAAATCTTTGCCATGACTTAAAAGATACAGTCTAGCAGTAAAACAGAGATAACAAAATTAAACTCTGACAAAGAGTTATAAGAGACGGCTTACTGGGGGTGATGATTTCAGATCACCTGAAACCTACTTTTTCCACTTGGAAATTTCACTTCCAACATCAAAATGTGGAAAGGCCTCAAAGTTTCTGGTGTACAGATATATATGTTAGGATAATATAGATATCAGAGATTACACAGGATAACAAATCTATACTTGCCATTGTCTTATCTCTTTGTGATACCGATTGGAAAAAAATTGATGCCTTTCTTGGCAAACTTAGACACTGAAACACTTATTGCTTTTCTATGGGGGTGACATTTGTTGATGACAGCTTTTCCCTCCCTTTTTCCAGGCTAGTCTCATGACTTGTTCATTATTTAGCAGGAGGAACTCAGGTGTTTCCAGGTTAAGGTCAAATGGAGATGAATATGCCATACCATAGTGTTTTCTCTTGGTTGATTCCCATTTGAAAGTAGCCGTATATAACTCTGTATAATAAGCATTATTCTCACACTCAATATGAAATGAATGTAGTGATAGATTAGACATTTTGAAAAGGGAAAGATTTTCTGATACTTGGTCCACCCATGTTAAGTTCATCCTGTGTCATACCCCACTAAAATATGAGCTAGCTACAACCCTTCAGTTTGTCTAATTCACTGATTACTCACCAGGAGGCACGACATAGAACAGTGCTGATGTCACCTACTGTAGTTCATTGTTTAGCAGGGGGAACTGAGATGTTGGGTAAAGGGATGAACATACAATACGGCAGTGCTTTATCAGGCCTTGTACGGGTGGGGGTTTGGGGTGGGGAGTGAGGGTAGGTCTGGGGGGTAGGGGGTAGGTCTGGGGGTAATGGGTAGATCAGTGGGTAAGGGGGGGGGGCTCTTCCTAAAATTTTGTTTTTTGATGTACGGGGGGATCACATATCCTTAGGGGGGCCCTAGTAGAGGAAAATACTTTGACAGAGTTACAAGCGATTTCAATCCACAGTTATTTCATAGAGATATTGCTGTTTCATCTGTATGTTTTGATTTAATGCCACAATTGGAAAATCAGACCAAAGTGGCCACTAAGGGAGATTTAAAAGAGCTTTCCAAAGAAGAATATGATGACATGATGGGTGGGGATCCAGATGATATAATGCAAGCCAGAATGCCTGATGATCTTCCACCATTTCCAAAGGTAACAAAGTTATTTGATCGCATTTTTGTGATATCTTTTGTTCCAATACCTGTGAATTGCTCTTTCTCCCTTTTACACAGTCATTTTACAACGAAGTGCCTGAATTTCAAGTTGATAGCAAAAAGTTTGTCATTCACTGGTAGTGTCCTCGTCTTCTACACTCATGACAGTTCTCAATTATCTATGCGTGTTGATTTATGAATAAACATAAAGATGGATTCATGTATTCGATAAAATGTCTTAGTTACTTCATGCACAGACACTCACCAATAATTCAAAAATCATTGATCAGACATTAGATAAAAGCCAATAGTAAAAGGGTTCCACTAAAAGTTGGACTGAAAGTTAGATATAGATAATCTTACTATCTCTGTAAGGTCACATGCTCCATATTGAATCTAGTAATAGAAATGGGGTCATACAACCCATCTACCAGTGGCTTTGCCTACTTATAAATGCATTATAATGAAGCACCTTCTTTCTAGAAGTGATTACATTCTTGATTATGCATGTTCATGAATATCCCTGATTTGAACTCTTAAGAAGCAAGGATAACTAAGGATATGTAATAGTATTTAGTCAAAAGTAATAGAAATCACCATAGTCAGATAGGATATTCAGAAAACTCTTGATGGCATGCTACCTTTCATATGCAGCTAATTTAAACACATGTCATATTCTGCATCAGAAGGACAAACATGAGAATCTCATTTGTGTCAAGAGGAGTTCAGTGTGATATGATACATAGCATAGAACTCCCCAGGGCATAGTGTAAGCAAGATAGCCAGCCAATGTTACATTATTTCTAGATATTGCTAAGTTATTCTAATTTCGTAGCCTGGTTTGTTATATCTGTGTCTATTGTACTTGTACTTAATGCCCCAATGGGAAATCAGACTAGTGTTGCCACTAAAAGAGGTTCACCAGAGCTTTACAAAGAAGAATATGATGCCATGATGGGTGGGAATCCAGAAGATATAAAGCAAGCCAAAGCAAGCATTGATTGCCCATGTCATTAGAGTCTCTATATACAGAAGACAGCTATTTAGATTAACTCAAGGAACAGTTTGCAGCTATATCATGTAATGTGACAAACTACAGTACAACTTTGTCAAGGTATCTTCACTTGATTTATGAAACTGAGATAATATGTACCTTCCATGAATCTGAAGAAAATATTGGGCAGTTGAACTATGTCATTTGACCTGGGAATATCGATGGTTTATCAGATACTTCCAAAAGAAACTCCCTTCATCTTTGGAAAATTTTTTTGCAGTGTGTGAGAATGTAGTAGAAAGTGTGAAAGATTGATATCACTGTTAGCAGAATAAATGATATTTTGGACTAAGGCTAAGTGGGTTGCGACCTTCCGGCACAATGCTGGTGAAATAATAGATATTTTGGACTAAGGCTAAGTGGGTTGCGACCTTCCCGCAAAAAAAATAAAATAAAAAAAATATTAGATTGATGTACTAACAATAAGAAAATGCAAAAAAATCCCTATGTCACGGTGCTTACTTTCACATTATGGCAATTTAAGTGTAAAATGCCTTATTTATAGAAACCAATGGTAAAAGCTATTTTTGATTTATTTTCATGTATGAAAATAAATCATTTACATGTATAGATAGGGGTTGAAATTCTGACCAATAGCTCATCTACTGGAATCCTAGGCATAGGCAGTAACTTAATAGGTACTAATATGTGGGGCCAGCACCCAGCACCCATTGACTCTATCATTGGATGTTTACTGACCTAATTAATTATAGCCTGTCCAGTCAACATGCACCAATCCAACCTGCCCACCCCACTCAGAAGTCACCTAGAATTGCATAATGATAGCTTGTACACTGTCCAGTCAACATGCACCAATCCAACCCGCCCACCCCACTCAGAACTTGACTGACCAGCTGCCTATGTTTGTACCTAAACTACAGAACGCGTAGGCCGAGCACAGGCACCCAGGGTAACTCAGAACTCACCTAGAGCTACATACTGATAACCTGTACACTGGCCCGATGGTCTCGCCTCAGTCGGTGTATAGGCATGCTAGTATAACTTTAACAATGTCCAGGGTGACAGGAACCGCTACACTTCATTGGAGCACTATGCCGACCCTCCGAGAGTATATATACATGTATAATCATATATATCAACCCTGTAGGGTCAGCATGATGCTCCAATGAAGTGCTGGCAAGCAGTCTGGCCAGCACTTCATTGGTGCATCATGATGACCAATGGGCATTATACACTCAGATGATCAGCGGCCTTTAAAGGTTTAATCAATGAAGAAACATGATAATTAACCATGACAAAATAAATCACCACGGCTATGCCATGCTTAACTGATTTCCTTAATCCATCAAATACATGCCTCCTAGTTTCATATCATGTCTCATACATTCTGACCGTCTACTGATTTTTCTACAAGACTCTGGATTGAAAGAGGACATCTACAAAAACATTTTGATAAAAGAAAAAAGGGGGGTCACGGTTGAAATGAAAAAGTTATGAATTTTTTTAAAAAATATTAATTTTGCCTTTAACTATAAGGCCCTATGGAAATTCAAACGGCATATAAATATCTTTAATGTACCTATAGAAATGTAATGTATCTATAGAAATGAACTGAAAAAAAATATGTACATGTAAAGTGGTCCAGTTAGGGTGAGAAATACCATTGAAATAGCATAACTAACGGCTTTTGATTTCTGCCACCAGGTGGCTTCTGTGTACCAGGTAGCGTTTGTCATTAAGTACTGTTATAGAGTAATACTTGTAAAATCCTGCCTATAAAGCAAGCCCAGTCACACGTTTTTTTAGCTTCACATAGATGCCACATCTTATCCAGGTATTTTAGAGGATCATGCAGAAGAGAAAAAATAAGATGTTGATATCAGCTGAGAAATCAGCAGCTAATCCAGATATATTTCATAGAAATGTAATGTTTCTTGCTATTTTCATAGCAAGCTTGCTGATGAGCATGTTGTACTTGAATGCCTCATTTAGGAAAATAGACCAAGATCTAAGTTGAGTTGTTGGAGTTCTTCTTAAATCAATGACATACTCACCCCTGGCTGTTTACTTTAATGCTACATTTGGATAATCAGCCTGACATGGCTACTAAGAGATATCTCAAAGAGCTTTCCAAAGAAGAATATGATGACATGATGGGTGCTGATTCAGAGGATATAATGCAAGCCAGAATGCCTGATGATCTACCACCATTTCCAAAGGTAAAGGGCAATCTTGATATATACAGATTTTTTGTCCAGTTTCTTCTAATTCAGTCTGTGTTCATACGAGAATCAGCTATTTTTGAAAGACAATTTCCAAGATCGGAATAGGTTGTTCTCAAAAATTAACCATCAGCTTAACACCTTTAGACATGTATCATAAATTCTCACCACAAAACATTTTGGACATGGGTAACTTATGTAAATTACACAGCATATTAACAGAAATACTATCCCTTAAGATATAGAGCTAAAGGTGGCAGTTTAAAATTAGCAGATACATTTTGTATTTCAAATACTTTTTTTTTTGCTGACCATTTGTCCCCTGAGATCAAGTACAATTCAAAGATTTTGAATGCTTCTTTCTGTACAGGGGTTTGAAATCTCAGAGAATTCTCAGAATTACAAGATTTGGATCTTCCTAAAAAAAATTCTAGATATTTATGTAAATTCACTGAGAAGATATATACCCATATAGATAGGAGGATGAGGGGCTGAATGTTACATTTCTCATGATGTTTGACGCCTTAACAAAATGTGGATATTTCACTATTCCAATGGCAAAATAACATATTGGCCACTAAACAATAGTTATTCTGTTGTTAAACTGGTAATCTTCATGAAGTTGTATATCACACTTTGAAGAAAGTCCAAAATTTAATCATTTCACACCCCTGCTATATTTATAACATGCTTGCTGCCATGTCTATTCTGCTTTAATTCCTTATTGGCCCAGGTCCTCCTGGGTCATTGACGGTGGGTTTTCAGCATTTTTAGTCAATCAAAATGGCAGACTTTAAGTGGGAATTGCTTATACAAAGAAGGGGTCTAGAAATTAATGGAAAGTTGATGCATGTTCCTTAGATCCTTGTATTTCTGTCGATGGCAACAATTCCTGGAAAAAAAATTACCTATGGAAAAAAATTAAGAAAAAACCTGACATGTTTGACTTACTTTCTCATGAAAATGAGGCTTCATAGGATTGCATTGGGCGGTCAATTTCGGCGGTCGACAGGGGGTCGACATAACACATTGACTCCTATGGGAATTGGGCAATTAAGACGCTTTTTTTCAGCAGGTAAGGTGGGATTTTCTGTGTAGGACGGGTTAAGACCGTTGGTATGAGTGTGTAAATCGGACCACCATAATTTTGTTATGTCGACCGCCTCACTTCCGGTCTGGAGACTTGACGCATGTGCGCAGAGTCACCGGTTGTCAGATTTTATTTTATAACAGTAAATGGATAGGGTATATTCAATTCAATTCGATTAATATTGCCCGAAATGAATGGATTATATTCAAAAAGCCATTAATTTCAAGTTAAATCGATAGAATATATCATTTCTCCGTCGAAAATGCTACTTCCGGCAAGGAGGGGTCGCGCATATGCACAGAGCATCAAAATCCAAAATGGCGGACTGCGAGACGATCGCCTTACGGTGCTATCGAAACTGCTGGATTATAACAAAATGGAGGAGAATTACACTGTCTCATGCCTTTTTATCATTAATATGGAACCTTATTCAACACCTGCTGATATTGTGCAATGCTTAACTCGCCAGGAGAGGAGTTATTCGCCAATGAAAATGATGAGCGATAATGGGTGCATCCTTCATAGCCTTAAGCATTGACGACTCCGACACACTGTCACTATATTGACAGTCCCCTTTGGTAGGTAGTGGGCAACCTGGGCCAGTCGTGCATTGCACGCGTTAAATTTTTTTAGTTGGATTCTTGGAGTTCATCTTAAATCTATGACATGTTTACCTACCTCTGTCTGTTTACTTAAATGCTATACTCGGATGATTAGCCTACTAATAGAGATCTCAAGGAGCTTTCCAAAGAGGAATATGATGATATGATGGGTGGGGATCAAGATAGTATAATGCAGGTTAGAATGCCTGATCTTCCCCCATTTCTGAAAGTAAAAGATTTGCATGATAAAAGATATTAATTTTTACGGGCATGATTTATATAGAGTAGATTATGGCTACTCGAGGCGTTCGGGTAGCGGTTTTTTAACAATATGCAGTGCATTGTGGGATGGGGTGACCTCGAATGCTTACTACACCAACTCAGCTGGTTCCCTCCACCCCCTTCCACCCCAACCAGGGCTGGCTAGGTACCAGTCTTTTACTACACCTGGGAGCAGAGTCGAGGTGTTCGGGCAGCGGTTTTCTAACCATATGCAGTGCATTGTGGGTGGGGGTGACCTCGAACGCTAACGACACCACCTCAGCTGGTTCCCTCCACCCCCTTCCACCCCAGCCAGGTCTGGCTAGGTACCAGTCCCTAACTATGCTTGGGAGTGTAGTAAGTTGACTCAGGGATCAACATTGACCCACATGGGGGGGATCAATAGGGGGTGGCCTTACAAACCAGCATTGATCCCTCGGCCGTACTTCGAACGCCTCGAGTAAGTTCACTACAGGATCAGCATTGACTCACATGGGGCAGACCAATAGGGGATGGCCTTACAAACCAGCATTGATCCTTCGGCCATTCCCCGAACGCCTCATATGAGTTTGGCTGGTCAGTCTTGAATGGAGTTGTTCACACCTTGGGAATGGTGGCAGCACTGTTCCCCTCACTCCTCTACTTTCCACCTGGAGGCAGCACCCGGCATGATCACCTCCTATGTTCATTTTCATTGGCCCAAAAATTGAAACAGATAATGTCATAGCATTGGCAGATATTTCACACCAATTTACTAATGGCATTTCTAAAGCCTGTTTTGCATTTCACTGGTCTCTCAAAAATGCTCACAGGAGGATGAGGATAAGGAAAAGGCCCCAGTACAGGAAGTCATAAAGTCTGAAGTTTCTGAAAGTCTGTTTTCTGCTCCAGTGAGTATGAGTTTGTAACCTTGTGATATAGAATGTATTGTACTTCAATGTCTCATTTAGTGAAAATTTGACCAATATCTGATTTGAATTGATGTAGTTCATCCTTAAACTATGGCATACCTCTATCTGTTCACTTTAATGCTACACTTGGGAAATCAGACAAAGGTAGCTACTAAGAGGGATATGCTGGAGCTATCCAGTGAGGAATATGATAGGATGATGGGTGGGGATCCAGAAGACATAATGCAAGCCAAGATGCCTGATGATCTTCCACCATTTCCAAAGGTAAATTCTATGTATAAAAGCTGAGGGACATTGACAGTGCACTGATATCCAAAATCATCTTTGGGAATTATTATAAGAGAAAATCATTTGTCAGCCCTTGACTGCTATGTAGAATGAGAAGTGATACCGGTAGTTCTATGTAATGGAGACAATATTAATGATGCCAAGGAGGATCACTTTGACTTGCACAAAGAGTCATTGAGTAAATCATACATTAATTATTCAGATTACCAAAGAATTGTTGGCTGACAAAGCTATCCTGTCAATACTAGATCTTATTACTGTGAAATTAACAGATCTAAAATATTGGTCGGTAACATCTATTTATCTCAAACATTACGCCCAAACTTTCCAACTTAGAGCAATGTGGCAACTAAGAGAGATTTGAAGGAGCTTCCCAAAGAAGAGTATGATGATATGATGGGTGGGGATCCAGAAGATATTATGCAAGCGAGAATGCCTGATGATCTTCCTCCATTTCCAAAGGTAAATCAAATGGCTGAATATGAATGGCCTCAGCATGATCTATTTGTTCACTGGGTTGATCTTTATTCACTTCAAGTAGGTAATTGATACTAGGTATTTTGCAAGTTGCATACACAAATTGTATTTTGCAAGTAGCATATACAAAATGGCAAGTAGCATATACAAATTGTCAATTATGAATTGACTTTCATAAAGATTTCAATAGCATCAATTTTGCACATATGTAAAGAGGAAAATGGGTGGCAAGCTACCTTTTCAGATATAGGTATTGGGAGTTAGGTCATGTGGAAGTGACGGCTATCAATTACATGTATTTCATATAGCCCTGCTTTTCTCTCTATCTGTTCAACTTCAATTCCACACTTGCAACATTAGAGCAGTGTGGCAACTAAAAAGGATTTGCCAGATCTATCCAAAGAAGATTATGATGACATAATGGGTGGGGATCCAGAAGATATTATGCAAGCCAGAATGCCTGATGATCTTCTTCCATTTCCAAAGGTAAAGGACACGGCTGATTCCGAATTTTCTTGACACAAAGTTTCTAAGAGTTCATATGTGCAGACCACTCAGCATATTGAGCAGAGAATGCTTTGCAAATAATGATATGGAGAGAGCTTTGGGCTATCAAAGGAAGCATCCACAAATTTGACAGATGTATTTGAATTAGGGAGAATATAGCTGAAAGTATGCAGGATTTAAGTGATTGTTGGCCGCATACATGAAAACAAATCTTGAGAAATTTGTTTTGCATTTCAATGGTCTATCAAAAATGCTCATAGGGGGATGAGGATAAGGAAAAGGCCCCAGTCCAGGAAGTTATAAAGTGTGAAGTTTCTCAAAGTCTGCTTTCTGCTTCGGTAAGTATGAGTTTGTAACCTTGTGATATAGAATATATTGTACATACTTCAAGGCCTCATTTCGAGAAAATATGACCAATATCTGAGTTCAGATGATGGAGTTTATCTTAAATCTATAGCATGCTTACCTCTGTGTGTTAACTTTAATGCTACGCTTGGAAAATCAGACTAAAGTAGCTACAAAGAGAGATTTATCAGAGCTATCCAGTGAGGAATATGATAGGATGATGGGTGGGGATCCAGAAGACATAATGCAAGCCACGATGCCTGATGATCTTCCACCATTTCCAAAGGTAAATTCTATGTATAAAAGTTGAGGGACATTGACAGTGCACTGATTAAAAATGAAAAGCCAGAATCATCTTTAGGAACTATTATCATAAGAGAAAATTGTTGGTCAGCCCTTGACTGCTATGTAGAATGAGAAGTGATACCGGTAGTTCCATGTAATGGAGACCATATTAATGATACCAAAGAGGATCACTTTGACTTGCACAAAGAGACGTTGAGTAAATCATATGATAATTATTCAGATTACCAAAGAAAGGGGTTGAAAATTGTTGGCTGACAAAGCTATCCTGTCAATAGTAGATCTTATTACTGTGAAATTAGCAGCTCTAAAATATTGGTCTGTAACATCTATTTGTCTCAAACATTATGCCCAAACTTAGAGCAATGTGGCAACTAAGATAAATTTGAAGGAGCTTTCCAAAGAAGAGTATGATATGATGGGTGGGGATCTAGAAGACATTATGCAAGCGAGAATGCCTGATAATCTTCCTCCATTTCCACAGGTAAATCAAATGGCTGAATTTGAATGGCCTCAGCATGATCTATTTCTTCACATGGTTGATCTTTATTCACCTCAAGTAATTGATACTAGGTATTTTGCAAGTAGCATATAGAATAAGTGTGCTAGCTCCTGTATGAATTGACTTTCATAAAGACTTCAGTAGTATCAACTTTGCACACGTGCAAAGGGGAAATGGGTGGCTAGCTACCTTTTTAGATACCAGTATTGGAAGTTCGGTCATGTAGAAGTGACGGCTGTCAATTTCATATGGCCCTGTTTTTCTCTCTATCTGTTCAACTTCAATTCCACACTTGCAACATTAGAGCAGTGTGGCAACTAAAAAGGATTTGCCAGAGCTATCCAAAGAAGATTATGATGACATGATGGGTGGGGATCCAGAAGATATTATGCAAGCCAGAATGCCTGATGATCTTCTTCCATTTTCAAAGGTACAGGACCCGGCTGATTCCGAATTTTCTTGAGACAATGTTTCAAAGAGTTCATGTGTACAGAGCACTCATTTTTTGAGCAGAGAATGCTTTGCAGATAATGGCATGGAGAGACCTTTAGGCTACTAAGCTGGGTGCTCAGGGGTATGGGAGCATTCATCAATTAAATACAATTGAGTATCAAATACTTCTACAAGAAATCCAGCAGGCTTTTCGTGAATGTACCAATTTTTGAAAGTAAGTGAAAGTGTGAATTTTATTGTTGTCACAATCCATAATCATATTTCTGTGTGACATATGTACAGCTCTGTTTCATATTTTAACTTGACCATTCAAACATCCTCACACATGCAGGAGGATAAAGAGACTGGAAATTCTTTCATTGAAAAGGCTCCTGGAGAGGAAATCATAAAGCATGAAATTTCATATAATGTGTTTTCTGCTCCAGTAAGTATTAGCTTTTACTCTTGTGTGCTAGAATCTATTCACAAACAAAGGACTATCGTAGAATACCACCTAATCCAACCCCTTTATGCAGGAACAAGACTATGTAAAGCTCCATCTTCCTATAAATTCCATGTCCCGTAGGAAAAGGGATACAATTATAACAGGGGGAATTATAAAAGCATGGCCATGGTTTTGAAAATCATATATACACCATGTTCTGTTCTCATTATTCAGTACAATGAAGAGGTAAATAGATGGAACTAACACACATAAACTTCGGTCATCATATATTATGGCTTAGTTATTAGTTAGTTGTCTATGGCTCCTGGATGTCCATGTATATACAACCTAATTAGATGTAGCATCTGCGTATGCCTCCCTTGTCTTTGTTTATGAGAATATGTAAGTGACTTGTTAGTGAGAAAGAAGAATTCCCCTCTAGTACATCAAACATACAGTTGTTTCTGTGTCTTTTTACTTCAATGCAATACTTGGAAAATTAGAGCCATGTAGCAACAAAGAGAGATTTGAAAGAGCTTTCCAAAGAGGAATATGATGATATGATGTTTAAGGATGCAGAGGAAATTATGCAAGCAAGAATGCCTGATGATCTTCCTCCTTTTCCTAAGGTAAATCACATGGCTGCTTCTGTTTCTTCTTCTAAATGGCTTCAGATCTGTCCTGTGAGTTTCATTAACTTAAATCAAAATTACAAATTGAATTAAATTTCATTTGTCCTGTGAGTTTCATTAAATCATGATTATAGGGTTAAGGGATAGAATAAGCATGGGTGATTACATCACTTATTTATGACTCTGTTTCCATCAATTTCTCCAGATCACTTACATGTGTTACATCCTTTTCTGTTCGTGATTTGTTTAATTCAATGTCATACTTTAAAATTAGGCTAGCACTGTTGCTACGAAGAGAGATCTGAAAGAGCTTACCAAAGAAGAATATGATGATATGATGTTTAGGGATGCAGAGGAGATTATGCAAGCCAGAATGCCTGATGATCTTCCTCCTTTTCCAAAGGTATATCCTATATGTGACTGAATTCATATGGCTGCAGTACGATTTATTAGTCTCAAGGTTTGCATATCATACTGATGACAAATATTGTGCAAGGAAGGATTGTAGGTAACTTTTGACATTCAGTGGGTGGCTAGCTACAGAACAAGTGTACCAAGATGACTTTCAGCAGATTTTTAGTAAGACCTCAGTAGCAAATGTAGCACATGTACAAAGAGGTAATGGGTGTGACAAGTTGTGTCTTTCCATTGGATGTTGAGGTGTAATAAAAATGATGGCTGAGGAAATAATTCACACATTTTCACACCTATAATATCCTTTTCTTGGTAAAATAGTCCGATGTGGCCACTAAAAGGGATTTACCAGAGCCAGCAAAAGAAGACTATAATGACATGATGGGTGGGGATCCAGAAGATGTAATGCAAGCCAGAATGCCTGATGATCTTCCTCCATTTCCAAAGGTAAATGCTTGGGCTGATCCTGAATTGTTTTAGTATTGATCCCCAGGGTTAACATGTAGTGATTGCATGTATTATTTTGCACAGGAGAAGGTTTGAACTTGAATAATGTAAAGAGAATATAGGGATGCTTAAATAAGTTGTCAGAAAAATCGGAAATTGATGAGAAGAATAGGAATAACTCATACATATACTTCTGCAAGAAAATGTCCATGTTTCGCATATATGCGTGAGCAAAGATGCCATGTGAACGAATGATACTATGTTGAGAGAATTGGTAGTACCGGTAAAATGTATTCCTACAAATCCAATTAACATTTTTGATTGATTCATCATAAATGCTCACAGGATGACAAGGAAAGTGCCCCAGTAGAGGAAATCATAAAATGTGAAATTTCTGATAATCTGTTTTCTGCCAAAGTAAGTATGAGTTTGTTGCCTGGTAAAATCTATATCTTGCAGTATACTCTTGTATAATTTCACAAGAACCATGGCAAAAGCTGTTGCTTTTTACCTCATGCTGTTAGTGGTTTTCACAATGTGTGAGTCCCTTTTTTCTGTTACACATCAACACAGATTGACTTCATTATAATTCCAGTTTGGTACCACAATTTCTGAGTTTACTGCACTGCATAGCAATGATAAACAGAAAACGCACAATTTAGCTTTGCAATACAGTTGGAATTTACAATCATCAGTTCCTGCTGTTTGTCCTCACAGACCTTTTCAAATGGATAGTAGCTATGGACACTCTTACCTGTTGCATCCAAATACCATCCCTTTAGATTTCGCTCCTAATAGTGACCCTCTGTAAGTTATCTAGCCACATTAGAAATTAGCTCATACATCCAACCTCACTTGTTTGCATTTGCATGGGAAGTCAGCACATTCTTCTTACCGTAATCTCCCGCGTATAAGACGCGTCCTCTACGCCAAACAAAATGCTGGGGGGTCTTATAGGATTTTTTCAAGTTGGGGGTGTGTCTTATACGAGGGGTAATTTTACTATAGAAATGTACTAATCTTACAAATTTCAGCCTTAAAATGTGCGTCTTATACGCGAAAATGCATGTGCTGAGTTTGGGGTGCGTCTTATACGCGCAGCGCGCCTTCTACGCGGGGGATTACGGTACTAATAGATTGTCTTCTGGACTCCATAAGATTTATGATTTGTACTAATATGTTACTAAAGATAGGAAACAGATTAAAGATGTTAAGTGTAATGTGTTTGAAGAGTAGTATATAACTTTGGGAGATTATTATAACCAGATATAACCATTAGTCCTCCTTGTAAATACATTCAACAGAGTTTGTATAATGTAAAGTTGAGTATACTATGATGAGTAAACCCAGATACTTGCATAACTCTTTTCATGTTTAACATCCTATTTTATCACTTTTACTCAAATGCCACATTTAGAGCAATGTCTCTACAAAGAGAGATTTGAAAGAGCTTTCTAAAGAAGAATATGAAAGTATGATGTATGGGAATCCAGATGATATAATTCAAGCCAGAATGCCTGATGATCTTCCTTCATTTCCAAAGGTAAATCACACATCCGAATTTAAATGGCGCAAGCATGATGGCTTCCATATTTCCACACAACTTCCTCATATAGAAATCTGGCAATATTTGGGAAGGGTTGTTTGTAATATTCCACACTTGGTACAGCCCAGTGATCTGATTAGTCCCAAATGTTCCGTACTATGTAAACTGAATATGTATCCAGGATTAGGGAAGGAATTATGGGTATTCCAAGCTACCCGTTAAGATTTGGACATCGGTTGTAGAAGATGTGTCATGAACGTTATCACATATGTAACATCCATTATCTCTCTGTGTTTTACTTCCAAACCATACTGGGAATATTAGACCAATGTGGCCTCTAAGAGAGATTTACCAGAGCTCTCCAAACAGGAATATGATGACATGATGGGTGGGGATCCAGATGATATGATGCAAGCCAGAATGCCTGATGATCTTCCTCCATGTCCACAGGTGAAAATGCATTGGCTGATTCTATATCTTTTAACATGGTGGAGTATTCTCTGGGTCAATATACAGTTGACTCATTTTATTTTTAGCAGAAAACAGTTTGCAGTTGATAATAAAACAAAAGAGGGGTACCGTAAATTCTCTTGTAGAAGCCGCGGCTAGAACCCAACCCAGGAGGGTGGAGACAGTGTGGGGGGGGGGTAGGGTCAGATATGACATATTCTCAAAATTCTCCCAACTATTCCAGCATCACAGGGGGGTCCCGGGGGCTCCTATGACCTCGTAGCTTTTTGAATTTTGAAGATCCATTCATAAGAAAAAGTTATACCATTTTGAAATTTCTAGAATTTTCTACAAACTCAGGGGGCGGCTTATATGAGGGGTGCGGCTTACACGAGAGAATTGACGGTACTACTCTTCTTATTGTTTGGTCTCAAAAAGAAGTGATGGATCTTTACGGTGACTAGCAAACCTATATTTTAGGCAAGACTGACGTTAGACTAGTATGGCCACAAAGAGAGATTTACCAGAGTGATGGATTATCTTTAGTTTAACTAGAAAGCCTCTAATTATTGTATTATTTGTATTTGTTCATATATGTGTGAACATAGCTGTAATATGAAAGAGTGATGTGATTGTTTGCAGAATTGATACAAGAATGTTTGAGAACATATTTCTACAAAGCTTTTTAACTTTTTCCTTTGGTCCATCCTAAATGCTTGCAGGAGGATAAAAATAAGGAAGGGGCTCCAGTAGAGGAAATCATAAAATGTGAAATTTCTGATAATCTATTTTCTGCCCAAGTAAGTATGATTAAATTGCATGGTGGAATCTATATCTCTCAACATGCTCTTTATAAACATCACATGAACTATGGTTTTATCACAATTTGTGAGGATGCCTTTCAGCACTTACTGACTGCTGTATTTCAGTTCCACTTTGCTACCATAAGTTCTTCCTGTACGACAAGGCATTTCTGAAAAGAAAAACACTGTCTCAACCTCGCAGCAGTAGAAAATTGCTTTTCTTTCTGCTATTTAACCTCAATGACCTTTTCAAGTAGATTAAAAAGAGAACATCATTTCATATAGCTCTTACTTTTTGGATGAAAATAATATTCCTTTGAATTTGGCCCTCAAATGGTGTGGCAAAATTTATCAAGTATCTCACCGTGAGGGTCCTCTAGTCACCCTTTATTCAAGAGTGAGCTCCTACACCCTACTTCCCTTGTTTGCATTTGCATGGAAAATTGGCACATTCTTCATAGAAATAAGTATTGGCTCCTTGATGTTCCCTCCAGAATTAGGAAAGTGCTAGAAATATAAATATGTTTACCACGATGTTGGAAGTATATGGTGTCGGAAGAGCTGCATATTGCCTTGGAGGGTCAGTTTAAAATAATTCTTCTTCTTTGAGAGTCTCTGAAAATGGTTTGTATAAAGAAAAGTTAGATAAATTAGGATACATGTAAAGAGTAAAACTACTTTTCATGTCAAACATCCTTTGATCTGTCAATCCCTTTTACTCAAATGCCACCATTGGGAAATTAGAGCAATGTTGCTACAAAGAAAGATTTGAAAGAGCTTTCTAAAGAGGAATATGATGACATGATAAATGGGGATCCAGAAGGCATAATGCAAGCCAGAATGCCTGATGATCTTCCACCATTTCCAAAGGTAAATGGCATTGTTATTATGTATTGATGATTAATAAAAAGTGACTAAAAGTCTACCTGGAAATCGCTATCATAAGATTTATTGGTCAATAGCACATTTCCTTCAGATTCAGAAGTTACTAATTTCGGTAATCCTGCAACTATTGAGGTATTAAAGGGGAACAACTTCACTTATACATAAACTTTCAGTACATCAACCTGAATTACCCAAGACAGGGTGATTAATCGTAAGTACCTTTGGAGTTAGCTCCCTGTGTCAGATGATGAGTTATTGCAGAACACTTTACATGTCATACATCTATATTTGTTCTTGTGTCCTTTTTGCAATGCCAATATTGGTAAATCAGACAAATGTGGCTACTAAGAGAGATCTGAAAGAGCTTTCCAAAGAAGAATATGATGATATGATGTCGCAGGGGCCAGAAGATATAATGCAAGCCAGAATGCCTGATGATCTTCCTCCATTTCCGAAGGTATATAACATGGATGAATTTGAATGGTTTAAGCATGATCAGTTAATATCCCAGTTTGCTATACGCTCCTTGTACAGAAGACCAATGTTTATTCCTGGGAATGGATGTAAGTAATACTTCATGCAAGATGGCTTGGTGCAGTAGAACAGCCTGTGGGCTTTTAGCAGGTATTTAGCAAGACTTGAATAGAATATAGTGGCCCCAAGGGGTAAAAAATGACATGGCGACATTTGGCCATTTTTATGTGATATTTCGACATTGTACCTTTTTAAAAGTGACATGTGACATATCCAATCCATAAAAAAAGTGAAATTTTATCTGAGGCCTTAAATTTTGAGATTGTTAGACATGTTTTCTTCCCTAAAAAAGTGACATGTGACCTGAAGCCTTGCATTTTGGCGACATTGTGACCTCAGGGGGGTCCCCTCGGGGGCCCCAATATACACTCAGGATATGCAAAGCGTTTATGGGGATGTCTAGACTGGCTTCAGTCCCCTCCACTTTATTTCACAACAACGGGTAGGGTAGGGGTGATGGAGGGAAGGGGTAGAGTAGAGGATTCACTGTCCCTCCCTCATTACATTTCTATTGATACTATTTTCTGACAATATATCATAATCATTACCACATAATCAGAGACTTATGCCAGTCTAGGGGATACCCGGCCACCTGTAAGGATATTGGGTATCAATTGTAGAAATTATGCCTCATATGATATGTAAAAGTTGTCAGATAAATAACATCCATGTTCTCTGAGTGTTTTTACTTTAAATCCGTATTGGGAATATCAGACAAGTGTGGCAACGAAGAGAGATTTACCAGAGCTCTCCAAAGAGGAATATGATGACATGATGGGTGGGGATCCAGATGATATGATGCAAGCCAGAATGCTTGATGATCTTCCTCCATTTCGACAGGTACAAATGCATTCGTGGATCCTTTATTGTTTTAGCACCATGTATTGATTCCCTGGGTTAATAGGATAAGTTAACTCATATTTTTTTTTTAAGTAGGACCTAATCTGCTTGGTGATAAATAGTTGATATAGGGGTGCTTACCTACTTCACACATGGAAGCTCTCAAATCAATGAAAAATGATCACTTATCTATCAGGGATGTAAGTCTTCAGGTTTTATCAGGATTTCCTGATTTCTGAAAATTTCGAATGACATATATTTTCCTTATACAAGTGTTAAGAGGGCTGTTTGGGGGAAAATAGAAGGCTTTTATATGAAGTAAATGTGTGACTTCCTGATTTTTGCCCATGCCTGAGTTACATCCCTGATCTATACATTCAATTTGATGAGTAATCCTTCTTATCACACATGTGGTTGTCACCTGCCATGTGAAACATGAATTCTAGTGTTTGAGCAGTTAATACCAGGATCTCTAAAGACATTTTGCCTTCTAACATGTTTGCCACTTATTATTGGTTCCATTATAAATGCTCACAGACGGATAAGGTCAAGGAAAGTGCCCCAGTCGAGGAAGTTATAAAGTGTGAAGTTTCTGATAATCTGTTTTCTGCCCCAGTAAGTTTGACATTGTTGCCTGGTTGAATATATATATCTCCCTAAATGCTCTTTAGAATATCGCACAAACTATGGTTGGTAAATTTCCACCTTGTGTAACGATGGCTTTCATTGTGTCACACGTCGGCACACACTACTTTACTTAGTTTTCTACCACAATCTTTTGAGTGAACTACATTGCATGGTACCCCTGAAAAGAAAAACACACATCCAAATATTGAATTACAGTAGGAAATTCCAATTTTCAATTCCTGCTGATTGTCCTCCCAGACCTTTTCAAACAGATTAGGGTCCTCTATAAGTTGTCTATCCACTTTAGGAATGAGCCCCACACCCAACCTCCTTTGTTTGCCCTTGAACGGACACATCCTTTAGAGCAATAGGATTGCTTTCTTGGCTTTGTTGGTATCTGATGGAAGCTGTCTTAAGAATTATGAAATACTTCATATCAGTAGACATGAAACAAAAGGGGTAGGCCTAACCTGTATTGTGTTGAAGAGCTATGTACTACATTAGGATCCACCTGTGGAGTGGGGACCTTCATGTGAGGGCATGGAGGAGCAGAATAACTTCATTGGGAGTCCACAAGGAGAAATCTCCTTCCATACTGACAGTGGGCATACCAGATTCATAAAAGGCGACAAAGCTGGGGTTTCTTGTGGCTTGGGGTGAGCATGTGGGCAGCTGGTGTCCATATGCGCTGGCCCGGGACTACATGCTTGTCTCTGCCATGGGAGTCCCCCTCAGTGAACCACATCTGAGTGATCAAAGGCTGTGGTTTGTCTGGCCCTACCTATGGGACCAGGCAAATAAGAGAACACTTGCTATCCTTCGAAAAGAGTAGGGGAATGAAGCCCCGGTAGCGGTTTTCCCCCTCAACCCTCCTCATAGATTCGGTCATTCATAGATTCGGTCACTGCTGTGTCAGGCAAGCAGCATATAAATACCTGTCCAAAAAGAAAAGAAAGGACTTAATGTCCAAGAACCCTTGAATGTCTTGAGTTCCTCGATGGCCCCCAGACGTAAGAATAAACAAACAAACTACATTAGGAGTGAAGTATGACCAGATTTAACCATTATTTCTCCTCACCAAGGTGCTAAATTATCTCTAAAGAGTATTTATATAAAGCAAGGTTTAGTACGTTATGATATATATGTAAACAGTGAAACTCAGATTCTTGTAAAATGCTTTTGCGCGATGTCTTATGTCGTATCTGTATCATTTTTACTCAAATGCCACCATTGGAAAATTAGAGCAATGTTGCTACAAAGAGAGATTTGAAAGAGCTTCCCAGAGAAGAATATGAAAGCATGATGTATGGGAATCCAGATGACATAATACAGGCCAGACTGCCTGATGATCTTCCTCCATTTCCAAAGGTAAATGTCTTGGATAAATTGAATGATGTCATGATGTATTTGTGATTTGGAATAATGACTTCAAGCAAATTAGTACTGGGGTAACACTTGAAAAAATGATCGGCTAATTGAGTCTTTCCATCATTTGTCTATTGCCCATTCCCTTAAAAGTATACCAAAGCAGAATGCCTTCACTTGTATAACAAGACATGCAGTACATCACTGTTATTTAAATTACCTAAGCCGGAGTGAGAGAGAAAGTTGTTGACTACAGCACCATGCTATTGGTAGTTATATGTGTTCCTGTGTTTTTATCATATCTTTTAGATGTGTTAATGTAGAACACTTAAAATGTATGACATTTTTTCTGCTGTCTGATTTGCTATGCCAATCTTGCAAAATTAGAGCAATGTGGCTACAAAGAGCGATTTGAAAGAGGTTTCCAAAGAGAAATATGAAGATATGATGTCTAGGAATCCAGATGATATTATGCAAGCCAGAATGCCTGATGATCTCCCTCCATTTCCAAAGGTAAATCACGCAGCTAAATCCAGATGGTTTAGGCATGATGGATTGATTGCCTAGTTTGGTATCTCCTTCTTAAATAGAAAACTGATATCATTTTGTGCTTGAAATGATTGATGGTAACATTTTAGTTGACTCAGTACAGTGTTGACCTGATATTCAGTAAGACCTCAATACAATATACATTCAGGATATGCAAAGAAATTATGGGGATGCCAAACTACCTCTGTAGATGCCAGATTGATTGTAGTATATCATTTATTCTCTCCCCATGTGTGTTTCACTTCAATACTACCCCTTGGAAAATTAGACTAATGTGCCCACTAAGAGAGATTTACCAGACCTATCCAAAGAAGGATATGATGATATGATGAGTGGGAATCCAGAGGATAAAATGCAAGCCAGAATGTCAGATGATATACCACCATTTCCACAGGTGAATAGCATAGCTGATTTTTAACTGTTTTAGCAAGATACCAAGATGGTCCATATAACCATGTCTCACATTGAATTGAATGAGAAAAGATGGCTTATCAAATACCTTTATGAGAAAATCTCAACATATTTCATAAATCTCTTTCCTATGTATGAGAACTGCCCCAGTGAGTATGAGTTTCTCACTTTGTGTGATAGAACCTATATCTCACTGATTAAGAATATCACACAAAATGAAAGATGGTCAAATGCAAGGCTATTTACAATTCTAGGCTCTCTACCTTTTTTAAATAACATCAGACAAATAGGTTTCAGGGTTAATTTAATGATAATGCTAGTCAGAGTTCTGGGGAAACTGTAGGATGCAATAAACATAACAGAAAGTGGGTCCTTTTATTTATTTTGGTCAAGTGTTTGTGGATTAGACTGCCATATGACATGACTTACTCTTTCAACAAAAGCCACAAGTAGGCACCAAAGAAGACCTCCCTGATCTGTCCAAAGAGGAGTATTATGATATGATGTGTGCAAATCCCACAGACCTAGTGCAAGCAAGAGTACCTGACGAAGTACCACTATCAAAGGTAGATGTCTGTACTGGCCATTTTTCTGACATTCTTGTTCTTTGATCAGTGATAATCATGAATGACTGTACTATCATCTTATTTATGACTCTCAGTATGGAGATGTACATCTCTCTGCTGTACATCTCTCTGCTCTCAGCCAACAGATTTAGGTTTGGGCTTGCCAATTTCTTAAAATCATGGTCTTGGTGGTACATACCCTGTAAAAGTATTTCTAAATCACACTCAAATCCATGTATTGATCAAATTTACCATAGAACTTGAAGAAGGGGAGTACAATTGTTGAACTTCATTTCTCAAGAAAACTTTTTGCATATCCTCTGAGTTGTCAAAAATATCAAACTAAGGCCACACCAAATTAAAAGATTGGTCTATGGATTTCCCGCCCCTGTTTTTCAGAAATTAAAATTTTATTTTTATTTGAAAAATAACATGTCTATGGATCCCGCCCGCCTCATTTGCAGGGATTTTTTTTTTTTTTTTTTTTTTTTTTTTGGTCAAGCAATAAATATATGATTAATAATAAAGGTACAGGAATGGCAGACCCCTCATTGGATAGGCATAAATATGCCCTCTCCATATTTATGATGTCAGAATCTATAGACAATAATTAATTTCTAGAAAATAAAAATAAAAATTTCGCCCTCCCACACCATATTCTCAAAATGAAAATCCATAGACCAACTTTTTTTATTTAGTGTGGCCTAAATGCATGCTTCACATACCTTTGTTACTATGGAAACATGACATAATTATGCATTGATACATCAGGGCTCACCATATACCATTGAGAAAGATGGAGAACCTTCAAAGGATGAATCTGTTAAATTGGGAGAGGTTCCTGTCATTAAAGCTATGGTTCCTGATATCTACCCAATACCTAAGGTACAGAACTTTACCCATCCCTGCACACTCACCTGTCAAACGAATATGTAATTCTCAGCTCAGTTTAAAAGCACATTGCTCCCTAAAGTACATGGGAAAATATCACTTTTGAAGATTTCATCCACAATTCAAACAGTTAAACATCTAACATTTCAGTACAGGGTAATTCCTTCTTCACTCCGGGCTTCCCTAGCCCACTTAAAAGGGTCTATATCTCCTCTTTCCTATCCCCTCGGGATGTGTTTGGTGCACATATGCACGGGCACTGACACATTCCCCTGTGAAATTGTGTAATGAAGTTCTTGCCATGAATATGACCTTAGCTGTCGAAATGGCGTAAAACATCTATTACTCACTCACTCCTTCTTCACTCATGACCGTTATCTCTCGCACATAATACATATCCCACGTACAATATGCATCCTGGGTTAAAGGAAAGGCTAAAAGTTGCAGCTAGGGGCTGAATTTTGAGTGAGTGAGTAATAGATGTTAAACGCCATTTCAACAGCTAAGGTCATATTCATGGAGAGAACTACATTACACAATTTCACAGAGGAATGTGTCAGTGCCCGCGCATATGTGCACCACACACATCATGAGGGGATAGGAAAGAGGAGAAATAGACCCTTTTAAGTGGGCTAGGGAGGCCCGGCTGAATTTTCAAGTTTTAATACTAATCTAATGTAATTCTACCCTTACCTACCTATAAGACACACCCTGACTTTGGGGTGATTCTATAAGGCACAGAAGGCCTTTGATTCACATATACGATGCGTCTAGTACGTGGGAGATTATGGTACTTATGCATTGCTAAAAAAAAATAATATATCTATAAATATTTTCTCATGATCTACTGACAGATTGTAAACGTCGATGAGAAAGTTCATTTTACCTACGAAAATGACTTTGGGTCATCAAATGCAGGACCTGTGCAAGATATCATCCAGTGTGAGGTTTCAAACAATCTCTTTCCCTCCTATGTGAGTACTTAGGTATTAAACCACAGAAGCAATTATCAAAGAATGAAACAGTGTTTTAGTCAAGCCCAACTCCAACCAAATATAGACTTTTACAAAATCTCATCACCTACATGTACCCAGTAGAAGCAGAGCTACAGATACATTACAGATACAGGCTATTTCTTTGCTCTCTTGAATACCAAATTGCAATATATTGTGTGTCTAGTTAGTGTCCATTGCAAATAAATCCAGGCAAATTTACCACTCATACTTTTTTTTCATGGACAACAAGATTGTACATTGAAAATTCAAGAAGTAGATTCCACATATCAATAGCGGAAGGAACGTACCATAACAAAAAAGAAGATGTATAGAAGCTATTTGAATTCTATATTGCTGTGCTTATAATGTCAACTAGGTGCTTCAGCCCACAAAATCTGATCTGCCAGACATAACTAGGAGGCAGTATAAATCTGTGATGAAGGGAGATCCTAGAGAAATAACACAATTGAGAATGCCAGATGATGTCCCCTTACCTAAGGTACTTATAACACATTGTGTCATTTGCTGTTCCTATTAAGTCATCACAAAGTGTAAAGATACATACAGAGAGTGTCATCAGTATCATTATCCTGAGACTTATCTTGACATTTTGTCAAAGATCCCTGATAAAGGTTGCATTTCATTCTCAGATATTGAAAAGTCAATCAACCATTTTAAGAATTAGAATGTCTTTGTTGGCGCTCTGCACTGTTCGGGTGGTGACAAAAAGATAATTATCAGGGTGATTTTTGTTCTAATGCATCAAGTGAACCTCGATTCTTTGTGTTTACAAGCAACAAAAGGAAACCAAGGAAAACCTCCAATACAAATCCAGGATGGAGTATGAGAAAATAATGAGTGGAGGTGATCGCAACATCGTACAGGCCAGATTACCTGATGATGTCCCATTTCCAAAAGTAGGAATTAATTCAATAACTGCATTTTTTTTTGTTCCAGCACAGTTTCCTTTATCCTCAACCAGGCATTACCTCAATGTTCTCTTCATGCGTGTTCCTTATGACCGTCAAGTTTCAGGAGATAATTTATCTAATTTTCCCACTTTCCTTACACACATATCATTGATAAGGATTTTTTTTTTCAAAGAAAACATAATTAAGTTCATTGCATATTGGTTTTTTCCTACCCTTCTACGTTAGCCCAAGCCAGCTGATATTCCACTTTTATTTCAGCCCGGGCTTCCCTAGCCCACTTAAAAGGGTCTATATCTCATCTTTCCTATCCCCTCGGATATGTGTGGTGCACATATGCACGGGCACTGGCACATTCCCCCTGTGAAATTGTGTAATGTAGTTCTTGCCATGAATATGACCCTAGTTGTCGAAATGGCGTTAAACATCTATTACTCACTCACTCACTTTATTTCAGCCACAACCCGGTCACCAACACTATGTTTACTTCTTCCCTGTAAAAATAAAGTTGTCTAAAAGATGGCGGAATCCTTGTCACAACGTTGCCAGAGATATTCCGTTATTTTCACAGAGATTCCTTTTACCACCATACTGCCACCTGGGGCTTCTTGTAAAAACTACACTGGTTCACTGCAATACAATTATGGTGGTTCACTGTTCAGTTTTACAAGAACCCCTGGTCGATTCAACAGTTATGTTTTACAGTGTACATTTTTGATCAGTAATTCTGGGAATATGTTCCTCTGCCACTTGCACATTCCTTGTGAAGCTTTTACCTCCATTCCTTGTTCAGTTGCTATGAACAATTTCCTTTTCATGCGCTGAAGGATCTACTGTTAAACTCAGACTTTGAGCTTAATAGCGTTTGGGGATTTTCTTTTCGTGTAAACTTAGATATTGTTGGAAATTGGTTAAAGTTTCTCTCTTTTTTTTCAGCCAGTAATGGTGAATGCCAGTCTAAATGATATCGACCTTGGTTTCGGTCTTGACCAAGAGGCACCAGGTGTTAAAACAGAGAAGGTGTGTGCATAGTTTATACAATTTATATTGAAATTACAAGTAACCAAACATAAAAACAGACTTCTTTTTTTTTTTTGCATGTATGATTTGCTACAGTTTTCCAATACATATATGACCAAGCTCAAAGTGCCATTTTAGTTAACCAGTGTAGAACTAGAGTTAGGCAAGGGTCAAAATTTGTAGTGTAACATGGTCTATCACATTCAAGAAATATCTCCTTACACTGAGATATTAAGGAAAGATATATAACAGCATTATCCTAACCTTATTTTCTTCTGTTTTGCAGCCAGTCGCAGTGAATGCCAGTCTTAATGATATTGACCTTGGATTTGAACTAGAGCAACATTATTTGAAACCAGAAAAGGTTAGTACACAGTTTTCAAATGTAAATGAAGTACAAAGAAAGGGGGAAACACATTTTAAGATACACATTTTTGCCCAGAGTGGCAGGTGTAATTTGATCTCATCCAAAAATGAATAAACAGAGGTATGATATAGTTCAGCACATCTGTGTATAGTCGTCAATATATGCCTAATGGGTATGTTCAGATAATACACTTAGTGTACTGCTTTAACTATTCATAATTACAATTCCATCAATATGTACATGTGTGTTTGGATGGCCCTCCAACATGTGTTTCATATATCGGTGTACAAAGTGTCAAGGTATTATTGTTTTCCATCAGCCCACACCCGTAGATGCGAGTCTCAATGAGATTAACCTTGGTTTCGACCTGGGCGAACCTTACAGCCAGCCACAGCAGGTTAGTTTGTATTATGTTGCTGACAGCTGTTCTTATTTTTCAATCTTCAGTTCTTTCTACAGCATCAAAGAAGTTCAAGCATTTATAGATTACGTTTATGATGAAATTACTATTGAAATACTCCTATTCCAATAGCAAAAATTGATCTAAATTGATTCAAAAGAATTATCAGTGTTCAAATCATGTATGTAAATTATATGAGCTTGGTCAATGTAGTTATTTTTGTTCATTTTTTTTTTCAGCCACAGATGCCGACAAAAGAAGATTGTCCAGATTTGCCCAAGGATGACTACAACAAAATGATGACAGGAGACCCCAACAACATCGTACAGGCACGGGTACCAGATGACATCTCTATTCCACAGGTATTAACATTTAAAAATGGTTTTAATGAAAATGAATCTGTGCTGATTTCCTATTATAAAAGTAGAAAATCAATAGCTGAATAATTGTAAGCATTGCAGTTGTCATTTTCCAATTTTGTAAGTGTCACTTTGTTTTACCAGGTTGCTCCTTTGCTGGGTTAAGGTAGAAGGTCCATTCCCTTAGGGGTGATTGAACACAGGCAGTGCATCCACTATCTTTTCATTTGTTTTTTTCCCCTCAGGGCCCTCTTCTATTGTTCTTGGTTTAAAAACGGTCTGTAGGACAAATGCTTAAATCAGCTGCACCTGACACTACCTTGGATTCAAATGGCTGGTTGTCAAGCCCACCCGCCGTTGACGACGGTAGTCTCCTTTGCTCTGATTGGTCCATTCAGATCATCAAAGGGGAGTCACCATGGGGACAGGGTCAAACCCTGACCTCTACTTCCTATGTGAGCAGCTCACTCTCGCAGTATAATAATAAACTCCATACAGTTGTTTAGAGTGACAGTGAAAATCTTTTTCAAAGTTGGTGACAGAATCGAGGTTTCGATCACTATGGATCTCATCAGGTGTCAAATTCAGGTATTCTACAAGGCATGTGGCAATGCCACCTTTAGCCTCTCTAGCTACAATTGGTAATTATAGGGATTATTTTTCCACAAAGTGGTGAAATATTTTTTGGAGACATGGTGCATCAATGAAAGTTAAGCATGGTGAATAAATTTCAAAGATGGCTTCTCACCCAGGGGGCAGTAAATGTTGGGTCCTATGATTCTTAATCAAGGGTATCTAATAGAGTGAACTGCTGTGATGCCAATTATGGGCATAGACAAACAGGAGGGACACACTCGGTAAGAACAAAAAAGAATTGGTTTAAAAACAGTCTAAAAGGGAGGAAAGACAATGGGAACAGTTTCTAAAATGATTTAAACGAGTGGCAGGAAGCATAAGAGCAGTTTCTGAAATGAATTTATAGAGAAAAGGTCTAACTTTGAGACACATGGCTTTCCAATTTATCTAAATGAAAGAAATTGTTTAGATAAATGGAAGGCAAGACGGGGAGAACAGTTTATGAAATGACCCAAGAAGAGGCAGGACGGGGAAAACAGTTCCTCAATGGCATAGATGGGAGAAAATGAGAGGCAGGGGAGGAGTGTGTCTGCACAATAGCCAAAATTTAGACAGGGAATGGAAAACAGTGATTAAGTAGAGGTAGTATGAGGAAAACAGTTTTGGAAATAGTCTAAAAGGAAAAGCTGGAAAGGACAGTGAGTTCTGAGATACATCAGGGAAATCTGTTGACCCATTCAGCAAGAAAGGGGGGGGGGAGAAAAGAAAAACATGCAGAAATAAAGTGAGAAGATTCACAAGGCAATTGTCTGTCAAGAATGTGTATACCGTAATCTCCCGCGTACAAGGCGCGTCTTATACGCGAATCAGATCGTTCATGGGTCTTGTACGCAGGAGCAAGGCTGCCTTGAGTTGGGGGTGCGCCTTATATGCGAGGTATCTCCAACTACCAATCCAAAGTTATGTCCACAATGTCATGTATTTTCTTTAACCAAAGGAAAGGTGTAGTCTATACCATGGTGCTCTATATACCCTTAAACTGCTGAATGAAGCATACTATTCTGCTCACCATAAAAGTGTTTGGAAATGTATGTGCACCCCACTCACTGAGAGCTTTATTAATTATTTTATTGACCTTTTAACCAAGAGAATCCATGCAGCATTATAATCAATCCTCCTGGTTGCCATAGCACTGCTGCCACCTGGTGGTATGTTCTGATTTCTAGAAAAACAAACCAGGTGGCATGGATTCTCTTGGTTAAAAGGTCAATAATATAATTCATAAAGCTCTCAGTGAGTGGGGTGCACATACATTTCCAAACACTTTTATGGTGAGGAGAATAGTATGCTTCATTCAGCAGTTTAAGGGTATATAGAGCACCATGGTATAGACTACAACTTTTCTTTGGTTAAAGAAAATACATGACCAGTTGGGGTATTGATAGTTGCAGGCAATATTTGAAATGCCCCTTTGGGTTGGGTGCTTTGGGTGGACCATGCTCCTTGAGTTAGGGGTGCGCCTTATACACGGGTTTTTCAAATATTAGACTCAGGAGCAGCAGATGCGCCTTCTACGCCGATCTGCCTTCCCTGAGTTGGGGGTGCGCCTTCTACGCGGGCTGCGCCTTCTACGCGAGAGATTACGGTAATACTGGTAGATTGGAAAATGTTGATGTGAACTAATCAGAGTTCAGAAAAGTAAAAAAGAGAATTATCAACAAAGGTTTAGAAAGAGACAGCCTTATTTTTCTGCATCACCTTTTGGTATTGCATTGACAAAATCTCCCCGGGCTTCCCTAGATCACTTAAAAGGGTGTATCTCTTCTCTTACCTATCCCCTCGGATGTGTGTGGTGCTCATATGCGCAGGCACTGACACATTCCAATGTGAAATTGTGTAATGTAGTTCTTGCCATGAATATGACCTTAGCTGTCGAAATGGCGTTAAACCTCTATTACTCACTCACTAAAAATCTCCATTGTAATCTTACAGGCATTTGGTGGCACCAAACAGGACCTGCCTGATTTAACACCTACACAATACAGAGACATGAACAACAAGGATCCTTACAACATAGAACAGGCACGGCAACCTGATAATGTCCCACCCATACCAAGTGCTGAGGAACATGAACACAACAATAATACTGTAAGTTAGATACACACTATACCGGTAATTCATATAAAAAATATAATTTATGGCCACTCCAATCTCCAGTCTTTATCAACTGCTTTTGGCTAAGCAGTTGATAAAGACAGAAACTTATGTGTCGCATTTCTCCACGGGTAAGAAAAAAATGCCTTTAAAAAGTAAAGTTATAATTACATTTAAAAAGTGTGAAAATCGTTATTATTCATAGTTAGCCGCATTGCTGGGGCCCCAAGCTTTAATTTGATACCAAACTTGACTACCTTCGTCCATTTTTCAATGTATTTTTATTAGAAAATTCTTACAAAAAAATTCTCAAATGACGATTTCTCTAACGAGTGTGGTGATAAGAAACAAGTTTTTTTGGAGTGGCCTATATAAGATTTATCCAAATTATGCTACATTGTTCCTATTTAAGCATATGTAGATCTTTTAAAGGAATTGTTGCTTGAAATATTAAGACTGAGTTTTGTCTAAGCTAACTTAGCTCCAATGTAAAAATAGCATCTCTGTGGGTACCAGTACAGTAAATTACAATATCCTTGCATTTGGCTATAACACGTTGGGGATATCACTTGTATCTGAGTGTAATAATTATGAACAACACAATTCCATGAAGGACTAATATGTCTGATTTAGTGACAAATAAACATAGAGAATCACATCATATTTTTATAATAGGGGACATTGCTCAAGTTACAGTTATGGCCCACATAAGGATTGTTATCTCAATGTAATGTGAACCACTGGTAATACCATTCATTCATCTTCTAGGAGCATGAATCTCCAATTAAGATATCCAGTATACAGAACAACACAGATGAGGTAGGTGTAAAGTACACTGAGTGATAAATAATTACTAAAGGAATGGATAAAAACAAATGAATGTTAGGCCACACCAAAAAATTAAGTTGGTCTACGGATCGCCCTCCCCATATTTTCGGAAATACAAATTTTCTTTTTCTTTGAAAAAATCTTGTCTACGGATTTTGCTCGCTTCAGTTTCTTCAAGTTTTCTCTTTGTGATGTTTGGCAAAATTAAAAAAAAAAAAAAATTTGTTCGCTCGCCTCACTTTCCCACCAAGGAATCCATTGGATGCAAACAATTCTTAAAAAAAAAAATAATAATAAAAAAAAATGTGGCCTTAGTGGTATTACATGTATATTTGGAACAGGGATTGTCCTGTGTTGCTCTTTATGTTATGATAGATACAGTATAGCTCGTGAATTTGACTCTTTATAGATGGAAGGCGTGAGTATAGCTTAGGCCAGAAAATGAAAGAATGTGTTTCATGTACCCTCAGCCAGCCTAGAAAAGAGTAACCCAAAAGCCAAATCTGAGAAATTGTATGTCCCAGAATATTTTGATGTATTATTTTGTATATGTGTGTTTTTAGTTGCTTTGATGATCCACAGGTCGTTATGGCAACTTCCGAGTCATCGCCACAGGTTCTGGGTAATATCAAGGCATATGTAAAAGGGGAAATCAAAAAGAAATCTGAGATATAAATGCCTACCCTAAATCATGTACCCTGAATACACCTACGGTATGTTCTTTATGCCAAAATGTATTGCAGTTGGTTAAAACATGTAACTGCTGTTTACAGATGGATGAGTTTGATTTTGACCTACCAGTAAAACCACCACCAGCTCTAACAACTATACAAGAGGTGAATAGTGCCTTCTAACACACAGTACTGTAGTCGATGTAATACGCGCACTTGGGAAATATTGGGCTTTAAAAATGGGAAACTTTCTGTCATTTCTAGTCAAGATATTAACTCAAACAGAACAGGGTGTGTATGCTTGTCAGGGTATGTGCGCCCGTTACATCGAATATGGTATATACCTTTTTTTTGTGAGAATAGATTTAAAAAAAAGAAAAAACAAATTTTAATTAGTCAATAGAATATTCATGACAGCACATCTACCCTTAGCATCGTTCAGGAAACATTCCAGATACATTTTACAATATCCTTACATTTAGCTACAACACTTTGACTTTATTGAGGATATCTGAGAGAATGGGTAATAATGAATTAATCTTTTGTTACTATAGCAACCCCAGCCACCTCCTCAGCCTCCAGTACCCACCAAACAGGACCTTCCCCATGTGGGACCAGCTGAGTATGAGTCCATGAAGCAGAGGGACTCAGACAACATGGAGCAGTTCAGGGTCCAGGATGACATCCCTCTCCTACCTGGACAACACAAAACTGCTGACTCATCCACCCCAGCAGCAGCCACCGGAATCAAAAATCCTGTAAGTAGATACCCACTCGGCAAAAAACGTTTTTCTTTTTTAATTTGCAAACTTTTGGGTAAAAAAGAACGTTTGTAAAAAAAGACGTTTCTTTTACGTTCAAAGGGGTTTTAAATGTATTATATTAAACCCTGTAAAACGTTTGTTAGTTACAATTGTTTCATGTCAAAATCACGTATTGTTTTAACTTAAAAAAATAATGCTTTATAGAACATGGGAAAAAAAGTGTGTACATGTTTCGACATGTGTTTTTTTAAAGTTCTAAACAAACGGTCGGAAAACTTACAAGCCTGAAAAGAAAAGAACAGGTTTTTTTCCCAAGTGGGTATGATCCATTCATATGGTTTTGGTCAGACTGAACATTCAGTGAGAATCATGAACAAGATTTCAATTTCAGATTGTGGCCCAGATTGGTTATAATTCATAAACATTGAGTAATGGAAACTGCGGTACTAATATTTCTAGACATTAACAAGGCCTCAGGTGATGGATATAAATAATATTGAAGCTCAACGATCAGATCATTTGAGCAGACTAGATATGTCATAGACCCTGTAATTTATCATTCCCCAAGACTTTTTTTTTATTATTTGATAAGCAAAGTAGACCTACATTTTCATGATGTTCGCTTAATTCGCGGGATGATATTCGCCTAATTTTAAGTAATAAATTGCTTCAAAGTTGATTATAACAAAGAAAATGACTAATCTTTGCATGTGGAGTCCCACTGGGCTCTATGTTAGGCCCAATTTTATTATAATATAAAGCTAACCATTGTATTTATTACAGATGGATGCTTTACGTGCTCAGGGATTGCTGCCTACAGACCAGCCCTCCACAGGTATGTACCAATGGAATAGGAGGAGAAGAGAAAGTTGCTTCTCTGGAACTATGGGTCCAAGAGTTAATTATCCATAGTGAAATTATCGATTTTGTGTCAATGAATGAACCTACATTCTCCACACAAATCTTACGTAATTGTGTTTAGTATAAGTAAGTTGTATTAGCAGTATGAGTTGATGTTAAGCTACAGTATTAGATGACAAATTTGGGCCCAGATTTCCATCTATTTTTAAAACAGGTCCCCAGACCAATGTAGCATCTGAGTGGGACGATGTACAAGAGATCACAGCACGTAAGTTCTCTTCATGTCATTACTTTAAAGAAATATATGATTATGTATTAAGCATACCAATTTATCTTTGATCTTAAAAAAAAAACCACGGGAGTTTCCGCTTGATGAAATGATTTAATGGCCTCTGTAACAGTCTCAATTTTATCTACAAACCACCTATAATTTGATGTGAAAATATATCGTAGGTTTTAGCAAATGTGTTTAAATACATGGGCAAATTAGTTCATACTTTCGTTCTTCTATTTCCAATAGGCTTTGACGATGGACCAGCAGAAGGTATGTGTTCTTAAACTACATCATTATTGTCAGCTATACTTCTCAGAGACCTATGGAATTGACTCTTATAATGATGGCCGAGACCACAAGGGGGAGCCGCTGGCATAGATCCAACCACAACAGATGATAAATAACGATGCAAACAGTTTGATAATACCGTAATCTCATGCGTAGAAGGCGCACCCCCAACTCAGAGAAGGCCTTTTCATGTAGAAGGTGCACCTACCTCTTCTTGATCGATTTCTGGAAAAACCCGCGTACAAGGCGCCCCCCCAACTCACAGGGGGGCTGTTTCGTGTAGAAGGCGCCCCCCCTCCCCACCCCCCACCTCTGAGTTCAAGCTGTCATCGGCACACGGTCGGCGTAATGCCCGCCGAGCGCCTGTACACCGACCGGGCTGCCACCCTGCTGGCTCTATGAGTTCAAGTTGTCATCGGCACACGGTCGCATATTGCCCGCCGAGCAAATCTACACCGACCGGGCTGCCGCGCTGCTGGCTCTATGAGTTCAAGCTGTCATCGGCACATGGTGGGCCTTATCCCCGGCGAGCCCGTCGACACCTCCCGGTCGGCCGCGGTGCTGGCTTTATGAGTTCAAGCTGTCATCGGTGCATGGTGGGCCTTATCCCCGGCTAGCGCGTTGACACCTCCCGGTCTGCCGCGGTGCTGGCTCTATGAGTTCAAGCTGTCATCGGCGCATGGTGGGCCTTATCCCCGGTGAGCGCGTCGACACCTCCCGGTCTGCCGCGGTGCTGGCTCTATGAGTTCAAGCTTTCATCGGCACAAGGTCAGCTTTATTGCCCCAAAGTACACAACTATACATGTTATGAACTCATAGTTAATATTAGATTAATATATAAAGGTTTTGGAGTGTTTTCCTTGGCCACATCAATCAGTCTCCCATTTGAGATGTTGGAAAAACCCGCGTATAAGGCACACCTCAAACTCAAGGCAATGTCCCTCCCGCATATAAGACCCAGCAGCATTTTGTTTGGCGTAGAAGACGCGCCTTCTACGCAGGAGATTACGGTAAGTGGGGATTCTTCACCCAAATTAGGCCCTATGATTTAAGGAGTCTTTATTTCTCTTCCCGTCTTAGGAGAAGATAACAGAGACAAAGAGAGGGGGGGGATAGGGTAGAGATAAAAAGTTTCACAGAAAAATCACTTGTCCATTGTTAAGCAACATTGTTCAGGAGGTGTTAGTTTGTATGGTGAAATCTCTATTTTTCAGCCAAAAAGGTAGTTGAGACAACTCCATTGGTATGCGTGGAGGAAGCCATTCACCACTTCAGAAAACAGGACCTCAGTCGCTACAAGGTACATATATTGATGGTTAAAAAAACGTTCGTAAAAAAATTATCTACGTTATAAAAACATTTCGTGGAAAGCCTATGAAAAATACCGGTATGTCTAAAAAATGTACATTATCAAAAATCATTAGTGCATGAAACTACAAATCAATGCCATGGGCTTATACATTATCCAGAATTTAGAAAAACTTTGATTAACACTTTCAAATGCTTGTTAAAAGAATGTCTTTTTGTCAGCCCGTTTATATACTTGGTTTGTTGCTGGTTTATGATAATGTATGTGTATGCAATTGTATCCACAGGCACAGATCAAGACGTCGGTAACCCGTCACGGCTTCTCGGCCTTCTGCTATACATTTTTCGGACCACCCAAGTTGAAGAAGGACCTTATACCTGACAGAGACACCACGTTCTGTATAGCTGCATGTGAGTTACACATGTTTATCCCTAGAAGGGAGTGATCATTTTTTAACAAAAGGGGGGGGGGGCTGGTGGGTTTGCGCGCGGACGCGCGAAAACAATTTCGACCCCCCTCGAGGGGGTAAAATTTTTTTGACCCCCCCATAAGGGACAAAAATTGCACGCGAACGTCCCCTTTAAGCCTATAGTAACGCGCGGGGTTTCCACTGAAAACAGGTGATATTATTTTGACCCCCCCCTCATCAGAGGTATTGAAAAAATTCTGACTCCCCTGGTCAAGGGGTTGAAAAAATTCTGACCCCCCCTCAAACCCACCAGCCCCCCCCTGTTGTTAAAAAATGATCACTCCCTAAGGATGGTACAGCACAGTAATCTAAAATGCCCTAAAATTTTCAAAGCGTATGACTGCAGCCCTTACTGGTAATTTGCCAAGGCTGGCCTAGTGCACCCCACACTACAGGGTTGCCGGTAACACACAAAATGAAGTATCCGCATTTAGAAGCATCAGTAGAAACCAACCTTAGTACTTTGCATATAAGGCATACCTCACGTATAAGACACACCCTTTGTCGATGATAGACCTACAAAGCATATATACCGTGATCTCCCACGTATAAGGCGCAGCCCCCATATAAGGCGCACCTAGAGTTTTGGAAAATTCTCAAAAAAAAAAGAAAAATTCATAACTTTGGTTCTACTGAATGAATTTTCAAAATTCAAAAACCTATGTGTAGCTTGGGCCCCTGGGCCCCCTTATGTCCTATTATGACCCAGGGGACATCAAAAGAAAGGTCTTGGTGTCCCCCTTGTGGATCCAATGAGAACTAAAACCCCTGTATAAGACGCGCCTTATACGCGGGAGATTACGATAATTTTCAGCAGTTCTATATTACTGGAAATGTAATACCTCATGTATAATTTGCTCATCATATAGGGTGGAGCTAGGGGCAGTTCTTGAAGCTTTAATAATGTTTTATACAGATATATATATCCCCACCTTTAAGGTGCATCCCTAACTACTGCTGATCTCATAAGGCACAGCAGGGCTCCATCCTTGCGTATAAAGTGTGGTTTATACGTAAGGTAATATGCTAGTTGATGAAACACACCGGTATTTCTTTCATTCATCATAAACTAATGGTTTTTCTTTTCTTTTCCCACAGGTCCATTTAACAATGATGATCCCCTTCACTTTCGTGTCTTGAAGACAATTTACCGCAGATTAACGGGTTCCAAGTTTGACCCGCAGCGCTATGGAGGACATTGGGACCAAATAGGCTTTCAAGGTGAGCACTAACACAGATAGCCCTAGGTCTGTCTTGAAGTTTTCATGCTCCATCTCCTAAACCTAGAATTTCGTCCAGAAAAGTAAGCTCCTCTATCTGAACTGCCTTGTTTGCTCTTTTACATACATTTCCAAAACAACTTACACTGGTTTAAATCAGATTTAATGTAATTTCACTCGGTATAAGGCACACTGACTTTGAGAATGTTCTTAAAGGCACAGTAGACCTGTGACTACTACAGTATTTCTTGCATTAACTATATCTATTTTCCAGGTAACGACCCGGCGTCTGACCTGCGTGGTTGTGGGTTCCTGGGACTAATACACCTCCTGTACCTGGTCATGGACCCGCGGACCTACCCCCTCGCACGTGACATCTACCGTCTCTCACAACATGACCAACAGGTGAGTTGGTGGTTATCGAAAATTGTTTACGCACACTCAAGTCAAAATTTGTCCTCATTCTGCATCAATGCAGGGCTGGTGAATAATATCAAAGGTTCTCTCGCATAGGGTTGACCCGGGATACATTATTAACCAATCAGATAAGTCCCTGTATTCACTACAGAATTTTTTGGGTACATTATTTAATACCTGGTACCCATCATGCTGGTTGTTATCAGTGCTTATCTCACCATGCGCCAGATCAAACAATAGCGGCCCCACTAGGCCTCCATACTAAGCCCTATTGGGATTGACTGAGGGTTATCTAACTCACGTATAATGATTATTTACATGTTTTATGGGCATTTGGGTTGCTGTTACTGGCCGTGAGATACTGGGTAGGGTTATCTCATGGGGGGTGTGAGATACGGAGCTCCTAGGTTAAACCTATGGGGAATCTGTATCCCACTGTTTCCAGCATGAAATAAAACCTGCTCCCTGCACCTGCGTATAATGCCAAACTGTTGGGAGCGTATCATGTGTATGTTTCATAAATAAAGCATTGCTGATTTAGTCACCAGGGAGGCTTTTATGCATCATGATGACCTGGAGGCATAATGTTGTACATTCCCCCGGCCGTCCTCTATTTCAGAATTTCCCTATGGCCCTAATGAGTATAAACATCACACGCCTTGCGCTGCAGTCTCTACGCGAAGACATACTGAACAAGTAGGTTTTCTTTAACAGTTAGTTTTAACTCTAAGCGGGCTAACCTATCATTATCACAGGTAAATGCCTTTGATCTACCATGTCTAAGTCCTCCATGGCCCCCGGACGTAAAACTAAACAAACAAACAAACCATGTGAAAAACAGTAGGACAAAACCGTTTTTTAAATCAACAGTATTCAGTAGCTTATTGTGATGCTATTCCTGTATAGTGTAGAAAATATCACGTCCCTTCCCTTTTTGAAACTGCAGAGGTGAAATTTCTACCTTCATTTCGCCTACCGTAAATTCTCTCGTATAAGCCGCGGCGTATACCAGAATCCAAATCAAAATTAAGCTTATAATAAAGAAGGGGTGCGGTTTATAGGGGGGTATTTAATCGTATAGAACAGTAGAAAACCTTCATTTGTTCAAGCTTTGGATGTGGCTTATAGCCCCTTCCAAAGTTGGGGGTGCGGCTTATACCAGGGATGGCTTATACGAGAGAATTTACGGTAATAGATTTAATCATGATAACCGACATTGAAAAGACATCAGCTGCTACAAAGGAGATAAAACAGTTAATATAACCTTATCAATCACATCCATGACCTTGACCTTCAGGGAGTGTAACCAGCGTCACCAAGTGATGGAGACACTAAATGAGTTTTACGCAGGTTGCTTCCTGCATATGTACACTATCTGGAAGCAGCAACACAAGACGATCGCTGATTCAGGTTTTGTAATTAAAGGTGTGTATACTGGATAAAAAACTCAAAAAACTATCATTGGAAAGGAAATACAAAATCTATCAAACCAGACTTCTGATCCATAATTTATCATTACATATAGTACATGTACATAATAGTTTTGCTCTCTATGTTCTCTTCTTTTGACTGATTAACATTGATCAAAAATTGATTTAGTGTTTTACAAATACTTTCTTGTCCTTTAGATGTGGAAACGGCTGCAAAGAAGAGCCCAAAAGCAGTGTTTAACACCTTGAATGAAAACCTGACAGAGCGGCAAAAGAGAGCGCCAACTGCAGATCCCGCTAACGGAGAAGGACCACCTGGCTTCCAGGCGGTATGTGACTTGGAAGGGGATGACTAATATAATACTCATTGTAAGGATGATTATAGGAAGGCAGAGAAGGACAAGTACTATAAAGGTTTGCATGAGGCTGGCTCTTAAACAAGCAATAGAGATCCAGGGGCCTGAAAATGTCTTTTACAGATGACAAGATGGTTTAAAATGAGTTCTGGTCTCTTGTAGGTTTTTCCTACTTGATGTCTATAAGCTCTCAGGTGCTTGAATTGGCTGTTTTGACAGTTTCTGCATCAGAGAAAAAAAGTCAAATGGTGACCTCATATTAGGAGGTACAAGAAATTATTCAGATAAGTAGGCAAAAATGTATTGCTGCACTCTGTGGCTGATCCGCAACAGTCACAGGTGGTGGGATATTATCGTTGTGTTCACTGTGATGCTCTGGATGTTTATCGCTCATCGCATGGTATTTATCAGATTTGTTCAACAAGAAAAAAGAAAACATATCGCGATGTGCTTATTTATTCAAGTATCATATATGGGTTCACAAAGCACAGAATCTTCTCATGATATCTGCTCAGTTTCCTGTACATACATTAAGCATACCGTAATCTCCCGTGTATAAGGTGCGTCTTATACGCGGGGTTTTAGTTCTCCCTGGAACCACAAGGGGGACACCAAGACCTTTCTTTTGATATATGACACTCCCATGTAACCCAGTTAGCAGCATATGGGGTCCAGAGGGGTCCAAGAAACACACAGCTTTTTAAATTTTGAAAATTCATTCAGTAGAAAAGAAGTTATGAATTTTTCATTTTTCTGGCCAAATCCTAAAAATCTAGGTGCGCCTTATAGGCGCGATCTGCCTTATACACGGGAGATTACGGTAGTACTGTAAACTCCCGCGTATAAGACGTGTCTTATACGCCAAACAAAATACTGGTGCGTCTTATAGCTTACTCTCAAGTTGGGGGTGTGTCTTATACGAGGGGTAATTTTACTATAGAACAGTACTGAATTTACATAATTGAGCCCTAAGAGGTGCGTCTTATACGCGAAAATGCCTTTGCTGAGTTTGGGGTGCGTCTTATAAGCGTGACGTGTCTTCTACGCGGGAGAATACGGTACATGACAAAGTTAATAAGGACCCAAAGTGCTCCGCTGGGGGACCCCATGGTAAGAATCTAGATCTGGTCTGATGTTTAATAGCTGTATGTGTGGTCAACAATATTGCTGAAACTAAAATTGATAGAATTTACCTAAGGTCTTGGAAATTTGTGTAAGACTAGCATGTAGGAAGTTGAACTGAGGCATATGCTTTATTAATGTCAGTAGTAGAAAACTGCCGTCCATTGTTACGGCTGCAGAGAGGCCTGATTATCCGTCCACACAGTTGTTCCTTATAGCCATTGAGTACTATATAGAGCAGGCTTCAATTAGGAAACTAATCTATTTCATCAATGATATTCAAGCCGATGAAGTTTGACAGTTGTCTCACAATACTCTAGTCCGTAATTTTGATCACAATTTACCATATGTGAGAGGGGTTGGCAAAAAGAATGAAAAAATACTGATTTTGTTTATAAGTGCTGGGATCTCTAATAAACTCAGTGTGTTATAACGTTATAGATGCTCTTAAATATTTCACTCTATGTGACCTAAAAGAGATCAGGAGCATTACTCTGGGAAATTACGTAAGATAAAGATGCCAACTGAGTCTGTGAGGTGTTTATGATTACTAAAAACTGCTTTATAGGTATTCTGAGGGCCTTGTTGAAGAAGTGACGAAAATTGCTCAAAATGTTAGGAGGGATGAGGGCTGAAAAAAGGAAGAAGCTCAATTCGGCTTTATACTGCTCTAACCGGTTTTGTCTCCATGACTTATAACCGATTTGGTTAATTATAACAGTCTATGGTACCTTAGTACCTGGTTGGTTGATATCAGACTCAAGACTTGGATGGATAATCGACACTTAACTACAAAAATCTCTCCTTTAATTCATCTTTCATTAGTCATGTTTAGAGAGTTATACATGTTCTGTTCTGCCAATTGATTACTTTGTGATTCGAATCACAGATCTCAAATTGCCATTATAAGTACAAGGTGTTGACATAGAACCTACTGTACATAGATCTATGTTATGGTATAGGCTTAGTTAACTAGCACTTGTGGATCTGATATGCCATATCCTCAATGGTTCAGGTATGGTATCATATAGTCACATTTTGCATGAATTATGAATTAAATAATAATAATATATTTTATTGACAGCAGAAAAGAGGTCATTACTGACCTATGTGTCATACATAAATGGTTCTTTACATATATAGCATGTATGTATATATATATATATATATATATATATATATATATATATATATATATATATATATATATATATACATATATATACATATATATATATACATATATATATATACATATATACATACATATATACATATATATACATATACATATATATATATATATATATATATATATATATATATATATATATATATATAATATGTCCACTACTCTACTCTACGACTAAGTCTAAGTCTTACTATCACTCTCTTTCACTTAAACATATTATCAATATTTCCTAGATCTGTAGCTTAGTAATCATATCATATGAAACTCAAGCTATGGGTAGATAATTACATGGGATGACACACATATGCATGTGTGATATATACACTGTAATGGTATAATCGTATGTGTGTTTTGGTGTTTACAACCGTTTTTTGGTGGAAGGCTTTGTTCACATGATAATGATTTTTACAGAGACCACACTGTCTCTAAACTGTCAGTCTATACATTCAGAACATGCATCCAATTAAGCTTCTTTATGGACTTAATGAGGAGAAAATTAATAAACCAAATATGCTAGGCCTAAGCCCAATTCAGTTCTAACAAGGCTGTAGTCTGCATGTCATTTTTCATTATCAATATTTTTTTAAATTTTTATTTGTTCTTTTCTACTCCATATGTCATTGTCCATTATTGACGTTTTTGTGCCTTTTAAAGGAGTACAATGAATAAGGTCACCTTGAAGTCCCACATGACTTCCTCTGGTAAACTTCTAGAGACGGCTTGGCCCGGCGGCTTGGTTAAACTTGCATGAAATTAATAAATAAATAAAATGAACAGGTACACTTTAGATATAAAAGATACTACCAGGTATGCCAATTTGGAGACGAGACGCTAGAGGCCTATTACTGCTCTTATTACGTTTTTTCTTTTTTATTCTTTTCTTCTCTTTTTTTGTAATTCTTTGGTGTTGAGTCATGGTAGCTACCTCCAGACCATCGTACCTAATTTAGATCCGGTACGTGGTTTGTGGTGCCCCATAGCCCCATCATAGTTCTATTTATAGAAGAACTACATGAATCTTTCAGACAGGAAGACATAAGTTTTAGGAGTGGTTGTTGGCAGGATATGTTATGTGGATTTAGTTTGTATTTATATAAGCTACCGTAATCTCCCGCATATAAGGCGCAGCCTGCGTATAAGGCGCACCTAGAGTTTTGGAAAATTCTCAAAAAAATGAAAAATTCATAACTTTGGTTCTACTGAATGAATTTTCAAAATTCAAAAACCTATGTGTAGCTTGGGCCACCCCGGACCCTCCTGCGCCCGCTTATGTCCTATTTTGACCAAGGGGGCATGTAAGATATCAAAAGAAAGGTCTTGGTGTCCCCCTTGTGGATCCAATGAGAACTAAAACCCCCCGTATAAGACGCGCCTTATACGCGGGAGATTACGGTATGAACGATTTCAAGTTAATAACTAAAAGGTAGCTCCACCCTTAATGCCTTATTGTCGACATGATACAGATATACAGACCTGTCCCTGCGTGATTGATGCACCCCCTTAGGCCACACAAAAAAAAAAAGTTGGTCTACAGATTTTGGTTTTGAAAAAATGGTACGAGTGAGCGATTTTTCTTTTCTTTTCTTTTTTTTCAGATTTTTTCTTTGGCGTCCAATGGATTCCTTGCTGGGAAATTGAGGCAAGCGAACAAATTTTTTTTTTTTTTTTTAATTTTGCCAAACATCACAAAGAGAATACTTGTAGAAACTGAAGCAAGCGAAATCCATAGGCAAGATTTCTTTCAAAGAAAAAAAAATTTGTATTTCTGAAAATGTGGAGAGGGCGATCTGTAGACCAACTTATTTTTTGGTGTGGCCTTAGGTTCATCATGATGCACTAATGCAGTGCTGGCGATTTACTCACTAGTCTTATATTGGTGCATCATGACAACAAATGAAGCTATTCCCTAGGAGGGTTTGATAACTCAATATGAAGTGCACTGATATGATATCTTTGGGTGCTTTATGTTACCTTTATGCTATTCAATAATTATATCCATCCTTTTGACTTCAATGGATAGGATGTCTATTTATTTATGTACATGTTTAAACTTTTGGGTCATACTGTAATAAAATGCAGTTCTTGTGTTTGAGTACTATGTTCATAACGAGTTTGATGCACACTCCAAGAGTCTCCATGATGCATTGATGATGCAAATTCGCCCATTTACTTCCCGGCACTAAATTGATGACCAATGAAAGCTCAGCCCTTGAGGGATCATGCTGCCCTTAGGGAGTGGTCATGTTTTAAGAACAGGGGGTCTGTGGACTTTTAGCACCAGTGCTGAACATTTCCCCCACTTCCAACCCTCGGAGCCCCCACCCCCAAGGGTTTTGGAAGCTTTTGGTCCCCCCCCCCCCCTGTAGGTTTTTAAAAGAATTACCACTCCCTTTAATAAAGTGCATTGTGTATGAACTCATAGATGAATTAAGAATGATCTTGTCCTTCCGTCCGGGCCTTAAGTAAGCCTAGTCATCATGTTTATCCACCAGTGTCAGTGTTTATACAAGTCACTTAACCCCTGTGAGGGCAGTGAATGTAGGAGTGGATAATCTGCATCATGCCCATAGGTCGTCATGATGCACCAATGAAGTGCTGGCTAAGTGTATTAATCCTGTATGGTCAGCATGATGCATGGATGCATCCCTGGTGAGTAACTCACAGGGGCTGCATGTGTGCATCATGACGACCAATGGGCATGATGCATCAATGTACTATCTGCCTTTAAAGCTTTATTACTGACTTCACATAGATATGAAAAGCGGATATATATTGTCCATGTTGATATCACAAAATAATAACTACATGTATATACATGTTATGTGTTCGTTGCTATAAAGGATTTTGTTGTCTTTTTGTTTTACACCTGTTTTGATGTGCTACAAATGGTGTCGATTTCCGTCCATTTATTGTTTATTATAATGTGAACATTATCGCCATTTTATAACATGAAAGATAATATCTTGTATTGTTGATATAAATCATATATATTATCACTAAATATTCCATTACACAAACTTACTCTGTCTCAATGTCTCTATCAACCCTTAAATGTCCACTAATGCATTATGTCCATTGATGTGTAAATGCAGCCCTGGCGAGTGACTCGCCAGGGCTGCATTCATACTTCATGCCGACCCTATGGAATTAATACACTCAGCATGATGGTCCAATGAAGTGCTGGCGAGCAGTCTCACCAGCGCTTCATTGATGCATCATGCCGACCAATGGGCACGATACACTCCTGCATTAGCAGTACTTAAGGGGTTTAGAAATTATAATTGATATTTGTAATTGACAAGTCAGGATAGTGATTACCGTCCATATTGTTTCATTGTTGCCTTAATTAATGTGATATTACATAAAGATGTGATGCTTGATATTTTGTTAATAAACTGGAGTCATAATTGTGCATATACCCAGTGTAGTGGTCTTTGGTTTACTCAATACACGAAGTATGAAGAAGTTCAGTACATTGGTCACGTTAATATATTTCATGCATTCATATATAAAAAGGCGATTCAATTCTCTCATAGTTATACAAGTATAGACAGGTAAATGGAATATGAAAGAAGGGCGAGTTTGTTTTTTTTTTGTATGCTGAGCACATAATTTCTTCTAGCATAGGCCTTTACAATAAATTGTTATTGGCTATGCTTTTATTGACCTTTTTCTTTATTTTACCCTTCCTTAAAAGCAAAGTCTGGTCTCACGAAATATTTCATGACTATTTTCGTCACAATGACTCAAAGCTAAGACACGTATGGAGTACATAGAAGGGGGATATGCCGGTACTTGTGGTAGCTGTGGGGCTGGAAGTACCGTACATTCTCTCATACTAGCCACACCCTCGTATAAGCCGCACTCCTGACTTTGGGAGAAGCTACAAGTCAAAGCCAAGGATTGGAATTTGGCAATTTAGGGAGTGATCATTTTTTAACAACAGGGGGGGGGGGGCTGGTGGGTTTGAGAGAGGGGGGTCAGAATTTTTTCAACCCCTTGACTGGGGGGGTTAGAATTTTTCAACCCCTCTGATGGGGGGTCAAAATAATTTCACCTGTTTTTAGTGGAAAACCCTGCGTGTTACTATAGGGTAAAAGGGTACGTTCGAGCGCGATTTTCGGCCCTTATGGGGGGGTCAAAAAAATTTTACCCCATCAAGAGGGGGGGTCGGAAAAAATTCTGACCCCCCTCAAACCCAACAGCCCCCCCCCCTGTTGTTAAAAAATGATCACTCCCTTAGTACTCCTTTATAGTGTAAAATACCCTGTATAAGCTGCACCCTCACTTTAGGCTATTCCTAAAAGCCTCATTTTTATTTGGGTTCTGGTATGAGCCGCAGCTTATACGGGAGAATTTACGCTATGTCATGATCCGTATCCTGGTCAGGGTATTTGAGAAGGATCTTCCTTGTATGACAGATTTGTGTTTAAAGAGAGCCTGGGAGGGAAGTGTAAAGAACCAGCCAAGCATGACGGGGCGGCTGTCTGAGAACATTCTAGTTGTAAGGATTCCTACTTTTTAACTCATTTTTGATTCCACGTTAATGTAAAGCATCACGACGACTCTATGGGGTTGATGCATCCCCAAAGGGTCGGCATGATGCACCAATGCAATGTTGGCGAGTAGACTCTACCATGTGCTAAGACTAACTTCAAACAATGTATGACATTATACATGCTTCACTTCCAAATTGGATGATATCACGGAAACTATTTCCTTTTTTCGTAAGAAGCTTACTAGTCTAAAAGTAAGGGTCATGGTTAAATCAAAATCGTTCCGTGAGATTCCTGTTAATGAAATAATGATGTAATCAGTGTTTGTAGATAAAACAGTTTACACCACCATGAAGTGTGTTCAACTTTCTCTTTATACATTTGGTTCCTGTGTCGGGTCTCAGGGAGGGAGAGGCACATCCTGTAACCCTTTAGGGGCCCTACCTACCATGCACCACCTCCATAGTACCCCAGTGGCGGATTTTTGCCAGTAGTTAAGAGTTTAATTGCCTCTTTTTATCCCAAAATTTAGCAACAGAAAAAAAATATCAAATCAGGGGCGGCCCCCCTCCTTTTTGAAATCCTGGACCCACCACTACCGGTAGTAAATTCTCTTGTATAAGCCGCAGCTAGGACCAGAATCCAAATCCAAATTAGGCTTATAGGATTAGCCAAAAGAAGGGGTGCGGCTTATAGGAGGGTTTTGACACTATAGAATAGTACTAAAGCTACAATTTTCAAGCCCCAGATGAGGCTTACAGTTCCCTCTTAAGTAAGGGTTGCGGCTTATACGAGGGGGGCTGAATGCAGAGAAGGACTCACCAATGCTGCATTCATGATGCATCATGAATGCAGCACAGGGAAGGATTCACCAATGCTGCATTCATGATGCATCATGAATGCAGCACAGGGAAGGACTCACCAATACTGCATTCAGGATGCATCATGAATGCAGCACAGGGAAGGATTCACCAATGCTGCATTCATGCTGCATCCTGAATGCAGCACAGGGAAGGACTCACCAATGCTGCATTCATGCTGCATCCTGAATGCAGCACAGGGAAGGACTCACCAATGCTGCATTCATGCTGCATCCTGAATGCAGCACAGGGAAGGACTCACCAATGCCGCATTCATGCTGCATCCTGAATGCAGCACAGGAAGGACTCACCAATGCCGCATTCATGCTGCATCTTGAATGCAGCACAGGGAAGGATTCACCAATGCCGCATTCATGCTGCATCCTGAATGCAGCACAGGGAAGGACTCACCAATGCTGCATTCATGCTGCATCCTGAATGCAGCACAGGGAATGACTCACCAATGCTGCATTCATGCTGCATCCTGAATGCAGCACAGGGAAGGACTCACCAATGCTGCATCCTGAATGCAGCACAGGGAAGGACTCACCAATGCTGTATTCATGATGCATCATGAATGCAGCACAAGGAAGGACTCACCAATGCTGCATTCATGTATCATGCATACTCTCAAGGTTAATGATATTCTCTCCAAGGGTCTCTGATGCACCAGGCTTCCCTAGCCCACTTAAAAGGGTCTATTTCTCATCTTTCCTCTCCCCTCATGATGTATGTGGTGCACATATGTGCGGGCACCGATACATTCCCCTGTGAAATTGTGTAATGTCGTTCTAGCCATGAATATGACCTTAGCTGTCGAAATGGTGTTAAACATCTATTACTCACTCACTCACTCTCTGATGCACTGTGCCAAGAAGTGTATATACACATTAAGACTGTTTGTAGACAAACGGTCGTCCTTAAAGGGTTAGCCACAAAGGAGTGACTGTGGTTAAAGAGGCCGGAATCGATTAGATAAGCATTAGTGTGGGGGTTTCCACACCGTCTGCTGCTCAGGGACCTCTGTACGGTGTGGGATACTTATATTGGCAAATGTTTCAGTCCTGTGGGAGCACTCTCCACGCACCTCTCATGCATTCAATCCTTAATCAATCCTTCTAAAAATTTAGATATACATACACCCTCCTTTAGCTTCACTGAAAGTTTGGGGGACCCACGATTAGAATAAGATATGAAAAATTAACATCTTACAAGCCTGGCGATTTCCGGTTGCCAGCAGGGGGAATACAAGTAGCTGAAAGACATTGGTACAGAGAGGAGCTGGTCCCTAACATCATATGCCTAGGGACCGGTTGGCAGGTCTAGATAAGCATATGCTATGGTAGGTGAAACGCTTGGGACAGTATCATCACTTACCGAACTTATACTGGGGAAAAGGGAAGAGTATTAAAGGCTGTCCTCATGCAGACGCTAACACTTTAAAGGCCAGTAGTGCATTACTACATCATGCCGACCCTATGGTGTAAAGGCCAGTGCATTACTACATCATGCCGACCCTATGGTGTAAAGGTCAGTAGTGCATTACTACATCATGCCGACCCTTTGGTGTAAAGGCCAGTGGATTACTACATCATGCCGACCCTATGGTGTAAAGGTCAGTAGTGCATTACTGTATCATGCCCTATGGTGTAAAGGTCAGTAGTGCATTACTGCATCATGCCGACCCTATGGTGTAAAGGTCAGTAGTGCATTACTACATCATGCCGACCCTATGGTGTAAAGGTCAGTAGTGCATTACTGCATCATGCCGACCCTATGGTGTAAAGGTCAGTAGTGCATTACTGCATCATGCCCTATGGTGTAAAGGTCAGTAGTGCATTACTGCATCATGCCGACCCTATGGTGTAAAGGCCAGTAGTGCATTACTACATCATGCCGACCCTATGGTGTAAAGGTCAGTAGTGCATTACTGCATCATGCCGACCCTATGGTGTAAAGGCCAGAAGTGCATTACTGCATCATGCCGACCCTATGGTGTAAAGGCCAGAAGTGCATTACTGCATCATGCCGACCCTATGGTGTAAAGGTCAGTAGTGCATTACTACATCATGCCGACCCTATGGTGTAAAGGTCAGTAGTGCATTACTGCATCATGCCCTATGGTGTAAAGGTCAGTAGTGCATTACTGCATCATGCCGACCCTATGGTGTAAAGGTCAGTAGTGCATTACTGCATCATGCCCTATGGTGTAAAGGTCAGTAGTGCATTACTGCATCATGCCGACCCTATGGTGTAAAGGTCAGTAGTGCAATACTGTATCATGCCCTATGGTGTAAAGGTCAGTAGTGCATTACTGCATCATGCCGACCCTATGGTGTAAAGGCCAGTAGTGCATTACTGCATCATGCCCTATGGTGTAAAGGTCAGTAGTGCATTACTGCATCATGCCCTATGGTGTAAAGGTCAGTAGTGCATTACTGTATCATGCCCTATGGTGTAAAGGTCAGTAGTGCATTACTGTATCATGCCCTATGGTGTAAAGGTCAGTAGGGCATTACTGCATCATGCCGACCCTATGGTGTAAAGGTCAGTAGTGCATTACTACATCATGCCCTATGGTGTAAAGGCCAGTAGTGCATTACTGCATCATGCCCTATGGTGTAAAGGTCAGTAGTGCATTACTGCATCATGCCCTATGGTGTAAAGGTCAGTAGGGCATTACTGCATCATGCCGACCCTATGGTGTAAAGGTCAGTAGTGCATTACTACATCATGCCGACCCTATGGTGTAAAGGTCAGTAGTGCATTACTGTATCATGCCCTATGGTGTAAAGGTCAGTAGTGCATTACTGCATCATGCCGACCCTATGGTGTAAAGGTCAGTAGTGCATTACTGCATCATGCCCTATGGTGTAAAGGTCAGTAGTGCATTACTGTATCATGCCCTATGGTGTAAAGGTCAGTAGTGCATTACTGCATCATGCCGACCCTATGGTGTAAAGGTCAGTAGTGCATTACTACATCATGCCGACCCTATGGTGTAAAGGTCAGTAGTGCATTACTACATCATGCCGACCCTATGGTGTAAAGGTCAGTAGTGCATTACTACATCATGCCGACCCTATGGTGTAAAGGCCAGTAGTGCATTACTGTATCATGCCGACCCTATGGTGTAAAGGCCAGAAGTGCATTACTGCATCATGCCGACCCTATGGTGTAAAGGTCAGTAGTGCATTACTGCATCATGCCGACCCTATGGTGTAAAGGTCAGTAGTGCATTACTGCATCATGCCCTATGGTGTAAAGGTCAGTAGTGCATTACTGCATCATGCCGACCCTATGGTGTAAAGGCCAGTAGTGCATTACTGCATCATGCCGACCCTATGGTGTAAAGGTCAGTAGTGCATTACTGCATCATGCCGACCCTATGGTGTAAAGGTCAGTAGTGCATTACTGCATCATGCCCTATGGTGTGAAGGCCAGTAGTGCATTACTGCATCATGCCCTATGGTGTAAAGGTCAGTAGTGCATTACTGTATCATGCCGACCCTATGGTGTAAAGGTCAGTAGTGCATTACTGTATCATGCCCTATGGTGTAAAGGTCAGTAGTGCATTACTGCATCATGCCCTATGGTGTAAAGGTCAGTAGTGCATTACTGTATCATGCCGACCCTATGGTGTAAAGGTCAGTAGTGCATTACTGTATCATGCCCTATGGTGTAAAGGTCAGTAGTGCATTACTGCATCATGCCCTATGGTGTAAAGGTCAGTAGTGCATTACTACATCATGCCGACCCTATGGTGTAAAGGTCAGTAGTGCATTACTACATCATGCCGACCCTATGGTGTAAAGGTCATTAGTGCATTACTACATCATGCCCTATGGTGTAAAGGTCAGTAGTGCATTACTGCATCATGCCGACCCTATGGTGTAAAGGTCAGTAGTGCATTACTGCATCATGCCGACCCTATGGTGTAAAGGCCAGTAGTGCATTACTGCATCATGCCGACCCTTTGGTGTAAAGGTCAGTAGTGCATTACTACATCATGCCGACCCTATGGTGTAAAGGTCAGTAGTGCATTACTGCATCATGCCCTATGGTGTAAAGGTCAGTAGTGCATTACTGTATCTTGCCGACCCTATGGTGTAAAGGCCAGTAGTGCATTACTGCATCATGCCCTATGGTGTAAAGGTCAGTAGTGCATTACTGTATCATGCCGACCCTATGGTGTAAAGGTCAGTGCATTACTGCATCATGCCGACCCTATGGTGTAAAGGTCAGTAGTGCATTACTACATCATGCCGACCCTATGGTGTAAAGGTCAGTAGTGCATTACTACATCATGCCCTATGGTGTAAAGGTCAGTAGTGCATTACTGCATCATGCCCTATGGTGTAAAGGTCAGTAGTGCATTACTGCATCATGCCGACCCTATGGTGTAAAGGTCAGTAGTGCATTACTGTATCATGCCCTATGGTGTAAAGGTCAGTAGTGCATTACTGCATCATGCCGACCTATGGTGTAAAGGTCAGTAGTGCATTACTGCATCATGCCGACCCTATGGTGTAAAGCTCAGTAGTGCATTACTGCATCATGCCCTATGGTGTAAAGGTCAGTAGTGCATTACTACATCATGCCGACCCTATGGTGTAAAGGTCAGTAGTGCATTACTACATCATGCCGACCCTATGGTGTAAAGGTCAGTATGCATTACTGCATCATGCCCTATGGTGTAAAGGTCAGTAGTGCATTACTGTATCATGCCGACCCTATGGTGTAAAGGCTAGTAGTGCATTACTGTATCATGCCGACCCTATGGTGTAAAGGTCAGTAGTGCATTACTGTATCATGCCGACCTTTTGGTGTAAAGGTCAGTAGTGCATTACTTTATCATGCCGACCCTATGGTGTAAAGGTCAGTAGTGCATTACTGTATCATGCCGACCCTATGGTGTAAAGGTCAGTAGTGCATTACTGTATCATGCCCTATGGTGTAAAGGCCAGTAGTGCATTACTGCATCATGCCGACCCTATGGTGTAAAGGTCAGTAGTGCATTACTGTATCATGCTGACCCTTTGGTGTAAAGGTCAGTAGTGCATTACTGTATCATGCCGACCCTATGGTGTAAAGGTCAGTAGTGCATTACTGTATCATGCCCTATGGTGTAAAGGCCAGTAGTGCATTACTGCATCATGCCGACCCTATGGTGTAAAGGCCAGTAGTGCATTACTGCATCATGCCGACCCTATGGTGTAAAGGTCAGTAGTGCATTACTACATCATGCCCTATGGTGTAAAGGTCAGTAGTGCATTACTGTATCATGCCGACCCTATGGTGTAAAGGTCAGTAGTGCATTACTACATCATGCCGACCCTATGGTGTAAAGGTCAGTGCATTACTGTATCATGCCCTATGGTGTAAAGGCCAGTAGTGCATTACTACATCATGCCGACCCCATGGTGTAAAGGTCAGTAGTGCATTACTGCATCATGCCGACCCTATGGTTTCGATACACTCCAGTCAAGTGGGCGTGATGCACTAATGAAGTCCTGTTGACTAGACTCGCCAAGACTTTATTGGCCTGAAATGTTTGATGGAATATCCGGGTAAAAGTTACAATCGCCAACAACTGACAATTAATTACCTTAGTAGGAATTAAGACAGAGCAGATTAGATTACATATGAAAAAGGTACCATTTTATTCATGGTCTGTAGAAAACATTAGATTATGATACTGACTAGAATTTAAGACATGAGCTATGGTAATAAAATGACTAAATATATGATTCCCTAACACAGATATGTACAGCACCTATAAATGACTAGACTCTATATTTATAAGTAAAGCTAAAGCTGTACTTTCACACAACACATAGTCATGGAATGCTGTAAATACTTTCATTTTTGGGATAGTTTTTTTTTAAATATGCCCTTTGGGCACAACTCGTGCAATCTTTACGTGAAAACTCATCAGATTTACATAAAACAAAGAAAATATGTTTTGTACAAGTTATACCCACTGCTAGATGAATCATCATATTGATTCAGCACCCAGACATTACTTGAGAAGTAAGAATATTGTTGTCCTTAATGAGTAACTTCAGCCAAAGTTGTACGTTTTAGCATATAAATGGAGGTGTATGGTTTTAGAGAACATTACGTTGTACATGTGCTTGTGCTTTGATCGTTTGTTTTTTTTCTTTACATTCACTCATACGAACTTTATCCTATATACTACATGTATACATACTCACACTTGAAGTTGAAACATACATAACTTCTCCATCTTAATACATTATACCGGTATCACAAATTTGTACATGATATGCTAATCATACTGCAACAGGCCCACTGAGATCAACTAGTTTGATTCATACTAGCTCAAAGTTTGTAATCTATAACACCTTGTCTATAACACCTTGTCTTACTAATGAAATGTACAACGTGGCAGTTCAGCTAGCAATTACGCATATTTGACTCGGGACCTTTAAATATCAATAATACATTATACTCTATACAATTAGTATTATCATATAAAGTAATAAAGTTGTTGTAACTTATTTTGAATTTCACTGTTTTTGATTTGTCAGGGCCAAAAGTGCCACATTCAAAAATTTGGCCCATATATAAATATTCTGTACACTCGGACTTGCATACATGCTACAATGACTTAGTTTTGAATGAGCCCCAGATAAAGGAGGGTTAATTATTAAATTTCTACTTTGACTCGTATCAAGTTAACTCCTTGCTAGACCACTGTGTTAAGACATCAGGCATGGGATTGGATTTTGAGGAAATATCCAAGATGGCCCCCAGTTCTCTCCTCTAGCTGGTATCTGAGATAAAATATATCGGATGGGTTCCTTCAAGAGTCTAAGATAACACCCCCCCCCCCAAATGTTGAAATGCTTTCTCATTGGATCTGTGCAAATCTCAAGAATGACCAATTTCACCTTCTGCTATCCGAGATTTTGGATATATCCTGAAGAATCCCATGCCTGGTCATTCTACGTATGAATGCAAAATGGGTTTCTCTCTGATTTGAAGGAAACTTTCGTCTGCTACAAAATTGAACTATTTTGGCTAGGTTCGGGTGACATTTACTTTTAAATTTGAGAATGACATGATTCCTCTTGTTTTACTGAACAAAAATAAAAGTCATCTCTTTGGAATTGAATTGCCTGTGATTTTATACGATATATTTCCTATTCAATTTGTGAAGTTTTCCGCCATGATGAGGTAATTGCATGCCAATTTAAGAAACAAAAATTGCATTTTCTTGTGGTTCAAGAGAAGAGGAATTGCCCTCTGTCCATATAAATTTTACATTGCTTTTTAGGAGATAATTGACATCAATATCAATATTACTGGGATATAATGTATAATAAAAATATGGAGCACCTAAAAAGAACACAGGGGTTTCTATCCTGCTGTCTCAGAAGCTATTGAATAAACCTTGTAAAAGGGTAAGTACATAATGCCCAGAATCCTGATTCCACCTTAAGACAGCTCAAAATCCTCCCATGCTTTGTCATAGACCTCAAGGACCTCTGCCGCGGTGGGGCGCTCTGTCGGGTCCTTACTCTTACATTGCTTATGGATATCATAGAGTGTAAATTTAAGACTCTCGCTACCATTCACCTCACCGACAAAGAAGTCAAAGATACTGGGTATCTTCCAGATATCTGTCTTTTCATCATAACCCTCCATTAGCTCGTCGGAAAACTCCTCGTGTTCATGCGGCCAGAGCTGCTCAGGAGCGACAAAATCACCAAACAGCTGCCGATGGCCGCACTTTATCTTTTCATTTGCGGTGTGATTGACGAGGGGCAGAGCGTCCATGTCATTGATAAGAAGATCAAGGTCAGTGGTGATTAAATACTGGTTTAAAGTTTTGTTCAAGTCATTTGAATCACACATAACACGAGTACCCAAGGGGCTTGTATGGAGAAAGTGCAGCACGTGGACATACTTAATTGCCCAGCCGAAACGTGTGGCCAGTGTATCATACTTGGTGTATTCATCCATGGCGAGGACATCGTTCGCATTTTCAGCGGACTGCAGCCGGTGGTACTCGGTAATGTAGACGTTGGAGCAATGACCAATGAGTTGTACCACCTCCAGATTAGGCTGCAAGCCTATGAGCATGCGCAGACCATGGCGGAAGTCCTCGTGGTACTCAGGGGTAAGGAGCGTGTTATATACCACGTCCCACCCCTTGTAGTCTGCCAGGTACGCCTGCAGGAGGAATACATGGGAGGTTTAATTTAGACATAAGATAAGGTATTCACTCTTGTAATACCTTGGTCAGCGAGACCTAAATGTGTCTTTTTCAGGTTATCAAAGTAATGTTCTCTTGCGAAGAAATTTTCGTATTTGAGAGTAAATGCAAAGCACTTCCTTACACCAGAAAACCAATGCTTCACACTTTTCACTTCGAAAATCGTTCATTCTCACATAATCACGATAATGACCTTACATTTTCTTAGGTTATTTCCTAAAACACTCCCATCTGTGCTTGGGAGGGGATGGGTAGGGAACTCGTCATAATTCGGCAGGTTTTTTTCACTTCTTTATCGTTGACAAATATGGTAAATGTTCACTACATGTACACCTGTAGACAATTTGGTGTTCCCTGTTTGTAAATCAAAAAAAAATCTCAAGACGACATACCGTTTTCACCGCACCATTCCCAATGGGGTGCTTGACCTTGATGTCAGCCTCTATTTCCTCACAAGTTAACCACGGCTGACAGTTCTGCATCCACGCCAAGCTGAATTCTCCGTAATCACACTTTGGACGACAAACTATCTTCTCCTCATTCCCAAGGTCCTGTAATACAGTACAAAACTGTGCTGTGAAAAAAAGATTCTTTACCCTTATTTCAATTATGCTTTTTTAGGAACGACATGATAGCTACCCTCTAACCCCCCCCCCCATTCACCTGACCATGAGATGGTCAATAAGCCATGAATTAAATACGCAGGGTTTTATGGTAATGATATTCAAAAGAAAAAGAAAAAATCTCTGCCTAGTACCTTGTGACAAATGAACTCTTGTGTCTGCGGATTGAGAAGCTGCCACAGAACCATCGACAAGAACGCTGGGAACGACAGCGTCATCATCGTGCGTATTATACTGAGCCCCATTGTGCCGGTGGTGTCTGGACTAGGTCCCACACTGAAAAAGATAACCAAAGCATTGCTACCAGTACAGTGAGAAAAAAAAAATGTTATAGAAAAATGGCCAGTTTACTATACCTGGGTTTATACATACTAGCATACACACCATACACGATACGGACCAACTTAGTCTCATTTTCAAGTCTAAAAATTGCAAGACACTGACCTGTGTATTACACTGATTGAAAAAGTGGTTTTGGAAGTGTATTGACATTTAATTTTCTGGCCTAAGGGTAACATAAGCCTGGTGATAAGGGCTCAAAAGGGAGATGAGGGGCAGGGGAAGTAGGGGGGAAGTCGGATCAATAGACAATATTCAATACACGATAATACATCAAACTTCAATCAGATCCTTATCTATAATATCCAATTGACAATATAGATTGTAAGAGTGGCAATGCCATACACCTTGTAAACCTCATTTTAGCACCTGATGAGATCTAGTAGGATCAAAACCTTTGTTCACATCACCACCCTATCATTAAAAATTAATGTCAGGCACCAAGAATATGCTTGGTGACGAACAACAGCATACCTGGAGAATGAACTCCTCCAAGGGATGCTGGACCCCAAAACGAAGCTTTTGTGGTCAGGTGATACACACTTCTGTGTACTACACAATTGTTGTTATGGAGACCCCCCGTAGTTACTGGAGGTGGGCAGTTGGCAACAGAGCCATTTGAATCAAGGTAGTGCTGAGGGGCGGACAGGTGAAAGCCCTTGTCACAAATACAGATCCTTATCTAAATCAAACTTTGTGTAATTCAAAAGCAATGAATTACTAAAATGTAAAAGTAAGGTACAGAACACTCACAGGTCTACAGTGGATGTCAGACTTGCCTGGAGAGTGCAGGGACCGGGCTTTATAGTAGTCAGCCGCCTAGGCCTATGCAAGCTGGGGGAGGGGGCTTTTTGAAGACAACCCCCACCCACCCCCACTTATTTTTTTATATGACTTAGACATAGTCTACATATTAAGGGAATTGCCCGCCCCCCTCCCTTTCCCTGTGCTTTATTGTAACGTACATGGTGAAGCTTGTCGGGAGGCCTCTATCTTGAGGCCATGTTTACAGCAACGTAGGTATTAAAGGTGAGGTTGTACGGTACCGTAATGGTCCAGGCACCCGAAGGCCGACCCCCTTGCCCCAGCCTCGGCCAGGGGAGCCTGCCCCTGGGATGCCTCTTGTGGTAGGACGGTGGGGGGGGGGGAGGGGGGGAGGGCCCGGGCCGTGGCCATTGTGGAAATACCAAATGTAAACATGTTCACTGCTATAACATAGCCCCAGTGCTGATCTCGTGCTGCAGTAGTACTAGTAGTAACATCTTTCACATTAAGTTTCCACCACTTTTTCTCCACCAATCTTAACAAATTATTTTGACAAATACGGTGTCTTCTGATAACTCTAGCCTGTGTCTATCTATGATTAAAAGGATACACTTATACAGTGTCTAGTAAATACAGAGAAAATGAGAATTATTTACAGGGTAGTATATCGCCATAGTGGCCACTGCCCTGCTTATACTGCTGATCCGCACAGCAAAATCTTCCACTTTCACAAAATATTTCCATCACTTTATAATACACTTCATCAATCTAAACAAACTTGGACTTTTTCAATGCATGGGATATTAATCTAACTTTGTTGTACAGAATTAGTTCTTGTGCCCAGCAAATGTAGAGAAAATTATGATTTTTCACAGGTCAGTATATCGCCTGACTGAGGCCCAGTGAGGGCCAGACTGAGCTCTCAGTATCACCAGTACTAGTAGCCATTGCCTTCCACAATGCCGATCTCACGCAGCAAAAATTTTCACTTCCACATGAGTTTTCTATCACTTATTCTTAGCCAATCTTGGCAAATGTAGCCCCTATAGATGCGTCTGGTCTATATCTACCTGTGGTTAACCCGATTTTTCATTTAGGCCATCCGCTTTAGAGAAATTGATGATATAATAGAGGGTAGTAGATCCCCACAGTGCTTTCTCTATGCCTATGCCTATGGCAGCCTGAGTAGGGTTTCCAGTGCCAGTGGAGTACATCCAACACTATATGGGACTAGACTACAGCGAATGGTCTAGGGCGAACTGGCACTCTTACTCAGGGACTCTGACAACGATCTAATAAAAGGGTTGGTAGATCACACAGCAAGTGATGTCGACAGCGGTGACAATGAGCTGCCGAGCCTGAGCCGCCCGAGGACCTGTTAGTACTGTTAGTATATTTACCCTGTTACTCACTTGTCAACACTGACAACACCGAAATCACATAATTATACAACTATTAGGTAGAAATAACTCGCTCCATTGAAGGAATATGTCAAAGGGCACCAGGAGAAACACTGCACATGAAGAAAAATGCTTCACACTTACAATTATCATTAGTTTCCGTTATTTTTTTCTCCGGCAAAGCTCGCTTTGCATCAACAACAGCTGAGGGAACCCCCTTGTGACGTCATTAGCAGACGGAATTCCCTGTTGCCTCAGCAATAAAAATGCAGTAATTTATCTAAAATTTTTCGATTTACTGATTTAATCTCACAAATTTATAACCAAATTATTTAAAGGTGTACTTAAGTCAATTTACGGATCAAGGCAAAGACAGGTTTAAAATCCGAGGCAACTATAAAAATCCCTGCTCCAAGGTGGCGCCAGCAGACACCGGTCTTTTTCTACTTTATTTTTGGCACTTGTAAGTTGTGGGCTCTGCTTATAAAGCGAGACGAACTCCAAATGCTGGCACTTTGGAACACGTTACGAGCCGTACGATCTCCTGTCACCTCTTATCTATCCAATAACGGATTTCATCTTGCAGCAGCGATGGCAGCCAACCCCAAAGTAGCCGTGGTAAGTGTTTGACATTTTCCCTGGCAGGTATTTCGGCCTACCCTAACCCTGTCCCGTCTTCACTCAGACTCAGTCAGAGTGGGGGGGGGGGGGGGGGGGGGGTTAGGCCACACCAAAAAAATACTTAAATAGGTTGGTCTACGGATCGCCATCTCCACATTTTTGGAAATACAATTTTTTTTCTTTTGAAAAGTCTTGTCTACGGATTTCACTTTCTTCAGTTTCTGCAATTTTTCTCTTTGTGATGTTTGGCAAAATTAAAAAAAAAAAAAAAAAAATTGTTTGCACGCCTCAATTTCCCAGCAAGGAATCCATTGGACGCCAAAAAATTCTTTGGGAAAAAAAATCGTTTGCGTGCGGACACGCGAAAAAAAAATTTGACCCCCCCTCTCGAGGGGGTAAAATTTGTTCGACCCTCCCATAAGGGACAAAAATCGTGTGTGAACGTCCCCTTTTAGCCTATAGTAACGCACAGGGTTTTCCACTGAAAATAGGTGAAATTATTTTGACCCCCCATCAGAGATGTTTAACAAATTCTGACCCCCCTGGTCAAGGGGTTGAAAAAATTCTGACCCCCCCCCCTCAAACCCACCAGCTCCCCCCCCCCCGTTGTATTTCTGGCATACCCAGCTAACTGGGCCCTGATATGTTCATTCAGAGGCCCAGCAAGATTTCCACTGGGTCTGCAGAGGGCTCAGCCTAGTCTTCCTGAGCCCCAGATATCACGTTACAAAAAGCAAAGGCTTGGCATATGATTTTACATTTCAAAACAATACACAACAAGTAGGTAGGTCCTAGAGTTGAGATATCAAAGACCAACCCCAGTCAAGACTAGGGACCCAGTTTTCATTGGGGGCTTGGGAAACTACTCTGAAAGTTCCACCACCACAACACCAGTGCCACCGCTTACCATCGCTCCTTTAGCGATGGTTCCGTCTATTTCTGGCATTGGGATTTCCAAAACTAGCATTGGAATTGAATTTTGGCATAAGCATTGGCATTCATTTGTAGCATTAGCATTTGATTTGGCATTGGCATCGTTTTTTGACATTGGCATATCCAAGACTGGCATTGGCATTGAATTTTGGCATTAGCATTGGCATAAGCATTGGCGCACCGGCCTTACATAGCTTTAGGTGAAAGACAAACAATTTAAAAACATTATTACCCGGTAACATCATTAGACCCTTAGTAAATCACAATATGGCATTGCCTTGATTTTTTTTTTTTTTTTAAATTACCGTAAACTCCCGTGTATAAGATGCGTCCTCTACGCCAAATAAATGCCTGGTGCGTCTTATAGGATCTACTGAAGTTTGGGGTGCGTCTTATACGAGGGGTAATTTTACTATAGAAATGTACTAATCTTACAAATTTCAGCCTTAAAATGTGCGTCTTATACGCGAAAATGCATGTGCTGAGTTTGGGGTGCGTCTTATACGCGCAGCGCGTCTTATACGCGGGAGTTTACGGTGGTGAACATATTGCATCAATGCAGTGTTGGGGAGTTCCTTGCCAGAGCTTCTGCATTTGTTCATCCTAATTAGAAATGGACATTTTGGTTTTTCAGGGATGTGATTTCTCCTCCAATTAGAGGTCCAATTGGGAGCCAAAAAGTCGAGCCTCATGATTTTCCCAAATCCATTCAGAAAATATTTTACTGAGGGTGGGGGGGGGGAGGGTCTGGTACAAAATAACTGCACTAGATTGCACCATTGGCCTCTAGATGTTCAAAAATTCTTGGGCTCCCGGGGGACGGCCCCGCAAACCCCCCATTATATGTACAAAGATCCTTTTCCAAGTCTTTTTTTGTGGCATTGAATACCCGATATTGGGGCTTAAAAAAATCTTCCCACTTTTGGGCGATTTTCAAATCACATCCCTGTTTTTGTGAGAAATCTGCCGTTGCAGTGTGAACTCATACCTCGTGCATGCGGCCATCCCCCTTTTATAAACTAAAGTGGCAGATCCACTGCCACAAATTTATTGCAGATTGCGTCCGAGGCGAGAACATCCGAGAGCAGTTGCAAAAATCAAAACATCTTGATTTCTGTGAGTGTTTTCGCAAGCCGCTCGGCCATCACATGAAATTTGTCGCAGCAGCAGATTCACTGAAGTGCTGGTGCCACCCCTCCCCAGCAGATTCGCCAACACAACAAAGGTGGATCAGGATGACAAATAGGCATAATACACTCCTGGATCAGTGGCACTTAAATGGCTAATACCAGTAGTTACCAGTACCGGTAGTATTGAGTATGCAGGGTTCTCTGCAGAATGTAAAATCACACCGTAAAATCCTGCAGCGAGCTGGCATAAAATTTTATTTGGTAATGTCCGAAGCTTTACGGTAGGCTAAATTTAGTTGTTTAGTCTCATTCATGACAGGTGGGGATTACAGATGGGAATTTAACAAAGAAATTGAAAGTATTCTTATAAATATGGCCATAACTTCTGTTCTAATTGGCCGATTTGCAAAATTCAAAAACCTATATGAAGCTAAAATGACAATGGCAGTGATTCTGAGATGAAATCACACCAGTGGCAGTAAAAATCATGCCAGCGGCCCACCAGCATCATTACAGTGTGAGGAGAACCCTGAGTATGGTTGTTCGCAATTACCGGTGCTATTATTAGGATTATGTGTGCACCTATTTGTATGTCCCACAAAGGCATGTTATTAAACAGAAGGTTCTTTGCCAAAGTCAATATAAAAAAGTAGCCTGGCATAGACACTGTTATGTACTGTATCCAGAAGAAAGACAGATCACCTGAAGCTAACTGTTCCATTCAGTATAAAGAATATTGAATTGAAATGTATCCAAGTGTTGGGACCTTGTTCACAGTTAAAGCTCATAGATACTAGTTCACAAATAATTCACTGTACCAGAATAAAGATGATATATATCCCTTGAGGCTTAACTCTTGAAGTATAGATAAATAATAACGGTAGTTGCCGTATGTTACAGGTTCTAGCAGGATGTGGCGTGTACGATGGCAGCGAGTGCCATGAAGCGTCCGCGTAAGTTGTCTCAATATTAACATTGTAATTACCTTTGACACAACCCTTGAGCTTTTTAACCCTTCAAGGGCCGCTGATGCAGGAGTGTATCATGGTCGTCATGATGCACCAATATCATGCTGGGCATGTATCAGACCTGTAGGGGCATGATGCATGAAAGTAGCCCATTTATGCATCATGACGACCAATGGGCACGACACATTAATGCACCAACGGCCCTTAAAGGGTGAAGGGCCACACATTGCTGCATTTTACTCTGCCCTCTGGTCGGCATGATGCATTAATGCAATCCTGTCTACCGATACTCACCAGGGCTGCATTCATGCATCATGACGACCATCTGGCCATGATGTATCAAAGCACTATGTGGGGCTTACATGAATAAGGACACATCTGTGAGTCATGGCACCTGCACCTAGGTCATCAGCTCTGACAGACATGGTTTACAGCATTCTTCCTGTTTCGTGGTCCTGTCGGTAATAGCCAACCCCGTAACCAACTGTGCAGTAGATGTTTTATGTGTTTCTACTAGACAGGAAGATAGTTTCAATTATAAGGGCAGTGTTACTTCAGGATATGTTAAAATTCTGAACATTTATTTGGCACATACAACGTCACCCATGACTGTGGGATGGGGGAGGGGGAGGGTGTATCCTACAGGGCTATAAGCATGCCTTGCATACATGACTTCCTTTCATGGGCGTACACTGTTCAATAGGCCTTTATACATGAATCCTATAAATCATCTCGCTCTGAAAAATCATTAGACCTACCCTACACTATCCTAGTGATATTTTCAAAAGAGATGTAAAAAGGAATCGGTGATTCTTAATTTTCCATCCTAAATCTGTTGTACAAAACAATTCTCCATTTGTATTTGATAATTTTCTCTTCATAATATCTTTTTTCTTTATTATCTTATTAACGAGTCAAGTAATACCATAGATCTACTTGATCTACGCCTAACGGCTCTATGGGTTGCTTGAACTCGTTTTCTGAAGGGCCTTTTCAATATCAATGTTTTCTGTCCTATTTCTACATTTATGGTTCTATGTCCCAGAAAATATGCATGAAACAAGTTGAAAATGATATATAGGTCATAGGATATTTGTTTTATCTTTCATTTCTTTTTTCTTTTTTTTTACCCATTTTTCTGGGAAAAAAGTTATTTTCCCCGTAGTTACCAAAAAACATCACAAAGCAATGCTACTTAATGTGAAATAACACCCTTACAGAGACAGGGATACAGACAACTTTTATTCTAAAGTTATCTCTATGAACAGAATGGTGCAGTCATTTCTTTTTCATTTAAATATTCCATATTTTCCTGAGGGTCTAAAAGAAATGTCACTTTAATGCAAGTTGTACTAGCTTTGGGTTCTAGTTCCTCTTCTCCCCATGAGATGGCGCCACCAAGGAGTTTTCTAGGTTCGTGAACCCTTTCGGGGAGAAACGGTATGATCGGAAGTGTGTCCCTGGTACCGGTGAATATGCGAAAGTTTACTGCTCATATTTTACAAGCGAAATTGGCGCCACGTTAGCGCTTCTCCTCGAAAGACGTAACCTTCTAGGTTCACTATGTGGCCTTAACGTGTTCCTTAGTGGGCCGACCCCTGCTGAACCTGATACCTTGTGAGATAAGGACTGATAACAGCGAGCTGTTGGGTACCAGGTGTTACGTAATGCACCATGAAAAGTCGGCAGTGAATGAAAGGAATTTTCTCATTGGTCAATAATGTATCCCGCTAAGTCGGAATAGATAACCTGGAAACCTAGCTCGTCTCGCAGAGCGTATACTCACCCAGGTATCAGCATATGTTGAAATGACCTTCACACCACAGTATCTCAATGTGTATTCAGACTAATTACTTAATTAATTTATTGCCCCTTTGATATTGATAATCTGATTGAAGTGAGATGTGTATTGACACCCTTGTCAACCCCCCTCCCCCTACCCCTTCAGCTTCTTAGTTTAATACACATCGCGCAGACGTGCATCTTCTGACTAACACTCCCACCTCCACTGACCAATGAGATTGATCCGGTCGTTCTACTAAGCCCCCGGTCATATATGGCCGACTGTGCAGAAACTGAGATCTGCCTGTAGTGTCGGTACACGCAGGCAGCTAGTCAGCCTACACTATAGAGGGCAGCACAAGTCACCTACCTCTGTAAATAGCCTCATAGACTGACTCAAGCCTGTCCCATTGTACACTAAAGGCCTATGGTCTATGCCTATGACCTCCACTATCCATCTATATATGCCCATTTACTTGACTCGTTTTTTAATGGATTCCAGACACCCTTGTTTTCTCTTCATAATATCTTATTATCTTGTTATTTTTACAGAATAATGGTTCATTTGAGCCGGGCGAAGGCCGACATGTCGGTATTTGCGCCAGACGTAAACCAGATGCACGTCATTGACCACACAAAGGGCGCTCCTATGGAGGGACAAACCAGGTAGGGCACTCTTTCATTTAAACCTTTAAGGGCCGCTGATGCATTAATGCATCATGCCCATTGGTCGTCATGATGCATGAATGCACCAATGAAGTGCTGGCGAACACTTGTCAGGACTTCATTGGTGCATCATGACAACCAATGGACATGATGCATTCTTACATCAGCAGCCCTCAAAAGGTTAAGGGCGGACAATGCATTAATACATCTTTCTCATTGCAGTATCATGGTGACCCTCCGGGGTATGTAGGGTCATTGTGATGCAAGCAAGTAGCCCTGGCGAGTTACTCACCAGGGCTGCATTCACGCATCATGACCACCCCATGGGATATGGCTCTTAAAGGGTTAACAACTTTCATTTCCCTGTTTATTACTTTTTTATTGGTGCATTATGATGACCAATGGGCTTGATGCAATCCTGCATCAGCGGCTTTTAAACGGTTAATAACAATGTATTGTCTTTGCAGAAATGTATTAGTTGAGTCAGCCCGCCTGTCGAGAGTAGGCATTGCCCCCTTGACTGAACTCAAAGCTGCCGGGTTCGATGCCCTCATGTTCCCTGGTGGCTTCGGAGCTGCCAAGAACTTGTAAGTAATTATATCGTTTTAAGATTTTTTTTCTCACTATCCTTAAGATAGTTCTAGGGCTATAAGGCTACAACTTTGATTTCATCAGTAATTTCCTGTTTAAAGAGTTTTTTTTTTTTTTTAATTTCCTGCTCTTTAATTTGGTTTTCCAAAATGATTTATTTACCGTTTCAACGAAGCATCTAGTAAATAACAAAAAAAAATTAAAGTTAAAAACAAGATTTATGCTGCTCAAACTTTAAGGAATGACACATTGCTTCAATATCCAGTTGTAGTTCCTCAGTCATACACTTCCATTGTTTTAGTAAACCTCCAAACTTTCATTGTATGAATCCATATCTGTCTCTTTAGGTGCACCTTCGCTGTAGATAACGCAGACCACAAAGTGAACCCTGACGTTGAGCGGGTAATCAAGGAGTTCCATGCAGCAAAGAAACCCATTGGGTCAGTATTCACTCAAATAAATAAGAATAGGTATCCCCATTTTCAAATATGAAAGTATTGATTTCAAGAAATTGCAAGTAGAATTGTAGCAAGGTAATATTTTTTTCCTTAAGGCTTTGAAATTTGAAAAAAAAGGAGTTGAAATTTGTAAGTATGTCATTAGAATGAGAGAAATAACTTATTTTGAATTTGAAAACATCATTATTATTTCCTAGATCTCATGATCTGCACTTGGAAAGTGTTCCAGTTTGCCTAAACAAAATTTTGTGATTCGTATTTAAAATGTCTCCTTCAGCATGGTGTGCATCTCCCCAGTCATTGCCGCTAAGATCCTCCCTGGAGTGTCCGTCACTGTGGGGTCTAACGAGGAGGAGGGCGGTCGGTGGCCGTACGCTGGAACAGCCGGAGCTATCGAGAAGATGGGTGGCAAGCATGTCAAGAAGAGTGTTACCGTATCCTTTGTACCAGTTGATAGTATATTTGTACTTGGGAGACCTTGGGGGAGGGGTGTTAAACCCTGGAACTGTGACTGTGCGGGAGGTGTGGAGACCCTGGATGAAGGACTGTAGGGGAGGGGTGGGAGACCTTGGAGGAGGGACTGTGGGGGAGGGGTGGGAGACCCTGGAGGAGGGACTGGGGGAGGGGTGGGAGGCCCTGGAGAAGGGACTGTGGCGGAGGGGTGGAAGACCCTGGAGGAGGTACTGAGGGAGGGGTGGGAGACCCTGGAGGTGCAACTGTGGGGAGGGTGGAAGACCCTGGAGGTGCAACTGTGGGGAAGGGATAGGAGACCCTGGAGGAGGCACTGTGGGGGAGGGATGGGAGACCCTGGTGGTGCAACTGTGGGGGAGGGATGGGAGACCCTGGAGGAGGCATTGTGAGGGAGGGATGGGAGACCCTGGTGGAGGCGCTGTGGGGGAGGGCTGACCTAACGGCAGTAGGCTGGCTAGGAGACCCATAAACCCCTAGGAATGTCTCGTTTCAGGTGGGTCGCTATCATTGAAATTGATCCTACTGCACAGGTTTCTGCACATAATATTATAGGTTTTTTTTCAACAGAATGAGATCATTTTTGGTAGGCACATACATGTACCTAAATATGCCCTAAGTGTATAGAAAAGTTTTTTTGGGGAGTTTGATCAAAACTGTCCATTTTATGACAACTTTAAATTTTGGCATATTTACATCTGAATTAATTTCTTCATTCTCTGACATTCTTTTGGACCTTACAATTATATCCCTCATATTAATTAGACAATGCTTTAATTGGGATATACTGCTCACAATGATTGAGGGCATATAATGAAACAATGTTTTGTCAAGGATTTATATATATATATTTTACCTCATGCAGTGCTTTGAATATGGATTTTAGTTAATTTTTCAAATATATTTTTATTTCAAATGACCAAAAGTATAAAATTATGCACAGGACCCCATATCAAAATTACTCCTATTTGAAAGCAAATTATCTGAATAGTATTTCAGAAAAATTTAAGAAGAATCTAGTGTCTAGAAATGGATGATCTAATCGTTTTTCTTACAAAAAATTAGGAAATTTATTCTCCTTTTTGCCAAAACGTGAGACATTTACCCATAATCTCTTGTAATTGGAGAGAAAAGAAAAATTCTTGATAAATTAGGATATTCGAATGTTCACCATGTGAGTTTCCATATTTGTGTATTTGGTAGTTGTTGCAGAAAACAATCTCAAATCTTAGTCCATTTTTTTTCAGATTTTTAGGTGAAAATGGATATACTTTTTTTTTTCAAAAATCTGTAGAAAAAAAGTGGTTCGAGACCCCCTATTTTTCTTTTCATATTCTTATTAACTCGGAAAGCCGAGTTTTAAGAGACAGGTAGGGGCTGGGGAAATTTTTAAGACTGGAAGTGAGCATTTCTGAGAAGAGGTGGTTGAGTTAACCCTCAAATTACATCAAAACCATGAAATATGAGATGAAATTAAACCTGTCATGTGATAGTGTACATGTTAAAGACAGGGATGAAAGTCACAGAGCACGAAAATCCCTGAAATGGTCCAATATTCGCCCCAAAAACCTGGGTTTCTATATGAATGTATAGGGCCCTGGAAATTCAAAATCCCTGAAATAAGGGAATTCCCTGAAGACTTTCATCGCTGTAAAGATCATGGAGATGTAATAATTACCTCTTATAAGATTCTAATCTTTGTAAAATTTAGGTTTGAAAAAAAGTAGGTTACCTGAAGTCCAACTTAGATGCTTGGTGCACTCAGTGCTTTTCTATGGGGGTGACATTTTGGGTGACGGGTTTTTCCGCCCTTTTCAGCAGGATGGTGTTCTCATTGTTCATTATATAGTAGGGGGGAACAGGTGTTTCCAGCTAAGGGGCAATGGGAGATGAATATGCCATGCCATAGTATTTTCTTCTTGGTTGGTTCCAATTTGACAGTAGCAGTATATAACCCTGTATAATACCGTATTCTCCCGCGTAGAAGACGCGTTGCGCGTATAAGACGCACACCTAACTTAGCACATGCATTTCCGCGTATAAGACGCACATTTTAAGGGTGATTTTTGTCAATCCAGTACTGTTCTATAGTAAAATTACCCCTCGTATAAGACGCACACCCAACTTGAAAAAATCCTATAAGACGCACTAGGCATTTGTTTGGCGTAGAGGACGCGTCTTATAAGCGGGAGTTTACGGTACCATTATTCTGACACTCAATATGAAATGAATATAGTAAAAGATATGATATATTGTAGGCGACAGATTTTCTGATACTTGGTCCACCTATGTTAAGTACATCCAGTATCCCCACTGCTAAAATATAAGCCAGCTGCAACTGCCTAGTTCACTCATAACTCACCAGGAGGCACCACCTCTATAGAACAGTGCTGATGTCACCTACATCCTGTCACCTACTGTAGATCATTATTTAGCAGGGGAGAGTGAGGTGTTTTTCATGAACAGGCACAGTTATAACACTCATGTAGTTAAAGGGAAATGAGGTGGAGGGACAGACAAGATACAAGAAGTATTTCTTAGAATCAACAATGGACATGGAACTCCCCTGTCTAGGAAAATAATCATATACCTATGATCCCATAATATTGCAATACATGCAATTTAAATCGTATTCATACAAAAAAAAAAAACACGCTCCTTTCCGAGTTACCATCGATAACAATGGCTTCAGCACTCGTTCTAGATTATTTTTTTGAAACTCTGGGAGAAAAAGGAAGAAAATCTAGGATATTTGATTCAATGGTAACGACCCACGTTAACTCACTGAACAATTAACTTTTACCCTGTTTCATCCTTGACGTAATCAATAGGAGACACACGTCGACGAGGCCAACAAAGTTGTAACATCGCCTGCCTTCATGTGCGACACTGCCATCCATGAGATCCACGACGGTATCGGAGCCATGGTTAAGGATGTCCTCAAAATGGTCAAAAAATAAAACTTCGCTTTTTTTGGGATGGGGCTTAAGATTGTGGGAGGGAATGGCTATTTTGTCCAGGTAGACAATTTAGATTCAATGTTAACAGTTTGTAGATCAGTTTGTCTACCCAGTGTGCTTGGGGTAACATTGATTGGTTTTTCATCTGTTGAGTTATAAAGCCATAGATGTTTAATGATTATAGTATGAACAGTATCCCATGTTGGTATCTAGAACAGGTACTCTTTTTGTTAGCCAAAGTTTGTCCTTTGACTTAATCATGTATCTAGCACCAATAGCAGCAATGTCATGATGATATTTACTGAATATCCTTACAGTTATGGAGTTTACAAATTATAACGCTGGTATCATTTGGGGAAAAAAAAACATTACCTACTGGGTACTCAATATTTTTGGGATGTGCATGACTAATATTTCTTACTGAAAGAGGAACATATGTTACAACACTCTTGCTATATCCCAAGATATTTGTTTAAAATATTTGGATATGATCCAATATTTCTGTATAAATGTACAAAATTGTCTTTCATGGGTAAATGCCATATAAAAAAGAAAAGACACAGAATAAAGTGATACAAATGTATATATGTTCATTGACTCATTTATTTATTTGAAGCATCACAGTAAGCAATCACACATCTTGATACATAATGAACGTTGAATTATGACTTACAGTACTTACCAGGTATTTCTTACCGGGTTATTCATTTCAATAAATAACTTGTCCAACTCAAAATTCATATACTTAGTACCAATTTACAGATGTACAGTACCGTTTTTCTGATTACTTAGATTAAGAGAGATTAATATATTAAAGGTTTTTGGGGCTACCATCTCTTAACAAAATCACCCCCCCCCCACCTCCAGTATTGATACCGAAATTCCCAGAAACAAAAAAAAAACATTAAAGATCTCTTTTGTGTCATCAAACCTTTCAGCAATCACATAAATTATGGCCGAGTACATCTTGTCAACACAGAAAAACATTGGGCATTTTTGATACAGTTTTATCCAAAATCTCAGCGGCTTAATAAGTTAATGAGTGTGGCACGTGCTGATACATCTAAGGCCACAATGTTAAGTTCACAATGGGTAATGACAATATTCCTATGAAAAGACAGCATTCTATACCTTTACATACTCGTTTCGCAAATTAGTTTGGAGATGAGATCGACTTTGAATCGCGACTGTATGCCTGTTAAACCCTTGCATAAGAATCTCAAGAGAGGATTTCCTTTAACCCAGCTCTCGCTTGGACCACACAGGCATTAGGCATTTCATCGGTACATTTTATGGACGAGTTTTATGGACATTCTACCATCCGTCTATTCTTTTCTATCTCCAGGAGAAAGATTCTGCCAGGGTTCAAACTGTATAGACTCTGTACAAAATATAGACATAGCATACAGAATATCACATCAGAATAAAGACACCATCTCTTTTCTAGTTGAAAAGGGTTGCTCAAGTTAAATATTCTGGCTTCAAAATTAAGATGTTACCATTATATCATCATACAATAGACTAGCTACCCCATTATTTCAGCACACACATTGACTTTGCACTTTGTAAGCCTTACAGGGCAAATGGCACTTCTACTAATTATGGTACATCTATAGACTCTCCACCGGTTGCAAATCTCGGGCCTTATCTCGTGAATTCACGCTGCCCACAGTCAGATTCCCATTGTGATGTTTACTTTTAACTCATCTTGCTCAATGGGCATTCAAACTTCAATGTTCTCTAATATATATGTCAGAAAAGATGTCATCCTACATCGAAATATATGAAGATATAAATTGAGAAATGTATGGGTTATTTGCCAGTGACCATAGAATTAAACATCACAAAGAGGAGAAAATGCATGGAACCTGACTGAGAGCTGCGTGAAAGTGCGAGATAAGGCCCGAGATTTGCAACCGGTGAAGACTATATATGACAGTTTAAACATTAGACAAGTATTTTCACAATCCTACTACTTCAAAGTATTCAACATTGCTTCAATGCAAAATTAATATACACTGAATGACTACCCGTACATTACTGTGGGAATGTACACGTACACGTTCATCGGTTGACTGTGATCGTTCTCTTGAAGAGCAACAAAATGAAACAATACAATGCAAGAACTAGAACCTAGTGTTGTAACCCATTGAAAATCGGCAATGCATTGATGTCCATCGATTTTCATGATACATGAATGCACCCTATGAGGTTGATAAGCACTTCATGATACATGAATGCATCACTGATGGGCAGACTCACCAGGGCTGCATCGATGCATCATGACGACCGATGGACATGATGCATTAATGCATTATCAACCATTAATTGATAAAGGGTTAATTGTCTGTCAAGGGCTACCTATAAATTATATCGTGGGTTGTAACCTGTTATATACTAGATTGATAAACATGATGAAACTTATCTACACTACAAAATGTTCTATCTGGAGACTTATCTACACTGAGGATGTTTTCTATCTGGATGGAACATGGCATCACAATATGATAGTGATAATACATATACACATTTATCTATACATTTATGTAATATTTCACATATTATCACAAAGTCCCCCATGTACCACCCACAGCTCCACACAGATCAGTATACAGTACGATAATAGCGATATCAGATATGAGGATGGCGGTCATAAAGTGGTACATCAATATACACTGCAATAGCCTCAAACCCATTAAATCATTACCGGTAGGAGCCACTAATGGAAACGTGTATCATGACCATTGGTCGGCATGATGCACCAATGAAGTGCTGGCGAGTCTGCTCGCCAGCACTTCATTGGTGCATCATGCTGATCTTCTTGGAGTGTACCAAGTTCAACACTGTAGAGTTGACATGATGCATGAATGTAGCCCCAGGGAGTTACTCGCCAGGGCTGCATTCATGCATCATGACGACCAATGGGCATGAATCATTTACTGTAAAACCCAGTTTATTTATAAGCCGCACCTAGACTTTGTGAAAAAGCTCTAACCTGCACTTGTGGCTTGAGTACTACTACTAAAACCCTTCTCTGTAAGCCACACCCTGAATTCAGCAATTTTCGATAAGCCGCAGCTAGGCTCTGAATTGAGCTGCAACTAGGTCTAAAGGAGCAGCTTATACACATGGGGTTATAGGGTTGACCCAGGTAGCATTATTGACCAATCAGATAAGTCCCTGTATTCACTGCAGGATTTTTTGGGTACATTATGTAACACCTGGTACCCATCATGCTGGTTGTTAGTGCTTATCCTGGCCAGTGCTGGATCAAGCAATGACGGATCCACTAGGCCTCAGTATTGAGCCCTATAGTACTTGCGTTACACTGTCAGGTTACTCGCTTGTGCAGGTGTCATAGCGACAAATCACATGTGTATGCCACCGTCGTATAAGGGTTACAAAGCTACTAATCTCATTCCCATGTTACCTAAAAGCAAACATTGTTCCTATTCCAATTTTCATGATCATGATAAAATTGATCTACATAGGATTCAGGATCCGACATATGATATAACATCATCTTATCAGACGCAGTGAGAGTACCTCTCACTACCAGACCCAGATACAACATCAAACAAACAGGGATCGAAATCTCAGTGTTTTCCCTGATTTCAGGGATTTTCAGGTTCAAAAGACCTATATATTACTATACAAAACATATATTTCAGGGGTTATAATCAAGCATTTCAGGGATTTTTGTGCTTAGTCACTTTCATCCTTCAACAAATAAATGTTACGCCGCAAATCAATAAATGACCTATCATTCACCTTAACGATAGGAAATTTTCTACATGGACTCTATTTCATGCATTTAGAACCAGTCAAGCCTTGTTTTTTTCTGCAAGATATATTTACAATTATATAAGCACAATTACCAGTAAAAGAAGTTTGATTCAACTAAACACCAGCATTTGTATATGAGAATGGTATCCTGTACCTTTGATATAATCTAATATTATTCATGTTAAGGTTTACCTACAAGTACAGATTATAATATCTTATTCAATAATTTCCTATAAATGCTGTGCAAGTATTTATAGTAATGCCTCGATCTGCAAGTCTAACTAAACACTGGAGTTGGTTGTAGGCACACTAGGGTAGAAGAACGTCTACTTTATCAAAATAAACTCTATAAGGCCAAACCAAATTAAAACATTGGTCTATGGATTTCCCGCTCCTGATTTTCCTATATGGAAATTTTATTTTTAATTGAAAAAACTTTGTCTATGGATTCCGCCTGCATCTTTTTCTGGAAAATTGATTTTTTTTTTTTTTTTTTTTTTCCAAAGTCCTTACAGTGTCAACCAATAAAGATACAGCAACAGCAGACCACTCATTGGATAGGTAGAGGTCTCTAGATTTGAACATTTCAGTGTCTATTCTGCATTTAGCAACCAAAATACTAGTAGACATAAATTTGAGAAAAGGAGCAAAAAAAAAAAAATCGCCCTCTTCACATCTTTGATATTGAAAATCCATAGACAAATAAATTTTTTTAGAAAAATAAAACAAAAATTTCGCCCTCCCGCTCCAGTTTTCAAAAATGAAAATCCATAGACCAATTATTTTATTTGGTGTGACCTAAAGAAAATAAAACACATCTATACAATCATAAATATGAACATAACCATGCTACATAAATGATGGTATATGGAAAATATTGCACTTCTTTTGAGATTTCTATGGGTACCAGTTATTTGGAAATACTGCATTAGCATTGGCTCTTGCCAGAAGCCAAGTATGCGAAGTATCATTTTGATATGAGAACAAGCAGAACAAAATACATATTGTAAAAAGGGAGTTCTATACTTACTGAATTCAAAAGCAGTATGAAGGACCGTAAACTCCCGCGTATAAGACGCGTCCTCTACGCCAAACAAAATGCTGGGGGGTCTTATAGCTTTCTCTCAAGTTGGGTGTGCGTCTTATACAAGGGGTAATTTTACTATAGAACAGTACTGGATTTACAAAATTGAGCATTAAAATGTGCGTCTTATACGCGAAAATGCATGTGCTGAGTTTGGGGTGCGTCTTATACGCGCAGCGCGTCTTCTACGGGGGAGATTACGGTAAAATGCTGTGGTTGAACCATTTTACCGTCTTCTGTGAATTATTACTAATGTACTAAAATAGACAACTCGCATACTATTGCCAAGTGTGGCAACTGTTTTGTGGCATTAGATTATCTAATTTTCATTTTATGAATTCTCAAAGTAATGTTGAATCTCTCCCAGGGTTTTCCCTTTAGTTTCTGGTACACAGAGAGCGACAAAGATAACACCTACAGCATTTACTCCACCAAAGAACCAGAATGAACCTTGCTCGGTCATAAAATTCTGCATGGCGAGGAATTCCTTGGTCACTAAAAAGGCGCATGACCAATTAACACATACTGCGAGACCACTTGCGAAGCCTTTTATACGTGTGGGCACCAGCTCAGCCATCATTGTCCAAGGGATTGGTCCCCAACCGAAACTAAAGGCAACCATGTAGAGGATTAGCGACATCTCTGACATCCAGCCGACGGTGGTTATGCCTTTCACCTTCTTCAGGTAGTAAAACAGTCCAAGTATAATGCAGCCGATTGTCATAAAGAACCCAGAGCCTATGAGCAGTTTCTTCCTACCAGCAACATCCATGACGAAGACTGAGAGTAAGGTGGCACCGACTTGCACCGCCCCAACGATGACTTCAGGTATGGCGGGGTCCCCCACATAACCAGCACTCTTAAAGATGGGCTTCGTGTAGAAGATGAAATTGTTGACGCCGCTGCATTGCTGGAACACCATCAAGCTGAGCGTGATGAGGATTGGCCTCCACAGGGAACGCTTTCTGAATATCTCGCCAATTCTGAAGCCGCTGCTGGGTTGCGCACTCTGAGTATCGACGATATTTTGGTATTCTTCATGATAGTCAAAATTTGTGCCTCTCAACCAGCGTAGTGCTGCCAGTGCATGTGCCTCTTTACCCTTGGATGCTAAATAGATGGGGCTCTCTGGGATGAAGAATACACACAGCGTCATAGTCGCTGCCACTATGGAGCAAGCAAGAGCCAACCATTGCCAGCGAAGGGGGATACCCAGCACAAAAGTCATCAGGATGCCGGCTGTGGTAGCTACTTGGAATAGGGTACCTAAACTTCCTCTCATTTCTGCAGAAGAAATCTCCGCTATGTATGTCGGAGCGGCAATGCACACGACCCCCATAGTGACCCCGCAGAGTGCCCGACCTGCGAGCAAGAGGATGACTGACTTGGTGCTGGCGACGAATAGGATCATGAGCCACCCGAGGGTGTAAGGAAGTCCACAGGCCATCATCGTGCCTTTACGCCCCAATTTTTCCAGGAAGAAACCGCCGATCAATCCTCCACACAAAGCGCCCAAGGTTATGATTGACGCAAACCATGATTGGGTCTCTTCCGTCTGCAGAACCCCAAGATCTGTAAGTTCTAAGAGGGTTGGAGAGGAATATCCCAGGATTGTGCCAAAGGACAATGGGGCCAGGCAAGCAATGAGAGCAGCCAAAAGCTGAGGTAACTTAGCTGGCTTTGTGGCATAGACAGTGACTACATCCGGTACGATGGCGTCTTCATCCTGCCCTTCGTTGATGGAGTCATTTTTGGCTGCATCACGCAGGAGAGGTTCCCTCTGCTCCTCTGCGTCAAACATTGTGACTTCAAGGTTTCCTCAAATGATACGAGAAATCAAACTGGAAAGAGAAGGAGATTCCGCTCATCAATTTGTCCCTATATTGAATGGAACTGGCTTCTAAGTTCTATAGGCATTTAGGCCTATAATTGCAGTGTCCAGGGAATGGGTCAATACCTAGAAGGTAATCACTCAATGCACAATAACTTGAATAAGCTACGATAGGTCTATCCCGGTACCTATAGTACTGTAGGCCTACTATCAATATAATAAATTCCCAGTATTTCATTTGCAATACAACTAATATATCATATACCGCTATTTTCTTTTGACATTCACGGTTTCAAAATAAATTCCCCCCTTCCGCTAGAACATACAGGTCTCATACCGGCTTCAAAAGTTCATCATCATCAAAATAAATTATTTGATAGCCCTTTGTTTTAAATCAATATTTCATTATTTGAGATGTACCCGGTACCAGATATTTTCATAATGATTTTAGAGTCATTGATGGTAGGCATGTCTGTCTCTCTTTGTTCTTCTAAGTCCCCTTTATCCCACTAACAATAAAGGCAGTTTGTGTTCTTTAAATGATGTTTAAGATATCAGAAAACAATAAAATAAAAATATTTTACCAGAGAAATCGATGTGCTCTGTTTACAGGGCCGCCATGTTGTCCAGGACGAAGTCATGTGATGGCAGATCACATGACCAGTGGGCGTACAAAATGTTCTTCAAGCAGAGCTTCCCTCCCGTACTACCCACCGGTGCGTTCGGGCAGCGGTTTTCTAAGGATATCTATTGCATTATTGATAGGGGTGACCTCGAACGCTAACTACACAACCTTAGCTTGTTCCCTCCACCCCCTTCCACCCCAGCCAGGTCTGGCTAGGTACCAATCCTTAACTATGCTTGGGAGTGTAGTAAGTTGACTCAGGGATCAACATTGACCTACATGGGGCAGACCAATAGGGGGTGGCCTTACAAACCAGCATTGATCCCTCGGCCATACCACGAACGCACCGCACGACAATCTGACAATCTGCTAGAAGACGTCAGTCCAACTTCTCTGGCGACCTCTGCGGCGACCTAGTTTGGTGGGAAAACCAGCGCCTTCGGCGCTGGGATAGTGTAAACGGCCTAAATGGGAGTGATCATTTTTTGAAATATAGGATAGCATTTTGCAATGCAAGTAACCCGAAAGGGCACTTAATCTCTTCTTTTAGGCGTCTTCTGATACTAACCTCATGTTTTCTTCGAGTGTTATCACTGTCAATGATTAAGCCTATAGTCTAGAGAATGCACCCATTATCGCTCAATTTTTTCATTGGTGAATAACTTATCTCTTGGCGGTTAAAGCATTGCAAAACAGCAGCAGGTCTTGAATAAGGATCCATATTAACCATAAAAAGTCATGAGACACTGTAATTCTCCATTTTGCTATAATCCAGCAGTTATAGCACCACAACTCGATTGTCTCGCTCTCCGCCATTTTGGATTTTGGTTATGTTTGCGCATGCGTGACCCAATTTCCATGGGTATTTGGGTCAATTTGCACCACCCCCAGCTTTGGGATGAGAATTAACGACAGGGCGAAGACATAATTTTTTTATCTTTTTAATAATAATAATAATATTTTTATTGACAGCAAAAAAAGAGGTCATTACTGACCTATGTGTCATAATACATATCGATTCAAATGATATCCTTTTGTCATTCTTTATCATATTTCTATATTATAACACTGAATAATTGAAAAAAGATTATAACGACCATTTTTACGACAATAGAGATGCGCGTGGGGATGGAATTACAGCAAATACATCAATATTCATTAATTATTTGCACCACTCCAGACCAAAAATGCAGGAAAATTTAGTTTTTCGCACCTCCTATGGGATTTAACATAGGGCTAAAAGCGTCTTAGTTTTTCCCACTGTTAGTAGTCATCTTAAAGTTGCATTTTTTACCCGGCTCTTATAACCCCTTTCGGGTTAACAAAAGGGGAGGGGCAAAAAAGACTACAAAAAATTGTTAACCTCTTCTTGGGGGGTTAAAATTCCACATGTAAATTTCCAGCCTCCTCCAAGGGGTCTGAATTTTTCCGTCCCAATTTTTATTCTTTTATTCAAAGTTGTTTTTTTTGTCCCCAGCAAGCCAGAGCACACCCTACCCCACTCTGCATCATTGATACACCCTCCCCGACCCTGTGTATCATGTGCACATCCTCCCCCCACCCTGCATATCGTGTGCACACCTCCCCCCACCCTGTGTATCATGAGCACACCCTCCCCCCATCCTGTGCATGATTCATACATATTCACACACTCTCTCCCACCCTGCGTATCATGCACATACCCTCCCCCACCCTGTGCATGATTCATACATCCTCCCCCCACCCTGCATATCATGTGCATACCCTCCCCCCACCCTGCGTATCATGCGCACACCCTTCCCCACCCTGCGTATCATGTGCACACCCCCCACCACCCTGTGTACCGTATCATGTGCACACACCCTCCCCTACCCTGTGCATCATATATACACCCTCCCCCACCCTGCATATCATGCGCATACCCTCCCTCCACCTCATGTATCATGCGCGCACCCTCCCTCCACCCTATGTATCATGCGCACACCCTCCCCACCCTGCATATCATGCGCATACCCTCCCTCCACCCTGTGTATTATGCGCACACCCTCCCCCGCCCTGCGTCTCATGCGCACACCTTCCCCCCACCCAGTGTATCATGCGCACACCCTCCCCCACCCTGCGTATTATACGCACACCCTTCCCCACCCTGCGTATCATGCGCACACCCTCCCCACCCTGCATATCATGTGCACACCCTCCCCCCACCCTGTGTATTATACGCACACCCTTCCCCACCCTGTGTATTGCTAGCTACCGACCGAGAGAGGTGGGGCCGGGAACCAGCCAAGTAACATAGTCCGGTGCGTTCGGGCAGCGGTTTTCTAACCATATGCAGTGCATTGTGGGTGGGGGTGACCTCGAACGCTAACTACACCACCTTAGCTTGTTCCCTCCACCCCCTTCCACCCCAGCCAGGTCTGGCTAGGTACCAATCCTTAACTATGCTTGGGAGTGTAGTAAGTTGACTCAGGGATCAACATTGACCTACATGGGGCAGACCAATAGGGGGTGGCCTTACAAACCAGCATTGATCCCTCGGCCGTACTCCGAACGCACCGAGTCGAGGCGTTCGGAGTACGGCCGAGGGATCAATGCTGGTTTGTAAGGCCACCCCCCCTTGGTCCTCTCCATGTAGGTCAATGTTGATCCCTGAGTCAACTTACTACACTCCCAAGCATAGTTAGTGACTGGTACCTAGCCAGACCTGGCTAGGTGGGAAGGGGGTGGAGGGAACAAGCTAAGGTGGTGTAGTTAGCGTTCGAGGTCACCCCATCCCAGCATGCACTGCATATTGATCGAAAACCGCTGCCCGAATGCCTCGAGTGTGGAACTACGAGATGGGGCCAGTGTGGATGAAGAGGAGGGGATACCGATTACAGCGACGCCCTAGGTCTCAGTGAAGGAAATCCCGCAGAAAACCGGAAGTCATATATGATTGTGGTCAGAAGTGAATACTGCAGGCACACTGAATGGTCAATAACCATGTTGAAAATAATGCCAATAAATATAAAACCACTACACATGTTGTTGAACATTTGCTGCTTTGGATAAAATACCAGGAGGGCATTTCTCAAAGTGCTTACCCATTTTTTCAAAGGTTAGATTGGAAATAGTGAATCTACTTTTTATTCAGTGCAGATTTAGGCAGAATCAGGGTGTTTTTACGCGATAGTCCAGTGCTCAAAATTTTCGTGGTCAATTCATATTTTAAGTCAGCCTATATTATGAAGGAAAGATGTATCTATTAATTCTGGGGTGATTTTTAGAAAATGAACATGTTCCAATGGGTGCTATCGCGTTTCGCGCTACATTAAATTATAGTGCGGAACCAATTCCTTCTGTGAGACCTAAAGCATACATGGGGGATTAGCATGAAGAAGGAAAAAACCCTTCAAATCAGTTCTTTTCTATATTAATTATTTAGAGAAGGATTGGTTTTGCCAAATTCTATGGAAAATATGTTCATAGGTCTCTAAAATGTGTCCAAAATCAAGGAAAAATCATGTTTATATTGCTGTCGGAGTGGTCTGCAGGCCGCGCTGCAGGTTCATTTCAGTCTAGGCCCACTGGCATAGTGCAGATTATTTTGATAGGCCCGATTTATTTTTTACCTTATTCTTAACAGGGTATGCATATCATATCTGTGTAGTATTGGCCACTTGCAGCTAGTCTAGGTAGTACAGAGAGGGGTTATTTTTGCGCTTTGACATATCATCTGTATTAGTTAAGTTAGGCACTGACACCGCAAATGGTATATCTACCGCTTCAAGGAAACTATCCAGGGTATAATATTTTGGGACATTTCTTTGAAATCATCTAGAAATGTAGTATTGTATAACCCAGTATCCATGTTATGTACTCTCACAAATCTTCCCAGGCATGGCATGTGAATATTGTGTACTTTTTGCAGTGATTTTTATGTATTTTTCTACAATTTTTCATAATTTGTCAATTATATCCAGAGTAAACTACAACAAGGACACTTACACCATATAGAGCAAGATCAAAAGAATATCCATGCCAAATTTGATGGTCCTAGAGGCACTGCTTGTCATGAAACTGACTCAAAGATGAAGAGGGCGGTGTCCTCGGACAGAGACATAGAAATCAGGCTGATTTTGGGTATAACTTGGCCTGAAAGGCACCCTATATCATGAGATAGAGTGGTCCAAGGAGCATAAAACCTAGGGGCCTGTGTAAAAACATCTATTGGATTATAAAAATCTCAATTATAGACAAGACATGCACACAGCCAATTAATAGTAGGTCTCAGTGAAGGAAATCCCGCAGAAAACCGGAAGTCATATACGATTGTGGTCAGAAGTGAATACTGCAGGCACACTGAATGGTCAATAACCATGTTGAAAATAATGCCAATAAATATAAAACCACTACACATGTTGTTGAACATTTGCTGCTTTGGATAAAATACCAGGAGGGCATTTCTCAAAGTGCTTACCCATTTTTTCAAAGGTTAGATTGGAAATAGTGAATCTACTTTTTATTCAGTGCAGATTTAGGCAGAATCAGGGTGTTTTTACGCGATAGTCCAGTGCTCAAAATTTTCGTGGTCAATTCATATTTTAAGTCAGCCTATATTATGAAGGAAAGATGTATCTATTAATTCTGGGGTGATTTTTAGAAAATGAACATGTTCCAATGGGTGCTATCGCGTTTCGCGCTACATTAAATTATAGTGCGGAACCAATTCCTTCTGTGAGACCCCTAGCGGTCATTTTCTGAACCCTCCCAAACCCCTTGTTATCGCTCAACCGTTCACGGACGGGAGGCTTAGTCTAACGGTATTTCAATGGGAGTAGGCCCATGTTCACAGATATATTTCTAAAATAAAACGTGAGTCTCTTCGAGTCTCTGGAAATGAATTGAATGCATAAAATCTCAGTCTATTGAGACAATAAACTCAAATAATTTTAGTTTGCCATATCTTTGTGTAAAGTTGACTTTGGAATGGCTAATTATGGGAATTTAGAGAAGCCATTTTTGTGACTTACAAAACACTGCACTCATATTATCTAGGCTTTGTCAGTGACAAAATAAGCCTGAGATGCATGATGGGACTGATTTCTAACATGACTGCAATGATATATCCTTTGGATGGTCATTGTCTTTGTCAATATTGTTGGAATTTATTTGGTAGACAGCAATGGCCGTTACCGTATGGGCGGCATGTTTACATCAGCAAACGGGAACGGGACGCCGTCGCTTCGCAGAGACGGTTTCCCCTCCTCTGGTGTGGATGTCAGTCCGCTTGTGGCTCTACTGAGATAGACGCTCACCATTTTCGCGCCACAGAAAATACTTGCTGATGGGGGGGGAGGGATATGGGGGTCCTTAGGCTGGAAACCTACCCCTGAATTCCGCTCCCGCTTCACTCCCACTACATATGATTATGGGGCAGGTGGAAGCCTTGGCCAACTTGTTGGAAACTGTTATCACTGATAGGTTATCTGAGTATGTGGGGGAGGCATCTGGGTCTCTTCTTGGGATTTTAACCTGGCCGGAAGTAGAATGACGTCACACTGGAGACAAACATTCACGCCGCCTCAGTTCCTCAGGGACGTGGTGGGACCAAGCTGTCACACACTTCTGACTGTTTTCAGATGAGATCTCATCTGAATAATAATCTTCCATCTAAGTTTCCATAAGTATCAGATGATTTTCATCTGAATGTAATTCAAATTCCGATGAGTTCTGGCATATATCCTTGATCGGGGGCTCTGCCCCTGAACCCCCATTTGGCCGGACACCCCGGGAACCGCGGTGGCGTCAACATTCATCTCCACGGAGGGCCAGGTTAATTCTACAAGAACTGACTGACAGAGTGCAGAATAAACATCCACTAATCACCCCCAATTAAGGGGTTAGGATAAGAATCTCTTTGATATAACAAGATTATATTTCTGTAATCCCCCCTCTCCCTGTCTGTGACCTGACCTTGACACAGCAGGAAGTAAGGGGAGAGGGGGTGGAGGGAGGGGCCCTATGCCTGCGGTATTTATACAGACCACAGATGCCCAGCGTAGGGGATCCTGGGGACCGCCTCAGTGCAAAGGGGCCATAAGCTCTATATAAGTTATAACTGCATTTTGAGTCTTGCAGGCAGCAAAAGAAGCATTCCACAAAGTTGATACAACACTTGGGGCCTGTAGCAACGGTGCTTTAGTGCATACATGCCCTCACCCACCAAGGGCATCCGGTGGTAGCTCCCCCCTACGTGTGTGTCATACCAATCCAGGTGTAGGTGCCTGGAACAGTTTAATACAGATACGCTTCGACCCTGGCAGTACTGTGTACTGTTAGGTCAACTGGGAAGTCAGGATTGCCTTACACTGCTTGATAAAGCCCAACCGATCTGGTTGGGAGGAATGCTTGGTGCTGGTTGGCCATGGTTGAAGCTGGTTGGGAGGAGTGTAGGGGCCAGCTCTGGCTGTAAGTCCATGGCGGTAAGCCATCTGCCCTGTTCCGGTTGCACCAGCTCTCAGGGGCTGGTCAGCCGGTATAAGCTGCCCCCCTTGTGTATTATACCAGCCCCTGGGGGCTGGGATCTCCAGAAACGGGGCTGCTGGCCTTACGGCAGAGCTGGCCCCTACACTCCTCCCTACCAGATTCAATATAGGGTTCAGTATACCAGATACCCGGGACTAGTACTGAGTTGTGCCCAACCACCAAGTCTCCTCCCAGCACTAGCAAATTGAATCGTCATTCGTGTCATACCAGCCCAGGTACTGAGTTCTCGTAGTCCCCCCTTGCAGGGCAGGACCAACTCGTTTTCTCCACCAGTGTAGAGGTCGGCGGAAAATGTCCTGGAGAAACCGGGAGTTGTACCCGGGACCCTCCAACCTGCAGGCGGAAGCTCTACAGCTGAGCTACTTCCCCGTCTGACATTCTCTACCTTCCACCTACATCTGGATCGGTATAATACACAAGGGGGGCAGCTTATACCGGCTGACCAGCCCCTGAGGGCTGGTGCAACCGGAACGGGGCAGATGGCTTGCTGCCATGGACTTACAGCCAGAGCTGGCCCCTACACTATTATCAGTGCTCATCCCTCCGGGTGCCAGATCAAGCAATGGTGCCCCCTGCTAAACGTGCAACCTCGGTATTCCAGGGTAGCCGGTTGTCCCATGGGCGCGGTCATTGCCGGAGCAGAGCGAGTTCTACTGATAAGACCTAGCAGATGGGTACCAGTTGGCCCCCGAAGGGCCGCAGTAAATAGATTGGGGCTTTCTCATTGGCGAATAATTAAACCTGCTAAGTCCGTTATCCGAGGTAGCAGGTTGTCCCATGGGAGCGGCCATTGCTGCAGCTTGTTACTAGCGAGTTCTACTGATAAGACCTATCAGATGGTTACCAGTTGGCCCCCGAGAAGGCCGCATTGAATAGGGCTCAGTACTGACGCCTAGTAGGTCCGCCAATGCTTGATCTAGCACTGGGGGAGATAAGCACTGATAACAACCAGCATGATGGGTACTAGCTAGTTAGTAGTATATAATGTATCGGAACGGGACTATAGCTAACTACAGGATATTACTCACTCACGATGCAGCCAATCAGAGGCCTCCATTTGGTAGCAACATGACCTACTAAGGGGATTAGCGACCACCTCTCAGTCAATCAGAGGCCAGCATTCTGGTAACCATGGTAACATGACCTAATTAGGGGATTAGTGCAGTCATGTGACCCCTTGTTTGTAAACAACAACACGTGGTGTAGTCACGTGACCCCTTCTTTGTAAAGGGGCGGGGCTAATTATGCAAATGAGATATAAAAATTTTCGTATATTTTTTTTTTACTCCTGAATTCTTTGCAAGTGAGTGAGTGAGTGAGTAATAGATGTTTAACGCCATTTCGACAGCTAAGGTCATATTGATGGCGAGAACCTCATTACACAATTTCACAGAGGAATGTGTCAGTGCCCACGCATATGTGCACCACACACAACCCGAGGGGATAGGAAAGATGAGAAGTAGACCCTTTTAAGTGGGCTAGGGAAGCCCTCTTTCTAAGTGATGATGATGATGATGAGTTGACTAGTTTTAAATAAGATATGTATGAAATAAAACAACAAAATAAGTCATTTTCATTTTTTTTTTATTTTCATGAATCATTTTTTTATCATTTTCAATCAATCATTTTTTCTTTCGTCTGAACATTCTGCAAAGTCTCACTTTGTCAGTGTCACATTCACTGACTCTCTCCATCATACATTGCACTAGTTTGGATAAATCCAACACTATTTTGGCCAGATATAGGACCTTTGTCTGCATGAATTGTAGATGCTTACAGCACCCTGTTTCCTCTTTTTCCAAATTCTTCACATCATCCTCATTGCGAGCCTCTGACTCACCGACTGGTCGCTCAGTTTTGGGTTTTTGCTCATTTGCATGACGCATTTCTTGGGGTTTCTTGTTCGAAATGCTTCAATCAGGAAATGTATGCAATGAGGTCCACAGGTGTCTGCAGTAGTGTCTTGGAGTTGAACACGGTTTCTTTGCCACTTGAACGGAGCAGAACGGTTCAGGAAAGATAAGAACTCTGCGCTCAGTGGAGGTAAACCAAATGAATCAAAGTAGTACACCTCTCCTGTCCTCGACACGTAAAACGCCACCCAATGTTGACCTGGTAAATGTTGAGGATCCGTGTTACTCACGAAACAAGTGTCCTTGATAGGGTGCTTGGGGAAAGTGTCAAAAGAGAAAACACCTACGAAATGGTGTTTTGTGTGAATGTTATCCTTCAATACTTTGTCTATTTCAAATGTGTTCATGCACTTTCTTGTCTTCAGTTCATGTGGTAGTCTGTGATGGGATGTCTGGTTAGCCCGACGACGTTGTCGTACACCAAGTAGAGCAGTACCGTTGTGGTCTTCGCCAGACCCGCGCCAAAACTAAGCTCTACCCTTAGCTGACCTGCTTTTATAAGGCTCACTCTACACCTGTTGTGTGATCTGTCCGGAGTTAAATCCAGGGGGAACAGCGTGTAACTGTTCAGGAAATTGTCATAGGAAATGCCGCAGGAGCGTGAACCCTCGTACATCCCCGTTTCCGTGTGTAGTGCTAGGTACTCCCTCACCGCTTCCCTTTTGGCAAAGTCGGGGACGTAGGCGTCGTTCGGCACCTTCTGGTCGTTTACTATCACTTGAAGCGAGTTGCAATGTTTCAGTTCGAACGGGTTCTTGGCATAATTTCCGTTGATGGCGTCATGGTCCAGGAAACAAATCATCATGGACTTGGGTAGTTGACCTGTGTTGGAGTGTGTGTAGGTGTGATCTCTGTTGCCTGCAGGGATGGCATAGGTCGTTACCTCAACATTTCCACCACAGAATCAGCTATGACCACTCGACGCACATAGAGCTTAGCTTTGTGGATTTTGAGTTTATATGTGGTGGTGCCCGTGCTCATCAGGTAGAAACCAGGGGCAGCTTGTTTCAGAGTGAGGTTGATTTCCGTCTCTCCAGCTATGAACTTTGGTTGATGAGCTAGGTCAAAGTGGAGTCTCGCCATCAGCGAAAAGCGACCGTTGGAGATTAGTTTTTGGCGAGCCTTGAACCCTGGGTTGTCATTGGTTAAGGCATCGAAGTGACCAGCCCTGTCTTGGTGCCAACCTTGGACGTTCATGATGTTCTCCTTGACTCCTCTATCGTAGTTGAGTAAACCTTCCAGGTCAGCTCTGTAGGGGTAGGTCCCGGTGTTACCAGACACCTTGAAACCTCTGATGGAGACTTGGACATTATTGAAGAGCGAGTGAGCCAAGTTGTTCACTGGAGCCACCACTTCGTTGTCGTCCAGAGTAATTTTCGTTTAGGTCCGTGTACTCTTGGGACTTACTGATGGTGAAATTGATGTTGCTCCCCAAAGAGTTTCTCGTTTCTAGCCTGACAAAGGCTGACTTTAGGATAGTAGTTTGAGTTGGCGCTATGGTGTGCAGGTCAAGCTCAGAGAGCACGCACTCGCTGCTGTTTTTGTGTACGTAAGCCATTGTGTTCCCTCTTTACGTCGGTGGAAGACTGACGCCGGTGATCTCTAGTTCTTTTATTTATAGGTCACCTCCCTAGCGATCAAAAATGTCTCCCCTCAGTCTCTTGCAAGAACCGCTTCCTGTTTGAGGAAATCGCCTCAGACGTTTGGTCCCTGCTTTCTTGGGTGTCGCTTTTTTCCCCGGAGAGATCACTTTACCCGCACCTACTCCTCTCTGTTTCAGGCTGTTCTTGAAAGTACCTCCCTCCATCATATCGTTGGCCACACCCAAGCCAGCGCGGAACAGAGTTTTTTCCCACCGTCTTCAAAAGGGGTGTGGCCGAGCCCATGAGTCCTAAGAGGGCGTGACGGAAACCGTGACCGTTCTGGAAAGATCGTCCACTGTATACGTTGATACCGTTACCGAACTGAGCATTGTAGTAATCGCTGTATCCTTGTCGGGTGGTACCCTTTGATGAAAAGTACGGCGTTCGTTTACGTATCATGTTTGCACCTTTAACGCTCGATGGGTCTCAGATGAAGTGTCACGGTCACCTCTCCTCTCATGAATGATATGGGTCGGCCGGATCTGTCTCTTAAGTAGATGCCGACCTCGTCCAAACTTTTGGACTTCAAGGGAAAATAATCCAAATGTGGAAAACTGATAGCTTGCATTCCCCCTTTCCGCTGTCTGCTTCTGTCAACTGCGACGCAGCATAACAGAGGGACGTGCATGTCACCCACTCGTCTGTCTTGAATGGCGTCGGTGTATACGTACACAGAGTACACGTCTCCGAAGGGGTCCATGATGTAGACGCCGGTGGTCGTCGTCACGAAATGAGTCTTCACCCCGAATCCTAGAATGTGCGCCAAATGTTCGGTGATGAGGACACAAGTGTGTCTGGGCACGTTGATGGTGACACGTCTCATCAGCGAGTCGTACGAGAAGACTGCCTTTGAATTTTTCAGGAAGTTCTGACCTTCTAAATTATCTGTCAGGAGATTGTTCAAGCACTCGATGAACTGAACGTTGTTTCCCATGAAATGGGTGGCATGGGGAATATGTTCGGCAGCAATGACCGCATGCACGTTTTTCTCTCCATGTCTTGAACCATGGTGTGTGCCAGACTCATTTTTCGCCTCTTGTTGGACGTCGTCAGAAATTGATTGTATAGGGAAGATTTTTCTTGTGTCAATATGGCATACTTTGACTTCTTCCCAGGTTTCAATATCTGCTCCTCCAACTCTTTTTCTAACAGCTCCGGTGTTATTTCGTCAACAAAGTTCTCCTCTGTCCTAGTCAGAGGATTTAGTGCTTCTGATGATCTTCTGCAGGCTGATCACTCCACCATCTTCCAGTCCACCTCGGGATTTTTCTTGAAGATTTTTCTCTCATTGAAAACTCTTTTCGCCTAATCCAGTGAGTTGTGCGCAGAGGAACGATCATGATCAAGTTGTCATCTCGCACATCGCTCCATTCTGTCGGGAGGATGATTTCACTGAGAGCCGCTTCGTGGTCCTCTGATAGGAGGAGGGGTGAGTCGAAGTGGGTTCGAAAAGAGGAAAGAGTGTTTCAAAGATGTTTTCTGGAGAGGGACCGATGTCTTCGCAGATAGATCGATAGGACTATATCAATTTCACAATCAGAAAACCTGTCCTCTCATCAAAAGGCGGTATACATTAGAATCTACTAACGCTTTAATATTTCTTCTCGAGAAAAACTCAGACTTTTTACAGGATATGTGTTGTCATAACTCTGAGAGAATATTCAACACCTTCTGTCAAGAGTGTTTAGATCGTGTGCTCTGTAGAGAGTTTCATTTTGAAAATATACAGAACGCTCTAATGAAAAGCGTCATGTCCACACAAACTGAATGGCATACTTGGTATTATACTTCAGCAGATTTCAATTGTAATTTAGATGAATTGTGGACAGGGGGTATGACTAACATCATTCCTACATTTCGAAAGAACACTTGCATGAAAACCGTATACAAAGATTACACTATGTACAGTCTGGATTATGATTAAAGATGAATGTATATACTTGTATTTATATTTTGATAAAATAAAATATAAAAAAAAGTGAAATGTATTTGATATATCTCATTTACATAATTAACCTCGTCCACATAATCACATGACCACCTATTTGCAGAATTTTTGTTTACAAACAAGGGGTCATGTGACTACACCATGTGTTGACACCATGTGTTGTTGTTTACTAACAAGGGGTCACGTGACTACACTAATCCCCTAATTAGGTCATGTTACCATGGTTACCAGAATGCTGACCTCTGATTGGCTCAGAGGTGGTGATTATCCCCTAAGTAGGTCACGTTGCCATGGCAACGGGTCACGTCACCAAATGGAGGCCTCTGACTGGCTGCATCCCGAGTGAGATATATCCTGTAGTTAGCTATAGTCCCGTTCCGATACATTATATACTACTCAGGTTTTACATAATGTACCCAAAAAATTCTGCAGTGAATACAGCGACTTATCTGATTGGTCAATAGTGCAACCTGGGTCAACCCTATAGCTGGGATTATCTCATTGGCTAATAATTAATCCTGCTAAGTCTGTATAGGCGAGGTTTCATGGTATTTTTTCTTTCCTTATTCTTCTCTATATGTTTTACATTATAAAATATGTGTTTTTCGGCGTTAAAAAACTAGCTTTAGGTTTTGTACAATGGAAAAAAACGTTTCTTTGCAACGTGGCAGTCCAATCGGGGTCGTTCATAAATTACACCATGTTTTTTTTTTATTGTTTTTTGTTGTTGTTGTTGTTGTTGTTGTTCTTTTATCTACCAATTTTGACCCCCTTCATCATGCTTTTTCAAGAGAAATGTATTGGGGTTTGTACCCCCCCCCCCGCCGCACGCGTCATTTATGGATGACCCCTCGATCATTATGGTGAAAAGCCTATCACCACACAGTTCTCAGAACTGACTCAAATGCAAGAGCGACGCTGTTCTACGAAATAATTGGTGGATTGGAAAGTAGCATATGAGAGTGTCTAATAATAGAATGAGATACAGGTATAAGTCAAACCATAGCGTTGTTTGTAATGCTTACGCTTTACATTATATTTCTGCTTAAGGTGGCTGGCGGGAATTGTTAGTTCATCATTTGGACACCAGGGGTCTCTGTTGTACATTGACTTTATGGAAAGATGAGATGTGCAAAAAATGGATGCTTGCCATGGATTTGAACCCAGGATCTTCTGTGAGTAAGGCGGAGACATTACACATGAGCCATGGGGGCTGCTATGTGTGACCACCTAGAAAAGAATGTATAACCTAGATGTCACTATTCTAACCATATCCTTACATTTATTATTTCAATCATCATAAATATTAGAAATATGCCTGGGACCATATGTGAATATTGCATCTACTGCAAAGATATGCTTAATATCTAAGTGCTGAAGAAGTTATAACAAAATTTGATTACTTTTGGATATGAATCCAAGGATTTATGTGACAAATCACTATATGATCCTATATGGGGTTGAATCTTCTGTATCTCAAAAAAATGCATGGGACACCCCTATTATTTTTGCACATATGAAAAGTTCAACTTATATTTAGACTTTGGTGAGAATATGGCGAAGATCTAATTACTTTAACTCTATCCCTGCCAGCCACCTTAATTCTTGGTTTGTATTGTAGCAGCATTTAACGGAAGTTATTCTTCACTTCTTGCAATACACACAAAGAAGAAAAAAATGCATGCCCGCTCTTCTGGACAACAGCCGAATTACCATGTGTTGATAAAAGGTTAAGTAAACAAGATATTACACCAAAAAATACTGTTTCTGGCAAAACGTTACCCACGTGGCAAAGAAACCCCTTTCTTACGTTGAAAAACTTATAGAGAAAAAACACGTTTGTATTGTAACAAACCAAATAAATTACATTTCTTTATCATGGAATATACGCTTCTTTCCTAACTGGGTAATATGCCTACATAAAAAAGAACTTTTCTGTTTCTCGAACTACCGTAAAACCTCGCGTTTAAGACGCGTCCTCTACGCCAAACAAATGCCTTGTGCGTCTTATAGGATTTCTTCAAGTTGGGGGTGCATCTTATACGAGGGGTAATTTTACTATAGAACAGTACTGGATTTACAAAATTGAGCCTTAAAATGTGCATCTTATACGCTAAAATGCATTTGCTATCTCCCTTCAATTGTTCCTTTGACTTTTTACTTTTTTTCTTTCGTTCTTTGATAAAAATAGTCTAAGTTTGGATGCAGATTAGATGCGGCTATCACAGATTGGTCACGGAGAGTGATATGTACGGGGAGGGAGGGGGGGGGGGGGCTTACAGTTGTGACAGTCACCAGTATGTCCAGGGGCAAAATGAACATGCAGGGTCGCGTGCGTCTCACGTGATCAGGGCGTGCAGCGTCTCCACATACACTCTCCTCCCATATACACAGTTTTAGGCTTTGTAAAGATGGAACCCAAAAAACCAAAACGATTGGAGGAGGTCAGTATACGTACCATTGAAGGTCCGGAAAGCTTTGCATATGTAGCTAAGAATTTCAGGATGCCATATAAAAGCCCCTGACAAAATTATACTTTGTTAAAGTATAATTGTATATTTCATAAAGAGGTTATAGTCATATTTTGGTATTATTTTGTCCTCAACCATCACGTGCATGTATTGAAGTTTACTTCAATATGACCAGGTATGCCAATACGAAGGAATTTTATTACATTCCTTATTGTTTAACGATCATTTCGGTTTTTGAATTTTGAAGATGCGCACATAAATTCATGGATATTTTAGGGCTAAAAATGTGGAGCAATGTAGACAGGATGTGCTGTCCTATTTATATTGCATGAGCGAGGCAGAGGTGTACAGGGCGTGGCGTACGGGATATCACATGTATACGCCACACCCGTGGGCATACAGGGTTCAGTGCTTTAGATATAGGAGTTCCATATACTTTGTTCTTGTTATAGGTAGAATAAAATAAATATGGCCTGCATACCTATTATGGTCATGCGAGGATACGTAGATTTGAAGGGGAAAAAATGAGATGTAAAGTAGGGCACATACATATGATATCAAAGCTGCCATACAGCATGCATTATGCTACATGTATATGGATTGCGCCGGGTTTCAATCAATAAGATTGTAGAGTCAAATGAAGAAAAAAAAAAACCTTTGGCGAGAAAGCAGAAGAGCTATTGATTCTCTAACAGTGCGCAGCATTTATGGTTGGGCTGCTTGTCCACAACTCACGCTGTCCTATGTCACAGCAGAGAACTCAGACCCCAAACAAATGGACATGTATATACCGTAATTGCTCGTTAAAACACAGCAGTCTCAAATAAACAGAGGGTTTCCTTTTTTTAATTTTTGATAATCTTTACTTGTGACCCCCCCCCCCCCCCCCCCAACCCAATCCCTCTTAACAAGACCCAAGATAAACGCAGTGGGACGCAGGTCCTGTCAATTAATTACAAGCACAATTAAGGGTTACGGGAAATTAGAGTTTAAAAGCGGAGGTGCGCTTCAACGGGAAATTACCGTACGGTAGGTATACATGCACATGTAAATACCCCCACCACCACACACAGACACATACACACACACGCATGTATACCTTGACCACCCTGGAGGCTATATAAATGCCTACGTGCCCATTATTGTCTCCACAGCTGGTCATCGCGCATTACTCTACGTAGCGTCCGAGGAGCGTCTCTCACGGAAAAGTCGTCTGCTTTTGCAGAAACCAGCGTCTTGGTGACACATTTAGACTTAACACGATCAGACCCATTAAAGGCATTGGTTTTGCATATATTAGTTCACTTGCAGCACATATTTGTGGCTAGAACTTTGCATAATTTTAAGCACATCTGCCAACAGACCTATCTGTAGCAGGCTGACTGAGGTCTATCCTAAGTAATTATAGTGATATAGATAAAAAACAACAACAACTGAATCCACATTTAGGAAAACTGTGTGAGTCCAGCAAACCCACATTTGAAATACCCATAGAGGGGTACATGTACCATTCACGTATCAATATTAACATCACCATTCAAGTTTACGACCAGGAGTATATAGTCAGCATTATGCAGAACACGATGGCTAGTTTGTTTGTCAGGCCTTCCTTCCCAAGGCCTTATCGTTATCATGAGGAGGATCCACCCAGTAACAAGACAGGAGCCCGCCAGGTACGTGCACATATCTATATACATGTAGATGTGTATTATGATAAGGCATCAACTATTGCTTGTTCCAAGTAATACATTAAAAGTCATAGGTAGGGCATCTTTTCACTGTTTTTGTTTTTGTTGTATTTATTTAGGGGGGGGGGGCAATTTAATTTGTTGTTATTATTGGCTTGGCTGGTGAAAAAAGCATTAATAGCAAATGCCAATAATAGAAAGCCAGTGTTTTCCCTGTTTAGCCAGGCAGGGTAGGATTATAGGCCCTATACCTGAAAGTGAAATAGTTTCTGTGCTTTAATAATTAGTACAAAACTGTATATTACTTTATCCAACAAGTGTAGGATTGGGGCCCTATTGTTTTACCCATAAATTATGTAGAGTTAACTCTTAAAAGGACCGCATATACCGCTTAATGCATCGTTTCCTTCGTTTACCATGATGCATTTATGCAGTTCTGTTGAGGGCCAATAAGAGATGCATTCAAGTAGCATTCACAAACCCCACCCCCTCAAAAATACAGGGGAAAAGGTTAGGGGACGGGTGTGGTGCGCATTAGACGGTTGTCAGAATAGCGCCTTGTAACTTTTGGATTAACATGTGGATTAAGGTTAATCAAATTATCTCCACCCCCTCATAAGTGTTAACCACTCATCCATTATCAAACATGTGGCTTAATTTACATATCATGGCCTTGACAAGCTCACATACATGTACATGTACATGCACACAGGGAACACCTTACTGGTGTTTACATATCATGACCTTGACAAGCTCACATACATGTACATGTAGTGCACACAGGGAACACCTTACTGGTGTTTACATATCATGACCTTGACAAGCTCACATATATGTACATGTACATGCACACAGGGAACACCTTACTGGTGTTTACATATCATGACCTTGACAAGCTCACATACATGTACATGTACATGTACACAGGGAACACCTTACTGGTGTTTACATATCATGACCTTGACAAGCTCACATACATGTACATGTACATGCACACAGGGAACACCTTACTGGTGTTTACATATCATGACCTTGACAAGCTCACATACATGTACATGTACATGTACACAGGGAACACCTTACTGGTGTTTACATATCATGACCTTGACAAGCTCACATACATGTACATGTACATGCACACAGGGAACACCTTACTGGTGTTTACATATCATGACCTTGACAAGCTCACATACATGTACATGTACATGTACACAGGGAACACCTTACTGGTGTTTACATATCATGACCTTGACAAGCTCACATACATGTACATGTAGTGCACACAGGGAACACCTTACTGGTGTTTACATATCATGACCTTGACAAGCTCACATACATGTACATGTAGTGCACACAGGGAACACCTTACTGGTGTTTACATATCATGACCTTGACAAGCTCACATACATGTACATGTACATGCACACAGGGAACACCTTACTGGTGTTTACATATCATGACCTTGACAAGCTCACATGTATACATGTACATGTACATGCACACAGGGAACACCTTACTGGTGTTTACATATCATGACCTTGACAAGCTCACATACATGTACATTTAGTGCACACAGGGAACACCTTACTGGTGTGCATTGCATCATCATACAACATGTGTTGGAGGGGGATGTGTCTTCACCAATAATTAATTGATAACCACTTAATTGCACATGTATACATATATTAACATATGTCATTGTAAGCTATTCAAAGTTGTAAACAAGATAGGCCTTTGAAGAACATGTATACCTATACAATACATAGGGTTGGCCTATATTCACTGTATGGCCAGCGCCCAAAGACTAACAGAGTCTATTATCAGAAAATCAAACTTTGACAATACTCAACATTTTGTATAAACTCTAATGGTAAATGGTAACAACCGTCTCCTAGGAATCCACAAACAGATCACATTTCTCTTTCCTTTATCTCCCTTTCCTCATACAATCCTTGATTGTTCAATCACATGTACTGGTTTTAATCCTTCCCCAGACTTAAATTTGGGATGCTCTCATTGTTGCTAATTTTTCTTACACATTCTACTAATTATGTTACTACCTAACACGATATTAATCCCTCTCTTCCCCCAGGTGTACCCTACTTACCATGAAGAGGACCCACCCAGGTCCAGCTCCACCTACCCCATCTATGACGTCATGTCTGCTAAGTCCCTCCAGGGGGCAGCAGCCATCTTCAACCTGCTGTGCTGCATAGAGAGCACCTTGCCTGCCACCATGGACTTCAATGAGAGGTAGGTGTTTTTTGTTTGTTATATAATCATCTAGAAGTTTATTAGATATTATCCAAAATTAACTCACATTGCATTGTTTGCCCTTAAACCCTTTGGGGCCCACTAGAGCATTAATGCATCATGCCCACTGGTCGGCATGATGCATGAATGCAGCCCTAGTGAGTAACTTCACAGGGCTACATTCATGCATCAGGACAATCTTATGGGGTTGATACGCTCCCGGAGGGTCGGCATGATGCACCAATGAAATGCTGGCAATCGGACTCACCAGCACTTTATCGGTGCATTACGCAGATACCCTCCTGCATTGATCAGTGGCCCTTAAAGGGTTCATTTTCATTTGTTGCCATGCGGCCAAAAAAAATAAAGGTGTGTTTTTAGTGATTTGATAAGGTAGGGTCATTAGGTCGGATTTTTTTTAAATTTTTTTTTATAGGAAATGTTAGGGCACATATCAGTGGATGTATCAAATTCTTTGATTTCATTGTAAAATAATGATGGGAAAATGACAACTGTGAGAGAGGGGAAGAACAAGAAAAAGATACAGGAAAAATGAGTCAAAATTCATCAAAATCACAAAAAAAAGTTTTTTTTTGCCCGTTTTGCTAGGGTCGGTCGGGTTACTGGAAACAAACCTCTTTTTTCTTATTTGGCCTGATGCAGCAATGTTGCACCGGCAAGTAAGCCACTCTCCCATGGCGCATCATGCTGATCCGTGAAAAGTGCATCAATCCGATACGATCAACATGATGCATGAAAGCAGCACTGGCATGCACAGTGGCATTTTGCACGATCGCATTATCACATAATAGGCTCACAGACACTTGGACCTTTAATGGCAATAGATTTGAGCCATTTCTGAGCACTCAAGCGATTAAAGAGCCAATTACTGAATCATATCTAGAAAACTGAAACCCTATAGGTGAGGCTCCATTTTTTGGTACATTCTCACCTAATTCTACCACTATAGTGCCTAAGGTATAGGGTGTTGACATTCCTATATTGTAAACATGAGATTCAAAATTGTAAACATGAGATTTCAGGGTTATTTTATGGGTGATCTCTCTCCTTGTGTGCCATATTTACCAACTAACCTGCACCTGCACAGACTCTGTGATTGGATGGGAGTTCAATATGTAAACATCAACACAGCAAAATATAAATAACAACACAGCAGTCACACAGATCGCAGGGTCTTGTACTGTAAAAATCAAACCTGTCTGATATTGAGTTGCAGAGAGTCATCAGTATGAAAGTCTGCAATATTTACATTAGGTCAACTTGATTTAGTAAACAAAAACATCTTTTGGCAATAATAATGTGACTGAGATTGTACACAAAGCCTTCCCCACATAAACAAAAAGCTCTCTGAATCTTCTATTTACACCTTGAAATAATAACAAATACCACTCTTTAATCTGTGTTTGTGTCTGCTTTTGTGAGAATAGCTCCGATTTTTGGCAAAAATCGCGTAGTGGAGCCTCACCTTATAGGTCTCCCCCTAACTCCCTCAGTGGACTATTGGAGAACTAATCTATTGTCCGTGTCAGTCGGTGCGTTCGTGGTACAGTTTTCTGACTAGATCCAGTGCATTGTGGGTGGGGGTGACCTCGAACGCTAACTACCCCACCTCAGCTGGTTCTCTCCTCCCTCTTCCACCCCAGCCAGGTCTGGCTAGGTACCAGTCCTTAACTACACCTGGGAGCAGAGTAAGTTCACTACAGGATCAACATTGACCCACATGAGACAGACCAATAGGGGATGGCCTTACAAAATAGCCCTCGGCCGTACTCTGAACGCACCGCACGGCTCCCGATGCCACCTAGTGAGTGTTTCATGAAACAAAACCGTTTGGCTAGCTACCGATAGTTTTATCAGAAGAAAGTTTTATTCTATATACATGTATACATGTACATGTAATGAAATTTCTATATATAGGTGGCAGACTGGCTATACACTGAAAATATTAGGCTTAAATATGTATGCTCAAGTGATCACCTTTAATTGCTCAGGTAGCAGGAGTTAGTGAATGATTATTTTGTCATTAAATAAGACTTTTGCATAAATTTATATAATTATCCCCTACTCTCCCAACGACCAAGCACTTATTTAGGGCACTTACATCTGACTTATGCCCTGTCGAGGCATACATGTAAATGTTTGTATTATGCATATCAACTAGTCCCACTGGTTATAAATATAGTTTGAATGAAAGAATTTGACCAAATAATCTTTTTGATTGATTAAAATTCCAGTGTGATGGTATTTCTCTCTTCATCCATCTTTAACACTGATGATTAAAAGGATTGTCGATACAAAATCAATATAGCTCACAAAGTGAGCATTGCATATTCCATTGATGTATACTAGGGCCCCCTGGTGGCAGAAAACATAATCATTTGAAGTGATGATTTTAGGTCATCATCATGATTGCCTCACGTCATCAATAGGGAAAGACGGCCCAAACCCATCAATAGTGATCACCTGGTATACTAGTATTCTATCAAGGAGCCACCACCATTTCGCCTACCACACTGAACCCCCCTGCCATTGTGTTGCAAACTCATTCTCAAATCAATCAAAAAGTGTGAACTGTCTAATCAATGTCATTGAAGAATAATGATGAAATCGGAAGAAAAATGATGAAATGGAAAAGAAATTCATCTAATGCAATAAAAAAAAACATGGCGGAAATGGGAAATGGCATTCAGCAGCTACTACTTCATTTTCAAAAACCGATAAAATGAAGGTTATCTGATACCCGCAGTAGATATCATGAACTCCATATAGGACGTGTAGACTTCTACATTATTCTGAATCCCTATCACACATGTAACTTGACAGCCCACCAGGCCGGTATTGTGTAGCAACATTAGCTTATAATAACACCAAGAGCACTGAGATCAACTACTGATCCAGGCAGCATCCTGTCGTCTCTTTGGAGTTAACTATACACCATGGTACAGCAGTGACATCAGCAGTCCCATTGTTGTCAGCCTCGTCACTGATGAGGAGACTGATTAGAACAGGGCACTGTGTGAATGAACAGAGCTGAAACTTCCAAGTAAGTAGTTCTCAACCCTTTAATTTAACCCTTTAAGGGCCGCTAATGCACCATGCCCGTACACATGCATAAGTCGTCATGAATGCAGCCATGGCGAGTAACTCGCAAGGGCTACACTGAAAACCTACAACTCCAGAAACTAATCAATACTGATCACTTTAGGGTGCTCAAATTGACGCAGACTGGGGGGAGTACCCTTTCATCATTAGGGTGATCAATAGTGATTACCTAAAATCACCATACTGATTAGTTTTTTTCACGTTCTTGGATTGATAACACTGGGTAGTCAATATGATTTCTTTATAATTTTATTGTTGCTCAAAAAATAGAATAATAGTTTTGGGTTACCCCCCCCCCCATCCCCCATAATTAAGGCACTGCTCCTCAGAAATGGTGCTTCATATATAGACACAGGTGTACACATGTTATGGCATTAACTGTCAATTCCTATACTTATCATAGGATATTTGTTACATAAAAGGTGTCTATGGTCTAAATATTCCTATTTATGCTTATTCACTTTTACAACATACCCCTTGTTACAAAATGAAATTTCATATAACATCTCTCTAAACATATATAATTATGTTGATGGCTAGATGGCTATTTGTAACATGACCATGACATAACAGTGTTATCTATTGTATGACATAATCAAAGTATTGTATAGTAGGGTTCCCTGGTGGGAGAAATATAGGGTGATCAAAATGATGACTTTCTTTCATCAATGAGGAATAATGACCTAAAGTAAAGACCGCTAATTAGGGAATAATGCACGGGGCATGGCTGTGGGAGTGCTCTACACTGTATTGAGACATCGAGGGGCCTTATAGGCAGCCATGACCAAGTGCATTATTCCCGTTATAACACAGAAAAATAACCCATCAGCCACATGACAACATATGAATACCAATTGTGAAGTCTAAATATGAGATGAAGTTGACCTCCTGTGCTGGGAGTGCATTATCCATCTAGATAATGCACGGTCAATCAGCCAATCAGAACGCAGCATTAAGGATAATGCACTATGACTTTGCCCCAGCTGTGTTATAATGCATCATAACATATTTACATTGTATCTTCTCTAAATCTGATAATTGCATTACGATATTGTCATCATAGGATGCAGGATGGCAATGATGCTCCCCAGCCAAAATGTTTCTTATTTCAAAATAATCAGCTCAGCTCAGTTTGAAAATGTTTTTATTGTTCAAACAATCATACAGTAATTATCGTAAGCTATTCATGGTGACCAATGCGGAAAGAGAAAATATGAGCGAATAACATAATAATCAGATAACTTTCAAGTCAACAAAACAGGAAAATCTTACATGGCAAACAAGAAAAATACCCGATAAAGGGTAGTTCTGACCATTATATCTATACAGATAATCCAATCATTGTACTTATGATTCTACATGTGGATTAAGGATATTTAAAAAGTCTGTATTCAGAGAGCAGCTTGCACTTAGCAATTGGACATTACATCATCCGCCATGTAAAACTGATAAAAGAGTAGGTTCAAATGAGTGATAACACTATAATATGAAAGGTATAACATCTGAATACTTGAGCCTCAAATTGATGGTCTCTTGCTATGTTGCTACAATGTATATACACCAGAGGTACAAGCAGGCTAATCTGATTGATCAACTAAAGTGGCCATATATACCGGTGTAAATATCATAATGATGAAAGACTCACGAAGTCACTTAAGTTTTAGTTTTAGCAGGGGCGTAGGAAAAGGGGGGGGGGGGCAGGGGGGCCTGGGCCAATAATGAGGAGGTTCCCTATATAAGCCTATATAAAATGTAGCAGCCCCCCCCAACCGAGACCCCTGGGCCCCCCAATAAAAATTTGCTTCCTAGTTTATTTTTAGTGAATTTTAGTTCATTGTTATTAAGCAAAAAAAAAAAAATAAAGGTGTGTTTCCAGTAACATGACTTGATAAGGTAGGGTCGGTAGGTCATCTATATAGGAAATGTTAGGGCACATATCAATGGATGTACCAAATTATTTGATTTCATTGTAAAATAATGATGAAAAAATGACAACTGTGAGAGAGGGAAAGAACACGAAAAGGATACAGGAAAAATCCCCAAAAAGTAATGAAAAATTTCTTTAAAATATGAAAAAAATGAGACAAAATTCTTCAAAATCACAAAAAAAGAAGTTCCCCTGTTTTGCTAGGGTCGGTTGGGTTACTGGAAAAAACCCCCTTTTTTTTTTATTTGGCCTTAGTCCAATTTTCCATAGAAATATCGTAAATTATGATTGCGTCAGTCTTTCGAAACCAGCACTTCTCTGAGAGTCTAGAGTGTGATATGATTTTGATATCAGTCTTGTTTATCTTATAGCAGAGCGGGAGCAATAACAGAAAAAAAAACCTTTGCTCATAGTATCAACATTTCATGTAACAGTTGTTGTGTTCCCAGGCCACTTGACTTCAAGTGTCCTTCAAACTTCAATGTCAGTATAATCGGGGGCTAATTCCCTTTAATAATTATACAAAACAGCTTTCTCATCACTGGGAGTTGGAATTTTCTTCTTTTTTCCCTCAATAAAACTGCGGGTTGGGCATAGAATTAGCAAAGGTGCGTAAACGGTAGCATAGTAGCTACAGCGATGACCCTCACCCTCTTCCTTTCCCCTTTAGACATGTTTTGGTATATATGTTGCCATTTTATCCCACCAGAGAGATTGCGGTGATGAGAGAGAGATATTGGGAAGGAGGGGGGGGGGGAGAAAACGAATGAGATAGAGAAAAGGGGAGAGATGGGTAGATAATTACATAGAAAAAAAAAGAGAAGGAGAGAGATATGTGGAGAAAGATTAACAGGGACAGAAAGAGAGAGAGAGAGAGAGAGAGAGAGAGAGAGAGAGAGAGAGAGACAGACAGACAGACAGAAAGAGAGAGACAGAGAGACAGAGAGACAGAGAGAGAGACAGAGAGAGACAGACAGACAGAGAAAGAAAGAAAAGGAAAGACAGAGACAGACAAAGAGACAGACAGAGACAGAAAGACAGAGACAGACAGAGAAAGACAGAAAAAGAAAGAGAGATATCGGTATCACGTAGCATCACCCCATGTTTTCATAGGTTAAGTACAGTTAAGTGCATTGTACAGGTATCGTTATCCACGACACTTTATAAACATGCTATCTATTCTTAACCACACATCAAGTCCACCCAGCTGCCGATTCACACGCGGTGAACGTCATGAGGCCTACACACTGATGGTGGTGAGGTGACGTCTGTGTGTGTGTGTGTGTGTGTGTGTGTGTGTGTGTGTGTGTGTGTGTGTGTGTGTGTGTGTGGGGTGGGGGGCATATCTCACATAACCATTTAACGGCCACTGATGCAGAACTGCCAGGAGTACATCATTCCCATTGGTCGTCATGATGCACCAACGAAGTGCTGGCGAGTTTGCGCGCCAGCACTTCATTAGTGTATCAATCCTGGAGGGTTGGCATGATGCACAAATGTAGCCAGGCAAGTTACTCGCCAGTGCTGCATTCATGCATCATGACAACCAATGGGCATGGTACATTGATGCATCAGCGGACATTAAAGGGATAAGATCCTATTATGGTTCTTGGGAAAGAAAAAAAAAAAACACATTTTTGTAACGTTTGTGAGTTTTTGAAAACCTGTGTGAAAAACGTTTGCTGGCATTAGAAAACAGACGTTTATTTAAAGTTCAGAGAAAAAACTTTAAAAAAAGTTTGTTAGATACACTCTTACGTCAAAATTATGTTGTTTTTTTTGTGCACAGTACTTGCTATGTTTAAAAAAAGCGAAGAACCCAAACTTTGTTGTTTTTCTCTAGGTAATAAAAAATAATGTGTTTATTTTTTCTGCATGACAAAGCATAGTACATGTATATACGGCCCATACAGAGTTAGATTACTCCAAGACGCCCCGTGTTGAGATGAACACACTGCTATACAATAACCTGCTTTATAATCAATAGTTCCATTTCAATGACACTTAGACCTATAAGTTGTTAATCTCGATCACCTTGTTTATTACTTATGTAAAGAGTGACACGACATGTGACGATCTACAAACTTTAAAAACACCTTATGGGCCCATCCATAAATGACGTCACACTTTTTTTACCATCTACCCTCCCCTTTCGTCACACTTTTACTACAGAAATGTATACGGGACAGAGCCATTGCTAGTACCAAACAAATTAGCTAGGTGGCTTATGTAGTCGGGTGCTAGATCAGCAGCTGGCCTCTTTGTACAGTTTACTTTGGTGGGCCCTTACTGATAGTCTATATGAAGCTATATTCTAAAAGTCTATACATTTGGATAGCAAATACTTTAAACTTAAACAATGTAAGCTTTACATAGACTGAGTAGTTCAAATACAAGAGAAATTAAACTTTAAAAGTTTTCTTAGAGGGCCCATATAATCCAGGCTGAGTAAAACCAAGCCATTGTCTCCCTATCAGGCTAATCCCCTCCATTCACACCTAAAACAATGGACAGGTACTTAAGGTGATTAAGGTAGAGGCAGGGGCAGCTTATCAGTCTTATCAATTCCCATTGTTTTCTGTTGGTGGAGGGAAAGATAAGAGATTAACCCATAATCTTCTGCCAGATCCAAGATGGCCGTCAGGGGCCAATTACACAACTGATTTTAAGATGGCCACCTCCATACAGGAATGGCTCTGTTCTCTATAGGACGCATGGACCCCCCCCCCGCCATGTGACGTCATTTATGGATGGTCCCTTTGGTTTGTACCGGATCTAGGCCTCCCCAGCCGTGTCTTGTTCAAACAGGTCAGCTTTATGCAGGTGAAGATGGGTCTCTGCCCGTGAATATGACATGGTATTGTGGCCTTTTTTTAATCGACATGTGACATGGGCCTTAATGACAAGGTAGAAAAAATAAGTGTCACTCTGAAATGGCATTGGATAAAAAAAAATGTGGCAGTTTTAGACGCACTCCACTCTATAGTTTAGGTTCTATTTGGCTCATATCCTTTTCAAAATCCTCAACACTGACATTTCTTTTTAGATGGAAGTGACACAAGCCTGCACCTGTTAGCATAGCCCTGTCCTTTATCAGGATGTTGATTCTTAGTATGGACCTCTTATCACCCACTTATACATCTCCTCTGTCAGTCATGGGGACGAGAATAGATCACCTTTATTTGATTAAGGTGAATATATAAAATGCTCTCTTTTCTGTTGACCTTCTACAAACCCTGAAGCTAAACTTCGTAACTCTCACAAATACCGCAAGCTCACACCCAGTGAAATATTTGTTTATTAAAATAGATATTGTTATGGAGGTGGACGTTGCTATTGACTGTCTTAACCCTTTAAGGACCGCTAATGCATTAATGCATCATGCCCATTGGTCGTCATGATGCATGAATGCAGCCCTGGTGAATAACTCGCAAGGGCCGCATTCCAGTATCATACCGACCCTATGGAGATCATACAGTCCCGGAGGGTCGTCATGCCGCACTAATGAAGTGCTGGCGAGCAGACTCACCAGCACTTCATTGGTGTATCATGACGTCCAATGGGCATGATGCACTCCTGCATTATTGGCTCGTATAGGGTTAATGTCAGTAAATTTAAATGTAGAGGTGGGCCTATATGCCACTAGCTGGTCTGGAGCTGGTTCCCCTGACACACACTGATAAGAACTGAGAAGATGGGACCAGCATGTCCCTGGAAGTGGGTGTTAACCAGCTGGACAAGGTACCCATCATGGTATATCTTATCAGTGGATTTTAGCTCAACCAGCGAAATTCAAGATGGTGGATCCACTAGGCCTCCATACTGAGTCTTATACCATAAAGGTAGGCCTACTCATGTACCATATCCTCCCTTGTCCGACACATGCAATAATGTAGGCTACCTGGTCACCTTAATTCTGGAGATACACACATAGGATAATCTTCGGGCATTAGGGAGGATCATTCTTTCTACGTGGTTGCTATAATTTCATCTTGTAAAGAAAATGAATTCCAATCTTAACAAGATTGCACCGATCGAATTTTGTTTTATTCATATTTTTCTTATTGTCATTCATCTCAAAAGCGACATGACCTGCCAGACAAATTTTGGCAGCGATACTACAATGGATGCAAGTTAAGTAATAATTCAATCAGAATGAATGCATGCTGGCGAACTACTCACTTGCACTGCATTAGTGCATCATGCTGAGCGATTGAGAGGATTAAGGACCCGATATATGCCGGCATGATGCACCAATGAAGTGATGGTGAATCTGCTCTGTAACACTTCATTGGGGCATCATGCCGATACTTTAGGGGTTCATTAAACAGATAGGGTCGGCATCAGTGCCTTATCCACCCTTATATAGGATTCACAACATACCTTAAAGGGTTACGGCCCTATGCCCCGTAAAAAGGATTGAAAAGAGCAGTTCAGCATAATGCATTGAGCAATTGCATTGAGCAAAAGATCATGCATTCTTTCTGGCCCAGAATGGTCAGAACTATTCCATTGTATTATGTATCTCTTCTCCAGATCCCAAATAAGCTTATAAGGTGACAATACCTGGAGTTATTGATGGGTAGGTGTGCCAAGGGCTGAATATGTACATGTACAAACACACGGACATTAATCATTTGGCTTGTGTTACAGTACATGTACATACAGTGTCAGGGTTCGTGTGACCCCTATGTCTGTGTCATGCCATCCTTTGTGATCTTTTTCACTTCACTTTGGGTGAAAATTTCATTTTACCATATATTTTGGACTTCAATGTCTATCTTTGTCAGAAAGAAAGAGAGTGACAATGATAAAGAGAGAGAGAGAGAGAGAGAGAGAGAGAGAGAGAGAGAGAGAGAGAGAGAGAGAGAGAGAGAGAGAGAAAGAAAGAGACGGACAGACAGACAGAGACATTGAATTAGCTATTAAAAATGAATACAATTTAATAATCATGTACAAAACATGTAGAGTACACTTTAGGTATACTGTAAATAGTAAATGCTGTACATCTACAGCAATTGTTCCAGTAGATTTTGCTGTAGGTCTACAGCAACTGACTTGCTGTAAAGGTACAGCACCATCTCCTGTTGAACTACAGTAACTTCTACTGTAAATCATACTACTGTTGTTGAACAGCAAAAGTTGCTGGCAACAATTGTTCCAGTAAAATTTGCTGTAAATACACAGTAGATTGTAATTTGCTGTAAATGTACAGAGGATTTAATGTTTTGGTCATTACATTTTGGTTGGCCTGACCAAGTAGAGATATGTAGTTGGGCCATCATAATAGCCAGCTATGTAGCATCATTTATGACTAAATGGGTGTTTAACTAGTCATTGAGTATCCCACCCATGTCACAACAGGCAAGTGTGGTGTATTACACCAGCTTTGCAACCAGCACTTTAGATACACTAGGAACTTGCTTTGAATTTAAACCTCACCTATGTGCCTCAAGGACACGTCGAGGGTGAGAGGTCCCGTGGCGTGAAACCCGGACCCGTACACTAGAGGGAGCTGGGGGGGAGTGAGAAAGAAAAAAAAAGAAAAGAAAAAAAAACACAAAAAAAACACAAAAAAACAAACAACAAAAAAACAACAAAAAAAACAACAACAACAAAAGAAAAAAAAAAGAAAGGAAAAAGTACAGTATATCGGTTATGGTGTGAACAAGGTGTATCATGTGATTGGGTCATCTTACCTGTGTCACCGAACCAGGGAGCAGGACAATAGCCCAGTGCATCGTAGTGCTATCTGGCGTATCCACTCCTAGGGGTCACAGACGAGAATTTTACCGAAATGTTGGCCTGCGTTTGGTCAAGGGTGCAAGGCCTGGTCCCCTTCCAGAAGTGGGCGGGGGGTACCAGCCGGCACCCATGTCCATGGGCGGTGCGATACAGTACACCGCGCCGTGGCAGGCCATAATCGGTATGGTGATAGGCACCGGGGCCCAGGTGGGGGGAGAGACCGGGGTGTGGGGGAGGAGGATCGAAGTGGAGTGAGGGGGGGGGGGTGTCCTACTCGAGTGGTATGGTGATCATCTCAGTAGGAGGTGGTGAGGGGGTAGGGTGTTTTCGGGGGGAGTTGAAGGGAGTTTGGTCTAATGTCTGGGGAGGATGTGGCGCATTTTCATCAGGGACTTCCCATATGCATTGAAGCCAGTGCCATCACAACCTATGTCTCCCCAGAAGGCGTCCTTCACTGTGTGTATGATTGGTCTGGAGCCCGATTCCAGCAGAGCATTCCTGAAACTGGGCTGGCTCCGCCATCGCTCCATAAGGATGTCCTCTAGGAGCAGGCGTCTTGTGGGAAGGTCCATCAGACTATCCGGGATCTTACCTTTGGACTTTGCTTGGCTGGGAGTGGTAGCCATAAGCACTTCATGGGCTTGGCCGATTTCCCCTACCCTCATGCATTTCTCATAGTGGTAGGCATGTTCAGCAGTGCTGAACCATCTGTAGCCCCAGATCAGGGGGGCCGGGTAGAACATGGATAAGATGTGTCCATGTCCAGCCACCTTCAGAGGCGGAGGGGGGGAGGGAATTGGGTTTTTGGGTACAACCGACACTCCCAGTTGGTGTCGAATTGATTCGACCACCTGTAGCTTGGCCTTAAGGGTCAGATGGACCCCCTCATTTACCTTTAAATACTGGGAGCAGTGACCATATCTACGCTCGAGTATGGACACCAAGCTTCCTAGTGTAGACGCGCTACCGACTGCGCCACGCCTCCCGACTACACTAGGAAGTATGGACACCAAGCTTCCTAGTGTAGTCGGGAGGCGTGGCGCAGTCGGTAGCGCGTCTACACTAGGAAGCTTGGTGTCCATACTCATATTTACTTCCAAGCCACAGGAAAGGTGTGTGTGACAAAATGTAGAAGTTTCTGCTTTAGTTTATATAGTTTAATGAAGAGTTCCACATGTTATCAAACTAAAATACAATATGTTCACTCTTGCAAATTATTCAACTATGTGACACATTTCACTTCCTTTTCATAGATGAAAATAGATTCAGCTCTGAGTAAAAATTATCTGCCAAAGAGATACTAAAGCCACCTGGTGCCAAAGCACAGAACCACAATGTCTACAGCAGTATTTGCTGTAATCCTGCATCTACAGCAAAACACTCAGTAACTGAACAGTGGGTGTTGCTGTATTTGGGGCTACAACAAATATATGAGAGTATATCTGCAGCAACACTTGCTGTAATGTTGTATTTACAGCAACAAAGTTGATACTTGTACAGCAAAACCTGCTGTATTTTAGATTACAGCAACTTCTACTGTATGATCACAGCAAAATTTGCTGTATGTATACATCAACTTTTTACAGTATAGTATAGCTACTTGAGGTGAAAATAAATTGTCTCCTATTTACATGAATTACGGCTTATCAAGAGTCACGTTTAAGAGCCCCAGGGCAATTCCATGGAAGGCCAAGAAAAAAAAGAGACATTTTTCCCATTGGTTTGGGTACCAACTGTGGTACAGACCGTACCAACTGTGGTACCGACCCCGCAGAGCGGTGGCTGCCGACACATCTGTGAGAGAAAAAAAGGGTGGGTTATGAATGAATTACATCTTGAGATTAGGGGGCTGTTAATGAATATTATAACTTGCATGGAAAGGAAATAACTTGAAAGTCCATATTATCACTCCAGTGATGTGAAATTCCTGAATACTATTATCAAGGAACCATAGTTAACATGAGAGAGGCCCAAAAAATGGGGGCTGTTGTCAGACTTCTTCATAAAAGGGGGGCTGTAAAAATTAAGTTCCATTTTAAGGGGTTGTGAAAGTGAAAGGGCCAAAAGGGAGGGGCTGTAGTTTCACAGTTGGGACCTACAATCAGAGAGTCAGTGCCTCCCCTTGGCATTTTTCCAAGAATGCATCAGTCTAAGCCTATTTTTAGCTGACTTAACCCACATTTACTAAGGATGAGTACCTGAAAGGTACACCCATTTTTGACCTAGGACTTTCACAGTCCACATTTATGTAAATATATAGGGGCCCTTGATGGGGGGGGGGGGGTCCCCAATTTCCCATGTCGATTTTAAGAAATGATCATGTCACTGTGTCGATTTTTAGAAATGTCCATGTCACTGTGTCTATTTTAAGAAAATACCAATGTCCCATGTCACTAAGCTCAAAAATGCCCATGTCGCCATGTCGAATTAAGGGGTCTAGAGCCATTATGTAGGCCTTTTGCCAGGAAACAGAATGGAAACCACCCCCGCTGGATGAACGGACACTCTCCCAGCAGGTCCACTGCAGGATGACAGTGTAGCCTTTATTCAGTACAAAGTCCACAAAGAGTGGAAAGAGTGGAGAGCGAGAAGTTGGCCAGCGTCCATCGCGCGTCTGTCAGAGACGCTGGGGGTGACGTGTTGGGGTCACACCTTTCACACCTGTGACCACTGTGTGTCGATCTTGATGTCACACCTGGAGGACATATGATCCTTCCTCCAGTTCCTGGTGGTAGTACACCTGTAGTATATACGCTGTACCTACTCCTCCATGGTCCTCAGCCCATAACTCACCTTTAGCATGAATCAGGCCTTGGACACTGGCTCACTATAGGCACCTGATATAGAACACTTGGATAGATATACAAAGGCCTCCAGACTGAAAATAGACAGCCAGGGATCCTGCCCTACACCCCACCACAAAGGGGTTTACTCACTGGAGAATTGCATTTTATGAGGAAATATACATAATCTGATCTGGAATACACAGACTAAGCAAGAGAGGAAATATAGAGAAAGCAAAATATTTGTTTTGGGATAACACATAGAGATATATATGACCAGTGTGAATTTTGTCTCCTTTCTTTTTTTGTGGCAATATCCACATTTAAATGCACGTACTGATATCGGCATATAAATTGTATCAGACAGGCTCGGCAACAGACGCCTTGCTATCTGGCATGTTACTATGTGTGGACCAACTAGTGTAGACCTGAGTACAAGTGTGCTTATTTCACCATGAGACGACCTGGTCATAGAGATAACACAATCACAATGAACCACTGAGAGAGGACCACATTTCTGCCTCATGGCCACCTGCACTCACACTGAACACGAAGTAGAATATATAGGGGCATTTATAGCAATATGTGATGGACTGTAGGAGAAAAAAACACATTTATAGTAGCTGCAGAAAGGGTCAGGATTACTGGAGAATAACTGAAGGATTTAACACAATGAGATTATTATAGTTTGTTTTATTGGAGACTGACTCGACTACTGCTACATCATGTCTAGCCCAAGGTTTGAGTCGTTTGACGACATCGTGCCCCGGAGGTAGGCTATTTATGCTTATATCTAATCCTTAAAGTGCCACTGATGCCGGAGTGTATCATGGTCGTCATGATGCACCAATGAAGTGCTAGCGAGGCTGCTCGCCAGCACTTCATTGGCGCAACATGCCGACCCTCCAGGAGTCTATGTATCAATCCCGTAAGGTCATCATGATGCATTAATGCAGCCCTGGCGAGTTGTTCGTTAGGGCTGCATTCATGCATCATGATGACCAATGGGCATAATACATTAATGAAACTGCGACCCTTAAAGGTTTCATACAGTTGTATGTGGGATTTTGTTGTCATTATGCATGCATGCATCCTTGGCGAGTGGTTTACTAAGACTCATGCATCATATCTATGGGTGTTGTAGGAATTCAATACTTGCTGTGTGATTTAGGGCAATTATGAGAGGGTTGGATTGGATTAATACCTGTAACTGAATACATGCACCTTTATCAATCTTCAGACATTAGAGTAAATATGCCGGCCCTAAAGGCTTGATAAAGATGGCTGTATAACCAGTCTGTGACGTTACAAATCAATAAGAATTACAGACGCACTACAATCAATATTAGTTATGTAACATGACTTATCATACCTCTAGTTCTATGTATATTTAATAGAATCTACATACACATGGGTTCAGATCGGTCTATATATTCTACCTTAACGGGATCCCTAATATACACGGCCATTACTATAGCTGGCAGCGGCAAGATAGATTCTGACAAGATCAAGTGTGATATCGTTGACCCAAGAATTTTGCAGATAATGTAAATTATGTTTTCTATTGGTCGAGAATTCACCAAGGTTTAAGAGAGAACTACCCTTTGGGAGTTAAACAACATAAAATATGTCGGCATGATGCATTCATTAATACAGTCCTGATGAGTTGTCCTATAGGCCTGCATTGATGCATCATGACGTCCCAACAGGCATATAACGGTAAAGGTTCACGAGAATTGGTCTGAGTGAGGGTTATTTCACGAGGCGAATCCGAGTGAGATAAACCTCACTTAGACCAATTAGAGTAAACCTTTACATTTATCTCATGTTGTTTTTGTGAGATATGTCAAAATTTTCATTTATTTAGCACTAGGTATCAATTTAATCACTTATTTTTGGCCTTTAAGGATGAAGAAACTGGCTGTGAAATACGGGGTAGATTTATTTCATGGGGGCATGCAATACGGGGCTCCTTGGTTAAACCTATGGAGCTTCAGTATTCAACTTGAGATAATAATGCAATATCTAGCACTTAAATGGTTAAATCCCTGTAAGGCTCTTGAATAGCTAAACCTATCAAGGGTCGCTGATGCATTAATGCATCATACCCATTGGTCGTCATGATGCATGAATGCAGCCCTGGCGAGTGGCTCACTAGGGCTGCAAGTCACCAGGGCTGCACTCGAGCATGATGCAGACCCGCTGGGGGTCCGCATGATGCTCCTATGAAGTGCTGGCGAGTATCAGTGCGTCATGCCAAACAATGGGCATGATGCACTCCTGCATTAGCGGCCCTTAAAGGTTTAAGGTACTATGCCCCTTTATAAGTGACTAAGAGCTGACAAGTACACAAAAACATCAAAGTGCTTTATTTACAGGTGATTCAGTAGCTGCTAACTGTTATAGACTGAGCTGTTAGTGTTGGGGAGGTAACAAGACCCCACTTGTTTACATGTGTGACACTTGTATATAGCACACAATGAAGTCTTTATATCAGCTGTATACTGAAGGCCTTTGCCAACTTTTAAAGGCAAAATTATGTATGTTTCATGTCAGTCCATACTCCTATAGCATTGAAAACCACTGCCGCGACGTACTCTACCAATAACTCAATTTTGAAGGCAGTATATTTTGACCATTTTCTGGTTGAGCTGGTCATCAGTCAGTCACCATTATATGTGTCATGAATCATCATTTACGCCTTTTTTAACCTGAAAACTCAACAGATTTATGTAGGAAATTTGGATGAGTTGTGTCTACTGAGCTGAAACACACATTCTTATAGCCTCGCCGATTCTATACAAATGTATATATAATAGCACACTGTGTATAAGGGAGTGGTCATTATTTATCAACAGGGGGGGGGGGTGGGTTTTCGCGCGGACGCGCGGAAATTTTTTAAGCCCCCCTCGACGGCAGTCAAATTTTTTTGTGCCCCCCCCTCGGGAGCGGTCTGAAAATTTTACGCCCCCCCCTCAAACCCACCCTCCCCCCCTGTTGATAAATAATGACTACTCCCTAAGTGTACATATATACAGTTCAACAAATGCCCAATTCATGGTGCCCAACCCAGCATCACCGACTGGATGATAACCAATGGACAATTTCCTTTCCCATGTTCCCCTCTTTTCACCATTCCTTCTATATGAGATACATTCACAACCAAAACTTGGCAAGCTATCAGGAGAGCACATATAGGGTTTACAGACTAGAGATAGTTTCTCCTTCTCTTGTCAAGAATGGTCCAAAAGATAGTCCGTGCTTTAGGGTTCCACAGTAAATTAATGCAGCATGCTGATCGGTTAATTGCTCTATAATGTATCCCACTATGTCGGTATAGGACTTAGTATGGAGGCCTAGTGGAGCCACCATTTTGAATTTCGCTGGTTGAGGTAAAAACCCACTGATAGTACACACCATGATGGGTACCTTGTCCCTGGTTAACACCCACTTCCAGGGACATGCTCGTCCCATCTTATCAGTTCTTATCAGTGTGTGTCGCAGGAACCAGCTCCACACCAGCTAGTGGCCAATAGGGCTGGCATGATGCATGGATAGGTCTACATCAAATGTGGCTTCCTCGGTACTGCATTAATACACCATGCGATTTCCATAGAGTTATAGGACCTTTTGATGAAATAACCCCTATATAAGGGTATGTGATTCACACGAAATTCATGTGGTGCACATGTGCGGGCACCAACACATTCCTCTGTGAAATTGCGTAATATAGTTCTCGCCATGAATATGACCATAGCTGTTGAAATGGCGTTAAACATCTATTACTCACTCACTCACTCACTCACACGAAATTCATAAAAAATATAAGAAAAGAAAAAGGTTCAAGATAACTACTTTAAATGAACGCCAATTGACTATTGGCTACACAGGCAGAGACGACTGGTTCTCAATAAGGTTAAAATAGATAGTTTTCAGAGGCGTGGGAGGCAAATTTTTATTGGGGGAGGGGAGGAGTCTCGGTTAAGGAGGGGTTGGGGGCTCTACTTTTACATAGGGGATTCTGCTATTATTGGGGGGGGGGGGCAGCCCCACTGTCCCCCACTTTACCTACGCCCCTGTAGATAATTGTATAAAATCGAAAACACCTTTGCATCCATAATAGGCTTATGCATTAGGCCAAACCTTTTTTTTTTATTCAGAAATCAGCACATTGCATCAGTGTATTCCATCCTATAGACTGAACTGTAAAAAATGCCATTGAAATAATGGCGAAATTCTTGTCCCAAAGTTTATCTTAATTTTTGGAGATTCTTTGTACCACCATACTGCAATCTGGTGCTTCATTGTAGAAACTGCAGTGTTCCATTGCATTAGGATTCCGGTGGTTCACTGAAAGTTTACGATGTAGATTCAACAGTTATTTTTAGCAGTGTAGATAGAAGCCACAGCTTTTTCCTCACACATCTCTATAAAAATGTTTTGTCAGGTGTCCAAATCATGAACATAGAATAACCACACATGTGTAATGGTTCGTCTCGTTAAGTTAGATTAAATCATAACGAAGAGAGAAAAGTTTCCGGGTAGGCAACCGAGCTTTTATTTCATAGCTTGCGTTACATACGATCACAGCCTCAGAGGACTACATGCTACTAGGGCATTCGGTTACCCTTTCGGGTAACAACCTGGTTGAGCAGTGGGTAAACCACTACTGAGGAACCTGGGCTAGGACCAGCCTTATATAGGGGAAAAGCCCGCGAAACTCAGACCGGCCACGTGACGTGTGGCGGACGAGTGGTAGGCCCCCTGGTGTAATGGATACGAACCCAGAGGCAGGTGCTGCCACCTGCCATCCGGATTCCCCCACCACACCCGAAGGACCTAGGTCTGAGTCTCACGGGTACATGAACGTTAAAGTGTAAAATACCATACCCCTACACTGCCCCCCTTAGACAATAACTTGGGGGTAATTAAACCGCAGTGTATTAATAACCTAGCAAGTGATTGTTTACAATACTAAAAAGGGGTATTAATTACACTTGCTCGATGTGAAATAGGCTATAGTATAAGACTATCCTATTTCCGAAAAATTATACAATATTAGCATCGAGTGTCGTTCATGTCATTTCCACTAGTAGCTTATAACAACCACAAATGATAAATATACAACTATCACAGATTTATAGTAACGTTTTGACAACAGTAGGGTCCTGAAAAGGACCGGTGGTTGTAAATAATGACCGTATTACAGTTATTGAACCCGGAAAAAAAATTTTCGACTTTTTAAATTAACAACTCTGTCCACTTTACAAAGTGAATTGAATATTAATGATCAGATATGAACAATTAATCTGATACTATATGAACACAATTAGGTATTAACCTGAGTAATACAATACTAAGTTTAGAGAAATCCGTTGGACCTTCTCTTATTTTATGGAAAAATATTTATACTTTTTGAGACGCAGCTCAGTTTACACCTTAGTGTTTTATATTTACAAGTTACAGAAGAAATAAAGTCTCTTAATATATCGAGACCAAGAATGACCTATCTATACAGTTATAGGTTTAAGATTACCTTAAACAACTTTTAGGATTCGCAGATCCAGTATATTTATAGGTACCCTTATATAATAATATATCTTTATAAAAGATATTATATAGTTATAAATACAATTTTACACACATTATAATATTATCAACGAAGTTACTTGTTTTCATGATTGGAGGATGTAACAGGAGTCGGATGCTGCTGATGTCTTGATATGGGCGAGCTGAACCCTGATGCCTGAAGTGCTATAGTAAAACTTGTTGGTGGGTGTAGCTAAACCCTGATGCCTGTAGTGCTAGCTAACTGGAGGTAATAGTAGATCCAGTTGTAGACTGTTGATGGACTTTATGGGCGTAGCTAAACCCTGATGCCTGTAGTGCTAGCTAACTGGAGGTAATAGTAGATCCAGTTGTAGACTGTTGATGGACTTTATGGGCGTAGCTAAACCCTGATGCCTGAAGTGCTAGCTCACAAGTAGTAGTGGTGTAGTAGTAAATCTGGTTTGTAGTTCAAAAGTCCATATTAGTGTAAATTGTCCATGATTTTATAATAGGCACAGTCATTATATTATGGCACAGTACAATTATGGTGTTTACAGCATTCATACTCCTCCTCCAGAGTGACTTGTTTGTTTCTCCTTCTGTTTTCAGTTTCCGGATTAGGGTACAGTTTGGTACCCGAATCAATACGGGTTGGATAAAAAAATGGTTTCTTATCCAACAATACATAGGTAATAGCACCCCGGGACACACAATTATGTCCGATCTTCATGCAACAGTTTTTACTGTTCCATGTTCTCCTCGGGTGGCTGGTTTGGACCCGGTTGTTGAGCCTGTGGCTGAACGGGGGGGTCCACACCGGTTCCATCTGTAGGTGCCAATGCGGGGGCAGCAGGTGTTAGTTTCACCTTCTGGCGTGCCTCGAACAGGTTCAAAGCATGCTCAGGTGTGCCGTCCCAGTTATCCATGATAACTCCAAAAACCTTGAAGAACTTTTGCTGGTTCTTCATGTTCGTTGCTCGTTCTAGGTCGAGCATCTGAGAAGCTGTTTCCTTCTCGGATAGGGCCTCCTGCCGCAGATTAGCAGCTTCCTGCTTATCTTTGGCAACATCCGCCTTTATCTGAGTCGAGATCCGGTTGATCTCTGACTTCTGGATCGCGTCAATGCACTGGAGAGTGCTCGACACAGTCCGACGATACATATCCAGGTGGAGGTTTTCCAGATGGTGCTGTAACGTCTCAAACTGCTTGCTCTGAATATTGCAAGACAATTTGTCCTCCTTCTTGAAGAAGGTCTCCACTGTCTGGATCAGCTTAGGCCGATGAACCACAGCACCAGGTGGGGGTACCTGACCCTGAGGCTTCGGCTGTGCTCCAGACCCACTTGCAGTGACAGCTACCCGCGTGTGCGAAGAAGCAACCGCAGTAGTAGCCGCACTAGCAGTGGTCGAAGAAGGGCCTTGCTTTGGTAATCCCTGAGCTAGGGGCAACCGCGACAATTCCCTTCTAAGGTCTTTGGCTGTCAACAATGGCACGGGTGGACGTTGTCTCACCACAGCACTCATTGTAGGTCGGGGAGCTTGACCTCCTACTGTCGGCAGTTCCTGCTTGACCCTCCCGTACTGATCAAAGATTTGCATCTCTGGTCCAGGTGGGCCCATAGCAGGGTACTGCTTCGGGTCTTTGACATTCAAAGGCGCGTGTTTCCGGGAGGACTGGCCACCCGGTCCACTGACACCAAAGAATGTCGGGTTCTGTGCACCTAGTGGAGTTGGTGCTCGTCCATAATGGGAAGGAGTTCCAGTAGGAGATGGAAGATGTGGCTTCTTCCTTCCCCCATTCGTCTGTCTCTCCAACGCCTCCAGTGGTGACCTGGCTCGGCTTGGGGATTCAGACGCCTGTCTCTTCCTATCTGCCGCGGAGGGTCCCTGGCGGTAATCCCTGCTGCTTCGGATCTGTTCTCCGGATGGAGTTACGTAAGCCCCACCACGACGGCGGGCCTTGTTGCTCCTCCATTCGTTCAACAGATCGTACTCCTCCTGAGCGTACTCTAGTTTGCCGGACCCGGGAGTCTGGGCAAACCGAGCCTTTAGTTTCTGGTTAGTACCAGGAACCGTAGGCGCAAACTGCTTCGTACTCGGTGTGAGGGAAGCCAACTTCTCTGCATTGAGGCCCTTAAGGTTACCATAGAGTTCAGAGTGAATTTTCATCACCCGATCTATGGCTGCCTCCAGGCCCTCTCCATGCGAAGTCACATAGTGCCGGACCATGTCTCCGCGTCGGGGGGTGACACATCCTGTGCATTTAGCACATTTCTTGCCAACCTCCCGGTCGCAGACATATTCCGGCCTCTGGTGCATATGAACCTCCACGAGATGACGAAGGAACTCGTCTTTCTCGATGAAGAATTCAACCTCACCCTCACTTTGAGTACAACGTTGAAAGGGACAATCCTTACGATCCTCCCCGTAGTACTCATCTAGAGCAAACTTGAGCTTACCCTTCTGGTCGTAATTGTACAGACCATTGGGCGAATTCTTAACGAATTCCCAATAGATCCAGTACATATTGGCCGGTTTTCTATCGGAGAGCTTCTTGCGAAGCCATTCCTCCATATCTTCACGCTTCTCACAGGTGATCCGAGGGGGCAGTCTCCATACGGATTTACTCCCCTTCAGGTGTCCCCTGTGTAGAGGAATGAAGTCGGCAAAGTTGCTATTGGCGTTAGCCCAGATAGCAGCCTCTTGCTCGTCAGTCGGAGTGGCATCCACAACTGGGTCAACCGGCTCCTCTCCCTCCGGGTCGGATGGTACATCCACAGGTTGCACAACGGGTTGTTGACCCGCGAGAACCTGGGCTGCGGCATCTTGAGCGTCTCCACTCAAATCGGCCATTACGTCGTGTAGCTTGACGATTGGCACACTGAGCTCAACTTTTACGGTTGGGACAGCCGGTTCAGCTTCTGTATTATCAGCTTGAACGTCTACCTCGATAGGTTCAGGTTTGCGTTGGTCAACCCTCTTCTTATTCCGCCTGCGGGATCTGCCGTTAGTAGAAGTGCCAGGCTCGGATGCGTCCGTCTCATTGCCGGAGACATCCGAAGCCTTAGTGCCCTTCTTATTGGCCGAGCGTGGAGACACCCGACGGGTTCGGGTACTGTCGGCCACATTCGTGCTGGTAGAGGGTTCGGTTCCTGACCGCTTCCCTTTACCCTTACCTTTGGTGGGGGTTGCTTTACCCTTTCCACCAGCTGCTTTCTCCTTTACTTGCTCAGTCTTCGTAGGGGTAGACTGAGCAGTTTAAAGGGAAACATCTGCATCAGGTAGGGCCTTCTCAGGTACTACTGCTGCGCCTCCCAAGGTAGGAGCTTCAGCAGGAGACATGAGACGGTCCATCCGATCGGCCATCTTGGCTGTTACTTGCACGGGTGCAGGTCCGGGTACTAACTCCGGATGCGCCAGTGCATACTGCCTCTCCAATAGACGTACTACGAGGTCCTGTATTACCCCGAGTCTGTCTAGTGGAGACACACCAATACGGGCCTCTTCTGCCTCAATGGTTTGAGACGTAATGGGGACCCCTGGACAGTAATCCACAACAGCGTTACCTGCTGCTTCATACTCATCCGCTGTGCCTAACAGTAGGATCTGGTCTCTATCTATGTATCTAGAGACCTCATCTGCCTTGACACCGGTATAACCCGTTTTGTCAGACACGTAGGAAGGCCTATAAGAGGGATTCCTTCGGAAAGCCATTTCTGCGTCCCAGACGGCTTTACGAAACCATAAGTGGACTACCAATCCTTTGGCCATCTGATGGTAATCCATCAACCAGGACTCCGGAAAGGTATTAGCCCATTGCGGATGAGCACATTCCCAGATTGCGTTGACAACACGTTCATCAACTTCTCTGGACGTCCCATAACAGGTGGGTATCAGCATTTCCTCAGAAATTGCTAACATCCGCCCGTCATAGGGACCGGCTACATCGTGCCATTCTGGACTGTCTGGGAGGGGCAGCTCTAGGTACATTGGCCTGTCAACCGGAGAAGCAGGTCCCAAAGCACCGAATGAGGTACTCCCACCAAGACGGGGCGGCAGTTGAGGGGGAGGTGGCATCAGAGCCCTGTCATGAGACTGGGCTCCTGCCGGTTCTCCACTCAAACCTTTGGATGGAGGGGCTACGTAAGGCTCACCTACATCAGTTTGTTGTTGAACACCTCGGCGTTCAGGACTAACTTGTCTGGAGTTGTCGGATGCATCATAGAACGATTCTATGTCACTATCGTCTACTCCAGAGAAGTACTGATCAACATTCATTTGTTGATCCATCTGATCACAATCAGCATCGTACTGCTGATCGTCGTATGTATAAGTGGGACTCTGGGGAGAACCACTTCCATACTCTGGCGGGGTGCTGGCACCGGCACCACCGCCAAGGCGGACGGCCTCTTCTGCCATCGACAGAAGTGGCTGTTCGGATATAATATCCCAATTCACCGGATAAGCAGTAAGTACTGCTTACCCAGTGAAAGGCGGGTGCCTTTTAACGAGGGCACACCTCGGAATATGGCTGTCACGGGCTATCAGACTCCAACAAGAGTAAGACCACCCTCGGCCACGTCTTCTTCCTTTGCAGGAATAAGACAATATGGCGGGATACTCGAACTTGAATCGCTGCGCATGATCAAACCGGCGCCTCACGTGACCATTCGAAAATGGGTCAACAACTTTCCCGCGTGCCCTTAATTAGGTCACGCGCCCTTACATAAAAACAATACAATACCCGATCGGTCGTCCGTCCGTACTCAGGGTTCAACTATGACAACTCGCTAGGTATGATGGAGTTTATGGATAGCATAAGCATATCCACCGGATTATCCGTCCAAAACCATGGGTACATTGTCATAGGGCCTTTTCCAGAAACTCATGACCGGCTCAAATATACATTGAACTAGGTTACAACATATAACAGTACACAGTACAGGACAACACACTCGTTGTGTTAACAGGCTAGGTTACGGCAGTCTTTAGCAACCTTGGACTGCGTCTAAGAGGTTTTGAGGCCTCTTTTATTGACCTGGTATCCATAAGAGCCTTTTCCAAGGTCTTCTTAGCCTTAGAAGGACCTTTCCTCTTATTTTTACCTGCGCCTGCCGAGACTTTTTGTATCTTCCCCTGTTTTCCGGATGTTACGACAGGGGGCACCACCCTCTTCGGGTCTGCAACCTTCCGTGGCCGCCCGGGTCCTCGCTTTCGGGTCGGTACCACTTCGAGTTGCTTAACATGACTCTGTTCCATTACTTTCAATAGACCATCACCATACATTTCGGTGGAGGTATCCCTCCCTCTCCATGGGCGTAGTCTCGCTACATTTGACTTGTAACATTTACCAAGCTGTGATTTAATAATCACTGTGCAATCACTAATAAACTGAGTTATAGTGAAAGGTCCATCCCAATTGCTGGCTAATTTCAGGTTGGCTAGAGGTTGGTGTAGACGCAGTACTCTATCCCCTAGATTAAAAAATCTAGCTTTTAGACCTGTGTCATAGCCAACTTTCTGCCAACGCGCAGTTTTCTGCAACTCGTCTCTAACCCTCTCATAGGCTTGTTTGAAATTATCCCGTAGGGATTCTACAAACATCACCTGGCAAGGGGTTTCCGGATTCATTCTTATTACGCCAAACACCAAATCGGCTGGCATAATCAAATCCTCTCCAAAAACGAGGAGATTAGGAGAACAGTTTGTGCTCGAATGTACAGTGCCATTATAGGCATGTACCACGAATTCACATTGTTCATCCCAATCATCCATCTGCTCATTAACCAGAGACTTCAATACTTGGATCAAAGTCCTATTGAATCTCTCTACCTGTCCATCGCTCTGTGGTCTATAGGGATTAGTTCTTGTCTTGCAGATCGCCAGACAATTACACATCTCTTGCCACAGACTAGACTCAAATTCTCTGCCTTGGTCACTATGTAACATGAGTGGGACACCTAAGTGCAGCACCCACCCTTTTACAAAGGCCATAGCACAAGTAACAGCCTTATGATCCGGTAGAGGAAACACTCGGGTGTACTTGGTATAATAATCAGACACGACCATCATACACGTGTTGCCACTAGGAGTGGGGGGAATCCCACTAATAATGTCAACAGCTATTCTAGCAAACCTTACACCAAACAGTTCCTGGGATAATGGAAGTTTGCCTAACCCGGGTCCTGGTTTGTTCTTACAGCACTCGGGACAGGTCTCCACCCATCGGGTGAGATCTGTACTCATGCCGGGCCAATAGTATCGTCTGGTTAGACGTTCTAGAGACCGTTTCTTTCCAAAGTGTCCACTAGTTCTATGTCCATGACAGAAATACATAATATCTCGTCGCATAGCACTAGGTATGACAACTTACAAGGTTTTCTTCCTATTAGAATGGTTCTTCCATCGGAACAGAATACCATCCCGGACTTCTAGCTCGGCCCATTGAGCTAGGAATCGTCTCATCTCTCTGTTTTCCAATGACACTTCGGGTCTTGGAGGACAGATACCCTGATTAAGGAACTTAATCAAACGTGATGTGACTGCATCAGACTCCTGGAACTGCTGGATGGTCTCCAAGGACCAATTCAAGACATGTTCCGGATGGGTTTCGAATGGAACTCGAACCCCTGCCAACACAGCATTGTGTGCTCCACAATCAGTGCACTCAGCATTTGCACATTTCCTCACTGGGATTCTAGACAAAGCATCTGCATTCAAATGCTTTGCCCCGGCTCGGTGTTCAATCTGGCTGTGATTTAGACTGAATTCGGATAGGTGCGCTAACCAGCGACCTATCATCCCCTCTGCATCTTTGAAGTTCAATAACCTTCTGAGGGAAGAGTGGTCAGTCCGTAGAGTGAAATCACTCCCCCACAAAAAGTGCTTGAACTTCTTCGTATAGACCACCACAGCCAACAACTCACGTTTAGTGGTACAATAATTTCTTTGAGTTTTACTCAACGTGTTACTAGCGAAGGCTATAGGAACTTCAACCCCATCCTGGACCTGAGAAAGGGCGGCTCCTATGCTTTCATTACTAGCATCAGTATCTAGAATGAAATGATCATTCTCTGTAGGGTACTTCAACACAGGTGTACTTGCAAACAAATCCTTTATTTTCCTAAAGGACTCGTCTTGCTCGGATCCCCAAGGGAATTGTTCCTTTCTTATCCCGGGTGTCCAGTGGGACAAACTCTGGATAGGAAAGGCAACCCTTGAATATCCTGGGATAAAGTCCCGGTAGTAGGAACAGAATCCGAGGAAGGATCTGACTTCTTTCGCATTCGTGGGTGCCTGCCAATTTGACACGGCATCCAGTTTCTCCGGATCGGCTTTAATCCCTTCATTCGAGATTATTCGCCCCAAGTAATTAATAGATCTTTTGAAAAGATCGCATTTCTTGGGCTTCAGCTTCAAACCATTAGTTATGATCCTTTCCAGGACCATACCTAAATTTTCCAAGCATTCTTCGTATGTCTTCCCAAAGACAATCACATCATCTAGATAGACGAGACATTTCTTCCATAAGAGGTCACTTAATAAAGTTTCCATCATGGCTTCAAATGTCGCCGGTGCATTGCACAATCCAAACGGCATCACATTATATTGGAATAATCCAATATGACTGGAAAAGGCCGTCTTCTCCATATCTTTCGGATGCATACCCACTTGCCAGTACCCGGATTGTAAGTCTAGAGAGCAATACCATTGCTTACCTCCAAGGGAGTCTATAGTCTCATCAATCCGTGGTAAGGGATATGAATTCTTCTTGGTCATACCATTCAATTTCCGGTAATCTATGCAGAAACGGATGGTACCATCTTTCTTAGTCACCATGCACACAGGGCTAGACCAAGGACTGGTTGATGGAATTATTACATCCTGTTCAAGCATTTTAGCTATCTCCTCCTCAGCTACCTTTTTTTTGGCTAGTGGGAGTCTTCTATAAGGAATCTTAAAAGGTTCATTCTCACCAGTGTCAATCGTATGCAGTACCTTATCGGTACGCCCCAATTTTTCACCTGGTGTTGCAAAAGCTTTACGGTACTTGTATAACAAGTCAGTTAGAGCTTCACGTTGTTCATCACTTTCTATATGGCTTTTGGCTACTAGAATGTCTAGTTCCGGGCTCCTTTCGGGTGAGGAAAGGGCTCCGGGTGCCGAAACATGTTTACAGCTTTCTACCAATTCAGACAGGACAACCGACCCGAGGATCGTATCCTTCTGTACGTAGACAGTCTTATTACCGGTATTGGATATAGGAACCACCATCCAAGCAGCGTTAGCTACTAGAACGTCGGCGGATTCCAATCCGATACTTGACAACATGGCCATGTCTGGCTCTACAACTCCAGTTTTTCCTGTAAACTGTCTTTCCGCTCGACATAAGACATCACAGGCTGTGCCCGGTGGTATCTTAACAGTCTGGGCTACACTGGCTACACTGCTTACTTGCCTAAGCACACATTGTACTTCGAGATGATACGGGTCTCTCACTTCCAATATTCCCCTCTGGGAATCTAACCTTGCTCCATATAATGCAGCAAAATCCAGACCAAGTATACCATCATCCGCGATGTTCGCCACAGTAGGAGTAAGGATGAAGTCCTTATCTTCCTGTAGACTGAACCTCATACATGTTATACCGAACGTTTGTATAATGCTACCGTCGGCCGTACGAGCATTTCCTTCCGTTGTGAAAGTTTCATGATTCGTATGCAAAAGATCGTAGAATCTCTTAGCAATGCAGGAGTGGCTAGCACCCGTATCGACAAGAAACTCAGCGGATCTACCACTCACAGATACAACTGCGTACCACCTCCTACCTTTCAAGTAGGTAGGACTACGTGCGTACTTAGCAAGTTCCGTCTTAGCGCCGAGATCAAATCCACATCCCTCTAAAAACTTGAGACAAGGATGACCCGGGGGGAACTGGGCACACCCCACCCTGGCCAACTCGTTGGCCGCTCCCTCTGGACTGATATCGGGTTTCCCCTCTGTGTTCTTCTGCCGGTTCTTGACACCTGGTGTACTATCAGTCTCCCCAGCCTCATGAGTAAGGAACTGATCAGGCTCCTTAGCTTCACTGCTGGGCGAAATCGCTAGAGGATTCTCACCAGTACCGCAAGCGGCGATAGGCTGGCAGTCATGGCAATCACTCATTCGGGGGGTAATCCGGTTGCCTTCATGGACACCCCCTCTCAGTTTTCCTTCTTCACTGAGTCCTCCTTACCCGGATTGTTCCGGTAACGAGTGTTTCTATAAACTGGCTTATCTGCCTCACACTCGGCAGCATAATGCCCAGTTTCTTGACATCGAAAGCATGTCACAACGCTCCTATCAGGCTTAGGCCTCCTAAGATTTTCAGTAATCTTCTTTACCAAATTGTTAACCAGGTCCTCTGATAAAGACGGACCCGTAGTAAGTTTGGTATCGGGTTGAGTCACAGGAGGTTTAGAAGTAATCACTTTCTCCTTGACGTAACCCGGTTTCTTTCCCCAGTTCCGGTTATACCGGGGGTTCCCTTGGCCAATGGCCCCAACGTTTTCATCTTTGTCAGGTTCCCCTGATTCGGATGAATCGGTTTCGGGTATTCCGTCCGGGATTATCATTGCTGACATCCGTTGGGGTACCTTCCCGGCAAAGATACGGGCCTTTCGATCATAATGATCTAAGGACTGGAACAAATCTGTCAGAGAGGCATCATTCTTCCAAGCTTCACAGGCTACTGTCCTGTGTTCCTGATTCCGCAATCCTTCAATGAATTGTTTAAACATTTCATCTAGGAAGCATTCATCATCTAGTCTCCATTGAGGTCTGGCTTTATGCAACAGTCGTTGACATTCCAAGCCGAACACTTTGGCAGATTCCTTAGGCTTCTGCGTTCTTTTAGTGAACGTCAGCCAAGGATCTTCTCCAACTATATTCCCATATAGATATGAAGCAATCTCTATGAGTTCATCATATTTCATATGGGCTGAGAGTCCTACTATTTGAGAATCTCTCCATTGTTCCACGGCTCCTTTTCCGTCGCCTTCCTTTAACCAGCATACTAAATAGGGGAGAGCTTCCGCTTTACCCCATCCATTGCAGTTAAAGACATCCGCGCAGCCTTGATACTCCTCCTTCCAAGGGTTCTTGGCATTAAAGGGGGTAGGTATCTTAGCTACTCTACGAGCCGGATTCGTGGATCCAGTAAGGGATAAACCCTTACTCCATTCCAGACCTTGATTGTAGCAATCAACACCTAAGTTAGCAATCGCTGCATTAGAGTCATGCAGCGCTTGTAACCCTGGAGAAAGAGATACTCGGCGACTGAGTCTCTTTTTCCTTGGAGGATTCGTACCATAAGTACTTCCAGGGCCTCCAGGCGGTGGTCCTCCTCCGCCCCCTGATCCTCCTGCTCCATATGGAGGCACCTGTGAGAAGGTGTATCCGCTGGTTTGAGGAGTTGGCCCAGGATTATTGGTGGGTTGTGTATTTCCACCAAAGCTAAAGAAACCACTATTGGGATTAGCGTTTCCTCCTGTTCCATCTGACTGATTTCCATTATTGGAACCAGTCCCACCAGCAGAGGATCTGCTTCTGGAACGATCTCCTGAAGGTCCGGATCCTTGGTCACATCCGGATTGCCCTCCAGCTGGACTGGAATTCCCGGATGATTGTCCGGTTATTCCTCCGGACATGTTCCGGGTGTTACCTTTGGACGGATTCGCTCCTGTTTGGGATTGACTCCATCCATACTGGGCATACGGGCCATTTGGTCCCCCTAAAGGTGACTGTTGTGGCCATCCGCCGTCAAAGGTGGAGGTGTTTGCCGAGTGGCTTTGTTTAGTTCCACTCGCAGAGTCAACCCCACCATTTCCCGTACCTAAACCAGGAGGTTTGAAGGTATTGTCCGTAAATCTAACCTGATGACTCTTTATTTCTTCATAACGAGGTACAGTTGTCTCTGTTACCCCGTCATCGCCCCTCAAAGAGTTCATCTGGTTACTCGTCGTGTTTAGGGCAATTCCTGAAACAGTGAAGTCTGATTCAAGAGTGCCTACTGCACGACCAGTATCTTCTAGATACTTTGACATCTGGATAGCTTTAGCTTCCAGTTCGGAATAATCATCCATCATCTTTGTCTGTTTGGCAGCCAAATCTGTGGATTCACGTATCCATTGACCTTTGAGTTTTTCATGTTCATCGGTTTGTTTTTGATACGTTTTCCGAGCATCCTTGAAGGCTGGTTCAATTTTCATCAGCTCTTCTTGGTACTTGCCATAGGCCGTTTGAGTTGAATTTAACTCTTGTTTAGTTCTATTCAACTCATCACACGAGGCTCTGTATTCCAGATCCGCCGTGTATAGTGCATCACGATACTGTTCGTGCTGGAGTTGAAAATCTTGTTTTTCTTTCTCCATCTGATCCAATAACAATTGTTGTTGGCGTCTACAACTTTGATCGTAATCAAGACGTTCTGATATCAACTGTTTGTTTTCAGTCAGAATCTTGTCTCGGGTTCCGGTCAGTGTAATAAGATCCTTCTGGATCTTCTCGTATTCAGCTCTCATGTCTTCAAGCTCGTCCATTTTGTTCCTTTCGAATCCACATTTCTGGTGTTTAATTCGAGAACTATATGGAGTTACAAACATACCTGCACTAGGCTTTGGTACCTCAAATGGTAGTTTACCAAATTGAGCAGTACTTTTATGCATTGGTGCAGGTTTCGACGTACCTCCTGGCATGAATAAATTCATCCAGTTCATCATGTAAGTTTTTTCTTACATCCTCTAACCCATCAGGGTAGTGTTCCAGTGGATTTCTCCACTCTGTACCTTGGGGTGGTGATTTGATTTCACCATCCTCCATCGGGGAGTTTAGCTCATTATTTGGGCCATTTCCCCTGACTGGGCTCAGCTCAGTCATTTCTGACTGCGCTTACCCGAAGACCAACTGGTCACGGCACCAGTGTAATGGTTCGTCTCGTTAAGTTAGATTAAATCATAACGAAGAGAGAAAAGTTTCCGGGTAGGCAACCGAGCTTTTATTTCATAGCTTGCGTTACATACGATCACAGCCTCAGAGGACTACATGCTACTAGGGCATTCGGTTACCCTTTCGGGTAACAACCTGGTTGAGCAGTGGGTAAACCACTACTGAGGAACCTGGGCTAGGACCAGCCTTATATAGGGGAAAAGCCCGCGAAACTCAGACTGGCCACGTGACGTGTGGCGGACGAGTGGTAGGCCCCCTGGTGTAATGGATACGAACCCAGAGGCAGGTGCTGCCACCTGCCATCCGGATTCCCCCACCACACCCGAAGGACCTAGGTCTGAGTCTCACGGGTACATGAATGTTAAAGTGTAAAATACCATACCCCTACACATGTAAATCATAGCGGTACATTGTACGTGCTGTTGTATTTTGTCGTCCCTTTGCTGTCTCATAATTGGGCCTGTGCCCAAAGGAAACCGCCTGTTGATACAATATACCTACCTATAGGCCTACTTTATCACACATCTATCTTCACCCATCCGCCCTTCCAACCCTATCCTTGTCTTTGGGCGATTGAATATTACCAACCCAATACAGGGCCATCTGGTCTCGGCCATCCACTATGGTAGGGTGGGGTAAGTCACCCTTAATTTACAAATGTGTCATTTATAAGAAATTCATGGCTGCTTCCAGAATACTTTTTACATTAATCAAAGGATGGAATGATATTTTCTTCATTCACAAAAGCTTGTCAGCTCTACCCCATAGATTGTTACAGTAAATCATATATGAAAAAAAAAGTGGATGCTGGGGTAAAAGGCCCACAACCTTTTGGATAAAAGGCCCACATGCACAATAAAGAGGATCATAATTGGAATAAATGCTCCATTTAGATTCTTGTGATTAAAAAAGAAGCTAAAGTTAATATTCATGAACTATTACTGAGATTTGGACATCATAAATCACCTAAAGTAGCATTTTCGATAATTCATATTGAAGTCCCAGGGGTGATAGGGTAGGATAAGCTAAAATACCCTAATAGCATGTAACTGAGCTAGTTCTAAGAGAATAATCCCTAATTAATGCATATTTCTCATACCATTCAAGAAATGGAACAATGTATCATACTTGTGAAAAAGGTTGTCAGCCTAGCCTTATGGAATATTCCAATAAAATGCTTGACAAAAAGTGGGGCATCTTGCCCTGTAGGTTGAAAGGCTGGGGTAAAAGGCCCAAAGCGATGGGGCAAAAGGCCCATGGATCTGATGATAAGATAAGGTTCATCTCAAAGCCCATGTACGTATTGGTACAAAGTGTAAGGTAAATAAAATGTATCTTTACGACCTACCCTTCACCCCTTTATCTAATGGTACCTCACCTAATACTTTTAACCCATTTAACTTGCTACCCAAAAATCCATGCATATTTCAGGACCCTTTTATTTCTAATTATCTCAAATTGAGCAGGATGATCTTAACAGTTATAAAATATTGAATGTCTGATAAGTTAACTTTTTCTCATCCAACCATAATGAAAACATACAAAAGAGATCTCCTTGAAGTTATCCTTACTTCCAAGTGTTAAATGGCTGCATGCAACCAGTACCTTGGTTATGAGGGCTAAAGGGCCTTTTACCCCAAAGGGCCTCTAACCCACTCCTACCATACCTGTCCCGGGGGTCTAGATGGGGGGTCCCCATGTCCCTTGTCGATTTTAAGAAAAAAACATGTCAAATGTCACTAACTTTGTATTTTCCTCTGTCCTTGTCACTAAGCTCCATGTCACATGTCGATTTTAAGAAAAGTCCATGTCCCCTGTCACTATCTTTTTTGTCCCATGTCCTTGTCCCGAGAAGCTCCATGTCCTTTGTCGATTTTAAGAAAAGGCCATGTCAAACTATCGATTTTAGGGGTCTAGACCCATTGTCCCCACTGCCAAGAAAAATAGGCATAGGCTTATAGGCTGATTATCCCATGGCAGGGCCGCGTTGGTGCATCATGCCGACCAATTGCCATGGTGCACACTCCTGCATCAGTGGCCCTAAGGGTGTGGTCATTTGCTAACAACAGGGGAAGGTTGGTGGATATTCAGGTGGGAACATCAATTTTTTTTTTTGGCCCTAACCCTCTGAGGGGTCAGAAATTTTTCGCCCTTCCCTTTATTCTATAGTAATGCGTGGGCTATTTCACTATAGACGAGTGAATAAGTAAATAAATAGATGTAGCTAATAGATGAAGGAACAAATATAGCCAGAGGTTGGCCTTAGCTTTAATAGGAGTTAGTTTTGGGGATTCTTCAGACTTTGTGAAGCTCTGATATCGAAGAAAAAAAAAGTGAAGGGTCTAAATGGATACCTGTTCTCTGACTGTTCATTTAAAGACCTGTGTGCTCCGTTACCTTATGTTACCCGTCTGGGAATGGCGCCAAACACCTGCAGGCTTCACGCTCTCTAAGCACACCAATAATTATAAAACACAACACACTTACACAAAATACACGCTTGGAGAGCGTCCGCCCTAAAAGAAGGGGGGTTTTCCCACGGACATAACTGGGTCACTTTCAGGTCACATATATTGGGGCGCGGCAGTCAGCTGACCTGTGACGTCTATGCATGCATTGTGCCGATATGTTGAACAGTGGAGTAGTGGCACTCAGGCAGTGACAGTGGGGGATTAGAGGCGTGACAGTCCGCGGAGATTAATACTCGGCTTGGGCTTTGAGGCTCTCTTCCCTGGCCTTCTGACCAGGAAGCCCCTCCTCA